>OX439005.1:11365922-12059598 GCA_949316495.1 Amphiduros pacificus
TCAATAATGCCAATTTAGCTTTGTTTGCTCTCATTCACTTTATATTATCCAGGACTGTAAAAATAATTTTATTATCTTTAAAATCATGTCGTGGATTCAAGTATTGTGATTTGCAGGATTTGGTGTTGAGGTTTTTGAAGCGGGCAGCAGGCAACCTTCAGCAGCCATTTAAGGTGGTGGTGCCTAGTCGGAAGCTGGCCCTTGCCGACAGAAGGAGAATCCTTGCCAAGCAGCTGGCAGATTTTGTTCACATATACAACAAGGTATTTATCTCTGTCTCATTATTAAGTCAGCACAAGCTGACTTATTGTACTTGCTCCATTTCCGCCCCGTCCACCACACTTTGTTTTCTTTATCATACATCAATCATGTTGGCCTGGGAAATTTTTTGGAATGAATTTTTTGTGACCTTGCACAGGAGCATCTTTGCTTGTGAATACTCTATTTTCTGACAAAATACTGTAATATTAATATGATATGGCAGATATGATCTACCTATAAGGGGCTTGGTGACCTTGCTATTTTGGAGAAAAAATAACAATAAAACACATAGTTTCCTCAGTGTTTGAGGTTGTAACAGGAAGTTTTAAGTCATTTTCATCTCTATGATATAAATATTTTCATACATTGTCCAAACTTGGAGTGGAGAAATTAACTTTATACCTTCATAATCAGTGAAAAAAGGAAAACATTTCATTTGCAATATGTATAAGAATTACATCAAAACTTTCTCAGTTTGCATCTATAGGGCATGATCATAGCAATGCCCAAGGTGGCAACCATAATGTCCCTTTTGATCTTGCGACATCATGCCTCCAAACATAATTACTCCAAGTTACATGCAAATACACAATAGGAGTATTCAACATGTGTTTTTTTTGTGTTATTATTCATGATGATATTATGAAGATGATAATATGGAGACATTTTTTTCAGTTGATAATATGAAAAATTAGATCCATAAAAAACACCAACCTGAGAGATATTAAGGCATCGAACTGCTCAATGAAATAGCCTAATTCACATGAATTTTGTAAAGACATCCGTATTACTGAATTTTATTTTTACCTTCCTGTTTAGATGTTGAGAATGTTATACTCTAAATATCATCGGGAATTAGTATTACTTTAACTCACCCAAGTAAATTTGTTTTACCTTGACAAGCCCATGTTGTATTTGTTCAGGAGACTGATCAGTTACGTCAGAGAACGCAACTGGAAAAAAAACATTTACGGAGGCCTCCAAGTTTCAGTAAAAGCGATGGACTCAATGAAGAAAAGTTCAACCATTTTGTCAATGCAGCAAGGTAGGGAATAATTGATACAGTTAAAATGTCATTTTTAGTTTTTGGCTAAATTTGTTTTTGAAAGCTCTACTTATCATGATTTTGTCTTTCAGTGAGGGAGAATTAGAAGATGTTTTGACAACATACACAAAGCTCAACAAATCTGCTAGTATTTTCCTTGGAAGCAACTCCAAGTCAACTTATAGCACATCTTTACATTCAAACAACTCAGGCTCAGACAACCATCTCGCCCGACGACAATACTCATCAGAAGACCTCAGCAAAGGTGAGGGTAGCCAATACTTGGCAGTAAAGTTGGTTTTAGATCATTACATTTGGTATCAATTTATTTTCTCAATTGTAATGCTTGATTTGAATGATACATCAACACACAAAATTTACTTCAAAGGAACCAAGCTTTGGAAAAAAATCACTGAAGCCAAATCACATGTCTTGCTTATGCACTTTTGTTTTCATTTCTAATTTAACGACTAAAGGTCAGGGAAATATGTCGTCAATAGTTATTTGAATATCATCCAGACAGAAATATGATTGAAACACATAAAAACACTTGAATGATATACTGTGACGACATTGTAGTATAATATTTATGTTACTTGTTCATATATTCTTTCTCTTGATAAGCCAACCCTGTTCATATACCTCCAATTTACAATGATTTTTTAAAAAATGTGTGGATTTCAGTTGATGTTTGATCCATAGATCTATTTTTAAGATTTTATTTACCCCTCGGCTCCTGAAAGTGTTGCAGGGTATTTGTGTGTCCATCCCCACCTGAGGAACTATGCCACTTCCTTCAGTGATACCCTGTTTTGCAGGGAAGGCATCTGTCCTATGTATATGCACCTTAGGGTGTTTCATTTTTCGGACTTTTTTTCCGATCAAGCTGCTCATTAAAAGAAATGTTCTCTGATATGTAGTAAACCCACAGAAAAAATTTAAGACCAATCGATCAACTTTTAGACCCCCCCCTACCACCTTGTATGTATGACCTCGGAAATCAGTGCTCGGTGGCCATTTTCTGGTTAAAATTCAAGTCTCATTGCCTCAAAATTTCATTTTATTCAACTCAGGTAGTGCCTGTGTCACACATATGTAGTTTTAAAGGTTACTTAATATTTCAAGATCATTCCCATTTAATTTGGGTCAAAATCATTCAAATTCAAGACATTAATTCTGAAAAATATACATTTTCAAATTAATTTCACACTCATATCGGATAAATTTTTCACATTATTTCCACATTAACTTCAAATTGAGAATTATATTATAGTATGAAAGTTCACAGATTTGTCTCCATTTCATTTTTAGCTCTGCTGAGACTCACAGAGCTTTAGGAGTGGGGAAAATGTCTGTCTGTCTGTCCGTCTGTCAAAATTTCTTTGAAAGTCTTCTTCTCCAAAACTACCAGTAATATATATTTCAAATTTGTCCTTCACTCCCATTTCTGCTACATCTTTGACAAATGCCACTACTTTTACAATAGCTGCCATTTGTTTGTATTCCTCATCATCTTGCCAGTGCTCTGGTGGTAAATGGAGCCATCTTCCATCCATTCCTAGGAGTTCAAACTGGAGCCATGACTCTGACACAATCAGGGAGTAGTGAGACATTTCCCTGTTAAAGCATGTTTCTTTGGGAAGAATAGTTTTCTGGAATGAATAGAGAGAGCTAGGCATAGCTAGAAGTTGTGTGATAATTACAGTCTTCATCCCATCATTCAATGATCTGTCAAACAAGACAAATACAACTCAGTCATATACCACAAATGACTTAGCATAGAGTTCTTGACTGCGACAGCTATAGATGATGCATCAACTGCCTAAAATGTATAACATAACATGGTGTAAGAAAATTTGGGAGAACAATTTATGCTTAATGTTAAAATGGATATGTGAAAGATAAATTTCAAACTGAATTAATAGCCTCAGAATCATATCACATCTCATAGTCACACACATCCTCCCACAGCCAGAGATTAAAATGTGGATCTGGAGCAGCCGAGCATGCCTAAAGAAACCAAAGTCCATGGAACAGGGAAATGTTCTGGCCCATCCTATCAAAGTCAGCCAGTAATGCAGGTGTAATGAGACCTTTTGTTGAACAAGATCAAGGCATAGACAAATTTGCCATGTGAGCTCCACATTCTCTTCATCATGCCTGATTTCTTGCCTCAGCATTGTATATCATGAATATGGCAAAACTGGCTGATGAAACATGACCAGATTTTATTACACCTGAAATACTGGTTGGCAATAATAGTTTAGACCAGCACATTGCCCTGTTTCATGGGCCTTGGTTTCTTCAGGTACACTCGGTTGCTCCAGCTCCGAATTTAGATCTCCAGCTGTGGGAGGATATGTGTGACTATGAGATGTGATATAATTCTGAGGCTATTAATTCACAGTTTGAAATTTATTTTTTGCATATCCATTTTAACATTAGATATAAATTGTTCTCCCAAATTCTCTTACACCATGTTATGTCATATATTTTATGCAGTTGATGCATCATCCATAGCTGTCATGGTCAAGAACTCTATATTAAGTCATTTGTGGTATCTGTCATTTGTGGTATCTCTGGTGGTATTTGTCTTGTTTGACAGATCATTGAATGATGGGATGAAGACTGTCATTGACACACAACTTCATGCTATGCCTAGTCCTGCTCTTTTCATTCCAGAAAAACCAGTCTTTCCAAGGAAATGTCTCACTACTCCCCAATTGGATCACAGTCATGGCTCCTGTTTGAACTCCTAGGAATGGATGGAAGATGGCTCCATTTACCACCAGAGCACTGGCAAAATAAATGAAGAATACAGACAAATGGCAGCTATTGTAAAAGTAGTGGCATTTGTCAAAGATGTCAAAAATTCCATAATTCCTTAAAAATGAGATGGAGACAAATCTGTGAACTTTCACTAAAATATAATTCTCAATTTGAAGTTAATGTGGAAATAATGTGAAAAATTTATCCGATATGAGTGTGAAATTGATTTGAAAATGTATATTTTTCCAAATCAATGTCTTGAATTTCAAAAATATTGGCCCAAAATGTTGTCAAGGAGAAATACTAGCCAATGAGAATTGAGATAACAAGTTGGGGCCAAATTTGACATGTAACATGCATTTTGATTGGTCAATATCATCTTCTGCTCTTGAATTGGTTTTAAATGATCAGTTAGGAAGAAATGTTCACAAACATTACGAAAAAGCAATGGTAATCATAGCCCTAAGGCCATCGACATATGTTTATTCACTTTTAAGTGGTTGCTGAAATATGCTCAGTACAAAATTTCTAACCTTGAGGTCACTGCACTAAGGTCAATGGTGACATCACTAAAATTTGAAAGAATCTGAATCTTTGCCTCAATGTCTACCTCTGTTTAAAATTTGAAACATATATTACTGGTAGTTTTAGAGAAGAAGACTTTCAAAGAAATTTTGACAGACGGATGGACAGACAGACATTTACCCCACTCCTAAAGCTCTGTGAGTCTCAGCAGAGCTAAAAATGAAATGGAGACAAATCTGTGAACTTTCATACTATAATATAATTCTCAATTTGAAGTTAATGTGGAAATAATGTGAAAAATTTATCCGATATGAGTGTGAAATCAATTTGAAAATGTATATTTTTCAGAATTAATGTCTTGAATTTGAATGATTTTGACCCAAATTAAATGGGAATGATCTTGAAATATTAAGTAACCTTTAAAACTACATTTGTGTGACACAAACACTACCTGAGTTGAATAAAATGAAATTTTGAGGCAATGAGACTTGAATTTTAACCAGAAAATGGCCACCGAGCACTGATTTCCGAGGTCATACATACAAGGGGGGTAGGGGGGGGTCTAAAAGTTGATCGATTGGTCTTAAATTTTTTCTGTGAGTTAACTACATATCAGAGAACATTTCTTTTAATGAGCAGCTTGATCGGAAAAAAAGTCCGAAAAATGAAACACCCTAATGCACCTCTTTGATATGAGAGGCCAACCATTGTCCAATGAATCACCAAGTTTAGGATGCCCCAGCTAAAATACAAAATTATCAGCAAATCTCTATTTCAAGGCTTTTCCATTGAGTCATTGCAATTAACAATTCAACCAAATTGCTGAGTATCTCAAAGTCACATCACACAAGTACATTTTTTTTATTCCTCAAGCTCATGATTTCAGATGAGGTATGGTGACCCTGCCGAGGGGTGTTCCATGCTTAGCAAGTTCTTACCATGTGAGAGACAAACTCAACATTTTAATTGTTCAATTCAAGTTAAACAATATCAAAGATTTAGAAAAAAGAATTCATATGGAGGATAGATTAGGGTTGGCCCCAAACTTTCTGTTGTTGTAATTAACCTATAGTTATCTAAGCCTCTCTCTGGTAACCTGTGTTGTCTTTACTCGTCCTTCGTTCTGTCCATCTCATGTCCAGGCTCTCATAACGATGCCCCACACTCCGAGCAGGCCAACAAAGATGCTGCCCTGGTGCCAGTGAATGGAACTATGATGTCCTACCCAAGTGCTGTTCTCATCTACAGTTCCAAGACAGGAGTGTCATCTCGTCAGCGCCCCCTATCTGCCGTCAGCTCACGTCACACAGGTAGTGACCCATATTGTCAGCTAACTGTACAAAGGCACTCACAGTGTGTGACCCTCAGGACTTGACTGTAACTGATTAAAACCATCTTTCTTCATCCAAATAACATTCTAATAAAAATAACCTTTTCTCAATCCATTACATGCTTTTGACATACATTAACAATTTTGGGTTCAAATACTACTATTTTAAAAGCAATTTGTCATGTATGAACAACATTGCTGTTTAAGGCATGTTTTATCTTGCCTTGTGAAACAAAATGGATTTTCATTTGCAGACATTTCACGCTTATTAAGGAATTAAGTGCATGATGAGATTCACTGACCATATTTCAGCATATTGATATCACAGTCAAGGGGCATCAAGTGAGAAGGAATGCCGCCAGTTTTGTCACCTAATTTATGCATTCAAAATGTCTCTTATCATTAACCTAAGACTTATTTAAGTCTTAGATTTTATCACAAGATGGTTTCTAAACATGATGGTATGATGATTCCTAATAAAAATCAATTTCCACATATTGACCTTGAGGAACGATGAAAGTTTGCTAAGAAAATATCCTGGTGTGGTTCCATGATTAAAAAATGCTTGTTCCTGGTAGGTTTATGCCAAGTTAAAACATATTTTAAAGGGCAAATGCCAGAAATATCAAAACATTCAGATCACTGTTTTTAAGTTCAGAAAAAGTTGTCTTTTTCTCATATCTTTGTATGATCTACTTTTATGAATATAACCCTGTTTGGCCATCTATGCTTAACTAGATACAAGAAATTCTCCTGGCTTATAAATAATGTTCTTTCTGGAAGTCAAAACTGTGTGTGAAGTGGTCTTTTTCTCAGTTTTATTGTAGCTCTATAATTCTAAAGTATTATTTAAGCATTGAATGAAATAATTTTAAGCTGATGGAGCATTTTGTCTCTAGAGAATATTTTAGAAATTGAAAATATTTGATGGTAAATACATTACAAAATTTGAATATAGCCAAAATATAATAAGTTGTGATTGTTTGAAAGTTGCTTTGTGTGTGTTTTTTTTTTTGGTTTTTTAATTTTTTTTTACATCATATAATCTTATCCATGCAAATACCTTGTTTTAAAAGAAAAAGAATAACCTGGATTAATATTCTATATTGTAGTCACTCAAGGTCGCATGCGCCCTATGTCCGCGTCTATGGCCCGTGTCAGACAAGAGCGAGAACGCCCCGACGGAGCAGGTGATTGCATATTCTCATTTGTAACCTACATTTTGAAAACCAAATGATATTATATGTAATTGCACAGAATACTTGTTCCTGATATAATAAATGACAAGTGAAGTCATGGTATTTGGCTATTGTATTTGGCTATGTGACCGCTAGGTGGAGACATTTAGTTATGTACAAGCAGCCTCAGCCTGAGCAGTGCAGCAGTAATGGACCACAAATAATGTGTCCAGTGTGCATCTGTCAACAAAACTTCAACATTTTACTGTATCTTTTCATCTATTTAAGTCACATGCACAAAATTGTGAACAAAATTCATCTCATAAATGCCAACAATCGGATGACCTCAAATCATGACTTGTTATTCAAGGTCACAGGCATCAATATGTTGCCAAAACTCATTTTAGTTAATCGCTCAAGATTTCTACCATATGCACATCATAAAGTCTCACAATTGATATGCGTAAACATGACCTTAACATATTTTTCCTGCACCAGATTACTGACCAACAGTAACCATCATTCCAACAATTATTCCTTTAAAAAGATATGGGCGATGATGTTGGGTATAAGTGCTGAGGGTCAGATTTGATACAATCATTTCAGTTGCAATCCAACTTACTATAACTGCATTTCAACTTTTCCAACAAAATATTGAGGGATACAAACTTTGATGAAGCTCCATTCAACTGTAATGCACATTCTCACTGAAGCGAACAGGCTTGATGGATGAGTTGCCGAGTGGAAAATTTCCAAAGTTTTGCACATCCACTTTTGTTCGTATTTGTGCACTTTAAGGGAATGAATGAGATATGCATAAGTTGAAAAAAGCAAGCGGACAAGGCCAAAGCGAACAGCACAGATGAATACTGATGATATAGAATGAAATGTGTTCAGGAGGAAACACGCACAGAAAGTGTACAAATACGGATATACACGGATATATTGCACACAGAACACGAATGAGAAGCTGACCAATAAGGGCGTTCATCTTTTGTCGCATCTTATGCTGACCAACCCCGTTTCTTGTTTGTGTCTTCTGTGTACCTTTTTCACATAAATGCAGGTCCTGGGACTTTCAAACTAACATCAATTCTTGCATAAGATGGATGGAATGATTTCAACTGAAATGTAAATTCATCTTGTAAAGAAGAGGATTAAGTGGACGAAACTGTTAGTGTTTTTTTTTTAACCCGAGCACTTAAGTGCAATAGACATGTACATTTTGGGGTGGTGACTGGGAAGTGTCAATGACACTTTGAATATGATAAAATTACTCTGCATTACACAGGTCGTATTTAATTACTACCTCTGCAATCATTGTCCTGTTTTTTATCTCATTCAAATTTTAGAAATCTATGTGTCATATATACTTGCCTTGCTCACAAAAATATCAAATCTGAATTTACCAACATCAGGTCATAAACTGTAACCAGGTGTCTGGCACATACTGACCAATCAGTCCAACTGTGAGCATAAAACAAATCTATTTCACACATGAGTTGACAGCCAGAATTTTTTTTTAAACAATGACTTGTGTTTGATTCTGTGCGCACATTTATAGCTTTGGTGGCAGGGACTGATATGATAGAGAAGTCCTGCTATGGAGGGTAAATGATTTCATGAAATATTTGAAAATTTATTAACCAAATTTGAATAAAATCTTGTTATAAATTCTTCAAATTCTTTCAAGAAAGACACAGGACAATTTGAAATGATCACTCATCATCAGTGAAAAATCTATGTCCTTATACTTGTAAACAGTTATAAAGTGGTAAAAAAGTACCGACCATTCCATTTAAATGGCCAACTTCTTTTTGTCAACCCACCAAGTAGGGGGAGGGGAGACCTTGTAACGGGCTCTGTCCGCGATTCCGCGTGTCTGCTTGTCCGAACTTTCCGAATGATTACAGGAGAATCATTTGACGGATTACTTTGATATTGCACAGGATTATGTAAGTCCTTAATATCTTGCATGGGAGTGCATATGGTTGACCTTGACCCAGTTCTCAAGGTCACAGGAGCAATTTTGTGTCTCTGCAGTACTTGCTGGTTTCCGGATGATATGTTGAGAACTATTTGGTATTTGGCTTTTATATCACACATGATTATGTGTCCCCCAACTCCCTTGTATGGGATTGCTGATGAATGACCTTGACCGATTTCTCAAGGTCACAGGAGATGTTTTGTACAATCATGGTTTCCGGATGATAAAAGGAGAACCGTTTAATGGATTACTTTGATATTGCACAGGATTATGTAAGTCCTATATACCTTGTATGGGATTGCATATGGTTGACCTTAACCCAGATCTCAAGGTCACAGGAGCAATTTTGTGTCTCTGCAGTACTTGCTGGTTTCTGAATGATTTGTTGAGAACTATTTGGTATTTTGGCTTTGATATTGGACATAAGTACTAGTATGTATCCTCCAAATCTCTTGCTAAGGATGACCTTCACCTATTTCTCAAGGTCACAGGAGATATTTTGTTTCACTATAATTTCTGGTTATAATTATTATTATTATTATTATTAATTCAGTCAATAATAATATTGATTTATTCATTTACAAGGACCAAAATCTCATATCGCTACCTCATTACACCATAGTTTATGCACCCATTTAACATGGTGGGTCGACATGAGCTTTGCTCTTTTATTTGGTTTCCTTCAACCAGAACCAACAAGAGATATCTTTCCAGCTGAATGCTGCACAAACTCATGTTCTTGTCTTTATCTCATATTGTTTTTGGGGGGTTTTACATCACTTTCATCATTATTTCAGTCATTTCATGATGAGACCTACTTATAGTGTTGCCTCACTGAATTGACATGACAAACCACTTGGTCACAGATTTACATAGACAATGGGTTAACCCTATAGGCACAGGCCTCACCTCATATGTGAAATTGGTGAAATTGTATCATGAATTCAATCTCGGCACAGCCAGGGATCAAACCCTAGACCTTTTGATCATCACAGCGGAACTGGTGCTAATAAGCTAGTGCTCTCACCAACTGAGGCACTGCCTCTGGCCTCTTTATCTCATACCTATCTACTACAGGTGGTTTATATACAAAGCAAAACAGTGTAAATTTTGAAGCAAGTATTGTTGTGTGGCTTCGCAATGTTAATGCTACTTCTCAATGACATCCTTACATTATATAGTATATTATGGACAAAAAAAATCAACAAAAAAGGGGGTGTGGCATTGTTTGTATTATACAACAAAGATCCACACTTTGTGCCATGACAATGTTGTTTTGCTTTGCATATATAGAGTGGAAAGCCAACCCACATTTGGAAAATACCAGACCCATAACTTTGCCAAGACAACTTGGATTCCTTATGTGAACTCTTTATGTCTTTAATGTCTTGCACAAGTTCAGCCATGACCCCTTTGTGACCTTTTTGACCTTGAAGAGTAGGTTAAGTCGGAAAATACTAGGCCCATTGCTTGTAAAGTTTTTAAGTTCACAGGTCAAGATCAAACTAAATAACAATGAATTTTATAAAAACTAAATCAGAAATTGATCTAACCTATTGTTTTTTAATGTGATATACAGCATTTGTTTATTATCTTATGGATTTTGAGTCATATTTAAAATTGCAGAGTCCCAACTCCAGACTTATGATGAGGAAGCTATAAATGCGGCCCTCCAGCGGCTGGCTGTTCGGCAGCAGCAGAGACAGTACAAGTCTACCAATGTGCTGGCGTCCTCACAGGGCCCTGCTGTGGAGAAGAGCAATGCAGCACCAGGCAACAGCATCCACACCAGGCAACGCACACAGTCATGGGGGGGCTCCACAAAGGAGAGCTTCAGTTCCATGTCTAACCTCAGTGTACAAACCAATGTGGATCACTCTGACACAGTCAAAGGAAGCAAACATTTGCAAGGCGACCAAAACTGTTCCAAGAACCATGCACAGTCAGAAAGTCGTGGGTCTAAGGCATCTAGACCTGATAGTTATAAACACAGATCGGCAAATGACACTTTTAACAATTTTGTAGAGGATGCTTTTTATGATACAGAGGCAGTTGCAGCATACAACCAAGTGACAGGAGTGCGCCCCAAAAGTAGTGAATATCGACCCTCCAGAGGGAGCCAGCAATATCAAATAGCACTGAAACAGCAGAAAGAACAGTCCCAAGACAACAGAGTGTCAGAACAGAGCAGAGCCAAGCACCAAGTCATGATAGCTCAGGCCCATGCTGCTCATAAATCTAGCCACACAGATCTGGATGGAAATGTGGAAGAATCAGAAAGCAAAATTCTCGTACCAAAACCTCCACCAAAGCCAGCAGGGGACAAGAAACCAGCCAGTGCTCACAGACTTGCCAGGTATGTCAACCAGTGACAGAATCAAACCAAGTATTGTACCTGTATATAGTAACTGTTTGCTGTGAGGTGTGATCCTAACTTTCTAAATATAACAACAAATCGGATAATCTTTCTAAAATATTGGAATAGATGATATATTTATTTAAAGATCTGATATAAAGCAGCTTTTCACATGCAGTTATCAATTTTGTGAAAAGATTTTGTGAGAAATTCTATGGTGCAAAGTTGTTACAAGATGAATCCTATATGATATTATTTTCCACATAAAAGACAAATGCTGAAAATTTAATTTAAATTCATATAACTAAAATGAAATGAAGTTGATTCTGCTGGGAAATTGAAAGTCTTCAAAATAGTAATGTTATATATGTTAAATTATTATGTATATGTTTTTCTTTGTCTGGGACATTGAATGATACCTATTTTTGGACATGAAATATAGTATTGCATTAAATAATTGCAAAATTTATTTCTTTTATTAAAATTCAGATAAGATGAGCAAACAAATTCATTTCAATCTATTTGTAATTGTAATTGATCAATAAGCAATTAATGATTAGCTGCTGACAAAGAGGCTCCTATCCATTGCATTTGAAAAGGTTTTATAAAGAGGATAACTTGCAATTTTTCAGAACAAACAAAGGCAAACTTGATAATAGTGTGAGTGGTAACTTTTACCACAATGTGAAATACGATAGCAGTACAGGGACCACTCATGTCCTCAACAACTCTGCAGGTGTGTAACCATGCTGACCAAGCTTTGTAGATGCTTTAGTAAATATCAGGGATCAAGACTCAGCTATATGACAAAAATGAAATGCTTTGATTTGGATTGAAAGTGAAAATTATTTATTCAGAAAATTATAAGAAAAGATACATTTATACAGTGTCACATAGCTAACGGCTTGTATTAAGCTTCATTATTGTTGCTCTTTCTTGCTTTGGTGATCAGTTACTCTGAGCATTGTTTTATTCAGTAATTTAGGACCTAATTGTCTTTTTAGTGAGGGGAGACTTTTCTGTCATTCTGATCAGTAGATCCAGAGAAGAAGATGAAAGGTGAAAGATCTTCTCTGGAATTACAGATCAGTTCTCAGCTGTTCAGGGGACCAATACTATCTATTTTTCATGAGGCTAAGATATTTTTCTGAAAGTTTTGTGATCATTGTATCAGTGAGTTTTCAAATATGCAATACTCAGCATTGAAATATCAGACATCTGGAACTTTCAGTGCTTCATTCTTGTAATCTCAGTATAGCTTCAGTTTGAGAGTTTCAGAAAAGGGAAGGTGGTTGTGACCTAGTGGCTGTCTTATTGTTTAAAATAAGAACCCAATAGCACTAAGAGACATGTAGTAATCTAGCAAGGGGATCATGGATATCTCGTACATTTCATAAGCATTTTGAGCATTTTTTACTGAACTATTTCACAGTGAGGATATTGTACTCAATGGTCAATGTAGTCCTTACAAGAAAACCTCACCATTTCAAAATATTCATGTTTTTCAGCAAATACTGAATGTGTAATTAACCAATCATGGCAAACTACACGCTGGCCTTCTGTCTGTTTTCTTTAAAATCAGTGTTTCCCATATTACAAGTGTAAATGGGGTATCTGATATGGTGCAAAACAAGGAGAACAATTTCCTTTGTATGCTGCCAGAGACAACAAATTGTAAATAAAATATGCTGGACGACATGTTTCCTCACCATTAATATTATTTGTGTGTTGTGCATCTACTGTATTTACTCAAATATAAGATGAGGTTTTTGGACTCAAACCTTAAGTCAATGTTTGGGGGGGTCGTCTTATACACCAGAGCTCTTGTTGAGTAAGCATATTTACTTTTCACTTTTAAAATGGCCACCAAACTTGAATAGTAGCAGTGCCGATGTCTTTAAAAAAAAAACGACCCATCTTATATTCAGAAATTGGTCTGTTCAAACAAAATAACATCAATTTGGGGGGGGGGGGGTTATACACAAGTCGTCTTATATTCGAGTAAATACAGTATAGGATATTGTTGATAGTAGTGACCTGAATTCCTATTTAATAGTATTTATGGTATCAGTAGATGCGTGTGTATGTTCCATCACTTTACAAATATTCCTCTTTCTGCACCATGATTTGTCCTTCCACATTGTTATTGGTAAAGTACTTATTATATTTGTTTTCCAAAAAATGGCTTATTTTTAGCACAGTAACATTATTAGCTGGATTTATAAAGCAATTTAATGTCAGTTGTTATGTTTGTTTGTTCTATTAACTCTGTTTTATGTTTCTTAACCACAGTTTAATATTTAGAATGTAAACAGTTGGTTTAATGATTGCAACACACATGACACAATACTTGTCATGTACTGGGCATAAAATATAAGAATGGAGATTTGATATTTGGTAGAATGCTGAATGGAGATGTTGAATTTGGTAGAATGCTGAATATAATGTTGTATTTTTGGCAGGGTAATGTTGAGGCGGCTACAGAACCGACTGAGCAATCCATCCAGCGTGTGGAGTGAGCAGCGTACCACCAACGCTGTCACCTTCAACCCACGGGCAAAATACAGATGATATCTCCCACAGCCTCTTGCTACTACTCCCTCATGGGAGTGAAATTTGAGCATATTGGGAGCACCTGATTTGAAGTGAATGATATAGGATGATTATCAAAGTAGGAAATATGCCCTGTAAATAACATTTTTATCAAAATTGCAGAAAAAATATTTTTTACTTCTAACTTTAGCATTGGATGTTAGATTAACAATTGCTAAAAAGTGCTGCTGAATCCTGGGATTTTCAACATCTGCAAATTCCAGCAAGTGGAGAATTGGCAGTGTTCAGTCTTGAAATAATAGATGAAATAATAGCTGTTTTGGGAACAACCTTGGGAGTTATTTGTATCAGTTAACAAAATTTTATTTGAATACCATGATGTATATGATGCACATGAATATGACAATTTCTCCCATGTCTACAGACAATTTGATGTCCAAAAGATAAGTGATGGAAGCAATGGCCAGTCTGTGGTGCTACAAGTGTACAAGTATATTTAGTGAGTGAGAAATGTTTGACATGTGTAAATCCCTAATTAATTCCTAATATTGGCTGTGATATTCTTTGGTCTCACTAGCATATATTTATGTCCATATTGTCTGCCTCTAAGTCCAGGACTTCTTTTGGGAGAACAATGTTACTCACACTGATGTATAATTAGTGCATTATTACTCCAGTCAAGATATCTATTGTCAAGGCAAAGTTTCAATATGTAATGTGACAATTTCCGTCTTTCAAAATGACTCTTTTAAAGTTTGCTGCTTGATGTTCCTGAGAATTTTAGCTTATCCTTTACATGAAATCATTCATGATTAAAATTTGCATATGGAAAATCTGAAAATTATAATATTGTGCACATAGAGTTTCAGACATTATCATCACTATGTCCATAAATTTGTACATATTTATCATTTAATAGGCATTTATCATGAACTCTTGTTTCATCTCTTTATACCTATGCACTTTGAACTCTTGATTCATCTCTTTATACCTATGCACTGTGAACTCTTGATTCATCTCTTTATACCTATGCACTGTGAACTCTCAATTCATTTCTTCACATTCTCTTCTTGTTGTCATAGATACTCACCTGAACTATTTTATTTCATTCTACCACAATATTTTTTACCAGATATGGCCTTGGGTATTCTCATCAAAAACCTTTTTTAAAGAAATATAAACTTTTTAATATAATGAGGATTGTATATATACAAATATATTTTTTTTATACAATAAGTAGATGTAACATCATGTGAATTGGACTTTTGATCTTGCTGCAATGACCTGAGAAGATGAAGTGTTCAATGTCATAAGAATTTAAGCTTTGTACCAAGACTGAAGAAATATTTTGCACTATTTCTCAGGAACCTTAAATAGGACATACTTATCCCCCTAAACAAGGTCCCTTCATGTGATGTGACATCATAAATTGAGTTCCAGGTCACACCTGCAATGCCAGATTGATATGGATGAAGCCAATTGTGATAATAAAATCAGTGAACATTCAGGCTTACCTTCATGTAAATGCAATAAAATGTGATATATCATGTGTACTTTCAATCATAAAAGTGATTTTTGGTAAATCCACCCACTTCAAGGTCTTGGAATAGTTTTGTACCATTTGCAAAATGTGTTGTCACTGAAAATAAAATTTACCAAGAGGATATGTGTGCCCTTGCTAAAGATATAAATCTTCTGTTGACAGAAATTTGCCTTAAAGTTGTGTGGGTAACATAAAAGCATTCGATGTGTATTGGCAATGTGTACCCTGTAGGGCAGAGTACAGAGGTGAATATCCACTATTTATATGAATGGGATATATAGACCACAAGGATTGCTTTTAAACTTTTCACTGATTGTCACAAATTCAGAATGTACTGCCAATTTTAACATGACAACATTATCAGGTTGATTTACTCATGTTCATTTGATTTGCAAATATGAAGCAGGAATGTTTTTGAATTGTTGACTATTTCAGAGATACAATAAAGTAAGATGCCAAAGCAATGCACCATTATGATGTAGGCCCTTTCTCCATTGCATGAAAGCATGCACAGATATTAAAACCAAAGCAATAGAAGTACTTTCCATACAGAATAGATGAAGTAATTTTTCATGTACAAAAATCTAGTTTAGTATCCTATTATGTTTAAATTATTGTCAATAATAAACTGAATTGCGCCTTTTCACTGCCCAATTATACAAACATCTTTTTGAAAGAAAAAAACACATTTTTTTCAATACCGTATTCCTAATAGTCGCCCTCTACCTAATTAACCCCCAACCCCCCCTCCTGTCTGCAGACCAGGCCTTGGTGGCTGGGGTGGTGGAGCCGCAGACTTACAATCCTCAGGGATTTGCTATCTCCGTAATTAATATGTAAACAGTACTCGCAGCTTCACTTGCAATACGATCTGACACCTGAATGCGGAGTGAGGGTCACATGTGGGTCACAGTAGCACACCCCAGACTTAATTGGTTAATTACCCTACAGACATGTGATCAAGTGGGGGAACTACAGGACTCAACACTGATGATAAAAGATTGTCATTTTCAATAATTAACATGCTTAGTTGTTTTGTGTCTGGACTGACATATTCATTTTTATTAGTTCATCTAAAATATATTGAATAATACTGTACTGTACATTTATTCTTACCATCAAACTATATTAAACATCTATTGTGAATCTGAAAAACAGTAAATTTTGAACCCTGTTCTTGGCATGTCTGTCGGTCACATATTAGTGGCCTCCTCAGGGCGGCAATTAGGGATGATACGGTATTCCCCATGATTTTTTGATAAATTGATAACATTTGCATGTTCTATGGAAGATTTGTCATTACAATTCTTCTGCAAATATTGTTTCAAATATTTGATTTTGTTCTCAGTCAGGTTAAAACCTATCACATGAGGGCAAAATTTAAAGAAAAAATGAATTGTTTCATTCACAAAAACATGCTTATTTTAGCGTTAAATTAGGTTGAAAAACATCAGTGGTGGTCACTTTTAATCGAGGACTCTTTTAATCGAGGACTCTTTTAATCGATACCTCTTTTTTTGGTTGAAAATCGGATCGCTTTTTTACAATATCATCCCAATTCGAATGAATAACATTGATATTGCCGTTGTGAACATCACTTGTAAGCATTAAATTTGTCGTTAACATTATTTTTGCATTTTTGGGCAAGAGATTGTGAAAACACTGATTTCGCCATCTTGAATACAAACAATTTTTACCTTGTTTGGTTTTTAATAATTCTTATCTTGTAGCCTATTACAATCACAATCTGTGATATGAATACTGGTATGCTGAGTGATCTGGTAACATGATCATGTGCTTTCCCTGTAGAACTATAAATTGGTTAATTGTGTCATATCAACAATACAATTGATTTTGAATAATTTATTTTGCAGATTATTTTTTTTATATTCACCAAATCTCATTATTGGCTTTGCTGAGTTTTTCAGCATAGCTTATGCAGGGAGACGGAAATGTCTGTCATTCTTTCTGTGAAACTCAATCTTCTCTGAAACCACTGGGTTTCTTAGCTATTTGTATGCAAGATGAAGTTATGTTAGGAAGAGAATTTGATCTATTTTTCCTTCAAGTTCTGATCTGTTTTAATTATTGTTATGACTAATTAAAAATACAATGGCAAACATTGAATTTTTTCTCACATGGTTGAAGACCTGGAACAAGCAGTGGCTTTTTCTGTTACAATGTATTTTAAATATTGCGTCAGTTTTGAAACTGTAGAAAAGCAATTTTGAGCTGATGGAGTCAGCCTGCCATATTGTGTGCAATATTTATGAAGCAATTTGCAGTCTTTCCAGCAAATTTGTACTGCATCTAAAATCATCAGCACAGCTCTAAGACATTTGGTCTTTGTTTAGTTGATTTGATAAATATGTTCTTTGAAATGACTTCAAATAATAATTTCCATCCTTATGCACAGTATGGTGCAAATATATCCTTTAAGGTCTATAATCCACAATGAAAAAACAATGACAGACTTATGTTTTTTTGGCTTAAATGTGTTCAAAGTAATGTTATTTGTTAATTTAGCACAGAAAAAGTAAACTTAACAAGCTAGTCTTTATTTTTTATTATTCAAATTGAACCCGTTATAATGGTAGTTAAAACGGGTTCGACTCAATTTTTGCAGCTGGCGACTTATATCAAGTCTTTATATTTTCTTTATTTAATGCCATCCAAAGAATAATCAAGCTTTTCGGGGACATTTTAGATATAATCATGGCATAAAATATGAATTATCACTAAAAGAGTTTGTCCGCCATGTGTGCTGTAGGAGCCGAAGGCAGTTATGTAAATATATGAGACCACACAAAGTTCTCTCCAAATGCTTCAAACTGATTGTGGATTATAGACCTTAATAGGCACCAATAAATCATTTTGATAACATAAAAAGATTTGTTTTTGCTTGTAAATTATTAAATGGGAAATTTCAAATCTTTAACAAACCAAAATTGTAAACTAAAGTAGGTATTACTGGTTTTAATCAATTTCAGGGGTAGGAGAGCTCTCAACCAATCTTGGCAGTAATCGAAACATATCTGGATGGCATGACATACCATTGTTCTGAACCATTCTGGGTGGTTCAGTAATATGGCTTTTTATGTCTCACAAAAGACATCAAAATCATCAGAAAATTGTACAAATGTCATTACAGTTGAGTGTAACAGTGTCTTGTTTACTGATAATGTAAATTTTATGATAAATTTATGTTTTTATGTTAATATTTGTGCCCCCAAGTTAGGGCATACTCCTTGTTATGTAATCTTAAACTGGGCACATTCCTGTGTTAAAATGTGGCAATAATCTCATTAAAATCAGTTTCAGATGATCATATACTTGTATATGTAGAGCTAACAACCATAGGATTCGCACAGTCATAGGATTGGCTGATAATTTTGGAAATGTCTTGTGAACGCAAAATTAATAGAACATTGATATTTTGTTAGGAAGAGAATTTGATCTATTTTTCCTTCAAGTTCTGATCTGTTTTAATTATTGTTATGACTAATTAAAAATACAATGGCAAACATTGAATTTTTTCTCACGTGGTTGAAGACCTGGAACAAGCAGTGGCTTTTTCTGTTACAATGTATTTTTACCCTCAGCCCCTGATGTAATCAGGCTGAGGGTATTGCAGTACTCCTGGCGTGGGTATGTATGTATGTATGTATGTATGTATGTATGTCTGTAGCGAACATCCTTGTCATCGCGATAACTCAAGAACAAATGATGGCAGCTTCATGAAACTTGACACACATATGCATCTGGTGAAAACCTCGGACGAGTTCGATGGACGGCGACCTTGACCTATTTTTCAAGGTCACAGGAACAATTATGTGAAATCCCAAGAATCACAATAACTCAAGAACGAATAATGGTAGCTTTATGAGATTTGACACACATAAGTATCTGGTGTAGACCTCAGAATTTTTTCTATGAAACATGACCTTCACCCACTTTTCAAGGTCACAGGGACAATTATGTGAAATCATCTTGTCATCGCGATAACTCGAGAACAAATGATGGCAGCTTCATGAAACTTGACACACATATGCATCTGGTGAAAACCTCGGACGAGTTCGGTGGACGGCGACCTTGACCTATTTTTCAAGGTCACAGGGACAATTATGTGAAATCCCAAGAATCACAATAACTCAAGAACGAATAATGGTAGCTTTATTAGATTTGACACACATAAGTATCTGGTGAAGACCTCAGAATTTTTTCTATGAAACATGACCTTCACCTACTTTTCAAGGTCACAGGGACAATTATGTGAAATCATCCTTGTCATCGTGATAACTCAAGAACAAATGATGGCAGCTTCATGAAACTTTACACGCATAAGCATCTGGTGAAAACCTCGGACTAGTTCGGTGGACGGCGACCTTGACCTATTTTTCAAGGTCACAGGGACAATTATGTGAAATCCCAAGAATCGCAATAACTCAAGAACGAATGATGGCAGCTTTATGAGATTTGACACACACAAGCATCAAGCATCTGGTGAAGACCTCAGAATTTTTTCTTTGAAACATGACCTTCACCTACTTTTCAAGGTAACAGGGATAATTATGTGAAATCATCCTTGTCATCGTGATAACTCAAGAACAATTGATGGCAGTTTCATGAAACTTTACACGCATAAGCATCTGGTGAAAACCTCGGACTAGTTCGGTGGACGGCGACCTTGACCTATTTTTCAAGGTCACAGGGACAATTATGTGAAATCCCAAGAATCACAATAACTCAAGAACGAATAATGGTAGCTTTATTAGATTTGACACACATAAGTATCTGGTGAAGACCTCAGAATTTTTTCTATGAAACATGACCTTCACCTACTTTTCAAGGTCACAGGGACAATTATGTGAAATCATCTTGTCATCGCGATAACTCGAGAACAAATTATGGCAGCTTCATGAAACTTGACACACAAATGCATCTGGTGAAAACCTCGAATGAGTTCGATGGATGGCGACCTTGACCTATTTTTCAAGGTCACGGACAATTATGTGAAATCCCAAGAATCGCAATAACTCATGAACGAATGATGGCAGCTTTATGAGATTTGACACACACAAGCATCTGGTGAAGACCTCAGAATCTTTTCTTTGAAACATGACCTTCACCTACTTTTCAAGGTCACAGGGATAATTATGTGAAATCATCCTTGTCATCGTGATAACTCAAGAACAAATGATGGCAGCTTCATGAAACTTTACACGCATAAGCATCTGGTGAAAACCTCGGACTAGTTCGGTGGACGGCGACCTTGACCTATTTTTCAAGGTCACAGGGACAATTATGTGAAATCCCAAGAATCGCAATAACTCAAGAACGAATGATGGCAGCTTTATGAGATTTGACACACACAAGCATCTGGTGAAGACCTCAGACTTCTCTTGATGGAACATGACCTTCACCTGATTTCAAGGTCACAGGGACAATTATGTGAAATCATCCTTGTCATCGTGATAACTTAAGAACAAATGATGGCAGCTTCATGAAAATTGACACACATAAGAATCTGGGAAGACTCCAGATGAGTTTGATGGACGGTGACCTTAACCTGCTTTTCAAGGTCACAGGCCCATATCAATAATTCTAGAGTAAATGATGACAGTTTCATGATACTTGACACACCTAAGCTATCAAAGGAAGTAGATTTTATGGGTTTTATACCCCTGCATCAATTTGCCTTGGTGCAGTGACGTTTTGTTCACAAATATTGTGTGGAGCGAATGTTATGCAATGAGTTACCAGGGCTGAGGGTTGATGCATCTCTGATGCCTATGTTAAATATTGCGTCAGTTTTGAAACTGTAGAAAAGCAATTTTGAGCTGATGGAGTCAGCCTGCCATATTGTGTGCAATATTTATGAAGCAATTTGCAGTCTTTCCAGCAAATTTGTACTGCATCTAAAATCATCAGCACAGCTCTAAGACATTTGGTCTTTGTTTAGTTGATTTGATAAATATGTTCTTTGAAATGACTTCAAATAATAATTTCCATCCTTATGCACAGTATGGTGCAAATATATCCTTTAAGGTCTATAATCCACAATGAAAAAACTCTGACAGACTTATGTTTTTTTGGCTTAAATGTGTTCAAAGTAATGTTATTTGTTAATTTAGCACAGAAAAAGTAAACTTAACAAGCTAGTCTTTATTTTTTATTATTTAAATTGAACCCGTTATAATGGTAGTTAAAACGGGTTCGACTCAATTTTTGCAGCTGGCGACTTATATCAAGTCTTTATATTTTCTTTATTTAATGCCATCCAAAGAATAATCAAGCTTTTCGGGGACATTTTAGATATAATCATGGCATAAAATATGAATTATCACTAAAAGAGTTTGTCCGCCATGTGTGCTGTAGGAGCCGAAGGCAGTTACATAAATATATGAGACCACACAAAGTTCTCTCCAAATGCTTCAAACTGATTGTGGATTATAGACCTTAATAGGCACCAATAAATCATTTTGATAACATAAAAAGATTTGTTTTTGCTTGTAAATTATTAAATGGGAAATTTCAAATCTTTAACAAACCAAAATTGTAAACTAAAGTAGGTATTACTGGTTTTAATCAATTTCAGGGGTAGGAGAGCTCTCAACCAATCTTGGCAGTAATCGAAACATATCTGGATGGCATGACATACCATTGTTCTGAACCATTCTGGGTGGTTCAGTAATATGGCTTTTTATGTCTCACAAAAGACATCAAAATCATCAGAAAATTGTACAAATGTCATTACAGTTGAGTGTAACAGTGTCTTGTTTACTGATAATGTAAATTTTATGATAAATTTATGTTTTTATGTTAATATTTGTGCCCCCAAGTTAGGGCATACTCCTTGTTATGTAATCTTAAACTGGGCACATTCCTGTGTTAAAATGTGGCAATAATCTCATTAAAATCAGTTTCAGATGATCATATACTTGTATATGTAGAGCTAACAACCATAGGATTCGCACAGTCATAGGATTGGCTGATAATTTTGGAAATGTCTTGTGAACGCAAAATTAATAGAACATTGATATTTTTGCACAGAAAAGTTTATTTGAATGGTTTGAATAAATTGTTATGAAAATTGCACCCATTGATCCCGATTTTGTCACAATGTGCACGTGCGTGAGTTCCAGCTTGTTACAAAAGTAGACAATTTGGCACTGCTCAGTTAGTTCTTGGCCGATTTACATCATTGACAACTCAAAATTTAGCTTATGAGCTCTTCTCTTCAAATATGTAAGTTTAATTCTCGATATATTAATTTTCGTTTTTCAGCATTGAAGAAAGTTCAGTGCGCGAAGTCTATGGTTGTTCATGTTGTTTGCGTGACTCTGACAACTACCAACTTCGTTAAAAATTGAGATAGAGATGTGGGCAGAGTATGTTATAGAATGTTGTGAACAACACATCACTTAGGTAAAAAAAAAAATTCCAATATGCATTTTTAGTATTTTCTAGAAGGAAATATTTTTTTAAAATACCAACCAGCTACACTTTGGGATTTTGGCTGTCAGCTGTTATTTTGTACCAGCTGGGAAAGTTACCAGTTGATGTACCTTGATGTACCACAATTGAAAGAGTGTCATAGAGAGCCTATCTGCTGGAAAATGTCCATACATGATGAACAGCAGTCATGGTAATATCTCTGAACACTGAACTTGTAGCCTTCTGGCTGACCATATATGCCATCTAAAGGTACTTACATTTTAAAGTCAGATTAACTATGTATATAGAAAAAACACCACTCAAATGACATTTTAAATAAATGTCATTTGAGAAATAAATATTCAAACATGATTGACTCCAACAAATCAGATAAAAAAAAGATATTTTAAGTATTGAACGGCTCATTGCATACTAAACAGGAAACCCCCTTTCCTCAGCATAATGACACAAGAAAATTGGCCATTAATTAAAACTGTTAGACCTCTCAGCAGCATTTGACAGTATGGTGTTTTTCTGGGTTCTGTTTCGAACATACATGGATCCTCCTACTGAAATCAGAGAAATTTGCTCTTATAATTTGTGGTAAAAATTCACATTTCAGGAATGGGGCAATTCCTGCGGAAAGTAAGGTTGGGGAGGCATATATTACAATATCCAGCAATGTCAAAGACTATTTGATGAAGAATGTACATTGAAACAAGTCAACAAAATGTAAAAAAAAACTTCAGGGTCTGTTTGGATGAGAAAACATCCATACTTTTGTCACATCAACTTTCGACCATGGAAATTCCCTCTTGGCAAAAATTGCAAAATGCTGCAGCGGGGAGGATGAAGCCGAGATCTTTGACACCAACACTCCGCCAAAGCAGACTCGCAAAACGCGTACTCACAAATGCCCAAAATTTTTAAAAAACGATTCTAACGCAATTGCTGTAAAATGAAAACAATGAATTATCTCATATTAATATTTTATGATGAAATAAACCACAAAAGTTGGGTGATGTATTGACTGACAGCTGCTGGGTCATGTATTCTGGAGCAAGATCAATGCCATTGTATTATTTTCGGCTTGCCCCACGAATACAGCCTCAGTCAACAGCTGTGCCAGTTGCCTTCCAATATCACAGAGGTCCATAAAGGATATATAACAACTGTGGTCACATTATTCTTGGTGAAAACATGTGACATGTACACAAAAACGATATGTAGTTCCCGTGAAGGCCCTCTGATTGAAGACTGACTCTCGCAGTCTATTTGACGTGGTGATTTGCCCACGTGGAAAACAGGAGTACTTTAAATTTATCTACGTGGACTAGATGATGAAATACAATCTGAAACCGTACATATTAAGTCTCAGGAAAAAATATGATGTACAGAAACTGAACAGAGATGGGAAAAAAGTGACATAAACAATATTAATAAAAAAACACATTAATTCACTCTGGGAATTTTATGGAACTCTCGAAAGGATTACAGTTTGGCTAACATGGAGGCATTAACAAAGAGACTCAAAGCAGTTGTGCCATGGGGATATCTACTTGTCACGTTTCTTTTGTGCAACAGGTCAGTGTAAACTTAGAATTCTAATGATTATGATGTTCTGGAAGTATCTGTGGAAGCCCACGACGGACATTTCTTATTTCTTATTCTTGGAGATAAATTAAAGTGAAACCGACACAAATCTTATTTTCGGGTTCAAAATTTTCTTCGTCTCACTTTAATCTGAAAGTTAAATTAAGGAAAGTATTATTTTAATGCCAATTGTCTTAGTTTTACCATCATTTACCATTTTCTTTATTTCGGGGTATATTTTGACCTTTTCGGACAGGAAATGCACAAGACAGGTGAAAATAAGAATTTAAAGTGAAATAACAAATTATAATAGTTGACCAATAAGAGGACAGCTTACAAAAAGTACACCCAGGACATGGTCACCATCTTTGGATGTAGTTTGTGTGTTATACCTTTCACACAGAATACATATTTGACTGAGTTTCTAGCCCCCTCTTCATGTCAGGGGTTGATCTAGCCAGGGGATTGTAGAGCGGTAGCATCTCGTTATTAATTATTCATGAGGAGCAGGGAGTTGTGCCCTGATTGATCAGGCACTTCAAAGTGATTGGGAAAGGCCTGATCTGGGCATGATAAGAACCACAATGTAGACAAGTGGTGGGACAACAGACAGTTTAATTGTAACACCTTTGCTAAGAACAATAGGCACTGGCCTGTTTGTCCTAACTGGTGACACCCTGGTTCCTTTGACTTAAAAGCTTGCTTTACTGACCGGGAAAGTCAGTGGGTGGGACTTGCATCAATAACTTGGATTGTTTTAGGATTGGAAGTGTCCAAAAAATGGTTCAATTTTGAACAATATGCCAGTCCCTGTTTGGACCCTCACAGCATAAAAAGGGGTGGTGACAGTCAAAATACATATATGCAATGATGGAAAATCTGGCAATTCGTAGGAAAATAGAAGAGTTATTATCATTTTGGTGCCATATTCGTTAATATAAATTTTGAAGAAACTTTGTCCCTGAAAATTCGAAACAAAAGTTGTCCATCCTGGGCTTCCCAAGGTATCATTCATGCTTCTCACTTTGCAAGTTGACTCTTCACCTTTGTTATTTTTGTCCTACTTTGCCATTTTTGCCATTCCTCTTCCACATTTTCGCCATTCAACATCTTTATTTTCGCTCTTCCGCTTCTCTATTTTGCAATTCTACTTCTTTCTTTTCACCCTTCAACTTCTCTATTTCGCCATTCTCCTTCTTTATTCACTCTTCAACTTCTCTATTTCCCATTCTCCTTCTTTATTCGCTCTTCCACTTCTCTATTTCGCCATTCTCCTTCTTTATTTGCTCCTCTACTTCTCTATTTCACCAATCTACTTCTTTATGTGCTCTTCTACTTCTCTATTTTGCCATTCTCTTTCTTTATTTTCGCTCTTGCCCAGAGCTTCATAGTTACTTCATAATGTTTATTATTGAACTGCAAATGGCGAAGGGAGAAGATATGAAGAGCGAAAATAACAAAGTAGATGGGAGAAAAAATAAAGTGAAAGGGTGAAAATATTAAAGTAGAAGTAGAGTTTGATGAGTTGTACAGTATGGACCAAGGGAAGTTGCACGACCGATTACCACTCAACAGATTGTTCAGAATGTCTTTTGACTGGCCCTCCAGAACATTTTTTACAGGCCCTTCAGAATCCTAAACCTTTCCTTTTGGGTGAGTTGGCTTGACTTATAATTCAGATTGACATCAATTTAATCAAATCTGGAAAGAAAAAATTGTGGATTAATTTTTGCATTTTATTGACCCTAAACACCTAATTGTCAGTCAAACTTTCCCTACACATTTGACTCCATCTAAAATGAATTTAGCACCATAAGAAACCTATGTAAACCCTCAGAATATAATAGAAGACAAATAAAGAGGTAAAATTAGCATTTTTCATAAATAATAGGTGTCAAGGTGCATTCATGGCCTCCTCCAAATTTCAAGGCAGGGTGTCCAGCATTCTCTGATTGGGCTTATCAAACTCTAGACACATTAGAGATTAATTGATTTTAAGATCCACAAAAAGTCCAAAAAATTGAGTTAATTTTTGACCCACCTTCTCTGCTCCAGGTGCTCAACACAATGGCACACATGACTACAACGCTCAGCCAGTGTGACTGTGTGCCACGATGTCTCTTACTGAAAAATATGATGTAACGCTGCAACGCTACAGTAAAATGATACAGCGATGCAGCATCACAACAACAAATTTAGACACCACAAATGTCTGATAAAGCTAAACATCTTATGCCTGTCACTGGTTAAACTTCCGATCTTTGAATATTATTGTAATTTAAATAAATAGCATGGGCACTCAATCAGTGGCAGCTTTTCAGGACATTACTTTACTGTGTATGTTGGATTGAAAAACATTTTGCCCAGGCCACTGTTATAGATTTAGGTTAAATTTTGGCATTTCCCATTATATTCAATGTAAATATTTTAGGGTTAATGTACAAAATCTAAGTGGCCCGGGCAATTTTTTTACAGCCTAACAACTAAGATTGATGCACCACAAGACCATATAGTTGTTCTAGTTATGAGAAAAAACCAAGCGTTTTTTGTACCAAACATTTTGGGGATTTTATGGGGGAGATGTCAGAAAGGGCCAATATTTTTCCTACCATTTCCATTAGAAAATAATCCACCTTGATCTTAAAACCTTTAAACAGTTGTAAAATTGGTTCTAATTAATATAATTTCAAGATTTTTGGTGTTCTGAGTTTGTGTTATCCTAAGGAATATGATTATTAACATTTCCTGCAAATATATGTAAAGTTTCATTGATTTTGTTGCTCAAGATCAAACAAAGGTTATCACACTGAGCATGCTGAGCTTGTCTCTTGTCTCTTGGTGACAGGGACGCTGCATGCATGGTCGATGTACGCTTTAAAATAGGGCCTCTTTTTACATATTATATAAAAAAGCATGAACATGATCAGAGAGAAAGTGTGGCAAAATTTGACAAAAAAAGTTGCCGTTTGAGGTATGGGCTGCAAAATTCGCCACTGAAAAGAGCATGCGGTCTTGCTGTTCCGTTGCCCCCTGGTGGAATTTATTGAAGCTAGACCAGTCTCCACTTCAGTTTTATTTTGCAAGTTTACACAATGTCTTGCATAATATGTATATAAGAAATTGAGTAGTTTTTACTTGTGTTTTGTCAGAATTATGCTAGATATGAAAATTTACCCACAATATGCCTATATTTCTGTATTAGAGTTTTGTTTTCAACCATCGACAATTTGACCTAATTATTGACCTAATTATGGAACCAGTGCAGGTCCCTCAAGGTTTTCGAAAAAGGGCCTTCACATGAGACAGCTGCACAAGTGAGTTAGCTGCACAAAGTAACAGATAATAATAAGAGAAAGTTACCACAATGAGAGATATATCAGTAAGTGGAGAGATAGCTGCATCATTGAAAGACATACGATGGTGAGAAATAGCTGCATCAAGTGAAAGATAGCTGAACACATGAGATATTCACAACAGTTAGCTGCACAAGGTAGGGATGGCTACAACAGCTATACCCAAAGACATCGGCAAAATGGACTTGAAATCCACTGTTTCTAGAAACACTACGCACTGACCATCATATTGAAGTTTCCCCAGTAAATAAACTCGACCTCCGGCGATTGACTGTTGCACTTGTGACCAATGTCATCGTCTTTCCCAGTCATAATGTCTGTAAATGCAAATCCGGGGGTTATCTGTAGCGTTTTTTCATCACTTTTTTACCCGATATCAAACATGACAACGTGAAATGGCATTTAGGAGAGTCCAAGTGATGACGTCATGGTAACGCAAAGGGAGAATCTTCATATGACGTCAGAAGGACCACAACGTTGTGGAGTTTCCAGATTGTTGCTGCCACTCCCGTGAATAAACTGACCCACTTTCACCTGATTGCGCAAACTCGTAAACAATGGCGAAACGCTGCTGAGACCAGGAAAAGACAAAGAAATTTTTTCTAACAAGCCTAAAATCTAATGTTGAATTAATGGAAACATGGTTCCTTTAAAACCTGTTGCCGGAAAACGAGTTCTATTGGAGTCGGGACTTAAATTGGGTGGGCAGTGCATGGTATTCATGAAAACAGTGGATTTCTAGTCCATTTTGCCGATGTCTTTGGGTATAGAGATAGCTACAACAACTAGAGATAGCTACAACAACTAGAGATAGCTATAACAGTGAGAGATAGCTTCATAAGTGATAGATAGCTGCACAAGTGAGGGATAGTCACAATAATGAGAGATAGTTGCAGAAGTAAGAGATGGATACAACAGTGAGAGACAGCTGCTTAAGAGAGAGGTAGCTGCAACAGTGAGAGATAGCTTCATAAATGATAGATATCTTCATAAATGATAGATAGCTGCAAGTGAAGGATAATTACAGCAATAACAGGCAGCTGCGCAAGCCTGTGAGAGATACAGTGAGATAGCTAAACAAGTGAGAGATAGCTGGAACAAAGAGACAGCTGTATAAGCGCGAGACTTATAAAGTGAGAGACAGTTGCATAAGTGAGAGATAGCTGAATATGTGAGGGATATCTGCATATGAGATAGCTGTTACAAGTGAGAGAGATAGCTTCACAAACAAAAGATTGCAACTCCTCCCAGCCGAAGGCATTTGTTTTATATGAAAACTGAGACACCCTTAAACTCGCGTATCAGTTCCAAATTAATTACAGTCATTAGGAACACTGGTTCCAATTTATTTTCTAAATCAACATGGTTAAAAGATTTTGATGCAAGATTCAAATTTATTCATTTAAGTCTTTTGTTTTGAGCTATCAAAGAATATTCATATGCCGAGCTCATGAGCTCTTATCTGATTTTAAGGGAAAATTTCCTAAAATAATGTTGACATTGAATAATACAATCGTCTGAAAAATATGTGGAAGTAATGGGTCATACCATTTTTCGCCATTTTTCAGCTGTGTTGACTGCAGTGAGGATGTCTGTGATGTTAAAATGTGGTACTTGGAACTGATGGCAGATGGCGCTTTCATAGAACTTACACCAGACCAAAACAAAGTCAAAGAGGCCGTGGAAAAGTTGATGGTCAAGAAGGGCTCAGTGACCTTACCCTGTTATATATTAACATCCTACGAAGAAATTCTGTTACCAGGAACAAATGAGGAGGATCAGAGTGAAGATGCAAATGCTGAAGAGGATAAAATGATGGAAGATGTGGAGTCCGAGCAAATAGATGAGGAGTTTATAGAAGAGGAACTTTATGATGAATTCATGGAGGAGGAAACATTAGAAGAGCAGATGGAAACTGATGAAGAACAGTACGGCATTGGGGATTTAAATGAAGACCAGCACGGCATTGGGAATTTAAATGAAGACCAGCACGGCATTGGGGATTTAAATGAAGACCAGCACGGCATTGGGGATTTAAATGAAGACCAGCACGGCATTGGGGATTTAAATGAAGACCAGCACGGCATTGGGGATTTAAATGAAGACCAGCACGACATTGCCAATTCAAACGAAGAACAGAATGGCATTGAGAGTGACATTAAAGAGCGAATAGAGGAACCTGTAAACGACGCTGAAATGCACGAAAAAACAGAAAATCGGCAAATGTACGATTCAAACAAAGAGAAGGGTTCACAAGGAAAGGTTCACAGAGAAATATTTATATCGTATGGTAAATGCCTATCTATCGGTGAATATGAATGTCATTTCTTGGATAATTTTAGTACAATGACTTTTAAAGGATATGATCGTCTACGACAAGACAATGGAGTTCAAACACTAAATATGCTGGAGAAAAATCTGTGTACATTAGGTACTGACAGTCAACCCATTTTTTGTTATTACAGTTCTTTGCTGCTTCACAGAAGCATATCATGCCTTGTGGCACATGCAATGCGTACACATTTTCCCAAACCAAACGATGATCATCAATTTATTCAAGATAAGAACAAACATATTCAAGACTCCAAAAATACGGATGAGTCAAATGTTGTCACCAACTTAGATTTTAAAATGATAGATGACATATTCAACACAAAAAAGACCGAATACACGGAAAAATTATATTCAGTTGAGATGCAACTTTTGAAATTAGAAAACAAACTATTATCAGATTCACTGAGCAAAAATAGTGACGCATCGACATATAACAAAATGGAAAACCAGCTTTTGAAGTTGGAAAACGAACTTTTGAAACTCAACCAGACATTTGCAATACTAACTGAAGAAAATAACAAATTGAAAGAGAAAATGACTCAGCAAAATCAAGACAACTCCATTGAATTAAGACAAACACGAGCTGATAAAGCTAAATTAACAGAATTTATTGAAAATGCAACAATGTTGGAGTCTATTATTACAAATCAGCAGTCAAAGATAACCGAATTGACCGTGCTCGTGCGTCTTCAAGCAGATTCCATGCAAAACATGGACGATCGAACCAAAAGCCTTGAAGATCAAAATAGATATTTGTATGAAGCTCTCCTCAATCAATCTCGAATTATGACAGAAATGATGCAAAACATCGACGTTCTTAGACACCAGAAGGAAGAACACAAGACTTTGGATATTATTGCTCAGACGTTGGTTGCCGCCAGAAAGGATTCCCTGAACACAGCCCCGCCAGATACCTGGGTAAACTGGAAAGATGATAATAAACGCGACAAGGCAGGCCAACATTTAGGCATCGATAAAAATGAATGTACATCTGATGATCAGGAAACGCAGATAAAAGACTATAAAGTGGCTGGTACCAGTATTGAGCAATCAGAAGCTACGGATCAACAGCCATATAAAGATCACAGTTCTTATATTGAGGTATCTGAAGAAGAAAGTGCAGAAATAATGGATAGAAATGACCAACAAAGTGACTTTAGCCATGATACTCGAGAAAAAGATTTCTTGGAAAGCGTACCCCAAATCAACAAAATCGGCTCACAAGACCAAAAGCATGACCTCACAAAACTCAAAATAAATAAAACAATCAAAAGAGCAAATGCTAAAACAAACAAATCAAAAAAGAAGAAAAAAACTAAAGAACGTGATGAAGAAAAAGAATCTGGTCCTCAAGTAAAAAAATCTTCTAAAGATAAAATTGCAGTCAAGAAAAATCTGATGGCATCCAGAAAGGTTGCAACTAAATTAAAAAATGTTGCCAACCGCCCTAAGCAAAAGAGAATACCGAAAGCAAAACGTAAACAAGATATTAAAATACCAGAATCAATGCCAGTTCATGAAAACCATTCTAATGGTGCCCCCAAAAAAGAATTGCAAAAACAGAATCAAACAAAAAAAGGTAAATCAAATGTTCCCAAAAAAAGAGCAATCAAAACAAAAAATGCAGATCTTGATTCAAAAGATAAAACCCGGTTCGCAAAAACCAAACCACCCATTCGTAAGACAAATAAAGCCAAGAATAAGAGGACAAAAAATAAGCTAGCTTCTGGTGAAAAGATTCAGATTGATAAAAAAGAAAAAGCAGTTGAAGGTCCGCGATATCAAGATCCACACTACACAGGACATAAAGGTAAGACTCCTACTGAATGAATCTAATTCCACCAGTATTCTTCATATTTCATATCAGTTATTTGGACATGCAAGTTTTCTCATATCTTCTCTCGATGCAGAGATATTTAAACAGAGATTGGAAAAAGCAGGTCTGCCACTAGGTGTCAGGGGCGGATCCAAGATTTTTTACCCCGGGGGGCTCAAATGTGCTCTGAAAAAAAGGGGGGGGCTCCAATTCCCAAAAGCCCTCCTAGCCACAGACCCCCGGGGGACTTCAGCCCCCATAGCCCCCACCTGGATCCGCCACTGGGTGTCAATGCGGTGCACCATCCAACTCTCACATGGTCTCGCGCAATCATTTTTGCACAAATTACAATAAAGTTCTCCTTCTAAATGCTATAAAGCAGTACTTTTATAATCTACTGCACCCATCCACTTAATGTCAACATGATGATCCAAAGATAATAACATGGTCCATTTGTACAAAAAATAGTGAAAAGTCCCGTGATAAGCCGGCCAAATGGTCATGTGAAAAACAGGAAGTGGCGACATGAGATCAGTTCACCTGAGTGATGATGCAGAACTTCAGCATGTTTCCAATCTCTGTTTTAAATGTCTGCTCTGTGTTACTACTCTTGACGTCAGTGCATTGAGTTTCAGTTAAAATGACGAGGAGTTGTATCTGAGACAGCATTGGGGGTTAAAATGTTTGATTAAGTTGGGAGGCACAGGCAAGAACAATGGCAAACGTATTCTTCATAATTCCTTATTTGTCCTCTCCATTACATGTATGACACTCTATATCGATTCCCCCATCATCCTGTTTATCACTTTCATTTATATTTTAAAATGTCATTACGTTTTTGGCCCAAATGAGTTCTTAAAGCATATCTCGACGAACAATGTACACCCTATTTTAGTGCTTTACAGCTTGACTATGTCAACATTATAAATGAACACAATATATCCGAATGCACTCATGACCATGTCCTTTTCAACTTTTTAATTTCCCGCGCTGGTTCCATACCAAAAACTTTACTTTCAAATATTGGGATGTTCCCTTAAAGAAATAAGACATCATGTATTTCTCTTTTCTTTAGACACCTTATAGTGTTCTTTAATCACCAATCGGCAATGTCCAGATAGGTGATTTTTTTTTTTATTTGATATGTTGGCCGCTCCACTTTTACGCAGCGTGGCTACCCAGCTAGAGGAGAGATCCAATACACACTATCTCCAATCTGTGATTAGCACTCGTGCTGACCGCCCGGTGCAGGCCCCTACACTGATGAAAAACTACCATATCTAATTACCACCTTCTGCACTGACAACTTTCACCTAAACACTCACTCCTTCCCTTGGGGCCTACAATCCCCAGTGCACTAAGGCGTCCAATATCCTCGTAAGCCCTACCAATCACAACTGGAGGCAAAAGATGTCCTCCACGTGAGTACCTAGTGATCTTCAACACCTTCATATCTACCAGCTGCCTCCTCACCAACTTTTCTAATCCCACCAAGACTACATCCTAGATAACCAAAATCCCCCACTAACTATGACTAACATTTTTCTCACCATCCTGTTCCAGACCTACAAACCCTACAAATCACAATAATAATTAGTGGCTGCTAATAACTGGAACAAAATATAACTATCTTCATCTCCTGAAACAACAAGGAAAAATAAAGATTTTAACACTGAGACTACATCCTAGATAACCAATATCCCCCACTAACTATGACTAACATTTTTCTCATCATCCTGTTCCAGACCTGCAAACCCTACAAATCCTACAAATCACAATAGCAATTAGTGGCTGCTAATAACTGGAACAAAATATATCTTCATCTCCTGAAAAAATAAAGATTTTAACACTCCACTTACCTTAAATTTCTTCTTTGTGACCAAATCATAAGAACAGTACAGTACTACCTGATTTCTATTTATGATATACCCAAATATCAGCCAAACCATGGTGTCCAATGTCGTCTGCTATTTCCCGCATTTTTGTCTCCTTGACCTTGTCTAATCCTCATCCATTTCTTCTCAAAAAATCCTACTTATCTGTTTTTATACATATATAACAAGCATCATCCGTATCTATATATATTCCCAAAGATGTTGATGCAAAAATTCTGAATTGAAAAAGTTTTTTATCATAACAATTGAAGAATTTAAGTTTTCAATGTTTTGTCTGCTTCTTTCCCGCTCGTCGCCATCTTGTGAGGGGTTTGTGTAACATTCAGGGTCTCTTCTAGTTCAACCAAAGGTTGCACACGATTGGCACCCGCCGTCTGGCCGGCGGCGAGAGCGGCGGATCGCCGGACCCTCCATTTTGTCCCGCCGAATTCGCCGACGGTTTTCTGAGGGCGAAGGTCGACATCCGCCACTTTCTGCCACTGGCACCCGCCGGTTCAGTCGTGGAGAAAATGGATAACCCGGGCAAATCTGCAGGACCCAATCGTGTGGAGCAAAAGTTGGGTGGAGTTGAAAGAGCTCTAGTGGAGTCGATAGTCATCAGTTGAGTCAAACCCGTTAAAATGACAAAAATAAATGGGTTTGGCTCAGTTTTAATCAAGTGTATATATTTTCTTTACTTATCCAAATAATAATCAAGCTTTTTTGTGAGACTTTAGATATAATCATACATAAAATATGAATTACTACTGAAAGAGTTTGGTATTTAAAAAATCTCATACAAATGATCATGATTTTTAGATGATCGTGTACATATATGTGTAACTGATGAGCATGTTATTTTCTTTAAAAAATGGGTATGATAGTTGATTTATAAAGATTAAAGAAAGCAACTTTTTCAGTCTGGCCATTGTTCACCGTACAGCACCGCTCAAACACCACTCAGATTGGCTGCCATTTAGTGCCCAGATGTGTTGCGAGCACCCAGAATGACGCGATTTAGCGCCCATATCAGTTGCGAGTGCCCAGAATGACGTCAATTATACCCAAAGACATCGTCAAAATAGACTTGAAATCCTTTGATTTTAGAAATACCATGCACTGCCCATCCAATTTAAGTCTCGACTCTGTAAGAACTCGACTTCCGGCAACTAACAATCAAAGAATTATATACTGTTTAAATAAACTTGAGATGTCAGCCCTGTTTGAAATTTTTTTTTTGTTATTTCTTCATCTCGGCATCGTTTCGCCATTGTTTACGAGTTTGCGCAATCAGGTGAAAGTGGGTCAGTTTATTCACGGGAGTGACAGCACCAATCTGGAAGCTCCACAACGTTGTGGTCCTTCTGACGTCATGTGAAGATTCTCCCTTTGCGTTTCCATGACGTCATCACTTGGACTCTCCTAAATGCCATTTCTCGTCATCGTTGATATCGGGTAAAAAACTGGAGAAAAAACACTACAGAATTCGCACGGATTCACATTTTTAGACATTATGACTGGGAAAGATAGTGGCATGGGTCAGAACTGCAACAGTCAATCGCCGGAGGTCGAGTTTATTTACTGGGGAAACTTCAATATGATGGGCAGTGCGTGGTGTTTTGAGAATCAGTGGATTTCAAGTCTATTTTGCCGATGTCTTTGGGTATAGCGCCCATATCAGTTGTGAGCATCCAGAATGACGCCATTTTATGTGTGCAGTTGAGAGAAAATTGAGAGATAGTTACCCAAATGACCGATAGCTACACAAGTGAGAGAAAGCTACAGGTGTGTAAGACAGCTACACATCCCAGCCGGAAGCACTTGTTTAGTATGAAAGATATCATGAATGGTATCATTAGGTCGACCTTATTGACCAAAGACATGTGCTGTACAATTATTCTTTGATAAATTTGATAAATCAAAAATACTGACGGACGAAAAGCTTGTTAACATCAATACTGTCACTGCAGATTGTTACTCGCATTATCAGGCTGGCCGGAAGAGGGACACGTCAATGCGAGTGCGTCCAGTGGGGTGGGACCAGAATGTTGACGTCTTCTGTGACATGAAGAATGGAGGGTGGACCCTTATCATGAGGCGACAAGATGGAAGCACAAACTTCTTCCGGGAATGGCAAGAATACAAAAAAGGCTTTGGAGGTCAGTCCTGGTTATTATCATGGGTGAAAATGTTTTTATTAATCCTTCGAAGACAATTTCGCACCTCAGTAAATCACTGAGCAGTCTTGCCTATGAGAAATGTTTACGTTGTAAAGGTCTGTTCAGCTTTTTTATGAATAGTATTTAGATTTTGTAATAAGGTATCATTGTGATAATTTATATCACTTTCAAGTGGACAAATTTTATTAAACAATTTAAACCTAAGACAAAAGTTTTTTATTCCAAAAAATGTCAGCTGCAACCTGCAACTTGGTTAAAATGTATTGATATAAATGAAATTATCATTCTCTTTTTCACAGGCGTCTACGGAGAACATTGGCTTGGTAATGACATAATCCATCGTATAACCAATCAGGGCCACTATACACTGCGCATTGATATGATGGATTGGGACCGTAATAAGGTTTATGCGGAGTATGATGTCTTCATGATAGATGATGAGAAAGAAGGTTATAAACTCCACATATCCGGCTATAATGGAACTGCTGGGGACTCTTTTCTCAAACATAATGGTTTTAAATTTTCCACTAAGGATGTTGATAATGATCTTGCACAAAAGGAATTCAATGGAAGTTGTGCCAATAGATTTTCAGGGGCGTGGTGGTACTTTAAATGTTACAGTAATAACCTGACAGGGAAATACTATAAAGGAGGAGCCGTTCCTGAAAAGCAATATGATGGAGTGACTTGGAAGGCCTGGAAGGGTAGTGCCTACTCACTGAAGAAGATAGAGATGAAGATTAGACCTAAAATATCGTGACCAAGATAGCAAATACCTATGTTCATGTAGTATTTAAGATAAGCCTATATAACTTTATATGAATTTTTTTTATACCTTGATGTTAGTAAATCTATGTATTGAATAAACATTTAATGTTATACTGAATTGTTTATTTGTAAGTTGGTTAGGTAAATCAATCTACAAACTGGACCAAGTTTCCATGTGCAGTGAGATAAATGCTTCGACTAAACAATAAAACGTGTCAAACTTTGATAGTCAACCGGACTGATACATCTTTCAATGCCTTATTCATCTCCTAAATGTCATTAAGCATGAGCAATTAAATTAAATTTAATCCAAATTTGTGTTGTCAATGTGCTTCTTGTACCATTATTTATAGATTGATCTGCAAAACTATTTTCTAAACTGTGAATCAGTGCACACATAAGGGGAAAAATCGAAGTATGAATGCAAGGATTAAGGAAGGCAACAATGTAGTCTAAAATCAGCCACTGATAATAACTCCCCACAAAAGGTTGTACCAATGCAACCAAGATCCACAAAGGAGATACAAGCATAAAACAAATAGAAAATACAATTGTCACATATCCCAGTAATTAAGTCAGTACAAGCTGATATGTTATTGCTGTTTCCACCGCGTCCGCCGCCACTATGTCTGCAGCCACCACGTCGGCACTTTGTTTTCTTCTTCATTCATGTTTTGACATTGGGACTAAGTACTGTAACATGGGAGTATGTAGGCCTTGGACATTTTTCAGGCTGAAATTCTTGTGATCTTGGGTCAAGGTCATGACCAGCACAGGAGCAACTAGTTTCTGACAAAATAGAGCAATATTGATCAAACTTAATAGATGTGATCTACCTGAGGGCCTTTGATAAGTTTGATATTGGGTGAGCTTGAGATGTTTTAAAGGTCACCAGTGCCAAGTATCAAAATCGGTTATTTTTTATATTTTGCAAAACACTACAGATAGCATTTATTCCCTCAACATTTATCTTACACAATATCTTGTTCATAATTTTAGAGAAAATTATGTAACTAGGTCACCGTGACCTACTTAAAGACCATCTATGTCACAACTCCCAAAGTATTGTGAATCTAATCCTTTACAAATCAAAGATTAGATCTTGATATTATGTAAATATTGGTAAATATCCATGGTGAAATATTTCGGTGCACTTTTTATGACCTTGGGTCAAGGTCATGACCAGTACAAGCAACGTTGTGCATGCTCTATTTTCCTCAAAATTGCAGCAAAATCAATAAGATTTGGCAGATGTGATCTACCTTTAAGGGCTTGTGTAAATTTGATGTTGGATGACCTGGGGCTATTTTAGAAACATTTGGTACTTAATTTTGTTCTATTAGTAGTTGATGAAAAACCTTAAAAACCTTAAACCTTAGAATTAAATCTGTTTCTGTCGGTCTTTTTCAATACATTATTCTATTATTGATAGTTTGATGCTTCTTGTTGGGCCTGGTCTGCAACAAAATATTTTGAAAAATTGTTTTCTGAACTGTGAACCAGTAAACAGATAAAGGAAAAAATTCATTGTATTATTGCAATAATTGAGGAGGGCACAAATTCGAGCAATAAGTGGCCACCAGTAATTATTAATGAAAAAAGGTTGTATGATTGCCAAAATCCCCAAAGGAGAGACAAGAAGAAGAAAACAAATAGACACCGACAGCAGCATGATGGTGATCTGACTGTTTTGCATTTTTAAAGCAAAAGCTTCACTTGATTTTGCTTCACCTACTTCTTTACGTTTCCTTAGCTCTGTTATAATCAAAACATTGAAAATGCTTATGGTTATTAAAGGAATAAAGGCAAAAAAAGCGGCATCCAACCATGGCCAAATATTAGCAAGAAAATTATTATAAACGCTGGTAACATCTGGAATGTCATACCAAACACACATGCTTTTTATATTCTCTCCAAAATGAACAATTCTGGCTCGAAATAAAATATGAAAGTTGAGAGCAAACATGCAGAAAATGCACATGATAATGCTTAGAGTATTTCTCATGGGTGTCAGCAATTGCAAGGATTTAAGGGGATATTTAATAACAATATATCTCTCTATTGTCATCATTGTTAGGATACTGACTGAAATATGATTCCAAGTATTGATGTTGAATGCCAGAATCTTACAGACATAGAGTGGCATATCATTAGATGTAAGTGTCTCAACACTATTTACTAAAAGACAAAGAAGCAGAATTAAATCCGCCAGTGATAAGGTAATCATGTAACGGGTTGATAAAATCTTTCTAAAAACTGGCTGGAGAAGTACAGTAATGCTCATCGTATTTCCAATTGTTCCCAAAATACGATTACACAGACTCAGGATACTCAGGTATATATCTGGTGTGGAAGCATCTGATATACCGGAACCATTACTTGCGTTCTCCAGGCCTGTATGGTTGGTGTGGTTCGAGATTTCAGAACTTGACATTGTCTGAAAATGAAAGGTACAAAATATTACATACAAATATGCCTAGTCTGGAATGCAGTGCAGTATTCAGTATATCATCGGGTCCATTGTGATATGTTGTCATGGTTAAACTGCACAAAGGTTGAATTTGGTGCCTAAATTAAGCTTGCAAAGGTGCCAAAACTCATCTGTCATCCCATATTCTAAATTGCCTCCTCACATATGGGGTACATATGGTGCACAGTGTACTCCAATTATTAGAGAATATCATAGAATTGGGCACGCTTTCAGCCTTCAAAGATTATCAAACTCTATATTTGATCATTAGCAATTTCTGATAATTAAAATTAATATATAAGCATTCTATCAAACCACTGAAATGAAAAATATATTCAAATACACGAACTCTGAGCTTGTTTCTTTAGGTTCTAAGCAATATTACTCTAATATTAGTTTTAGTCGTAATAAGTTGTAATACGTAGTTAAGATGTGTTACCCTATTAAGTTGTGCATTCACCAGGCACGGAGTACTGCAAAGTACAAAAAATAAATAACAATAAAGAGGTCTGAAGCATTCAACCATGTCTTTTCAGAAACAGAAACAGACACCATCAACACTTCATAAGACCATTCGCAAATAGAAAGGAAGCATCTTTTATATGTACTGCTGAGTACGGCTCAAATGTGACAAGCAGTGTGGAAAATATGACGTGATATGAAGGGCATGTTCTGATTTTTTCTTGTTTTGCCCGTTATGTTCATTGTTCATGAATATTTGGATTGTTATAATATTCGCTGAAATCTTTTTAACTTTTTCAATCAAGTTTATGGCGATTTATCATAAATGCTGGTAAAGTCTGGAACATCATACCAAACACACATGCGTTAGGATAAATGTGTTATCAATATTTATTATCTATAAATATCTTGATAAATAAAATGGAAATTGTACAAACGGGAATCATATTAACTTAAAAAAAGCTTTTATAAGACTCGATGAAATGTTAGTATTTTCCCCATCAGTTTTATCCCATATATTTCCTGATATGCCATGTTTTTTTCTAGAAAGCATACATGAAATGAGGTTTTCAGTCACTTTTTCCTTGCATAATATAAATGTTTATACCCCAAACTTTGCATTCAAATATTATTACCCATCATATTTCCCTTACATAAATTTCTGTGCCATTTGAAAGTTGACGAGTCTTCTGCTAAAAGCCAAATCATCCATTGGACGCTTTGTCATCAAACTTTGCTTTGTTGACCAATGATCTTGTGCAAACCCCTTATTAAAGTCTTGCTAACAGTGGGGCACCTTCAGATTGGGACAATGCAGTGATCTGGCCCACAGAGGCCTATTTTTCAATTAATGTTTGTACATTTGTATCGGCCTAACACCCTGCCTTCATAAATGCGAATATACCCAGAGGTGAAAAACAAAGTAAGAAAGAGGTTTTAAAACGTTGAATAAGACATAATGGCCAAAGTATTTGTATCTTTGTAGTTGTCGGGAAAATAATTTGATACATTTAAAGAAAATTTCTAAAAATGGGCAACTCACAGAAAAATCGTTACAGATCCTTCGAAATGCCAACTATCTTTATTCGCATAAAGATATCAATGGCTTGTCATCTTATGAGAAATAATTACAAAAAATTAGCTTTGCTCAACTCCTTTAAAGATCTCATACATAGAGATAACTAGACTATTATATGGTATAGTAGTATAATTGGGTGATGTCTGCTTCACTCTGCCTGGTAATCACAGAGGTGTTTGTGCATGCAGGTTGCAGTGCTCGGGGATATGTTTGAGGGGGTCCGGTACACAAAGGGGAAGAGGTGTGCCAGTTCGTGTCATGCGCACTCACATTAATATCTTCACAAAGCTTGTGAAATCAATTAGTCAAGAGAGCACACACGAGAAAAACCTTGCTCAGATGACATTACCGTTACACACCGGGGGATACCTGAGACACATAATAGATACGCCTGCACAATCTTTGTGGAAAGGTGATCCATAGAAATGAACTGGTGAATTGTACTGTAAGAAATGCTATTTTATTTGCTTTTATCCTTCTTTTCTCAGATGCCAAAACCTGATAGGAAAAGTGAATTGAACAATCAATTCTAGATGGATACATTGACCATTGATTATGATTACATATCTTGAAATATCGGAATACAACCACTGTTTGTTATGTACTAAGCATTAAACCTATAATTTAGTGTATAAAAACATATCCATTACGTGTTTTTCCCTTAAGCAAACATACCTGATAAAAGAGGAAAGTCTGAGGTGAGGGTACCAGTGGTAGAGATTAAAAATATGAGCTGGCGTCCTGCTGAGAACACTTGCTTGCTGAGATTAGTACTCAGATTAGTGGGGTGTGTGGTCACTTTCACGTGTCAAAAATAGTCGGCAAATCACTGAATACACATCTGAGCATTATTACGACACATATTTCTTCATTGAAATTGTGGTTTTATTTGACAATTAAAATAATGATCGCAATATTTGAAATTATTTCAAATATATAAATTATAATTCTATATTGTTAATAGTGTTTAAACAACTGTGAAACTAAAGAACTATTTTCGAGGCATTGACGCCATTTCCAAGAGGTGATCTTTGCACAAATGAGTACATGCATTGTTGGCTTATCTCACTGGAAAACAGCGAAATGCACATACAGGTGACATATGATCAGATATTGACAACTCCACACATTGAAGATCTTGAATATTGTTTTGGAATAAATAATATACCAATCTGATTGATTGTATTTAAGAATGAGCATTGGTTGCAGGTATGTTTTAAGGGTTAATGATTTATTGCAACACCTTGGATAAGTACAGTCCGTGTTTGTTTTTAAATGTGGATCCAGGCAAAATGTTGAGTGAGCAATCTTGCCATGACAAAACACATCACCAGACCTGAGAGACACATGCAAGTGCTGAAACATTTGGAGCTATTGCATTGCACTGGATATATTCATAGTTGCTCAAGGTTGGCTTCATGATCAACTTTCAGTCTGTACGTTGGCTTCATGATCATACAGTTCAAAGTCTACGATAAAATCTTGAAATTGGATCCATCCCAGGTAACACACAACGTAGAGACAACGTTGTGAGCACATAGAAATAAGGTTTAGTTGTCTTTCTACGTTTTTTCAACATGCTGAGCACGAAGAAGGAAAACGTTGTGGTCTGACCTAATAACAACGTTGTTGTTCTACATGCTGATGTTGTCTGCACGTTGTCTTACAATGTGTTTCGACAACGTGCTTACCACGTTGTAAGCACGTAGAAGTAAACTTGTGGTGATTAAATTGGCCAATAGGTGGCTGCAGAAAATGGCGACCTGTAACAGCTTAGTTATTAAGTAATTCAAAGTTACAGTTAATTTAATGGATAAAATGTAATGTTCCGAATGACTAAAATATAATAAAAAAAGAAATGATCATATTTTTTGTTGTTATAGAAGTTTATCGTTATTATTTACTGCAATATATATCCATATATTGCTGGTTGAGAAAGTGCTTGATTTCTCTCGATACAAGGGAAGTACACGTCATGTACATTCGACCTTCATGGCATATTGATAGTGACTGGTAAACACAGGTTGCAAAAACCTTCTTTGACCTCGGATGAGGCTCAAAGCAAAAGTCTGTGAAGTTGGCAGGATATTTTATATTGAATATTCTATTGAATATTCTACAAAAATCGTGAAGTTTGTAGGATATTCTATATTTTATATTCTGGAGAATATCAAACAAAATCGTGAAGTTTGTAGGATATTCTATATTTGATATTCTTCAGGAAAATATCCAACAAAATCGTAAAGTTTGTAGGATATTCTATATTTGATATTCTCCAGGAAAATATCCAACAAAATTGTGAAGTTTGTAGGATATTCTATATTTGATATTCTCTTGAAGAACATCCAATAAAATCGTAAAATTTGGAGGATATTCTACACGCTTAATTATCAAGAGAATGTTCTAAAAAATAAGAGATCTCTATTACATATTCAGCAAGCCATTTCCTCAAGAGCAGGGGTTGGGTGAGTTTATTGATGTGTGACCATCCAAAATTTGCATGTCAGCCACACCCTTTTCTTCACCGTGCCCTCATGAATAATGTGCATCACCACACTGTCCACCAGAGGCTCACGCAAACTACAATAGGTTCACCATGTCGCCCTCTGGTGGAGTTTGGTGTATCACACAGCATTCAGAAATTTGTTGATTTCTTTCTATTATATGCCTGAATAATTATGCCGGCCACGACGTTCATACACTTTAGAAAATTAAATCGGAGCCGGCATAATTATGTAGGGGATCAGAGGTATATTCGGAAATATGGCCAAATATGTTTTTTTTTTCTACCTATCCGTGCTGGGTAGGAAAGCCTCCAAAATTTCATGGAGTTAGTCATTAATAAAATACAATGTAGAAAAAAAATCGGAGCTTTCAGAATTATTTGGGCATGGCAAGAAAATCAATACTAACTTCATGGTTTTGTTGGATATTCTCAATCAAATATATAATATCCCACAAGTTTCACGAATTTTGTAGAATATTCAATACAGAACTATCTGATATTCACCCACATGTGGCCTAGCTGGCAAGTAAGGTTGCCAGATGAGAAATAATCTGTACTGATATTTACTCGAGCAAAAGGATAATTGTGCACGGTGAATTATGACATAAAAGGTCAAATGAAAAGTACACTAATCCTTTAAGATCATCCCCTATGCAAAAACCTCCTTATTATAGTTACTGAGAAATAGCCCAGACAATTGCAATATATTCAGAATCGGTCATTGCATCAAGAATATCTTTATTAGGAAACACATTCAGACGAAACCACAAATTTGGATCCAGAAGAGATCTTCACTGGATTGATCCACTTCGTGTCAAATAGAAAATATTAAGTGCTTGTATTTATTTTCATTAATTATCAATGGTTTCTCCATTTTCTCTTTCAATACTCACTTTAAGCATCGGGGAAAATGTTAGACATTGAACTGAGCAAGGATCTTATTTAAAAAGTGATTAGACCTGCAATTATTAGTTTTTGGAATGGGACCGACCCAGATGTGCCAATAAAGAATATCAATGCTTGTTATCCACTTCTATAAACACCTTAGTCGGACATAAACAATTTTGGTTACTGTGAAATGGTGTTTTTACGACCCTTTCAGCAACTATGGCCATATCAGGTCGACTTTCGAGCCTTTTACCCAGTATGAAAGTAACACTGCCGGCAGTGGGAGTCGAACCCACCACCTCCCGTCCTCCAGTAATATTAGCATTAAAGGCACAGATCCTACACTCTACCAACTGTGCTAATGGGACCGGGTTGTTTCTGTAAGTAGGACATTTTGCTCAATGTATGGCCTTCTATAAATGATCCGACAGTCCGAATTGACAAACACAAACAAATATATCACAAGTCATATTGAAAGAATACACTAATTCAAAATGAAATATTCAAACTAAATTGATTTTTCCATCCATTTTGTATTAAATATGATTTTAATTTCATATATGTAAAAACTTCTTCACACTGCATTTGTCCCTTTAAATGCCATACCTTTTTATATAGATATTTTTTAAAATGCACTTAAAAGATCTCAAAGTGTATCAAAGGGGAGATCTCAGATAATGGAAACTTACAAGTACAAAACAAACATGAATATTTGATATTTGCATAATTTATTGCATTATAACATATTACAGTTATGTTCATGTTCATTAAATGTCATATATCTCGAATCATTCTGTACATATTTGTCACCTTATGTATTGCACAAAACAGATTTTCAACATTAACTTTAAATTACTTAAGTAAATCACAGTCCTTGACTCAAGACACAGTGCCAATTCTGTACAATGAGAACATGGCAAATAAAAAGTGATAATCTCACAATCCCCCACGATTTACTTCTTTAATATACAATGAATGTGAACTTTTTTTTAAACAATTCTCAACCTTTTTTTCAGATGTCCCAAAACATTTACTTTATTTATTTATACTATATTTATACCATGAAATATGAAATAAATCAGCAAAATATTATAAAAAAATATTGTATTCCTGAACTTTTAAATATTGAGCATGTGGAAATATCTTACAAATTCTATTCCAGCATTAAATATGAAAAACTTATAAAACATTTTTTTTACTGCAAGAGATATTGGATTCATCCAAACCTGGTCAAATGTCAGGATGTTTAAACTGAAAGTTTAACTTTAGCACTTAATCTGATTTCGGGCATGTTTTAGGGATTTGTAATGCACCATTTGAGCACGGACTTTAAATTTCCTTTTCAATCACCCTTTTAGTTATAAAATGTTAAATATTGAGTTAATTAAACAAAATCTGGGTTTTATCCAAAACCATTTATGCCCTAAACACCATGTAATTTACCAAACATCCCATATACCAACTATTCCCATATTCATCGTCAAAATAGACTTGAAATCCACTGTTTCCAGAAACACCATGCATTGCCCATCATAATAAAGTTTCCCTACTAAATAAACTCAACCTCTGGTGATTGACTGTTGCAGTTATGACACATGTCACAGTCTGTCTAAGTCATATCTCTAAATACAGACCCATGTATTATCTGTAACTTCTTTTCCTCAGGCTTTTTCTACTTGATATCATGCCAGACGTGAAATGGTATTTAGAAGAGTCCAAGTGATGACGTCATGGAAACACAAAGGGAAAAACATCATGTGACACCAGAAGCACCACTACATTGTGGAGCTCCTGATTGTTACTGTCACTCCTGTGAATAAACTGGCCACTTTTATCTGATTGCGCAAACTCGCAAACAATGGCGCTATGATGCAGAGATCAAGAAAAAAACAAAGATTTTTTTTTTGACAAGGCCGAGACCCAATGTTGGATTATTGGGAACATGGTTCCTTTTAAACCTGCTGCCAGAGAATGAATTCTACTTTAGACTTTAAATTGGATGGGCAGTGTGTGGTATTTCTGAACAGTGGATTTCAGGTCTATTTTGATGATGAATATGGGAGAAGATACCTTATGAAAACTGTCTCAATATTCTTTTTCAAGATGTTCATCTTTTCCAAGAGTAACTTTCTTTGTTGAAGCAAATATATATGTATTATTTATCATGCATTTTGTTGCCATCAGAAGTAATGTGTCAGTCTATCATAATCACCCAATACCTTTAATAATCTTCTTGCTATTAGCAGGTATATACCGGAAAGCACATTGTAATATCTTTCTGCCAAAAAAGTTGTTTTGGTTACCATGATTACCCGCATATCACAGTATTTGTTAATGGTACTTCCAAATGTTAAAAGCATCCAGGACTATTCTCCCAGTAAGAATAAACAATAAATTCACGAGACAAGGGAAGGAAACATTACTTCTGGTCATTGGGTGTCAGAAAAAGAAGAATTTAAGAGAAGTTTGATGTCAATTCACTTTGAAATAAAGATAAACCTGGGTTTTCAATTTGCTCTGACCAGAAACAATTTTATCCAGCCCAAAACATGAAATATTTCTAATAAAAAAACCTTATCAAATCCTATTTTCGAACCCAACATTTGTTATAAATGTTAACAATCAGTCAGTGTATGGCTATTTGGTAGGCCACACAAGTAGCTGTGAGCCAATACCTTAAATATTGATCATAACCAGATTTTTGTAGAAACAAAATGAGAAATCCACCAAATTTTGAGCCCTCCACTTGTCACTACACATAGTCAGCAATTCTATTCTCTTAATCAGATTCAAATCATTTTCATAAAATTCTGTAAAATATCACTCATCAAGGTGATTCACTGGCTGCAGAGGCAACTATCATTTGCCAATACATGCCAACCCCAGCACTGAATACATCACGACAGAGAAGTACTTATCGCGGACTTGTTCAGCATATATTTACACTATCTAATTTCTACTATTCTTATGCTATTAATCTCACAATTAGTCTTACATATGGCTACAAAAATAGAGTAACTAACCAAGTAACTAACTGTGCTTATTAAGTGTATACTGATTATTTTATGTTCACCCTTTTAATTTTCTGAGAAGGCTCAGATAGATGTAATTTAATTTCCGAATTTAAGAGAAGAATCAAATATTAATATAATGAGATTTATGAATGCATATTTTCTTCATTTGTAGCACATTGAATATTACTGCAAATAACTAAAACTATGTACCAGACTAAATTTAAATTTAATTAATAATACCATGCATCTTTCCAGATAATCATCCTAGTAAATTAGACTTCACCATACAAGATACCAAGAGAACAATTTATATGCTCATAACCTAAGACTAATTTCTACATTTCTGCTAATCTATGTGGCACCTCTAGAATAGTATATATTGCAACAAGGTTATTCATGTACAGCAAGATACTTTGAAAGACAAGTAAATATTAACAATCTGGGTATGGCAATATCACAACATCTAAATCTAAGTGAAAAGTAAAAAGTTATGCAACAAACATTTAACAACTGCTACTTTTGACGACTTTATCATTATCTTGGCCCAAATTTATAATTTTCTTGTAATAAAAGTGATGTTCAAATTCATTGGTGAATAACTCACTCATCTTTGGTTCTGCAAAAAATAATCTGTTTTTATAATGTTAAAATCAAGATAAAGCCACCAATCCAAATTAATTCAGGAAATGATTGTGATTAACTAAAAACACTTTTTGTCCAGTCTTATCGATCAAAGTACTATAAAACACCTTTTAGTGTCACATATCTTACACTTATCAGTTAATTGTGCATAACAGAAATGATTTCAGAACTTGTCATACTTATTTGATAAGCGATAAATATGAAAAGGTAATTCCAGGACTCATGTCAAAGAAAATGTGCCACAGTTTTAAGGTTATTCTGAAGATGCAAGTTAGTTGAACCAGATATAAGCTTACAATTTGTTTCATTAAAGATTGTTTAGTTGTTCAAGGTATTAATACTCTGTTTGGAATTCAAATTATGCAACCTGTAACTGGCATGCTATATGTATATATGTATTCATGGATGACATCATAATGTTATCATCAAATTAAAGATAAACATTTGTTAATGTTTTTTAATATTTGCTCAATGAGATACTTTGAAAAAAATATGTCCATGGTTCATTTGGACAATTCATCAAATTTCTGCATCTGATTGCGACTAAACAGTAAACAATAAATTAATTGATTATTTGGAAGATAAGTTAACTGATGTGACCATTCAGAAGGCTTATTACTGGAGGGACTGGATTAGTTCAACCAACGAGATGGCTGTGTTGTATTCAGTGTGGGACTCTGGAAGCTGGTTAACAACTTGACCAATCAGAGCCGCTGTGTCTCGTAGAGGTGTGTTTGCCACTCGCAACTGACTGATGTCCTAAAAAAGTTAAACCAAGTAGTAATTATAAAACTCATGAAAGGTAGATACAAAGTTTGAGATATAAACATATGTCATGAAGAAAGTCCCAGCAATGATAGCCATGTTATTCTTACATACATGCCAAGGAAAGCCAAACATATGAACATTAAGATTAACTAGATAGATTGTGAGAGGAACAAAACTGAAGTCAACACAGTATTTGATGCATACAAGGTCATACACTATCCAACCCACAAATGTCTTGTTTGTCCTATAAGGAGGTCAAAGTAACCAAGTTACATAAATTATACTGCATGAACATAAAGTATAGGATACACGCAGTGGCAATATGTAATATTTGGTGTGATGTAAAAATGGTATTATATGATTTTGGAAATGCAGTGGATGCAGTGGAAATGGAGCAAGAACATAAGCTGACTTAATAAAAAAGATTATTTATGGTAATATATATATATATATAAAGATTAGTTATGGTAATATGCTGGGCATTTTGGGAAAGTAATCTTCCTTGTATGACAAAAGAAAAACAACTGAGCATGAGTGAGCAAACCGCTGCCACACCAAGGTGAACCGATTGAGCTTCCAATATCTGAATGACCATAATTAATCTTTTTTATTTATCTTAATTCTTAGTTATAAAAAAATGTAATACTAATTACAATTCAATTAATTATAGTGAAACAATATGCTTAATTTCCAAGATTTGGAAGAGGGAATCGGAATCTCAATCGTTGGTATTGTATTTTCTGCAAAATAATTATTGCATACAGGTAAGACTATTATGAAAAGAGTTGTGTTGTACCTCCAACCTCACTTATTCTTGATTTTTAATCCATGAACTTGAATCCATATTTTGGTGGTGAAGGGTAGTTGCCTTTAGACCTTTTAAAATTCTAGTCATGTACCTTTGACAAAATTATCATACCCCCTTCCCAATCATTAAGTCTTTTGCAGGAATTTTGTTGGGGGCGATCTAACCAAAATAATTCTTTTAAATCAGAAGTGTCTCAAGGACCATTCTATTTTTTTAATGTAATTTGCAGTGTTCCTTAAATATTACTATCCCTCACAATTTGTAAGAAATTGGATATCAGTACAGCAATGATTGGTTGTTTTACATTAGTCTCCAAAGCATTGTCACATTTAATATTGTGTTGTCTCATTGATTCAAATTTATAAAGAGACCAACGAGACATCAGCTTTCCTTCTAGCAATATCTCTGTCTTGCTTACTCAGGTCTACTCTGCATGGCAAGGTAGAGTCATATACTACCTCTGCTGTAATAGACATGACACTGTTTCAATCTATTCTGCAAGGTCGATTGCATAATCTACACATAGGTGGGCAATTGGTGCGCTTCGCACATGTGCACTCACAATGCCTGCCCAATTGGCTTATACTCGCACACACATCAGGTGCACTCACTTTCTGCCCAAACAAATATTTGTGAAGTTTGTTACTTCTTCACTTTTAACAGTTCATTATTCAGATTGTTTTTTCAAAATCGATAGATGAGGTTGTAAACACGTCATATTTGCAATATTGTTTTCAAAATGTCACTGAGATGTATTTTGTGGCACTATATTAATGGAAATCCTAAAGAATAAAATTATCAACACATTATATGAAACAAACGGAAAAACCAGCACAGGTCAATTCAAAGGTCAATGCATTTTGCATGATAGTTGAGAGGTGTCCAAAAATGCTAGCCATAAAATATTTTCCCAGGACAATGAATAGTTACAAGATGGTACCACATACAATTTAAAAATTATCATTATTAATCAAACTTAGCTTATAATATTAAAAAAAAAATAAATAAAAAATAAAAAAATACTAGCGCAGATCAATTCAAAGGTCGCAAATATTTGGACACCCCTTAACAGTCATACAAAATTTGGTGACCTTTGAAATTACCTGGGCTAGTTTTATCTAGCTTTGAATATTAGAATTTAAGGTTTTTTTTACTACGATAATTTAAAAGTTGTATGTAGCGCCATCTTATAACTGTTCATTTTGCCGGGAAAATATTTTATGGCTAGCTTATTTGGACACCTTCCAACCCGCATACAAAATTTGGTGACCTTGGAATTGACCTGTTCTAGTTTTATCCACTTGTTTCACACGTGCTGATAATTTTGAAGACAATATTGCAAATATAACATGTTGACAACCTCATCTATTGATTTTGAAAAAAAATCTGAATAATGAACTGTGAAAAGTGAATAAGTAACAAACTTCACACACATCCAAAACACTGACACCAGTTGACTGAGTTATACTGGCACATGTATTTGTTGTTGTAGTCACTTTCTTACCAAAACAAGGATACGGATTGGCTGTGTTATTACATGCGACAAACATTTTTACTTGGTGTCGATTGGCTTATAAAAGAAGCTTGTTATGGGCGTGACCTCTCAGTACTCACTGATTATGGTCAATTATTGCAGAGCTAGTTATAAATCCTGGCTCTGCTATGGAGAGTAACTCAGGTCCTTGCTAATAGAAATCGAGGTCTTGTAAATTCCATTTGCATGACTTTAAATTAAAATTATGTTCAAGATGCTTTCCAGCTCAAAATTCTTTTCCTTCTGCTACTCCAGTTATTGGAAAATGATCATTTTCCAATTTACATAGCTAATCCTTCCAAGGATATCCCACATCATATGTCGCCTGACATGGGAAATCCCTAAACATGTCATGGGGTAATGCTTGGTGTACCCAAAAATCAAAATCAATCAACTAATCAGCTGTTGATCTCAAATTAATCTGATGTCATATTCACATGATATTGTTCAACATGCTAAATAATGCTAATAAGCTAAATGTTAAACCATTCTGGCTGTATCACATACACAAGCCAAGTTGGTGACATGGTTGTCATGGCAACATAAATTGATCAATCAGAGTCATTATCTAATCAGATCAGAGGAAGGTCCCCAGGAGTGCAGGTGTGCAATATCTATGGTAAATGTCAAACCGTTATGGCTGTATCGTGCACACAAGTAATATCCTCTTGTGACCAGGGATGTTACAATTTATCTGTCCTCTTGTGACCAGGGATGTTTCAATTTATCTGTCCTATTGTGACCAGGGATGTTACAATGGATCTGTCCTCTTGTGACCAGGGATGTTACAATGGATCTGTCCTCTTGTGACCAGGGATGTTTCAATGGATCTGTCCTCTTGTGACCAGGGATGTTTCAATGGATCTGTCCTCTTGTGACCAGGGATGTTTCAATTTATCTTTCCTCTTGTGACCAGGAATGTTTCAATTAATATGGTCATTCCATCAACTCTACTTTGGTTAATTCAGTTAATTATTCAATGTAACTAAAGTAGAAATATAAAAAATACTAAGATTTATTTGATGAAATAATATATGTAAAATATTTAAGTCAAATATAAATATATGATCCTAAAAATCAATGTTATTTCATGTAGCTTTCATTGATTGATATGTAGGACTCCATTATGTAGACCACCATTTCATCAGTTTCAATTTTGTGTAGTGTAGCAAAGCAATATTGATTCATGATCTCTGGAGCAAATCATATTCAAAAGTGACACTTTCGCTGAAAGAAACAACCACCAGTTTCATCCACTTAATCCTCTTCTTTTTAAAAAAAAATGTGTTTATTCAGTTTTGTATACAGAGTAAGTGAAGTGAGATTGTGATTATCTATACTGATGAGATGAGGAATGATGAATATGATACTGATGTGATGATGTTACAATTCTGCATATATTTTTGACCATCTTTTTTTAAATATGTGGTGTGTTATTGTGTTTATGCACACAATCCTCTTCTTTACCACATGAATTTATATTTCATTTGAAATGATTTCATCCATTTAATGCAATCAAAATATGTCCGTTTTAAAATCACAGGACTTTCATTTAAAATCAGTGATTATTGAAATCAAAGATTTATTGAAATCTGCACTGGCATAATGGACATAGCCTGACCTCAAGCTCACTGCCCTAGATATTATAAATAGAACTTCAACCAAATTCATTTCCCAGACAGTTCAATCAAATTCAATTCCCAGAAATTTCAGCCAAATTCATAAAACTTTGAAAATCGTCAACAACCACTGAACATTGAACATTTCTCATTTTTTCCAATTTTGTCAACTCTTTTACTTCTTGAATCCAAAATCCTTTCAGTTGGTAATGATATTAGACAGCCACAACTAGATAAAACTGCCTGTATGTTTGTCAATTGTATAAGTTTCTTTAAGTTTCTTTTTAAATATTTCCTTTGATTAGTTTGAGTCTTGTGTTCAACTTGTGTTCACTGAGCGATATTCCTTATTTATGATGTGCTTACTTGGTTATCAATTTTTATCTCGCTTGATAATCTTGTAAATATGTTTTTATACTTATCTTTTTCTAAATTTGTCTTCCATTTCTTATTCATTCTGACTGAAGATCTTGTTTGATTGTACTTTGTTTTAAGAGAAATTAAAAGTGTGACTGCCTCCTGTCACTCCCGAAATGAGAATGAAGATATTGGCAGCTCAATCATTGGACCATGGCGTGACAGCGACTTGCTCACTCATGCTGAGTTCTTTTTCATGCTGAGTTTTTGTCTTCTTTTGTAATACGACAAAGATTATTTTGTTCCAAAAATGCCATGCATATTACCATAATTAATAGAATTGTAATTAATCTGTCAGGTTTGGATATCAAATAGTCCTTCATACAGCAAATGATTGATATAATATGAACTTGCTTACCATATATTGGGTTAGACCAGGGTCAAATAGTTATTTTCCACAACCAGTGTCAGACTGTTGTCCTGGTCATGTATATATAGTTATCTTTTGAATTAAACCTATAACTGTCAAAATGTTTTCATCTCCTGGTGTGGGTTTGGACAAGCTTATCAAAATATGGATACCAATAACAACATTTTGACAATATTACTGATATTGACATACATGCAAACCTGATAAAAGAGTGAATCAAAAACAGCATGTTGTATATGATCAGTAGCAGGCAACAGGAACGCTAGCCAACCATGGAATGAATGTGAGGAATGCCACAAAGGCTTCAAGATCATGGTCATGGGCATAGAAGTACCAATGCCACAAAATAATCAGCTGATCAACTTGACTTGACCAATACTTGTTATTTAGCAGTTCAGTGTCAATCCAACCTTCAGGCACACACAAGGAGATCAAATGGACAGACAGACATTGCCCATTTTGGCAAGGGAGAAAAAAGGCTAATAGAATAGCCAATGTGCTTTTGATCAGAGAGTATGAAGCAGCCACACTCCTGCTAGAGGTCAATAACCTTTAAAGGTATTAAGCACTAAATCTGTAATTTCGTGTATAAAAAGCATATCTACATATGAACTTCATGACATGTTGAAGTTTAACATAGAGTAATAAGATATGCTGCACTCCCAGCAGATTTCTGCCTGAGCCATACGCTGCGCGTGCCGGGTAAACACGGGTAGTGTGATCTTTCTTTGATCTCAGATGAGGCTCAAAGCAGGGTAGCACTATTTGACGTCATTCTGGCACTATTCAAAGGACAATACCTTTCATTACGTCATAAGCATAATGCCTTACTTTTTTTATGTCATTTTACCTTTCAGTGCCTCTATAATCACACTCCACATAAAAATTAAGCCAAGAAAGAAGTGTGCTTTCAAAAAGGGGCTATAAATTAGGTTCCTGTTCTAATTGGTTTACAGACACTTACTGGAGTGCATCAACCAAACAATATATAGATAGGAAAGGCAAATATCTTAATTCAAATATCATTAATTCATGATACTTAGACATATTTTTCAAAATCATTGCTTAATCCCTTTAAAACACAAACTTGAAGTAATTAATTACATTCACAATAAAAAAATCTCACTTTGTACTCAACTTAGAAAACTCCAATACTTTTCATATATTGGCATATCGATTTGGTATTCATGTATCAATACACAAAGTTTGATCAGAGCAAGGCTACTCACCAGGGATTTGAGCCATGTGGAGACTGTAGGAGGACAGTTTGCTATCTTGCCCACACTGCCCAGAGGATCCCCCAGGAAGATGAAGTGTGCAAGCCTCTGCCCTGCTATCAAGATCAGCTGGGATCCCATCACATAGTGGTCATTCACACTTAACAGTATCTATAATTATATAATTAATATCATTCCAATATCCCTTTTCTGTTTTAAAAAACTAACAAAGTGCTTCAAATCTATGTATTTTTCCCCCTGAACCAAGATTGATATCAGGAATACTTTGCTGAAAAGAAGTTACCTTATTCCAATCTTGATAATGTTTCAATCCAGTTCTGGATCACAAGTGAAATTTGACATATAAAATTTTCAAATTACTAACCTCTTCTGCCATTTTGTCTAGCCCACTTGAGTAAAGTTCACACACATGGTGTCGTCTTAGGAGATCAACTTCAAGACCCAAATCCTTAGCCAGCCTAAGTACCAGAGGGGGCCACTTAGAGTACAGTGCCCCCTTGTGGCAGTGTGAGGGTGAGGCAGGTGAGGTGGGTGTATCTGATGTTGGCGAGGTAGCAGGAGTATCAGGAAGACTGGAAGCAGAGCTTGTGGCTGGACTTGCAGACTTGTCTCCAAGTGTAAGTACAGCTTGTGTGATCACCCGACTTAACAGCTACAAATTTGCACCAAAATACTATGCATTATGGCAACACAAAACAAAAATTTGGAATACATGCTAAAGGTTGGTTTCATGGCCTGATCTGAAATCCTCAAAGCTTTGTAGCCTCCTTATTATAGGTTCTTTTTTAATAGGGAATTTTATATATATAGCCAACATTCACAACTTTTACCATTGTGAATTAAATGTTTGATGTTCAGTTACAATAAAGAAACTAATGAAACATCCAATAAATATAAACTGCCACAAACAGAATTCAAATTGCCTGAATCAATTGAGATGAACAAATTTGTGGATACTTCAGAATGTTCACTGAAGAAAGGTGATGGCTTTTCTCTGTTTGAGACATATCTCAATGAAAAATAACTTGTGAGGCTTTTATTTAGCAGAGAATGATCTTTTTCAACATTTATGATGCCCAAGGCTAGGAATTGTTTGTTTGTTTATTTATTTGTAATGATTCATTTACATTGGTGATGACAGCTTGGAAAACACATTAGAGGAAAGGCCCTTTTCTAACACTGAAATGTGTGGAAAGCACATGGGAGAACCAATTGAATTCTCCCGATTTTCTGCCTGCATTACACAAAGATAAATTTTGAGAATATTTTGAAAAATTGTAATGAAAAGCTCTCAAATAACAAGTATAAAGTAAATGCTATAATGTATTTACCTGTTTCCTTGCAAGTTGCACAGCATCATCTACTATTCGACTAGGGAGAATTGGTGTGGCATGCAATGGCTTGAAAAATGCATTCCGGCCCTGCACAAATAAGTTTTTATAAGATTTTGTCTCATGTGCATAGTTTCTAAATATTGACTGTTGAATGGCATTTCTTAAAAAAATAAAGGTTGGTCAGAGACTGCACACCACTCGACTTATAGCAACTGTGGAAGGAGTAGACATTTAGTAGTATTGTGCGTCAATGGTTTAAATTTGATATAATGCTATCTGAATCTTAGTCAATTTATTGTGTTGTTTTATTTTGTTTTATTGCATACATATTTTAAGTTTGATAAAGTTATCTTTATTTGTTGTCAACTTATAACATCCACACGATTTTCCAATTTGATTCCACAACCTTGAAAGGCAGGTCAAGGTCACTAATTCAAAGCATTGAACGGTTTATCCTTGGTTTTAGTTTGGTAATGTTATCTTTAATTGTTAATTTCAAGATAGTGTCCTTGACCTTGAAATATAGCTCAAGGTCACCATTTTGAAACATTGATATTATGCATCCAAAGTTTAAATTTGGTGATGCTATTTTCATTTGTTGTCAACTTACAATATTTATAAGACTTTTCTCAAATATTTGTTCCCCAATTATCTTGTTCATAAATTAGGGACAAGCCCCAACAGCGCAGGTTCTGACAATACCTCTTTGACAAAATTTGCAAAGGGGTAAAAAATGGATACCAATTATTTTTCTGGAAATAATTGATGTAGTTTTTGCTTTTTTAACTCTTGGGCATTTTATTCACAACTGCAATACAGTCTATATTATATGTATCAATTGAGAGACTGACCTTTGTGTCAAAAAGTGAGAAAGGTTTGGCATTCTTCTTCTTGAATGTAAGGATTGCTAGTAGAATACCACACAGGTGGAAGTGATGCTCTACCAGCTCAAAGTTGGTTTCTTTCTGCTCGACAGCCAGCTCAGCGAGGGATGTGGGTCCCTGGACACCGGCCCACAGGTCCTCCACATTGAACACAGGCACCTCGTGACTATCTCGGCTTGACTGTAAACACCAAGCAAACATCTGCAGTCTGAGCAGGTTTCAAGTAACAATTATATACAAAACAACTGGTTTTGTAATGATATAATACATGTGTTATAATAATGAGACTGTACATTCTTTTAAAGGAGACAATGCAGGATACTGTATCCTTTCAAATTATTGAAGCTAGTGACAAAAATTGAATTCAAAAGAGTGTACCAACCTGCATAAGAGTGTCCAGTAATTCAACAGCCACTCCCATAAAAATCTCCAGAGCAACCTCACTCATCCCTACGTCCTGATATAAACATATCATGTCATTGTTATTGACATCTGAGGAAGAATTGATCTTTCCTGAGCTCACAAAAAACATCTCTCTGTCCACAGCTTTTTTATATTTTGATATATAAATCTGATAGCAAACATAACTCCTGGGTTGATAGCTCTGCTGACTTTCAATTTCATTTTTGGTGAAAGTAAAATAAATTCCACTGCACCGAAAATGAAATAAACACTGTCGGCTGTCAAGACAACTAGTGTGACAGAACAAAAATATGAAATCTTCATATTTTATGCAGTTTGTGAGCAATGTAAATGAATCATTACAAATAAATAAACAAACAAACAATTCCTAGCCTTGGGCATCATATGCACTTCTGATGGGCCTGTGGATCACGGACCTGGCTGTCACGGACTGGTTGACCCCTATATACATATTTGAAATATTTGTTTGCAAACATAGAAAATATGAAAATTAATAAATTTATACACAAAAGAAAGATGAAATCTTCATATTTGGGGCAGTTTTTGAACAATATGCACTTCTGACGGGCCTGCGGATCACAGACTGCAAATTTACAAATAAGCGGATTGCTTTGGAGATTTGTTCGTTTCAGTTCGCAGACCTCAACCTTTTTTTCTGTCAAATGGACCTGCAACTTTTGCGTATCAACAATAAATAGTTTTTGCAGTTATTATAAAAATTCTTCCATTCTAATCAATGATTAATTATTAACATTGATATGTGAAAAGTAATTCTCGATAATAATTTCTTGCCAAAAATACATATTTTCACAAGTCTGTGAATCTGGATCAGGGTCCGTGTTATAGTATCAACCAATCTTAATTTCCTCTTAGAAGTGGTTGCTGAGATGTGCTCCATCCAAAATCTGTGACCTCAAGGTCGCAGCACTAAGGTCAATGGTAACATCACTAAGATTTGAAGGAAATTGAATCTTCACCTCTATATCTACCTCTATATAAAATATGAAACATATATTACTGGTAGTTTTGGAGAAGAAGATTTTTAAAGACGGACAGACGTACATATGGACAGACATTTTCCCCAAACCAAATCTCTGCGGCTTCAAAGAAGTCAGCAGAGCTAAAATTATTATTATAGCCTTGAAATTTAGCCAATTAGACTAGCAATATTTCACTTATTTCAATAACTGGTCAATGGGAGAATAAATTTAATTCAAATAACAGACTGACCCTCCGGCAGAGCCTCTCTTTGGGTGCCTTGCCGACCTTCTCTGTGAGGAATGCAGCTGCTGACACCCGCTTCACCATAAACATCTGCCACATCATGCTGGCCACTCCTGTACATACAGAAATATATGGCAATCATTGAATATATCTCCTCGCATCTCGCCCTCAATAAGTGAGTGGTGGGAAGGATCATATCTACTGCCAGGCAATGACAGCTTAAAATAACTTATATGTTGCCAAAACTCATAATAACATAGGCATCAGAGATGCATCAACCCTCAGCCCTGGAAACTCATTGTACAACATTTGCTCCACACAATATTTGTGAACAAAACGTCACTGCACCAAGGCAAATTGATGCAGGGGTAAAAACCCATAAAATCTACTTCCTTTGATAGCTTAGGTGTGTCAAGTATCATGAAACTGTCATCATTTACTCTAGAATTATTGATATGGGCCTGTGACCTTGAAAAGCAGGTTAAGGTCACCGTCCATCAAACTCATCTGGAGTCTTCCCAGATTCTTATGTGTGTCAATTTTCATGAAGCTGCCATCATTTGTTCTTAAGTTATCACGATGACAAGGATGATTTCACATAATTGTCCCTGTGACCTTGAAATCAGGTGAAGGTCATGTTCCATCAAGAGAAGTCTGAGGTCTTCACCAGATGCTTGTGTGTGTCAAATCTCATAAAGCTGCCATCATTCGTTCTTGAGTTATTGCGATTCTTGGGATTTCACATAATTGTCCCTGTGACCTTGAAAAATAGGTCAAGGTCGCCGTCCGCCGAACTAGTCCGAGGTTTATAACAAAACATACCGAGTCGGGAAGCTGGGTGAGCGGATTCAGTGAGTTGGTGATTGCGGACGGATACCCTGAGCCGAAGGCGAAGGGTATCCGTCCGCCATCACCAACGAACTGAATCCGCGGTCACAGCTGACCGACGAGTGTATGTTTTGTTTTTATACCTCAGACAACTACTGTATTTTTAAAAAATGAAACATGAAACAAGATATTTATCGTTACAAACATTTGTAAACAAAGCGCACCTCATTTGACCCCGTCACGTGACCCGAAAATGGCGCGTACAGCCATAGACTGGTTGCCGCCATCTGTGTACAAACACGATGTTCTTGACACTCGATGGGGGACCAGTCTAAAGATGGCTAACGCAAACTAATCAATATTTTACAAATAATCGGCATGCGCGTATTCATTCGAAATCGCATAAATACGCGCATCACTGAGGTATAATTCACCAGATGCTTATGCGTGTAAAGTTTCATGAAGATGCCATCATTTGTTCTTGAGTTATCACAATGACAAGGATGATTTCACATAATTATCCCTGTGACCTTGAAAAGTAGGTGAAGGTCATGTTTTAAAGAAAAAATTCTGAGGTCTTCACCAGATGCTTGTGTGTGTCAAATCTCATAAAGCTGCCATCATTTGTTCTTGAGTTATTGCGATTCTTGGGATTTCACGTAATTGTCCCTGTGACCTTGAAAAATAGGTCAAGGTTGCTGTCCACCGAACTAGTCGGAGGTTTTCACCAGATGCTTATGCGTGTAAAGTTTCATGAAGCTGCCATCATTTGTTCTTAAGTTATCACGATGACAAGGATGATTTCACATAATTGTCCCTGTGACCTTGAAATCAGGTGAAGGTCATGTTCCATCAAGAGAAGTCTGAGGTCTTCACCAGATGCTTGTGTGTGTCAAATCTCATAAAGCTGCCATCATTCGTTCTTGAGTTATTGCGATTCTTGGGATTTCACATAATTGTCCCTGTGACCTTGAAAAATAGGTCAAGGTCGCCGTCCACCGAACTAGTCCGAGGTTTTCACCAGATGCTTATGCGTGTAAAGTTTCATGAAGCTGCCATCATTTGTTCTTGAGTTATCACGATGACAAGGATGATTTCACATAATTATCCCTGTGACCTTGAAAAGTAGGTAAAGGTCATGTTTCAAAGAAAAAATTCTGAGGTCTTCACCAGATGCTTGTGTGTGTCAAATCTCATAAAGCTGCCATCATTCGTTCTTGAGTTATTGCGATTCTTGGGATTTCACATAATTGTCCGTGACCTTGAAAAATAGGTCAAGGTCGCCATCCATCGAACTCATTCGAGGTTTTCACCAGATGCTTTTGTGTGTCAAGTTTCATGAAGCTGCCATCATTTGTTCTCGAGTCATCGCGATGACAAGATGATTTCACATAATTGTCCCTGTGACCTTGAAAAGTAGGTGAAGGTCATGTTTCATAGAAAAAATTCTGAGGTCTTCACCAGATACTTATGTGTGTCAAATCTAATAAAGCTACCATTATTCGTTCTTGAGTTATTGTGATTCTTGGGATTTCACATAATTGTCCCTGTGACCTTGAAAAATAGGTCAAGGTCGCCGTCCATCGAACTCGTCCGAGGTTTTCACCAGATGCATATGTGTGTCAAGTTTCATCAAGCTGCCATCATTTGTTCTTGAGTTATCGCGATGACAAGGATGTTCGCTACAGACATACATACATACATACATACATACAGACATACATACATACATACCCACGCCAGGAGTACTGCAATACCCTCAGCCTGATTACATCAGGGGCTGAGGGTAAAAATGGATGCTCAGAGGCCTCATGTATAAACCCAGTACCTTTTATAAGACAGGGCGACCAGTTTATTGTTGGGATAATGAGAAAGACATGGCTTATAGCTGGGACAATAAGGACCTTGTCAATAACAGGATAATGGAGAGCACTTACCATGAGTGAGGACAGCATTTTGAATACATTTAAGGTAAGCGAGAGCTTGCTGTAATGGGAACATCATCTGTAAAAATAAGCATTTCAGCTGAATATGGATCTGTGTTGTTTAATATTTGAAATTCAAGGAATTCTTAAACCATCAAACTTTATATGACATTTAAGCTAACCTCGATATCTTTGTTCCACTGCATCACATATTCCCAGGCACAGTTGGCCATCAGGATATCAGAGTCCAGGCTGTGAGGTAAACGTTTCTGGATCACCTGCAGTTGACCTGCAAAGAGTAGTGGCATTTATAATATACATTAGTCAAGTTAAGCTGGGACAAAGCCCATGCGACAGAGGAGAGTGACCTGAAATTTGAGTATTAATTTTTATGAATGTCACCTTCATTTGACCATCTAATTTGTAATACTTTGAATGTGCCATTACATTTTAATAGAGAATTTTGACTCATGCCATTTGTGACACAGAGATCAAAATTCTCCAAATTGATATTGTATATCCAAACATAATATCACTAAGATGCAAATAGTTGTAAGGAGAGATTCATTCTGTTCCAAAACAAAACCAAATTCAAATAACTTTGCTATTGTGGAAACAAAGATTTGTTCTTGATGTGTTATACAAAGCTTTACTAACTGATGATTGGATTCTGAGGTTCATGTTTCTTGGTGTGCTCTGTGATCTCCTCTCCTGCTTCAACTCTCTCCTCTTCACCTTTCTCTCCTTTATCTTCCCCTTTATTGTCCTCCTCCTCTTGTAGACACAGAGTCTCTGGAGCAATTGCTTGTCCTGCTATCCACCTAGCAACAAGCTCAGGTAACACTCCTAGAACATTTTAATATTCAATTGCATGGCTTTCTTTAAATGTTTGTGTGTGTAATACTGAAAATGGCAAATATTTCAGCACGTAAAAACATTTTGTTAGCAACTGCTGAAACTATTCATAAAATTGTATGAGAAAAGGGATGATTTTAAAAGATATTTCTGCATGATGTTTACATACTCTCAGATATGAAAATGTCCAAATATTTGTTGCTGGATCTAAAAAAACAAGTTGGATACTGTTTGGCTTATAGCAAAAATGAAGAGTAGAAATATAGGGCTGTGACTTATCCATGTTTTAGTTTGGTAATGCAATTGAATCACATGACCTCTAAGGGTACCCCTTGAGCAAAATTTACCAAGGGGTCATAAGATTTTGTGATTTTTTTACCTTAAAATAACAGCATTTAGACCATAACCTATCATGAATTATATATCTTCGGCTGTTCCTAATGATGTAAATTTTATCTTTCTGCACACTATTGTCTTTTTATATAATCATCTAAATATACAACAATGCAATTTACAAAGAGCTTAAAATATTAGACAATTGTTTACTTTTATGATGTTCACATTTAGCTCACACATTTAATGCATTCAAAAGCAAGCCTGTGTTATAAGTCTTGTTATATGTTGTTTTTATTCTTAAAAATCACTTCTCCTTCTGTTGGCTTAAAGTCTGCTAATGTGTGCACCCTATTCACAAAAATCTGACTGAGAACTGATTGGTGACAGAATAAATGACTATTCATACAGAATCTTATTGGTCAGCATCTGAACCGAATACAGGTCATGGTCAATTCTGGTTAGTTCTGGTTCTATGCTATTTTGTTGGGCGAGATTTCCAATCTCAAAACAGGGCATTCATGGCTGAGGGAGTGACAACTGCCAATGTAATGCAAAGTACATTTTAACAAAAAAACATCCCACCATTTCATGTTGGCATTAAATGTTCCAACATTGGATGTATAAACATGATCCAATAATGCCTCTCATTCCTCATGCACGGCACAACACAACAATGGCATGATCATATTTTTGCATAAAAAATTATGTTAAAATATAACATGCACATTTAGTAAGCCAAATATTGGATTTTACATTAAACTGTTACTGTCAAATAAACTTAACCACATTGATGTCATATTTGATAAATATTGATTATATATATCAATATCAAAATAAATATATCAATGGCCCCTGTGACCTTGTTTCAAAGTGATGGAGCACATATGTGTTCAGTCCTGATTGGCACAGCTATTAATAGGAAAGAACAACTGACAGACAGATCAATAACAAGGAGGAACTGGATTGAAATTTCATTGTTCCAGAAAAATCACTGTAACCTACCTCTGCCTCCATCAAGGACTTTCTTCACTGAAACTCGGATTGGTTCCACACCAAGCGTTGTCAAGGAACCAGCCTCCTTATTGGTTGGTTTCATTTTTATTAGGCACTGCAGTGCCAGCAAGTCCTCCAGCTGCTTGACGAGTACTGTCCACTGAGTCCTGTCCATGGTGACGGACTCCCACTCAGCCCAATTAACATTGGCAGACTCCGAGCTAGATTCCATCTGTGAGGAAGGATGAGATCTTGATGGAGAAGGCTTACACTGGAAAGTGAGAGAAACAAGCAGCACAGAATTATATACACAGCATGCAGAGTGTGAATAGTGCAAGCAAGCAGCATATGTGCAGTACAGTGCTTGGTGGTGACATAGACCTGGCAGCTTCCCTCTCGTCTCAAACAGTCCCTGGTAGCATCATATGTTTACCACACAGTCCCTGGTAGCATCATATGTTTACCACACAGTCCCTGGTAGCATCATATGTTTACCATACAGTCCCTGGTAGCATCATATGTTTACCACACAGTCCCTGGTAGCATCATATGTTTACCACAGTCCCTGGTAGCATCATATGTTTACCACAGTCCCTGGTAGCATCATGTGTTTACCATACAGTCCCTGGTAGCATCATATGTTTACCACACAGTCTCTGGTAGCATCACGTGTTTACCACAGTCCCTGGTAGCATCATATGTTTACCACACAGTCTCTGGTAGCATCATATGTTTACCACAGTCCCTGGTAGCATCATATGTTTACCATACAGTCCCTGGTAGCATCATATGTTTACCACAGTCCCAGGTAGCATCATATGTTTACCACAGTCCCTGGTAGCATCATATGTTTACCATACAGTCCCTGGTAGCATCATATGTTTACCATACAGTCCCTGGTAGCATCATGTGTTTACCACAGTCCCTGGTAGCATCATGTCTTTACCACAGTCCCTGGTAGCATCATATGTTTACCACAGTCCCTGGTAGCATCATATGTTTACCACACAGTCCCTGGTGGCGTCATGTGTAAGGTGTAAATTTATATTGTCCATATCAACAGTCTGTCCTAGTCTCACAACTGTAAGCTGTAAAGCCGATAGGTGGCAACAGAAGTTTGACAGAAGTTGCATATAAACATGTGAGAAATTTCATTAAAATATGCTTTTTTTTATCTTTTTTTTTAAAGGTTTGGTCTATGCTTTTCCCTACTTTTACTAAATTAATTCTAATTTTCAGTCGTCTTCTTGGAATTAAAATGTTCTATTTTAAGGAATTTATTTTCAAACCAAACTGAGAATTTAATTTCTCGGTTATTTTTTTTTTAATTGGAGTTTTAGCTAAAGGAAGGATTATTATTCAGAAAAGTAAAAAAACAAATCATATTTATTATATCAACATTGAAATATCTCATTAAGTTCAACATTTACATGTATAAAATCTGCGAAGTAAATGAAAAATTATAGACCCAGACTAAAAGTTAAGTTTTTAAAATCAATACAAATTCATCTTTTTTTAAAAGTATCAATTCAAACATGGCATATGCATTAGGACATACTTTGAGAGAATTGGCTGACAGTTCCATTGCAACAGCTCGACCAATGTGAGCACACATGAGAGTTGTGGCAATATTCTCTGATTGGCTGCTCTCAATTCTCATTTTCTCCCACCAGGGGGACAGTTTGTTATGATCTACAGTCACTTCCAGTGGATCTAAATGGGGAGAAGAACATCTTAAAATATATGTATATTCTCACTGAACTAATTGTTTCAGATCAGTCTTTATATCATTTTTAATAGAATGATCTCACACAATCATTTGTATTAAAAAACAAAAACCTGTAATTAAATTCTCACCTTTGAGTTGGCTTACAAGTTTGAGAAGTTCATGCAGGTTGGGTACTAAGTCTAGTTTTCGTTTGTCCTCAGATAACCATACTTGAAGAAGTAACATCTAAAATATGTAAAAAAAAACTTTAATAGTCTCCTATAAAATACTTGTTAATGTTTCTTTTTGGTGGAAAACAAAGAGATGTGTAACTAAACTAACCAGTAAATCTTCTGGAGGCATTGGACTCTGGTGCAAAATCATGTCAAAAGCACCAGCATCAACTCCAACAACCAATCTCTTCTGGAACATCAGATTGCCTGTAAATATACTTGGACTAAGTACATTCTGAAGAAAGTCTAAATGCAATTAATATATTTGGAAATAACAAATACTTAATTGTTACAGCAACTCACCAAGTCTAATATATCTAGCTTCTGGAATGGTTGGTTTAACATGGATCTGCAGTGAAATTGAACCTTTTTCTCCACCGATGGATCCCTCAGCAGTTTTGTCCTCTCTCGCTAGATGGCATTCAAAACAGCTGAGAAAGTCTGTTACTGCCATCTGAGGTTCGCTATCAAAGCTGACCCACCTTTCCCCATCTACAGTGTTGTGATAATTGTCTGTCTGAGCAAACAAGGACTGTGCTTCTTCCAATGTCAGACCAAGACATCTTGCTAGCACCTGCAAAATAAGAGTAAATGAACAAATGATTGTAAAAGTGCATGACTTGAAGATGACATCATTTTATTTTGAAAGTTACTGTCCCATATGGGCATCTGTCTACCAACCTCTTCATGTACATCTCCTTTGTTGACCACAGCATTGAATGGTGGTGGTCTTGAATTGAGTTTATCCAAACAAATATACATTTCTACAAGTCTTTCTTCTGCTCGACAGAACTGTAGCAACATACGACTCTCAAAGTCCAAGTTGCCTCCCTCCTCACTTTCCATAGCTTCCTTACCTGAAAACAAATATAACATACACACCTCTGTCAAAGTCATTGTATTCTGATTATAGGTCCTGTGTAATTACTGCATTTAACATTCAAGTTCAAACCTTTTTCATGAAGAAAATATTCATTATGTGACTATGAAGAATTGATAACGTTTCTTAATTTAGGATTTCTTCCCAGATAGGGGAGTTCAGATTAAAATATGGGATATCAAACACAATGACAGAGTCCTTATTACAAACCTTGCAAATCTAACTGTTGAGCGACTGCCTTCAAAACTGCTTGCAGAAATCCAGCAGACATATACTTTGTGTGCAAAACCCTCTCAAGTCCCTGCTGCTTGATGCTACCCACTCTCATGTCCAGGAGTGTGTCTATCACCTCTGTTTGGAGGGCACCAGACTCCACTGTTGTCTCCTTCAGTGATAACTTCAGTCTTTTCAGCAGATGAAGATCTCTGGCTCTCTTGCTGTTCTTATCACTGTCAATTAAAACACAAATAACACACACATACAAGTTCATGTTATAAAAAAAAAGAATTATCTAAAACTTGTGAGAAAATCTTATCCTCATAGAAAGATGCAGGACTCACATGCAAAGTCTATAAAACAGCAATTATGGTAATACAAAAATATGGAAGTTGACTCAATCTATGAACCATGATATCATTGGGAATATGTATGAAAAAAAAAACATGAGAAAATTTATATTAATTACAATTAACAATATTGATCATATTGTAAAAAAATTCCTGGAAAGCAAAATATGTTTATGCTTAGTACAAGCTTACACCATTTGTTCTTTCCAAATAGGGTAGGTGATAATTACAGAAAGACTCAGCTGGTCCATATTTAGTATTTTGGAAAATGAGAACAAAAATATTGTAAAATAAAAAACTTATATCTAGATTTTACTCTTGCCATATGAAACTTGAAGCTTACAGGTTGTGGTTTGATCCTTATTGAAATTTCCTCAAGTGACATACAATGAAGCCAATAACATTCCAGAACACATCAACTATACAGCTATGTAACAAGTATTTATCTACATGTTTAAATAATGTTCCTGATATGAAATAACCTTATGTACAAATTGGCATGATTTTAAGGTACTAACAAGCCAATTTGATCTAAGTCTAAAAAGTTTCAGAAAGATCAGTGCCAAAGGCATCTGAAATATTGATGTGGAGAATATTCCTGTAAAATCTCAAAGCAATTCTTTCAAACTAAAGAGTAATAAGTTTTGGGGAAGTTTGTGAATATTTGCTGGAAATGCCTGCAAATTCTTTAATAAATGACTATATTAAGCATTGCAAATCTTTGAAATGCTTAATATAGAAGTAAGTCTAACCTGAGCACCAAATGGAAGGGCACATCCACAGTCTTAATGCCAGAATCTGGATCAATGAGATAACACTGGTGGAGGTGAACCCTGACATCCCGGCAGGTTACATTGTTGAGACCCATCATGCTGTAGCCCGGACAGAATAAACGGCAATACTTGCTCACATTGAAGGCAGCCACACGGGGACCTTGCTGGGCGGTCCACACCTTAACATAAACAATTCAACAAGATTTTATTTATTCTCAATATAAATGCATTTACATCATTTGTAAATATTCATTGCATATAAACATATCTCGTAAAAAAAGTAATCACCTCAAGAATTCCCCTTCTGGGGGCATAAATGACCATGAAGAGAGCTCTGCGAGGCTCAGAAGGGGTGTGTCCTCTCTCTCTGTCTGGATGAATATCTTCTCTAACTTCTATCCACCCAACCTGTGCATCTCTGTAACCTGATTATAATAATTGAATTATTCAGTTTATTTGTTTCCCCATTTAAATCAATTTTAGGTCAAACACATGGGTCAATGTTGTAATTTTACTGACATATTTAAAATAATAATCCTGATGCAATTAAAGAAAAAAATCAATGTGCAGTGGTATCCCATTTTAAAATCAAATAAAAGAGCAAAGCTCACATGTCGACCCACCATGGTGGCAAAGTTAATTGGGTGCATAGACTATGGTGTAATGGGGTTGCAATACAAAATTGCTCCTGTGACCTTGAGATCTGGGTCAAGGTCAACCACATGAAATCACTTGCAAGGTATTAAGGACTTAAATAATCCTGTGCAATATCAAAGTATTTCCTGTAATCATCCAGAAACTATAATTATAAAAAAATCTCCTGTGACTTTGATATATCAGTCAAGGTCATTCATATGCAATCCCATAGGCCATACAAGGGAGTTGAGGGACACATACACATACACTGCATAGACACAAAATTGCTCCTATGACCTTGAAATCTGCATCAAGGTCAACCATATGCAATCCCCTGCAAGGTATCAAGGACTTACTTTATCCTCTGCAATATCAAAATAATCTATCAAATGATTCCCTTGTTATCATCCAGAAACCATGGTGATACAAAATATCTGCTGTGACCTTGGTCAAGGTCAGTCATCAGCAAACCATGGGAGACACATACTCTCGTCTGATATCAAAGCCAAATACCAAATAGTTCTCAGTGTGTCATCAAGAAATAAGCAAGTACTGCAGAGAAACAAAATTGCTCCTGTGACCTTGAGAAATGGTTCAAGGTCAAACATACACAATTCCATGCAAGGTATATAGGGCTTACATAATCCTGTGCAATATCAAAGTTATCCATTAAACAGTTCTCCTTTTATCATCCGGAAACCATGATTATACAAAAATATCTCCTATGACCTTGACAAATTTGTCATGTCATTCGTCAGCAATCCCATACAAGAGAGTTGATGGACACCTACTCGTGTCCAATATCAAAGCCAAATATCAAACAGTTCTCAGTGTGTCATCTGGAAACCAGAAACCATGATGAAACAAAATATCTCCTGTGACCTTGAGAAATTCGTCAAGGTCAGTCATCAGCAAACCATGAGAGACACATACTCTCGTCTGATATCAAAGCCAAATACCAAATAGTTCTCAGTGTGTCATCCGGACATGAACAAGTACTGCAGAGAAACAAAATTACTCCTGTGACCTTGAGAAGTATAAATATCAAAGTTATCCAACAAACGGTTCTCCTTTTATCATCCGGAAACCATGATTACACAAAATATCTCCTGTGACCTTGACAAATAGGTCAAGGTCATTCATCAGCAATCCCATACAAGAGGGTTGAGGGAAACATACTCAAGTCCAATATGAAAGCCAGATACCAAATAGTGCTCAGTGTATCATCTGGAATCCAGCAAGTACTGCAGAGACATCTGTTACCTTGAGAACTTAGTCAAGGTCAACCATATTCAATCCCATATGGACTTACATAATTCTGTGCAATATCAAAGTAATCCGTCCAAAGTAATCCGTTCTCCTGTAATCATCTGGAAAGTTCGGACACATGGACACGCGGAATCACGGACACACGGATGGAGCCTGATACAAGGTCTCCCCTACCCCTACGGGGTTGGGCAACAATAATATCTTTATGGAAACTAGATACCTTGTGACAAATGTTAAAATTGGACCTTGTGACAAATGTTAAAATTGGTACTATAATGATCTGTGGTGTCAACAATAGTATACATGGATAAAACCAGATTCCTCAATACTATATACATTGCACTAGTTTATATCTGATCTAATTACATAGGACTTTTCCTCTAAGGTGTGTGCTGTTAAGTGCACTTGCATTCTGCTCTCTGATCTAATTAATAGACACTGTTAAACATCAAGACCCCTACCCCATCTCCATGCAAGTGGCCTAAATACAGAAAACAACATAGTCTACTGTGTGCCTTGTATAACAAAACACATATTGTCATTTTCCCCAGATTGTTATTGGCTTCATTGTTCATCAAATGTATATGGAGGGAGACACACTATGAACTGCTACTGCTTAAATAATGCCTTTAATTTGTACAACACTCAATAACAGCAGCAGTGAAGTCGGAGGATAGTTTTAGCACCGATTCAAATGTAGGTCAATAGCAACAATAGAGACAAAAGAGTGCTGTGTAAGTGAAAAGTATGGGATCTGATTACTGCCCAACTCAGGTCACAGTTGCCTAGCAACCAAAAAGATCAAAGGACCATTCCCAGGTCCCCCCTGATTGATGTTACATAAGATTAAAGGATCAATCTCCCCTCCCCAATGTCCCTGATATTATGCAACCTTATATAACTTGCAAACAAATGTTCAAAGGATCTGTCAATGACTGCATGAAGTCAGAAACATCATTCTGGGATATTAAAAAATAAGCTGGGGTAAAAACAGAGAATAAGTATACATGTTTGAGACTGCAGTTGAAATGTTCCAAAAATATTGACCTGATGACCATGCATGATACGAATTTACCCCTGGTGGGAATCTTCCCAGTGAGGAGTCTTTTTCCACCTTGTGATAAGTCAGATTAATTCAGATTGGTCACAAAAAAGTTTTGTATGTAGAAATGAAAAAGTCTGCTGCACCAATTGGCTTGATCTTGGATTTATTTGAAAGAAAAATGTGAAATATTAAGGTGGAAGGGACATAGGATACATTCCTTTTATTATTACCGGTAGTTATAATATCCCAAAACTCTTATTTCAAGCAGTACAGAGGGTGGAGGCAACAGCAGTATTCCACTTCATCAACATAATGTATGAAGCCACACTTTTCTGTATGACATCACTTTCCTGTATGATGTCATTATGGCCCTTTCCTGACTGATGTCATTTTTCAGTTACATTCAAAGTTTTTTCATACATATTTTTCAATAAAATTAAAGGGGAAGGAAACTAAATATGAATCAGCATTGCACATATTATTGATATGAAGAAGTATAAGACATGAAAACATTTAAGTGAAAAACTTCAATACTTTTACTTTTCTCAAATTCCCTGGAGGTAGCCATCTAGTCAAGGGGGGGGGGGGGTTATAGTAGTATCAGCCACTAAGAAACAAGTTATGAATTTATCAAAAATTACTTTAAAAATATTTTTTAAAATGGCTAATTAATTCCAAGAATATCCTGATCAGTAATATCGTTTGCCACAAACACAGTATCAATTATAATTATCCATTTAAACTAAGGTGGTCAGAATTTATCCCACTTGGCCTACAGGTATTCAATAATAAGAAGCTTACAAATTTGTAAGCTTCTGATTTATGGAAAAACAACCCACCATATAAAGTTGCTTAAATCAATATTCAGAAGCTTAAGACAATCAAAACTAATTAAAAATCTCAGCAGCCTGTAGGATCTGAGTAATCTCCATGTTCAGAGGCAAGTGTGAAAATCAACTGGGTGGCTGGCTTTATTACTATTCTCCCCATCACTGCAGGCAGAGTCCAAAGGACTGTGATGTGAAACATGATCTGACTCACAATTGCCATGTGCTAATTGGGCCACCAGTGGCTCAAACATGGTATAAAAACTCATAAATATAATCTTTCAAGACTTTCAAGGCTTGGAGAGGTTCATTCTAATATGTCAGGACACACATGCATCACTCCCAGCAAAATTTCAGCAGCTCAAATTTGACAAACATACAGAGGGGCGTGTCTAGCAAGTCACTATATTCCACTATAATTCTGCACTCCATTTTTGTCATGTGACATTTAACAAAATGTGAGAGCATTCGAAGTATACCTTTCCATATTCTGACAGCCACTCCTCGGTTGATATCAATCAACATTACTCTGCCAAAGCTATCTGTGGTAGCAGCTAGCTTGTTATCAGGACACACTACAATGCTCTCGCCTTGTCTCCTTTTGTCTCGCAGTCCAAATCTTGCTGGCAGAGAAGTAGCTGGCTCAATCTTGGGCTTCTTCTTTTCTTTGTGATTATCCTGGGTCTGTCTGCCACCAAGCCCAAACCATCCACTGGAAAATACACATTGGCATAGTAGAAGTAATTTTTTATACTTTTCTTCATGTTTTCAGACATACTTGTGTTAGAGCTTTGCGAAATCAAAGTAGTTTTTCTGTGCCATTTGAATGAAGATAAGTCTTCTGTTGAAGTCTAAATCAACCATTTTACACTTTGTCAGCAAACTTTGCTTGGCTGACAAGTGATCTGATGCTAACAAATAGGGCCCCTTCAAATCAGGAGAGCGGAATAATTTGACTTACTGAGGTCTGTTTGTCCATTAATATTTGTCTATTGGTACAGGCCTAACACCCATATGAACCGTAACAGTGGTATCATGAGTAAAGTAGGAGTCTTCGTATTTACATAGTGTCAGGGATCTATCATTGCACAATTTTAAAACAGGATAAAAATAAGCATTTATAGTTTTGCCAATCTTGCTTAATATGATATGTTGTCACATATTACCAATACAATACAAGTACAACTATATTTCTCCTGGTCTCTCCTACTTGCTCAGTGACATGGCTGGTATTGTCAATCTACCTTGCAGCAGATATCTGGGAGAACAGAGCTGACTTGAGTTTACTTGCTACAGCATGAGCCACATCAGACAACACAGGCTGGGTGCTCCCCTGAAACACAAACAGACCATTCTTGGTGAAAATATATTTAATAAGTTAATATATTTATTAAGTACAATTATGCAACATTGTTTTTCCACAGACACAAGTAACTTGTTCATTAAATTTTACTTAAATAAATAGAATTACCGGTACTGCCAAATTAAATCCATCAAGAGGCAGTCATAATGAGTTATGAAATGTCTACAACCAGAAGGCTGAATATAGCTTCTATCAAAATATAAACTACAGTCAACAAATTTTAAACAAGAACATAATTCCACAAATTATATCAAAACATTAGAAAAATATGTTAAAATAGCTCAGTATCAAATGAGAATCTGTCAATAACTCTGGCACTCAGGTCTAAATTCTAAATAGTAGGGTCATTTGTGGAGCGATTTCATACTGGGCAGGGTTTTTTTCCCAGATGTGTTACAATTGGTTTACCTTTCTTATCTGTTTTCTTTGCTTATTTACATCAATTCTAACATGAGTGCTTGGTTGTGGGTCAGAGTGAGAAGCTTGGGTTACTTCAACTTTGCGTCTTTTACTCTCTGGGGCTTCTTGGGAGGAAAGATGTCTTTTGTGCCTGAGGGTAGGGATTACTGGTGTGATCTGTATTTCTGACACCTTATAGAAGCATTCAGACTGCCAAAATGAAATAACAGGAATAAATTAACAAAATTTGTCTTAATGGGAAATGACTTTATTTTTTTTATCAAATCTGCATTGAAATTGTTGCCATTCCACTTTAGTAAAAACAAACTTGTTCTTGGTAAATCTGGGAAATGAGCTTATTAGTTAAAAAGGGGAAAAACATCTAACCATGGGTTGTACATGGCAAAAATAGTTGCAATCAGTTAATGCCAGATTGGAATTGTCACACAATGAGTTATAAAGCCATGCAACAATTTTTTGTGTACTCTAATTTTTTTGTAAATAAGTTTTAGTTGTTTTTTAAAACATTATTATTTGCGATATTTTTGTTTTATCTTTTCTCCAAAATGCTTATAAAAATGATCATTTCATTAAAATTCAAAAGTAAGTTATTTGGTTGTTAACAATCATCTTAATCACTCATAAAGGTTTATGTGATCCTTGTTGATTAGCTGTATTAGGGGAAAGCAAATCTAACTCATTCTTATAGAAGAAATTTCTTACAAACAGAAAAGGTGTGGACTGAAATAAATTAAAATCTTAAAATCTGTTCACTTAATTTCCTGTTGAATCAAAACTTTTCAGAAATATGAAATACAGGTCAGAGATCACTGTCATCTGGATTAATGGCATCAGTGGAAGGTACAGGAAACCCTTAACAGTTTTAATTTTGTAAATCTTTATTATCATTATAATTGTTGATCTTTTTCTTTTTTTCCTATTTGTTTGTTATTATATTTCTTTTTTTCTTTAATTTTTATGTTGTTTTAAAAAAAAAAATTTGCCAATGATATTTGTTCTCGAGTAATCACATTAACATAAAAAGACAATCAAAAACAAAACGGGACGGACAACTAAACCACCCCTTATCCAGATGAAGCAGGCTCTGACAATACCTCTTTGGCAAACATTTGCCTTGGGGTAAAAATGCTGAATTTGAACATTTATATTCCGAATATATAACATTATATGTAGCAAGTGTTCTCACCTCCATGGCATAGAAGAAGCCCACATAAGGGCCCATGCCAGCGGTGACATAGAGATGAGAGGCTGGCGGAGTGGGGCGTATAGTTGCACTGTATCCACCCAGCATTGAGGCTGTCTGCATCTGGTCAAAGGGGTTCGGGGTGGACATACCTACAAACACCGTCCATACCAAAGTAAGCACTGGCAGCCAATGGCATACATCTTGATTTGCTGATAATTTATAAGTGGGCATTGATTTTTAAAAAAGATAGACTGTTCCATTAAAAGCCATCTTACCACACATGATGTGATCTGTGATTTGATTCTGTTCCTGCAGGGCCCACTTCTTGTAAGCCAGGGGTGGGGGCTGAATCAGCTCTCCTCCACTTGCTGCAGCTGTCAACATAAACACATCTTATCATCTCATCATCAAAACTCATCAAATGGGACATTTGCACAATAAAGTATGTCATTGTAATTAATTGATTGGCACTTTTGACGATTGGAAATTGGGATAATAACAAACGTTGGATAATTTTTTTGCAGTTACTTAATTAAAACTTTTGATTCAAACACTGAGTGCGTGAGCTTACCTCGAGCTACTTGGTTCCTGCAAGCCCTCAATGACTGGAAGAAGCTGAACCCATCTATAGTAACTAAGGCCTTGCGATACAAAATTGTAAGTTCTTCATGCTGGAATAAAAGCATTATTCTTACATAATCTGTGACTTACTTATACATCCTAGAGATGATAAAATTTCTTTAATAGACCAATGTTTCAAATTCAATCTTAATGCTAGGAAGATATAACTTGAAATAATATATATTCATTGTGCAATTTTATGTCAAAATATATATCAAATTTTAAGATAATTTTAAAATGTTTGATGTAGAATATTTTCCCTTGAATAGTATTACTATTGTTGTTCTCAAGGTGGTGTGTGGGAAGATGGTGTGTTACCTTTTCAGCATCTGCAACATGTCTGGGTGGCTCATAGGTCCTACATTTGATCGTGACCACAGGTTCTTCACTGAAGATTTGGGACAGAAGTAAAGTCCCATTCTGTCAAAGCAATGAATCACGTGAATTTAGAAATCAATATTTAAATATTCAATCAACATTCAAACCTGAATCTCACTACATTCTTACCAGAATCAAATGATATTTAAAACATAATCCTGTGGCATTCACAATTTTTGACCACCTCACATAATGTGGTATTCAGAATTGAATACCATGACACAAGCATCAGAAACTTGCTTCATCTACACCTTGATCTCCAAATTACTTCTCAACCTCCCAAGGCACATTGTGACATTGACAAATGAATCCCACAACATTTATGAATATCTTTATATTAATATGAATTTCTTTATATTAATATGAATTTCTTTATATTAACCTCATTCTTTTGAAAATTTTCAACATCCATTAACTTTTGGGAAATCAGATCTCAATTTCAAAAATATTTTTGGGCAAGCAACCATATCAAACATGTAATTCCTTATAAGCAAAACCATTCCTTATTTCAAACCCAAAGAACATATTTATCTTGACATCATTGTAGAAGACTCTTATGTAATCAAAACTTCAGATTTGATTTCTCTTTATTCTAATTACTGTTTACTTTAGCCACGCAGTAAATGTTGAGGATAAAGTAATTAGCAAGGTTCTACTAACATTTACATACAAGTCAATTTACCAAAGAATATCATTGAATAATGTAATATTTTACCTCTGTATACATTCTAACATATCCCGAGTTAAACCCAACAATAATACAAGTCCAATCTGGCCCTCCATGGGTGCTCCTGAAATAACATCAATTGATTTTTTATAAGAATTTTTATACTTAAATAATAACAGGTTTTTTGCAACCTTTTCTATTTTTCAATTTCATTTAAGTTTGTTCAGCTGTAAAAAAAATCAGTGACTTCCGGCACCACTTTTACAGATTGAAAAATAACCTCAACATATTTACAGCAAATTCAAATCAATGTACATGTCGGAAGTGAACTTGTCATTAAAGAAAGAAACTTGTGGAATAGTACGAATACTTCTTCAGTAATGTGATTAGAAATTCAGTATGTTTGAACAAAATATCAATAAAAATTAGAGTACCTTTTCTGAGAGGCAAGTGGAAGGCACAAAATGCTGGTGATCTGTTCCCTGAGAGAGAAAAAAAAGAGACATTAATCTCTCATCATTACTAATTATTTAACTTCCAGCTTGAAAGCTAAGCTATTGATGTTAAATGGCTTCATAGCAGAAATCTTTTAAACTTTTAATCAAGCACTTTAAACTATAATATCTCTGATCATCATCATAGATAGGATATTATCCTCTTTTTGACTTCAAACAAGCATATTTTCATCTATTCATAGGAAGTCCACTGTCATCAATTATTGACTTCATACTTGAAAGCCTATGCTCATTAATAACAAGATCCCAACTTTGAAGCAGATCATTTTTTTAATTGGAGGTTTCACCACAATGAAGACGTCTTTCCAATTGATAAAGATGTTGACTGTTTTCATCCTTTATGGACTGTTCTTGTGCTTTGATAGTCCATACAGGGACTGGAAGAGTGTTCAAAATTGTACCATTTCGTACATTTCCAAATACTTAAATTCATGAAGTTGTTAATATTAGTCCCACCCACTGACTTTCCCAGTCTGTTAGGCAAGCTTCTTAATCAAAGGAATCTACCTAGGTGTCACCTGCTGGGAAAGTCAGACCTCATCTCATCAAAGGTGTCATAATATGGATGTCTGCTGTCCCATCCCTCACTGGGCACTGACTTTTATGTGGCTCTTATCAATGCTTATCATGCATCTATGAATATCGATGACTAGCACAGTTTGCTTGCAAAAAAAGTGCTCACTATATCAGCCCCCATTAGGGAGGGCATTTAAGCTAATCAAATATAGATATGACTGAGAATATAATAAATGGTGAGAGGGAAACTTCAATCAATTTAATTTAAAAACAGGAATTTATTTTGTAGCACCTTAAAATTACTCATTTATTTGTGATTTCTTAATTCAAAATTTTCCTTGAAACATTTCCCTTGTGGATAACTGCAAAAATAATCTACTTTTACATGCTTGCTTAAAAACTTGTGACTATTCTTACTTAAAAGCTTGTCTTGGGTAGTTGGCTCAAACCTTGCTATAAAATATGGTAAACAGTATTTTAGGGTACTTACTTTTCCTTTATTTTTTCCCCATGTGATTTACCAAAGCCAAATACTTCACTATAATCAGTATTACATATCACGATAAGAATTTATCACAAACACATTTCTTTGTCAGAGAGGACATGCTTACAAGATAATCCAAATTTAAATAACAATACAAATAATAATACAAATTTAAATAACAAAAGCAACAGATCATGCTTGGCCAAAACTTTTTTTAACATGGCACATATTACTTGATTAATGCAATATCTAAACTGAGGATATCTCGCATTTAAGTCAACACACTTTCAATTAACAAAAAAATATGATATGTATTTTAATTATTAGAATAGAAAAGTTAATTTTGGCCACTGAAAGTTAATGATGAATATAACATATAATAATATCAAGAATAATTGTGCATATATTGACATACCTGGTATTGTATCTAAGCTTATTAGATTTGTATCTGACTACTTCATGCAAGCTGCAATGTGACACAATGAAAGCTACACAGAATAAGATATATTCCGCAAATTCTTTTTGTTTACACATTTATAAATCTTTTGGCAAATGAATGCACCGCATAAATTCAAGTTGCCTGGTATTGGCAACAAAACATATACATATAAAATGTGCATAAAAAATATTTAACGGTCAGACATTAGGGGAAACTTCCTTCTTTTTGATCTTGATAGTATTAATTTGACACTAAAAGTTGGAGCAATCAAAGATTGCTAGATGTCCCACCCTCTGTAGAACTCAAGGTGCAAAGACGGATGAGATGTCTTTCACCATATTGAAACCTGGTGTCACCGTTGTTGATGTTTTTTGGTATTAAATCCCCCAGAGATGAGTTAAAAAATGTTTTGGCTGGAGATGACAAAAAGAAGGGAAAGCTTGCACATGGCCTGCCATATTGAAAGCCTGTAAATGTAAATTCTGACTGTGTTCAATAATCGATTGAGGTGAGCAGAAGAACAAATCGGCAGGAATTTCAAAATGGGGATAAGTTGCTTTGGAAAGGTATGATTTGGTGCAAAATGAGTTCCGCCACACTATGGTGGTCTAGCAGGGCTTTTCTGGCAGCTTACATCCTGATAAACATATTTGTTATTAAGTAAGGTACATTAATGAAATATATATGAAACAAATCTGTGGGCTGTAAAGCATATGCAGAGGGCGTGAAAGAAACTTCACACTGTATGTGGCCCATTTGATATGGTGCAAACTAAAATGTATAAGTACTAACACCTAGCTGCTAACATGCTCTGTATGATCCCATAACAACAATATGTATCACCTTCGGGTGGAACATAAACCCATTAATCATTACAAAGCTATCTCGAGGAAATTAGCATTATAGAGTTCAATGGTTACAAACATCAGTCAATGGCTTTGGAGCTGTGCTGACCACTGTGTTTTTGTAATGTTTATGAACATTTCCTTGAATGCCAGAAAATTCCCCCTCATGACAGAAGCTTTGCTGACATAATCAGCATAGCTAAAAATCAAATAATATTCAAAATAATTTTACCTTTCTTCTTCACCCAAACTATCTTCAAATACAACTGAATATCCCGGAATTTCACTCTTCTCACCTGGATCCCACTTCTCTGTTCACATATTAAAGATAGCAAATCAATTATAATTTTACATTTTACAAAACAATTTTACTTTCTCTACTTAGCGTTTGTACAGAATTAAGATCTTTACAGAAGCTCATTTATAGTTGTGGACACAAATACACACATTATTATCTCCTTTGGTAAAACTTACGTGCAAGAAGAACAAGTCTCTCCTCATTAGCAAGGGCTATGAAGTCACAGGTGGGTGATACAGATATGTGACATTCTTGTAGCCACTCTAACGCATCTTCCTTTTTGTTTGCCTGTGCCTCTGCCTTCTCCTCATCCTCATCTTTCCATCCCCAGTCTGCATCATCCCACCCATCAGAGGGATCTGCCAATATATCACATTACCAATATCTTTTATAATTCTCAAAGCAGAATAAAAAATAGACTTGTTAGTGGTAGTCACGAAATTTTTTTTATCATTACGTATCAAGGGTAGTGATTTGACCATCTTCAGTCATTTTCATTGGTTTGATGATACAACAGAGGAAAAGGGATAGATTTGAGTCTAAACATTGGTTTTTACTACAATTATTATGATTGAGTCTTGATTCACCAGAACATACACTAAATGTACACTAATATTTATATTGCAAAACAATGTTTTCATTGACAATGAAAATGAGACCAATTGATCATGTTATTTTGCGTGACAAAATATTTGACTGATTATTGACTGCTAAAGAGAAGCTAGTAGTGGGTGTGGTCTCTTTGGACTCACACCCTCAGTCCTGGCCTAAACTTGAGTACAAGTAACTCTCTTAATGTGTAAGTTGTCCCACAAAAGAGTCAGAGCAAAAAACGACAGAAAATCTCACATTTCAGTGTAGAATGTGAGTGTGCAACCACTCCACTTAAACTCAGCATAAGGGACACAAGGGAAGGGATGGGAAGAAAACAAAAGTAAAAGTTGCTTGGCTAACAATCCGCTGAGCAAAGCGTGGAAACAACCAAATGTTGAATCCAATATCTAAATAATATCTAAAACATGCAGGTTTTAGATATTAAGACAAATATTTGGTCAACTGAGGACTCAAAAGGAGTTGTACAGTTCTTGTTCTAGAAAAGTTATACAGTTCTGGTGTGTACTTTTCAGTGGACTAAAAAACATGGAAATCAGCAATTGGCCCAAATCGAGTGAAGACACTTCAAAACACATTCACGGTCTTGACCTGAGTTATTATTTTTTATTTGTATTATGATTGTGATCAATGGGCACTAAAGGCCCTTTGAGTTTAGTGGTGTGATAAAACCCTAAATCTCAACAAAGGAGATGACAAGGTAAATTTCAATGATGCAAATTATCAGCATTCAAAGTATTGCTCTTCAAATTCCCTATGATCCGAAGCCAAATCTGTGATCAAAGGTTCAGCTGAAGGTTATTCTTTCATTGTTTCCACAGCTCAGCCTTGAAAGGGGATTTCCTATCATCTTTGCGGCTTTGCCATTTGACAATAATATTCTACCAAATAAAAAAAATTTTTTTTTACAGAAAAGTTAGACATTTTTCACAAAATAAGATATTTTCACAAAATAAGATATTTTCACAAAATAAGATATTTTTCACATATAAGTATTATATTTCCGAAAATGACATTTATAATTGTAGCCATTAAAACAAAATGTTCAAAAGTTTCACATTAATAACTTTCACATATTTTGCAGATTTTACTGCATTTTGGCTTCGAAAATGACTTATGTAATTGCGAACGAAATAACAAGATGTTGACTATAGTTTTTAAGATTTTACATTAATATCCTTGCTTATAATTCACATACAGAAATGATTTAAATATCTATGACATCATGAGAAAAAGAAGAATACAATAGTGTGTGTTACAAATGCATGCACTTGTGCATTTACATATGATTTCATATGCAGTTCACGTGGAATGTGCTCATGGGAAGTGAAACAGAGCTAACACTGTAGACCAAGGAGTAATATGACATATGAATGCATGGGGTTAATATACATATATATGCAAGTCTATCATTTTTTCAAGGTGGGTATCAAAGGAATAAGGTGCTATGAATATTAGAAGATTTGAACAAGGAACTGTACTCGTCCAGGTGAATTTTATGTGGAGAGCGCTGACTGCCACTTATCTTCTCCAGCCACATTGATCAACAGATTTAATTCCATAACTGTCTGATACAAACTTTTCAGTGTTAACGGTTACAGTCAACAACAACAGAGTTGCAGACAACACTGTTGTGGTTCCATTTTCATCTTATTTTATACCCATATTCATTGTCAAAATAGACTTGAAATCAACTGTTTCCAGAAACACCATGTAGCAACTAGCAATCAAACCATTATGCATTCTTTAAATCAACATAAGATGTAAGATCTGTCTGAAAAAATTCTTTGTTTTTTCTTAATCTCAGCATTGTTTTGCCATTGTTTACAAGTTTGCGCAATCAGGTCAAAGTGGATTAGTCTAATCATAGGAGTGACAGCAACAAAAAGGAGCTCCTCAACGCAGTGGTGCTTCTGACTTTTCCAAGTTTCTCCCTGTTTATAGCCATGGCGTCATGAGTTGGATTCTTCTGAATGCCATTTCACTTTGTCAAGCGCAATGTCGGGTAAAAAAACTGAGGAAAAGATACTGCAGATAACATCCATTAATGTATTTAGAAGCATTATGACAATGGAAGATAATAAATAATAATCCAGAAGTAAATACAATAGTTAATCGCTGGAGGTCGAGTTCATTCAATGGGGAAACTTCAATATGATGGGCAGTGCGTGGTATTTCTGGAAACATTGTATTTCACGTCTAGATGAAGATTAATATATCGATCATCTGACTTACATATTTGAAGAGAAGAGCTCAATAGCTCAATTTTGAGTTGTCAATGATGTAAATCGACCAAGAACTGACTGAGCAGTGCCAAATTGTCTACTTTTGTAACAAACTGGAACTCGCGCATGTGCACATTGTGAAAAATCAGGGTCAATGGGTGTAATTTTCATAACAATTTATTCAAACCATTCAAATAAACTTTTCTGTGCAAAAAATTCAATGTTCTAACTTCTATTATACCCAAAGACATCGTCAAACAAGTGTTGATTTTAAAAAATCAAGCTCCCGTAAGTTTGTAAAATCCCAATGCAAAATCCAAAATCCTTGATAAAATCCAAGTTCTTACTCTACTACGCACTCACAAATCACTTCTCAAACAAAAGCGACATCTGACGGTGTAATCAGAATTATTGAGCCAAAACATGGCGGCCATGGACCGATAATCGGGGTAGGCTCCATTGACTTACAGCTTAATCATCTTGAACCCTCGAACATCTAGCCCTAAAGGCAAAACAAACGCGAGCGAAAAAGACTTGAAATCTACTGTTTCCAGAAACACCACGCACTGACCATCCCATTTAGCTCACGACTCTTGAAGAACTTGAGTTCCGGCAACTAACAATCAAACAATTATGTTCCCTTTAAGTAAACATATGATGACAGCCCTGTTTGAAAATATTTCTTTGTTATTTCTTCATCTCGGCATCGTTTCGTCATTGTTTACGAGTTTGCGCAATCAGGTGAAAGTGGGTCAGTTTATTTACGGGAGTGACAGCAACAGTCTGTAAGCTCCACAACGTTGTGGTCCTTCTGACGTCATACAAAATTTCTCCCTTGGTGTTTCCATGACGTCATCACTTAGACTCTTCTAAATGTCATTTCACGTCGTCAGGTTTAATATCGGGTAAAAAACTGGAGAAAAAACACTACAGAATTGACACGGATTTGTATTTTTAGACATTATGACTGGGAACGATAGTGACATGAGTCAAAACTGCAACAGTCAATCGCCGGAGGTCGAGATTATTTACTGGGGAAACTTCAATATTATGGTGTTTCTAGAAACAGTGGATTTCATGTCTATTTTACCGATGGCTTTGGGTAAAATTTTGCGTTCACAAGACATTTCCAAAATTATCAGCCAATCATATGATTGCGCGAAACCTATGGTTGTTAGCTCTACCCCAAAGCTCACACACAGCTCGATTCGTTTGTACGGAGAAAATGCCGATTAACAACTTGTATAATCTAGAAATTTTTCAAATTTCAGACTGGTGTAACGTAAACAACACAGAAAAATGACGATGACAAAAAAAAAGTTGCCATTTTTGCTCCACGAACAGTACCTGGCTCTGGTTCAGCAGCTTCGTGTGTCTTTAATTTAGGAAACAGATAGGTCTTCACTGCACCAATGTCTTGAAAAGTGGATAAAAGTGTTAGCTGGCATGCCATGGTCACATCTAAGGTAGTATATGTGCAAATCTGTCCAATTTGGGATGAACCATCTGTCAAATGAAGTCATCATCCACCATATTGAAAACTGATATTAGACATAACTAATCGACTATTTATTCTTATTGGTGAGATAAACGTCAGGGGACGCTACTTATAAGCCGAAAGAATTCATGGCTGTTTACTTGAGTTTTCGATTTGTGTGATTGGCGAAAAACTAACATAAACTTGGAATTAATATCTTGGTGTACAAGTCTACTGGCATTGAGAGAGAAGGGTTCCAGCCAGCTCATAATCAGCGTCATCTGGTGAATAGTCATACGTTCACTCCACTCGATTAGTATTCTCATGTACAACCGGAAGTAAATGTCGTGGCGGGAAAAATGAAGTGCATTTTCGTAAACAAATCTATCAGTGGTGGTTTCTATCTATTTGAAGATTACCTATTTGAATAGAACGTCATGTTTTGAGGTGTGACTGTACAAATGTACTATCTGAGGATGGAAGAATTAGATATTCACCCAAGAATAATATCTGCAATGCGAAAAGGTAAGATACAGGCGACGACAGTCATTTTTAAAGTATAGGCCGATTGCGGGTCGCCATACTGCCCCATTGAAAACAACACGCCGGAACTGCACAATTACAATCGGAAATGCACAAAAAACTCTCTAAAATCTAATCATTAAAAAAAACAAGATGGTAACCCGCAATCGGCCTATACTGCCCCATTTAAAACAACACGCCGGAACTGCACAATTACAATCGGAAGTGCACAAAAAACTCTCTAAAATCTAATCATTAAAAAAAACAAGATGGTAACCCGCAATCGGCCTATTGTAAGACTACATGTACTCGTCAGCAACCAGTTTCCGCTGATGAAGAAGACCGTGACTGCCACCGGTGTGTAAAGTACGGACGTCCGACAACAACGGATATTATGAACAGATCTCCGTTGTGAACGGATAATCCGCTACCACCGGATTTGTCCGATGTCCGATATTCTCCGTTGTTTTATTGTTAGAAATGTCTAAATATACTTAAATCCGTCAATCCGTGAAACTGCAGAACAGGAGTTTCCCGTCTTGTTGATATGACACCATTTGACCCCAAAACGACTCTGCATCGCCCATCGCTTTATACATGTTGAAAAGTGTTGAAAAGTAATTAGAAAAAATAGTAACACTGGATGTTCCAGACTTGTTTCCCTGAATCTTCATTTCTTTTAATCCGTTAATTATACGGATTTGTTATCAATTCACGAATTCATTATCCGTAGTCTGATATATTTGATAATGTACATTTTACGGATTTGTCATCATTTAATCCGTCATAACAACGGATCCTGGAGTCCGATACAACGGATCTGAAGTCCGATACACATTTTCTTCTTCACGTGAAGATTTTCTTCTTCACGTGGCCTGTGTGACGTCATATAATAACAGTTAGTTTCTGTTCTGGCCTCTCGAGTGTTGTTAGGGCCTCTCGATATCTTCTTTCGATGTGAGCAGTTTTTACACAGTTTTTAAAGGTTTTGTGAAAATCGGGAGTGAAAAACATGAAAGTGTCCGGATTTGGCTGCCGGTCACTGTAGAATAGTTGAAGATGATGACGATGCAGTAAAACTGCAAGAGGACCTAAATATGCTGGAGGAATGGCAGGCCTTGACATTAACATTTGTGATCCACTTGCCCACCGGGCAAGTAAATTTTAAAATCTACTTGCCCTGAAATACAATTCACTTGCCCAGATAGAAAAATAAAAGCTATTTTTGAATAAAATAAGGATTTGTATTTTATATCTTATTTTATCAAAATTATCAAATTATTTTATCAAAATCTGTTCAACCTGTTCTTTTCACCAAAACTCGCACTAAAATACACTGATGAGATGTTCCAAATGTCTCAGCATCATGATGTTGTTCATGGAAAATTCTAAGACTTTTTGACTGGTACCCGATCATTATTTATATAAAATCTAAGTAGATATTATGATAGGGGACCAGATTAAGAAACGCATTTGATTTATGTGTAAAGTCGTGCACGGTTGCAAAATGAGTCTATGTTAAATGCAGTACGAATCCCGAAAATGTGCTCGACTTTTGAACAAAAGTGCACCTGGCCAAGATAATCAATCGCAGACAAAATGGCGGCAATCGCATTCGAAGCTCTGTGCACAGTGATGAAAATTAATTTTTATTGGCTCTGGGGTATATTATTTCAAGATTACAGCACTTGCCCACCGGGCAAGTGGAAGAGAAACATCCAGTTGCCCGGACTTGCCCGACACATGTTAAATATAGCTCCGGGCAACCGGGCCACCGGTTAATGTCGAGGCCTGAATGGTCAAGTGAATGGCAAATGGACTTCAATGCTCAGAAATGTTACACCCTGAGCAGCAAGAAAAAAAGCCAAGCTCTTGATTCAAGAAAATATACATTAAATGGTCACATCCTGCAACATGTTGAACATCATCCCTACCTTGGAGTTGAGCTCCAAACAGATATGAAATGGGATGAACATATTAACAACATTGTCTGCAAAGCAAACCAAGTACTGGGATTTGTAAGAAGAAATTTCAATATGTGCCCAGGAAATATCAAAGAGGCTGCCTACAATACACTTGTGCGCCCTCACTTAGAATATGCATCAAGTGTGTGGGACCCTTACCTCAAAAAAGACATAGACCGCATAGAATCAGTTCAAAGACGAGCTGCTCGATTTGTGGCTGGCAACTGGAAGAGAGAAACAGGCACTGTAACAAAAATCCTGGAAGACCTAAAATGGGATTCTCTAGCAGGGAGAAGAAGGACCCAGAGGCTGGTTTTATTGTACAAGGCTATAAATGGTGAAATAGCTTTGAAACTTCCAGATCATGTCAAAATGAAATCAGCTCCTACAATACATGGAAACACCTCCATTGTTCAGTGTGGTGTGCGAAAAAAATTGACACGCTGCATGACGCACTGCATGACGGACTGCACATATGGAAACACAACTTAAGAGTAAGAGCGTCTCCATTTACAGAAATATTCTCGTCTTGTTGTTTTTTGACACCTGTATGTGCTAACAAAGTCAAATGGTGTAATGAACACCACCAAACAATTGATGAACTACATCGCTGCGTTTCAGTCTATCAAACGATTATCGATGTTTATCACACCATTTGACCTTGTTATAAATGTTGGAAGGTGTCAGACCTGATGTGTGTATTTTCGAGAGCACAGGTGTACTTTATAGGCTTTGAAAATGGAACCTCAGCTCTGTTGTCGTCTGCAGATCAGGTGTCGTCGGCTATACATTATGTACGAGTACTTCATGTTTTGCCCAATCGCTGTCACGTCCCAAAGGCTTTGTGGCAAATATCCAATTATACCCAAAGACAGTGTCAAAATAGACTTGAAATCCACTGTTTTCATAAACACCTTGCATTGCCCTTCATATTTAAGCCACAACTCTGGTACAACTCAACTTCCGGCAACTAACAATCAAACAATTACGTACTCTTTAAATCAACATAAGATGTCAGTCCTGTTTGAAAATATTTCTTTGTTTTTTCTTGATCTCAGCATCGTTTCACCATTGTTTACAAGTTTGTGCAAAGAGGTGAAAGTGGGTCAGTTTATTCACGGGAGTGACAGCAACAATCTGGAAGCTCCATAACGCAGTGGTGCTTCTGACTTCATATTATGTTTCTCCCATTGTGTTTTCATGACGTCATCAATTGGACTCTTCTGAATGTAATTTCAAGTTTGATATCGGGTAAAAAAACTTAAGAAAAAAACACTACAGAATACACACAGATTTTTATTTATAGACTTTATGATTGGGAAAGATAGCGACATCTGTCAGAAATGCAACAGTCAATCGCTGGAGGTAGAGTTCATTTAGTAGGAAACTTCAATATGATGAGCAGCGCGTGTTGTTTCTAGAAACAGTGGATTTCAAGTCTATTTTGCCGATGTCTTTGGATATCGGTCAAGAAATATCCAAGTTCAAAGTTCAAATTGACAGAAATGATATTTGTTGGTACCTCATCCAGATATTAAACCGGAAATACTATTTGATAATTCTCCTATCCCATCGACTTTTACCTGTCTGTAACTAAACACCAACATACTCTGCCCGTATTCTTTGGGTGACTTTTTGAGAGACGTTTTTATAAGAGAAACTCCTCGCATGGAGGGACACGTGCCATAAGTAAACCGCAATCTGGATCAAACAGTGGTAACATCTCACAACAGATTTTTGCAATTTCTCTGTCAGAACCCACCCTCGAGCCGAGGATCTCAAATCATAATTGACCTGTGTTGTGAACTCAACACAGAAAACAAACAAATCCCTTAAAAAATGCTTCTTGGGTCATACTCATAGGGAGAAGTACCGGTAGCCTTGAAAGATGAGTTATGCCAGGTTGGAGAAGATGCCATGCCATGACACAAGTATCAAAATTCCTTCTTGATCACAGACAGAATTGTTTTTTCACACAGACAGAGCAAGAGTGAATGTGGCTTCAACTGCCACTGACCTATATATTACAGAATGTGTAATTGAGGTCACCAGAGGGAAACAGAAAAATCCACGCAAATTGACCTAAGAGACATTGCTTGCGCTTGCAATGAGAACAGAAATGTCAAGCAAAAGTCTGATCGATGATGTCAACCAAAGTTATACTTACTTGTAAATAAAAGACAATTCAACAGTGATTTAGCATTACTTAATGTAAATGCATGGTGACGGATGATAACTGCTGGTCAATAATGACAATATGTATGTATTTTTTTGCAAAAAGTAAAGTGTCAGCATCAAGAGTATCATTAGGGAAGAAGTACAAAGTTACATTGTATGGTATTATGTTTGTATTTTATGAAATGCCACATTACACTGTCACATGGAAACTACAAATTTTAACATTTTAGTGTGTCTTTAAAATTTGTCCACTGTGCCAAAAAGCATGTAATGTTGTAAATATTGTAAATATTTCTCTTATGTTGTCATTGATTACAAGCTGTAAGCTAATATTTCTTAATATATTTTTTGCCATTTGATAAATATTGTTTAAAATATCCTAGTTGATACATATATTTTTTTTACTTTTTGAAGGTGAAGCATTTGCAATGGTTTTCAATGGGGCATTGTTATAGTGGTCCAAGGCCTCAAGGACAGTACTGCAAAAATGAACCACCAGATGTCACCCCAGTGCACATAAATTCCACTAGAGGGCCCTAGCAATCTGTATTGGTAATAACTGTCCCTGGGTATCTGTCCCATATCGGGAGAGTAAACCACCTTGCAGGTGCTGGTATGCTGTGGCCGGAATTTCGGTCACACATCACTGGAAATATGTGGTCATTGTTTGGGGTTTCCCTGTTCTATATTTACGTGAACCGATATGAGCAATCCTCCAATAATTAGTGACATTATTTGCCTGCTGCACAAACCCATTTCAACAAGAGGTCCTTGATAGTCAGAGTATATTTGGACTAGGATAGTCTATATTGGTGAGGTTATGACATCTGGTGGCCAATTTGCTTATAATGCTTTCAATCTCTGGCCAATGGATGACTCCCTCGCGACTGACAGAAGGCCAACATAGTGATAGTGTATAAGAAAGGTGACAAGAAAAGCCTGAGAACTACTGACCAGAGTCACTGACGTGCATAGCCTGCAAGTTACCAGAGCACTTAGTGTTAATGAAACATCCTGACCAGAGTACAGCATTGTTTCAGAGCCAAGCACTTGTGCGAGACACAATGCTTGTTGACTACACATGTCCTCACTAAAGCCTTTTCTCGGATGAAGCAAGTCAACATGGTGGTCTTCAATTTGATGAGGTCCCCCATGAGGTCCCCCATGAGAGGCTGTCAGGCAAGCTGTGCTACTATGGGATCCGTGCAAACACCCTTGCATGGATACATAGCTTCCTCACCCAGAGAACTCAGACAGTGGTGATAGAGAAAGCAGGTCATGCCCAGCAGATGTGGCATCTGGGGATACAATTTCTCATATGAGCTGAAGCACGTCCCTGAAGGGTTAACCCATTGTCCTTGTAAATCTGTGTCCAGGAGGGTTGTCAAGTAGGTCTCATTACGACATGACTAAAACATTGTTGAAAGTGATGTAAAACCCCAAACAAACAAACTGAGTGTATTTTGACAGATCACCTGGTAACAGATATGGCCACACATCTATCCGATCATTCACAAATGTTAGACAAGAGACTTATGGCAATAACCATGATCACATTATTATGGGGTTGTGTAGCCATATAGAGGTAAAAAAATCAAATTTGTAATTCCTAAAATTACTGTTGAATATGAATTCAAGGTAATTTATCTAAAAAAATCCTCTGATTAAAATAAATAATCATAATTTCAGCAAAAATTAGTGATTATGGACAAGTTTTGAGTATGTCAATCCCTGATCTGGAAAGGGCAGCACAGCTGAGTGCATTAGACATCATCATCTTGCAAAAATCTGTCGCTCTGGCTGTAAAAAAATTGCCCGTTGTAACAGGTAGGATATTGTTTTAAATCACCTAGTTTATATTTAGGTATTGATTAATTACTTAGATACCATATTTATTGAATAGATTTAAAGGAAATGCCTTACGAAAAATTTATTATTGTTTTTAAGGCCTTCAGTTATTCAAGGAAGAATGTCCAGAACAACTAAAGGTCAGCAGACTCTCCTTGGGATGCACTGTGCTTGATGGATTTCTGAGAGGTAGGTACTGTCTGGGAACAGGAAATGGGCATTAGCAACAAACACTCTTATATTTTCATACACCAGAAGTAAACATGCAAATTCAGTGCCAACAACCCAGTCTGGACATGAAACCCTGGAGCCAACCATGTCTCACACCTAAAATTGCACAAAACTCACTCCACGTGAAGTGTTCCAATGGTTGAACTTGCCCCCTCAGATATTGCTAAAAAATCTATTTTGTGTCTCAAACTATTTATAGGTTATTTGGAAAGTTTCAGGTGCTAATTCCATTTAAATAAAAAGATATGGCTTGTTTTGGTAGGTACCCTCCCTTAGGGATAATCCTTGCCTAAGTAGTTTAAATGTATAGCCATATTGTAGAGCATGTTGTAGATTTGTTTAGAAATTGAAAACTATTAAGATATCAGTTTTAATATCAAATTGATATTAAGATATCAGTTTTGATATTGAAATTCATGAAAACATAATTTTTTTTTGGTTGTTCCGTCTGTTTCTGTACGTCCGTCCGTCTGTCAACATTTCTTTAAAAATAGTCTTCTCCAAAACTACAAGTAATATATGTTTCATGTTTTATATAGAGGTGGAGATTCAGATTCCTTCAAATCTTGATGTCACCATTGACTTAAGTGCAGTGACCTTGAGGTCACAATTTTTCTCAGCAACCATTAATAAGAAGAAATTAAAACTTGGGTCTTAGGTCATAGCTGTGTCTGATCATTTTAGTCATGTGACCCTTGATCTTGACACATTGCCCATGAATTCAAAATGTGTGTAAATGCCACATCTCAACCATCAGAAGTGAATAAATATATATCAATGGCCTGAGAGCTCTGCTTTTTTGTAATGTTTTTGAACATTTCTTCCTAAATGATCATTTAAATCCTTTTGAAGTGCAGATTTGAGCAGATGTGATTTTGACCAATCAAAATGCATGTTACATATATATAAGTCATCAATTTTATCATCAGTTTCAATACAGTAATTTCTACTAGAAGAGCTGAAAAAAAGCATTGTGAGAAAAACTCTTTCTTTTTCTTGCTGTGTTTTGGCATCTTTAATGTACACTTGGACAAAAGGACTAGATACTATCACATGATAATATGTAGGCCTAGGAATTTTTGGGGGCTGAAATTTTTGTGACCTTGGGTCAAGGTCAAGATCATGGCCAGCACAGGAGCAACTTTGCTTGTGGATGCTCTATTTTGTTACAACTACAGCAATAGTAATAAAACTATAGATGTAATCAACACATGAGGGGCTTGGATAAGTTCGATGTTGGGTGACCTTGACCCATTTTCAAGGTCAGAGTCTTTGTTGATAATATTTAGAAAAAAATATCGACTAGGTCACAGTGACTTACTTAAAGGTATTGAGCATCAACCACATATGAACATTATGACAAATTGAAATTATAATAGACTAATAAGATAAGTTGCTATAATAGACTAATAAGATAAGTTGCTAATAAGATAAGTTGCACTCCCAGCACAGGTCTGATAAAGCCATACACTGCATGTGATGGATAAACACGGGTAGCGTGAACTTTGTTTGACCTCAAATAAGACTCAAAGTAGGGTAGCACTGTTTGACGTCATTCTGACACTATTCATAAAATATGTTGCCTTACTTTTATGACATCATTTGATGACACTCCATATAAAAGTGACGCCAAGAAAGAAGTGTGCTTTCATAAGTAGGCTATAAAATAGGGTCTTGTTCAAGAAGTTTTTACAGAGAGTGATGGGGATGCATTTTTCAAAAGGTTAATAGACATGAAAGACAAATACATTTATCACTAATATGTGAGTTTGTTTTTTGCAAAATTGGTGTTTAAACCCTTTAAAGACCATTTTGGTCACAACTTCCAAAATATTGTGAATTTAATCCTTTACAAATCAGAGAAGATCTTGATATTATGTAAATATATGTAAATGTCCATGGTTAATTATTTCGGTGCACTTTTTATGACCTTGGGTCAAGGTAAGAGCAACTTTGCTTGTGAATGCTCTATTTTCTGTCAAAATACAGCAATATTAATTTACATGGTGGATGTGATCAACCTTGGATTAGTTAACCTTGAGCTGGGTAACCTTGAGCTGTTTTCAAGGTCACAGGAGCCGATTTTCTAAATCGGCTATTTGTGATATTTTGCAAAACACTACATATAGCATCTACTCTCACTACATTTATCTTACACAATATCTTTTTTTAGAAAAAATAATGTAACTAGGTCATAATGACCTACTTAAAGGCCCTACAGGTCACAACTTCCAAAATATTGCGAATTCAATCCTTTACAAATCAGAAAAGATTAGATCATGATATTATGTAAATATATGTATCCTGTACAATATGTTCATGATTTGGAGAATAATTTATGTAACTAGTACAAATGATGGCAGCTTCATAAAACTTGACATCAGCATCTGGTGAAAATCTGGGACAAGTTCAATGTACAGCGACCTTGACCTATTTTTCAAGGTCACAGGGACAATTATGTAAAATTCCAAGAATCGCGATAACTCAAGAACAAATGATGGCAGCTTTATGAGATTTGACACACATAAGCGTCTGGTGAAGACCTCAGACGTTTTTCTATGAAACATGACCCTAACCTACTTTTCAAGGTCACAGGGACAATTATGTGAAATCCCAAGAATCGCCATAACTCAAGAACAAATGATGGCAGCTTCATGAAACTTGATAAACATAAGCATCTGGTATAAAACTCGAACATGTTCGATGGACAGTGACCTTGACCTATATTTTAAGGTCACGTGGACAATTATGTGAAATCCCAAGAATCACAATAACTCAAGAACAAATGATGGCAGCTTCATGAAGCTTGACACACATAAGCATCTGGTAAAAACCTTGGACGAGTTAGATAGATTGTGACCTTGACCTATTTTTCAAGGTCACAGGGATAATTATGTGAAATCACAAGAATCACGATAACTTAAGAACAAATGATGGCAGCTTTATTAGATTTGGCACACATTAGCATCTGGTGAAAACCGCAGACATTATTTTATGAAACATGACCTTCACCTGCTTATCAAGGTCACAGTGACAATTATTTGAAATCCCTATCATTGCTTTTAACTCAAGAACAAATGATGGCAGCATTATGAGACTTGACACACATAAGCGTCTGGTGAAGACCTCAGACTTTTTTGATGGAGCATGACCTTTACCTACTTTTCAAGGTCACAGGGACAATTGTATCATGAAATCCCCATCATTGATAACTCAATAACAAATGATGGCAGCTTTATGAGACATGACACACGTAAGCACCTGGTGAAAACCCCAGACGAGTGATGGACGGTAACCTTCACCTTCTTTTCAAGGTCACGGACAATTATATAAAATCCTCATTGCTATAACTCCAGAACAAATGATGGCAGCTTTATGAGACTTGACAAACATAAGCATCTGGTGAAGACCTCAGACTTTTTTATGGAACATGACCTTCAGCAACTTTTCAAGGTCATGGGGACAATTATGTGAAATCCCCATCATTGCGATAACACGAGAACAAATGATGGCAGCTTCATGAGACTTGACGCACATAAGCATCTAATAATAATAATAATAATAATAAAATTTGTATAGCGCTGATACCAGACAAGTCTGTTCATAGCATCTGGTGAAAACCACAGATTAGTTTGGTGGACGGTGACCTTCACCTGCTTTTCAAGGTCACAGACCCATCATCTCAATAATTCTAGAGCAAATGATGACAGTTTCATGATACTTGACACACACAAGCTATCAAAGGAAGTAGACGTGCACTATTATGTTTTTTTTTACCCCTGCATCAATTTGCCTTGGTGCAGTGATGTTTTGTTCACAAATATTGTTTGGAGCGAATGTTGTACAGCAAGTTACCAGGGCTGAGGGTTGATGCATCTCTGATGCCTATGTTTTTATAATCTACTATATACAGAGATTACAGGGAAAAATTCTTGGACTAACTCCTTTTATATTTTAAGATATCAAGTTCTGAAAACCTCTGTTGTTTTAAAAGTCTGCATCTATTTCAGGTGGAATATTGTCCAAAGGCATTACAGAAATAGCAGGAGAAAGTGCAAGTGGAAAAACTCAGATCTGTATGCAGCTTTGCCTTACTGCTCAGTTGCCAAAGCATAAAGGGGGTCTTGAATCTGGTGAAGCATTTATTAAAAGAGACATTTTTACATATAAAAAAAAATATTCATGTATTAGGAAAAAAACATTAAGATCTGTTTTTTTGCCTTTAGAATTAAAAATGTGTGCGTAAAATAATCAATGGTAAATATCTTACTAGAGTATTTAATTTGAATAAGAAAGGTTCTTTTTAAAAAAATAATACTGTGTTGTGAACATTCTAAAATGAATTGATGCAAATTGGTTTTCAAAATACATTTTTGGTATTTGTTTATGGTGTGCTTATAGGTGCAATGTACATTTGCACAGAGGATGTGTTTCCCAACCGCCGCTTGATGCAGATGGTTCATCATTTTTCCAGGCAGAACCAACTTACACCCAACAATAAACTTGCTGACAATATATTCATAGAGCATGCTGCAGACCTTGTACGTCTTTCAAAAAGTCATTCCCAAGATCAAGCACCATTTCAAATAACACTCTTCAGGAGAAATTTTGGAATATTGCTCTAGGCATTTTATGTCTATATAATGGGTGCTCTCTGGTGAACCAAAACCAAACCTTTTCCATGATGTATGGAATAACCACTAATTCTTCTTTAATTGATAGGAATTATGTACCAATTTTGAAGAAGAAAAAATATCCGCTTGACTGTTACCTTCCCTTATGAACCTGCTGTAGTGGTCCATACATTCTTGAGGGAGGGGGCTATAACCCAGTCAAAATATCCCCATAAACTGGTAACAATTTGATTAATGCATAAAAAAACGTGTCTGTAAACTTACTTGAGCAAGCCTGTTTTGAAAATACTCTCCATATCTGGTGAAGTATCATCTTAGAGGTACTAAAATTGAATTGACTTCATGGTTTTGATAGAATGAAGTCAAATAATGCTGGCCTATGTTGGGTCTTGCCTATGTTGGGCCTTGCCTGTGATCACAAAATCACTACTTTAAGGTTTTTATCATGAGAATATTTTGGACCAAAATAAAAAGGATTTCCAAAGAACTTTTGAGAAGTAATCTTATGTCAATAACAATGTCTAGTGACTTGCAGGATAATTGACATTTCACTTACTGGTAGTTCTTATAACACTATTTTTTTCTGACTTCAGACACTGAATATTCATGAGTTTTTTTGCACAGGCATTAACTTAAGTTATAAGTTTGAATGTTGTCATTTGAGGGCAGCATCACAGATCAAGCCCCTTATATTATGCTTCCTGGGCTTATCACAATGACAATATGATATATAATGTTATATAGTGTTCTTTTCATATTCAAACAAACTTGTCCTAACCCTCACCTACTTTTCAAGGTCACAGAGGCAATTCCCGGTATGTCAATTCCACATCATTGCAATAACTCAATCCCAAATGATGGCAGCTTCACATATATGACAGAAGATCATAGATAACATGGGAAAATTATGAAATGGCACCTGGTCTAACGATTGGCATAATTTAAAAATGGAATGATAAAAAGATGAAATATAATTGTTGATATAACTAAAAATGTATGCAAAAAATATACTATTTCTATTTTGGAAACAATGTGTGCCATTCATCAGTGAAAAATATTTCTCAACTTATTATTTTCTTTTTTATTTAGAATGATCTGTCCTTCTGCCTCAGACGCAAGGTGCCTGTTTTACTATCTCAGGGACGTGTCCGTCTGATAATCATAGACTCTATTGCATCATTATTCAGGAGTGAATTCAGTGTCAGAGATGCAGCAAAAAGAGCAAAGGAACTCAGCTCCTATGGGGCTCATTTAAAGCAGCTTAGTAGTCAACACAATGCTTTCATTGTCTGTGTTAACCAGGTATGTTATTATGTAAAACCATCTACCTCTCTACATTCCCATATTTTGATCTACCTATATCTGTAGTTAGGTTTGGTTGAGTTAAATAGGTGAGATGGTGGGGTTTGGTTGAACTGATGGTTGATTGCAGGTATTCTTTGTTTGATGGGTGGGTGGGGGTATCATTAGGAAGGTTGGCAGCTGGATGTATGCTTGGTAAGGTGGACAGCTTGGGGTATGATTGGAAAAGTTGGCAGCTAGGTGTATGAAAAGGTTGACAGTGAGGAGCAAGATTAATGGCTCGGGTATGATTAGGAATGTTAGCAAACTCCCTATCTTAACAAAGATAATAATGCCTCTCAGCACCTTTGGTTGCCAGGTTTTAATTTATTGGAAATTGTGGTCAAATCTTCATTTTTTTTAAACCAGGTTTAATTGATTGTATTTTCATATTTTTGTCAATTGTGGTCAAATCTTAATTTTTTTTAAACCAGGTTTAATTGATTGACTTTTCATATTTTTGTCATTTTCTAAAGGTATCTGCTGCAATGAATTCTGGATTATCAACAATGTCTAGTTCTGCTAAAGTTACTCCTTCCCTGGGCATTTCCTGGGCCAATCTTGTCACAACACGGCTTATGGTGAGCAGAACAACCCAGTCAGTTGGTGCCAGAAAAAGGGATGGCAGTTCTATGGAAATTAATGTACGGACATTGGAAGTCATGTTTTCACCTCATCTCCCAAATTCTGTTTGTTATTATGTCATTGATGAAAAGGGAGTCAAAGGGCTGTCATAAAATATGTGTGTATCTGTGTTGGTAAGACATCTGGGGGCAAACATGCTGATGTCAACTACAATGGCATTGTGAAAGTTGGGCTGCCCACATTTTCGCTCGCGTTTGTTTTGCCTTTAGGGCTAGATGTTCGAGGTTTCAAGATGATTAAGCCGTAAGTCAATGGAGCCTACCCCGATTATCGGTCCATGGCGGCCATGTTTTGCCTCATTAATTCTGATTACACCGTCAGATGTCGCTTTTGTTTGAGAAGTGATTTGTGAGTGCGTGGTAGAGTAAGAAGATTTGTTTGGTTTTTTGCCTTGGGATTTTGCAAACTTACGCGAGCTTGATTTTTTAAAATCAACACTTGTTTTACGCTGTGATACTCTGACAGTCAAAGGGAGATTCCAACTTTATGTGAGAACCATATTTGGAAACCTGAAAGTCCATTACATTCAGAAGTTTCCTTATCTTTTCATATTGTCAATTGGCCAAAATGCTGAAAATACCTTTTTAAAAAAAATAACATTTTAAAGGAGCTTTTTTGGTTTAATTTTGAATGATTTGGCCAGATTAATTGGAACCTAATTTATTTCTCATGAAGCTATAAAATAAGATATGCCATATGGAAAATCCAAGAGTATTTGCCATTATACCTCAGTGATGCGCGTATCGACGAGATTTCCAATGAATACGAGTATTCGTAACGTATTGATTAGCTGCGAACTATTTTGCGTCGGCCATCTTTAGACTGGTCTCCCACCGAGTGTCAAGAACATCGTGTATACACAGAGGGCGGCAACCAGTCTATGGCTGTACGCACTATTTTCGGGTCATGTGACGGGGTCATATGAGGTGGTATATTCATGCGCTTTGTTTACAATTATAACAAAACGTTTTTAATGATAAATATCTTGTTTCATGTATAATTTTTAAAAAGTAGTTGTCTGAGGTATAAAAACAAAACATGCCTTGTCGGGTCAGCTGGGTGAGCGCATTCAGTTCGTTGGTGATGGCGGACGGATACCCTTCGCCTTCGGCTCAGGGTATCCTTCCGCCATCACCAACTCACTGAATGCGCTCACCCAGCTTCTCCGACTCGGTATGTTTTGTTATATTGTTTAGCACTCATGATTCCAAAGTAGGTCAGCAGATGGGTGAGCAACTGCTTGACAGCACAAATATCTATAACCAGCAGCAGATAATTCATAATGTCAAAAGGCTTATTTGTTTGATTTTTTTTTTCAACAACATATATAAATATATAAAAATTAATGAAAATATTACATTACTTCAAACTGAGTATATTCCTATAGACTTGCACATTCTTATGATTAATCATGCAGTTACTGATCAAAGGGGGGGATTTTCATTCATTTTGTCCATCAACTGTGGTCTTCTCTTTTGAAGCTACTAATCGGAGTTCTTAGTAGGAAAGATGTATTTTCAGGGGACCCATTCTATCTGTTTTCCATAAGGCTCAGATTTTTTGTTTATTTTGTTGGGATTTTTTTTCTCAAAAATCTAATAGCTGTCATTGAGTTGCAAGGAGGCTGCCAACAAGTTGGGGCTAAATTCAATATGTACATTAATTTTAGAAAGAACATGTGGTCAGATTTCATCCTTAGGACTTATGACAGGTGCAATACAAGGTACACAACAGATTATATTGCTGCTATCAATATTCATCCACTGACCTACTGACCTAATTTTGAATTACAAAGGTTTCAAAAAGACTCTAAACTTAGTGAGCTGCTGCTTGTTGGGAAGGTTGGCTAAATATTGGGAGATTAATGCTAGGCAAAAGAATGCTGTTCTTAACAGACAGCCCACAGAACAGAAAATAGGTCATTAGATCAGATTTCCATAAAGTATTTACAATGTAATGTAAAGAGTAGTATGGAATCTGGCTAGTTTAAGAGAAACGGCATTTGGTCCTCCTTGTTTCTTTTTGGCAGGGCTGGTCGGAGCAATATGACCGTTTCAGTAGTTGTGGAACCCCGACTTGCGCGAGCAGAGCTCTGGAGGCTACGTCGGGTTGTGCGGTGTGTCCTATCCCTCGTGAAGAGACAGGTCGCGACACAGTGTTGCGACCTCAGTGTGGAAGGCACACACACTCTACACTTATCATTAAGACATTTCAAAAGTCTTACACATCTAATCTTGCTTCCTGGCGAGTTTCATGTCTGAATTAATTCATTTGCAGTAGTTATTTGGGGTTGCACTTCAGAGGCAGTGAATCCCATCCACTGATCAGCGTTCGTAGGTGTTTGGAGTGTGTGTCAAGATTGGCTGCATCGTAAGTAGATCAAGAAGAGGCCCTAAGTTGGTTGCACATGTAAAACACTATTCTGTCAGAAATGCTGACCAACATGAAATAAATGCTTGCTTTTTCCCCAGATGACATTTGAACAAAGAATACTTCATAATAACATTTTTGGTTGGAGAATTCAAGCAGATGTGAATATCCACTTGATTTTTGAAGTTTACTGAAACCCCGTCTGCACCTCAAGTACCTTTATCACATGACACAAGATGGCACCCACATCAACAAGTCTGGTCTTCTGCTCTTAGATACGTTTCATTTTCGGCTAATATCAAGCTTCCATAATCTTATAGCAAGACACAAATAAATCAGGTGACTAGTTTTAAGTACCAGAAAATCAACTTTTTAATTTGTCACCTCATATCTGTCACGAGAATGTCACACTAGGTGTGTGGTTTGGAATCTCTTCATGGGTGAATGGGATGACACTGAAACGGTCATATAGCTCCGACCAGAAGAGAACAAGGAGGACCAAATGCCGTTTCTCTTAAACTACCGTTTCAGTGTCATCCCATTCACACATGAAGAGATTCCAAACCACCTATCTAGTGTGACATTCTCCTTACAGATATGGATTCACAAATTAAAAAGTTGATTTTCTGGCATTTTATATGAAGTAATTGGTATATTTATATCTTTAAAATGATGATGCGAGCTTGAATACCTGCCGAAAATGAAAACAAATCTCAGTGCAGAAGACAAGACTTGTTGATGTGGGTGCCATCTTGTGTCATGTGACAAAGGTGCTTGAGGTGCAGACGGGATTTCAGCAAACTAACACAAATCATATGGCCATTCACATCTGTTTGAAGTCTCCCACAAAAAATATTCTTTTTCAGTGTTTATCTGGATCAAAAGTGAGCATTTATTTCATGTTTGTCAGCGCTTCTGACAGAATATAGTTTCACACGTGCAACCAGCTTGGGGCCTCTCCATGAACTATTTACGAAACAGCCAATCGTGATACACACTCCAAACACCTACGATGCCTCATCTGTGGGAGGTATTCACTGCCTCTGAAGTGCAACCCCAAATAACTTCTGCAAATGAAATAATTTTGATCCAAAACTTACAAGAAAGCAAGATTAAATGTGTAAGATATTTGCAATACCTTAATAATAAGTGTAGAGTGTGTCTGCTGTCCACACTGAGGTCGCGACACTGTGTCGCGACCTGTCTCTTCACGAGAGATAGGGGACACCTCACAACCCGACGTAGCCTCCAGAGCTCTGCTCGCGCAAGTCTGGGTTCCACAACTGGAATCTGGCAGTAATCATGTCTACTTTAATTAATGATATCACATAAAGCATACAATGCTTTATAACACTTGACTGTTACCATCCCACTTGGACCCTTTTTTATGCTACCTGGTTCCTGACATGAGGAGAGGGCAAGAAACTCAGTCAGTTATAACACTACCTCATGAGACAAATTTGTAACATGTAACATCAAAATTAATTTTAATTTTTGTTTTTGCTTTTAATGTGGGATGTGTTGATAATGTGGATAGATTTCATAAAATAGTATTCAATTTTGAATGTTTGAATATTTTTTTGTTTGCTTGCTTACATAGACTTTTTATTAGGTATTTAATGCATGAAATAAAACAATCAATATTGTTAAAGTCATACTGTCTTCTGGTGTTATTCAAAAAAGAAGAATATAGGCAGGATTGGTGAAAAAGCTCATGCCCCATATAAATAAGGACTAACTTGATATGTATTTAGAACAGCAATGTTTATTAAACCAACAATCTCACAATACCTTACATACAACATATTTGCTTTCATTCACCTTCATTTCAGGTCATCATGTTGAAAAATCTCATTGCGTGCATCTTGAAAAATAGGTCATTGAGAGGTAAATCCCTTTTTTCTCTGCAAACACTGATTGAAAACATATTTTATGTACACACTTGAGAATAAATATGTTTAAGCCATTTTCCAAGAGTTGTTACCTTAGTGGTGAGGTGTTGAGCACAGAGACAGAAACATTGGAATCATACGTCTTTGATCCCTTACCATGAGGCTCTGCATGAAGCAAATTTTGAAAAGTAATGGACTCTAATATCCTTGTCCGGAAGATCCTCAACCATGTTTCACTGTAAAAGTCAAAATAATTGATTTATGCCATTTAATATATTTTGAAGGGTTTGGTTAAAAAATATCAGACCAACTTAATAAGAGAAGAAATGAATATGTTATGTATGATAGAATTTCTGCTTGTTGATGTTTGATTAAAAAGTAATTCACTTGGCAATAATTAATTCACGATGGTATTGCAAAAAAACTGCTGAACAAAGGTAGTTGATCCTCGAGTTAATCATCAATGACTGAGATATGCCATAGCTGTGGTTACATTATACATGGTGCCGCACAGCACCTGCAAAATTAAATGACGTTTGTAGGATATCACAAAGATATCTATGATGGTCTTAGAACACACAATGTTTTTTTTTATAAAATCATATTTTCAAAGTAATATGTCACCAGCAGCCCTTTTCTAATCTTATGATATGTCTGCAGGACACAACTTTAAGATGATGTCTGAGAACATGGTGGAAATGCTGGTAACTTCCAACACGATGTCAGATTGTGGCCAAAAATCTGATGTTCGGACAGCTCTCTGGCTTGTTGGCCTGAGCTTGTTGGCCGATTTTGTCAAAAAACCATCGCCCAGGTACCTTCACTGAAATTGGCGCAAATGATTTGGGTATTAGCAGCTGCCTCCATTGCCAAAATCAAAATATGTGTTAGAGGTGTATCATCAGACATCAAACTAAGCAGTGCCCACTTATTACCCTTGTCTTTCATGCCTTTGACCAAACCAGAATTAACTAATTACAATATCAACACTGACTGAGGAATGTTTTTCTCACTTTCCAAAACAGCTTTGTCTTGTCTCACACTCAAGATGTAAATAAACTATTTATGCATAAAAGGGTACCTATTTGTCTGATGATGTGCACAAGGGGAGGAGCCTGTCTGCATTTTTAGCTCTGCCGACTTCTTTGAAGTTGAAGAGCTTCAGGGGTGGGGAAATTGTCAACATTTTCTTAAAAAACCTTTTCCAAAACTACCAGTAAGATATGTTTCAAATTTTGTTTCAAATTTTGATATGTTTCCTTCAAATCTGAGTGATGTCACCACTAACCTTAGTGCAGTGACCTCGAGATCACAAATTTTGTACGGAGCATATCTCAATAACCACTTATAAGAGGAAATTAAAACTTTGTATACAGAAATGTCATGTCAAAACTGTGTTTTGTCATACTTTTTTAGCCATGTGACCTTTGACCCAGAATTAATAATTTGTGCAAATGCAACATCTGAACCATAAAAGGTACTTAATAGCAGCTCCATGAGAAAATAAAAAAAAATGTGGACATGGTCAAAAATAGATTTTCTTTAAAATTTGTGTATGGTTAGGTGTTTGGGAAAAACAGACAAATCTGAAATATTTCACTTCTGAGGTGTCCGTAACCATGGTAAACATCAATTCCTTAGTAACAGGCTCTGGGGCTTAAAATGACACTTTTCTAACCTTATTTTTGGCCATATTTGACGTAATCTTACATATAAATTACTCCCATAGAGGTATTGTGATAATTACACTCTGTAATTGGTTCCTAGGTCTCTTCATTAAGATTTGAAAATTTTGACAATTCTAAATACTCTCTCTGCAACAAGCTAACACAGTTGCCATGACAACAGTAAGTTTGTCCCAAGACATTTTGTGGCCACTTTACAGTCATAATTAACACCCCAAAATCAAATTGATTTTTAAAATATTTCAGTCTGCTTTACAATAGGCCAAAATGAATAATTATAAGCAAAAAGAAAAATGCTAGATCCTAAACATGGTCATGTCAAGGTCATTCAAAGGTCATCTGTTTTTCAAAAGCTGCATTTTCATCAAAATTTGACATATTTGACCTCCATGATCTCAGCGACAAATAATATGAATGTACTAGCTTACTGGTCCATATTATTCACCATAACCTACTCTTCAATGTCTGATTCCTAAATCAGTTGCTATTAACTATGTTGCTATGGTAACCGGGTAATCAAAATACCTTGTCCTCAATTCAGTACAATTTTTCGAATTTTGATGATTTTTGCAATGTTTTGCATTGCAATTACTCATTATAATGACATTGAACAAACTATGTTATCTATAATGATACACACAGGTTATGCCCTTATGTAATATACATAAAATATTTCAGATCAAATGTGTTGCTATGGTAACCAGGTGATGCAATTACCTTGTCACTCACTCAGACTGAATTCACCGATTTTGATGATTTTCGCAATATTCAGCATTCCTATTCTTAGTGAAAAACAACTTGAATGTACCATTTATATAATCTGTTGTGATAGACATGGTCCATACCTTTATGTTTCCCAAATTGAAAATTTCAGATCATATGCGTTGTTATGGTAACCAGGTGATAAAAATAGCTAGTCCCTGACTGACTGAATTCATCGATTTTGATGATTTTTGCGATATTCAGCATTTTTATTCTTTATGAAAAACAACATGAATGTGTCATTTATAGTCAGTTGTGATAAATATGGTCCATACCTTTATGTTACCTAAATTGAACAGTTCAGATCAAATGCATTGCTATGGTAACCAGGTGATAGAATACCTTGTTCCTCACTCACTAAATTTACCGATTTTGATGATTTGGGGCTATATTCAATATTGCTATAATTCTAAATGATTCTGTCATTTCTAGTAAAATAAATTATGTAAATTACATGATTATAAATGATATATGTGTGAATACATTGAAATTCATAGACAAAATAATTATATCAGTAACCATGGAAACACAATCCAACAATTAAAACTAATCTTGCAACCCCCATAAAATATGATCATTTATTGCATTCACTGTGATGTCATTGTGGGGGATTTAATGCACGTGCAACTCGAGCTGCAATGATCTTCAATTTTCATCGAATTCTTCATTACTTTGTTAATACTAGTCTGATTGACATGCTTTTTACAGCAAAATAACATGTTTTCAATGTTCTTTCGCACATACCCATTCTGCAGTGGGTCATATTTTAAGATCGAAAATCATAGCATTGCTATTTCACACGGACAGAGCAAGCGCAAGTGATGTCTCCAAGATCAATTTGCATGAATTTTTCTGTTTCCCTCTGGTGCCGACCTCATTTATACATTATATAATACAAATATTATGTAATATATAGGTCACTCAGTGGCACCTAAAAACACACTCGCGCTTGCTCTGTCCGTGCTATTTCAGCTGCTTCCTTCTTTGTTTACTAAATAGTTATGTAAGTACACTGTAGTTAATTCCCCCATGATGACGTCATACTTTTTTCGCTCGCGTTTGTTTTGCCTTTAGGGCTAGATGTTCGAGGTTTCAAGATGATTGAGCCGTAAGTCTATGGAGCCTACCCTGCTTATCGGTCCATGGCGGCCATGTTTTGGCTTAATAATTCTGCTTACACTGTCAGATGTCGCTTTTGTTTGAGAAGTGATTTGTGAGTACGTGGTAGAGTAAGTAAGATTTTGCCTCGGGTTTTTTTGCCTTGGGATTTTGCAAACTTACGCGAGCTTGATTTTTTAAAATCAACACTTGTTTAACATGCACGTACATTCATAATATATTTCTCCCCCCCCCCAAAAATCATGTTTCAATAATGCGGTCATATTAACAGAGCCCATAGATCAATGTGCATTATAATTCTCTTCCAAACTCCAAACTTCTAAAGCATTTGATCGAGTTAATCATACTAAATTGTTTGAAAAACTAGTTAAACGTGGTACTCCAGGTTATTTAATTAGAATTTTAATGTATTGGTATGCTCATCAGACAATGGTTGTCAGATGGGGTAATTGTATGTCTTATCCTTTTAATGCAAGTAATGGAGTACGCCAAGGGGGCATATTGTCCCCTTATCTGTTTAATGTATACATGGATGACTTATCGAAGAAATTGAATGAATGTAAAATTGGTTGTATTATTGGTGATGTTCTACTGAACCATCTTATGTATGCTGATGATTTGATTATTTTCTGTCCAAATAGTGGTGGCCTTCAATTGTTCTTGAAAATTTGCTCTCAATATGGGATAGAACATGATATTAAATATAATTCCAAAAAGAGTGTTTTGATGATAATTAGATCTAAGGAAGATAAACATTTAAACTTTCCTGACTATTTTTTAAATGGTGAGCTATTAAAAGTATTTAATAATGTAAAGTATCTTGGACATTGCATCTCAGATGATTTTAGAGATGAAAGAAAGTTTCACATGTGTACCACTGATGTTAAAGTTAGCTTGTTTAAAACATTTTGTACGCCTTTATACACGGCACAGCTGTGGTGGAATTTTCATAAATATAGCTTTAACAAACTCAAAGTTGCTTATAATGACATTATGAGAATGTTGCTACGCCTACTAAGGTATCATAGTGCTAGTTTGATGTTTGCTAATATTAATGTACCTGCTTGCATAGCTGTTGTAAGAAATTTGATTTTTAAATTCATCGGCAGAATTGAAAAGTCTGAAAATGTGATAATACAAAGTATACTGGCTTATGATATAAAGTATACATCTGCAATATGGAAATATTGGTACAGAACACTTTATGTAAATTTTGATAATGGGTAAATGTCCCATATTATTCACTGTATATTACTGTTTAATACTTAATTATTATTATTTTTCTTAAACTATGGATCTCAATGTGTATTATCAAAATTGTTGAGTCTGAAATAAAATATTGAATTGAATTGAATTGAAGTGAAAGCAGAGATATTTTTAACATATAAGTTATGATTCTGAGCTTAGAGGGATCGTGTGACTTTCACCAGAGATATTTAAACATCTCTGGTTTAAGTATCTCTGGTGAAAATATCCCTTTAAGCTTGGAATCATAACATGATTAATGGATTATGTGATCAATCATAAATTTCAATAATATATATTCGACTGTTCCCCTGTTTGACTGTAACATTTGCTTATTCAACCATAATTGGGGTTCTCAAATGATATTTTGTTAGTTTTGAGCCATAAGTGACTGGGGCTGACTTCTTTTCTCCATATGAAATATCAACAAAGATCCCATCTTATAAAAAAATTCAACCCATGGGGCTTATAATTTTTTCAAACGTTTCATTCAGATAAACACAGCTTTCTGCACGAGTAACAAATGACCCATTCACATAACCTCCAGAGTTCTCGCAAATAAAATGCTCAAGAATTTTTTTGCAAATAATGCATAAAAAACAAAGTTTCGCTTACAGTTGATGTTTTATTTTCAATTTAATCTAGTATGGTGTCCGATATACATTTATAGTCATCAACTATTCCAGCTATTTCCCACTGGTTATCAATCGTGGGGATGAGATTGATGATAGTCTCAGATTCATGACTGGCTTTGACAGAGAGCACCTGCTGTTGTTGGGCGTGACTTGCCGGCTTCGATAAACGATGCTTATTGTGCACATCCATCGTATGAATTTCAACTCCAGTTTTTGGGTTACTCTTTGAAATGCTATGAAGTAGTCATACGACGAATAAATGCAAGGTTACGTCGTAAAATCCGAATAAACATCGGTTTTCTCGAGAGAAAGCTGGATCTGTCACAGCTGATCAGACCTGCATGATGACGTCATATACCCATTCGAGCCAATCAAAACGCAGAAGCCAGTCCTACCTGCGCGCGACCGCTGCGCACCGATACGCTAGCTAGTCGGCCATTTTGTTTTCTAAATCTTCGGGAAATTATTTTGATTATGAGATGTCGACATTTTAGGCCAGATTTCCTCAACAAATTTCGCTAGATGGTGTATCACGAAGAGGCCGACACCATCAGGCATCAAGCCATCTTCATAGCGAAGCTATAGACGGGATTTGCAAAGCAGTGGAGGTGGGCGATCGTGTGAGTTCTGGGGTTTGGATTGACATTTCTGTACAAAAGACCTGACTGATCCGACGATCCTTGTCGGGAAATTAGTGTCTTGTTTGCTGTGGAAAGTCGGTGGTAGGCGGCATCGGGATATCACCTATGTGATACGTCATAGATTGATTTTGAATCAGCAGGATTCATGTTTAAAACAAAGAATTTGTAGAGGTGTAATTTAATATTCAAGATGTCTACCACCAGGGCCGCACTCACAACAGTCCATGAGTCTGTCACTTCCGACCATAAAAAGGTGGTCACAAAAGTCAGTGCTAAAAATGTAAGTTGTTTTCTTCAGAAGAGTTTTAGCTTCCCGATTTTACCAATTTGCCATTTTCTTGTTAAATTATAATTCATACAAATATTCACATGCGTATTGTAGAGCACAGACGATAATGCAAACCCTCGCATTCCTTCTTCAAGAAGTAGAAGTTCAGATGAGCCACATATTGGAAAATACCGTCTCATAAAAACCATTGGCAAGGGAAATTTTGCAAAAGTGAAGCTAGCTAAGCATGTACCAACTGGAAGAGAGGTAAATTTTGTTTCGGTATAACTTATCAAAGTGTAGAAAAAATTAAATTCAGTAAGCGTTGACAGCTGTCAGATACTTGTGCAGATGTTATTTCAGTTCATCCAGGAAAGGATTTTCTTTTTTAATATCTCTATTGGCTTTCATATCTTAAAATGCATTATTTAAACCCAATGTATCTGAACACATTTTTAAAAATTTCCATCATAATAAGCACATTAAGTTCACATACTGCATTTATGTACATTTTCACCAGAGAAGATCAAAAGTTAAATGTTACCAGGGTTTTTTTTAACAATAGATACATACACAGTTTTTTTATCCAAGAAATATCACATTTCAAGCATGGACATTTTCTTCAATTACATGTTCTGAATGATTTGAATAACATGTCACTGGCAAATTACTAAAAATTTGTGTAATGTTTGATAAATATCTTTTCACACTGATATATTTAATGAATAAAGAAAAAATAATAATTTTAACTGATTTTCTCTATAATCTACATTTTAGTTTAATTTAGACTACTGACATGATTCATTTGGCCATTATATCATCATAAATGAAATTGTTACTTGTCAGCTCTCTTCTGGAGGATGTCCCAATAGTGTAAGAATTATTCACTGATGTTTTCTCATGGATATAGACAGTAGATCTGCATGACCCAAATTGACACTGGTCTACAAGTTCTCATTTTGCTCATGACTTATAATATGCACATAAGTTAGTGTCATGACTGTATCATAGTATCCAATCCAAATGTTTTAATCATTTTCATTTTGTCAGAAAGTGTCTTGTTTGTGTATATATATATATTAAGGGTGCAGGGAAATATAAATAAAATCTTGTCCTGTTTATGAATTAGATTTGGTAATACTGGGTGAGGTTGGCCTTCAGAATTTCATCTGATATTAGTTATCAAGAAATTTCATTTCAATTCATTTTAATCAGTGATTGTTGTCTTTTGCACTAAATATGTGCATCTTCCAATCTAAAACATTTTAATGGAACAGGCCAGACTGGATTCTTAATCCATGATCTTTCTATTTTATTAACTTTAAAAATTAATAACCATAGTCACCAATGATATATCATGAACTGTATGTTTATTCTATAACTGTTCCAATTTTGTTCTTTGGAATGCCTTTTTTCACAAAATGATAAAGGTTATGACTCTTTGTGGTATAACATGTCAGTATAATGGCTTTTAATAATTTATAATTGAAATTACAGTGATAGAGATATGCTGAATGTCATTCAGAAAGCTTTACAATGGTTTTATAAAACTTTTTTTAACGTTTTTATTTTCTTTCTTATATATAGCATGAACAGCTGACTAACCAGCTGGCCAACTTTTAAATCATTTTTGAAGGTTCAATTTTAATTATAATCAATAATGTATGATTTTATATTGATATTATTCTCAATTCACATGTCTTGCATTTGCTGAAAATGTATTTTATAAATGGTGAAAGTGCATGGCAACTATCAGAGTAAATGGCATTATGAATTTCGTCACAATGAACGAGCAGGCCAGTGTCGATTTCAGTCCCTAGCTGTTCATGTCGTAACAAATAATGGTAGACAGTTCCATTTACATGGCAATGCACATTTATCAGAATGGTGTATATGAATGGACCTTCATTTTCAGTCTCATTTATAGAAGCATGCATCATTATATACCAAATGTCAATGTCTAATTTTGTCTGACATATTTATCCTGTTATTTTTCTAGAGCAACATGCATATTTAGGATTCACCATTATTTTGCATGTTGATTCCATGACAATTTATTTTTCAGCTCGTGATATGATACAATATTGTTCATGAAAATATGTATATGTATAGTTTTCAGCTTTCAACAAAATGGGTGCTGGTTTATTATGCAGTGTAGTTACAAACAAAATATGTCATACATCTGTAACACCCATAGTTGTTGAAATCAGTGGCCAAAAAAATTGCATTTTATGAATTTAAAACATTCGGCTGATGTGAAGTGTTGGATTTTTCCTCTTTTAATTTTTTTTATCTAGGTTCTTATTGTTACGTGGAAGTCAATTCTTCAGTGACTGAAAAAGGATTTCAAACTTCATTCTTTTTTTTACAGACAATTCTTTTTTGCTCGAAATTTAAAGGGGGTGCATACATGTATGATTGAGAAATTATTAAACAAACTGTAAATTTGCCCACATGTCCCACATTTTGGATGTCTAATGTTCAACATGGACACTAAGCTTGCAGTAATACTCTAAAGAATTGGGTTATATGAGTTCATATACTGACCTCATTGCCTTGGGAACTAGAGTTGTAGATAATGTTAAATAGCATATGATTAAAGATAATTACATCATAATGAAATATATGTGTTGTTGTATATGTAAATCTGATTTTTATTTTTGAGGTAGAGCTGCAGTTGTTTTAAAAGATATGTACATATTTAATTAATTTACATTTGAGTGGAGGCTTCCAGGACAAAGTTTGATAAGATTATATATTTGCAATATTTGAAGAATATTCCATTTATTCCCCTTAAATTTGTTTGTTGTTTGCTAAATGTAAACAATTGTATTCCATATCTGACAATTGCATTTGGTGTTTTACTTAGAAAAGAGCTATTGTTAGATTATTCTTAACTTTATTGTGTTATAAATATGGTTTGATTTCAAGTCATTACATGTATAAGTAATTATGAATTTGGTCATACAAATTTTTTCTGTGAGAGTTTTGACAGTATATTATGTTTTCACACTGACTTGAAGATAGATTGTCTTTAATTTAAAGCGAGAATGATTTGGCAATACATGTGAAGCTATTGACTTGGTATACAGTGCTCACAGACTTTGGCAAACCAGCATGCAAGTCACTTCAGTACTCCCATTGTACATGCAAAGTTGCTTTATGCAAGGAATCAACCCTGTTGTATGCCATCAATATGTCTGATTACTTTGGAACATGAATGAGAAGTTACTCTGTCAATGATAAATGCACAATTCTCATCTATTGGTTTTTTTTACTTGACCAATCAAATTTTTCTATCATCTGTTTGGAGAAGAATCAAGTGACCAAAGTTATTCCAAGTTAATCTCCAATATATACACAGAGAATGAATAAGATATATTTTTTATTGTTGGTGCTCTGTAAAATGTCAGTGATAGTAAGAACGTTTGTGATTGGAAGCAAACCACCTTTTATTTAAAAATAGAAGTACATTTCAATTTTGGAAAATACAAAATTGACTTAATGTAGTTGTGAGTAATTGACATGAAAATGTATCTCTGGGGAGAAGGACTTCTTAGTGTTGACCATGTTTTCTTTCATAGAATGTATTTTACTTGTATGCACCAGGCCTTAAAACTACCAATTTTACCATTGTCAATGCAGATCAACATGCTTGGTCCTGTCAGGTAATATGTTGTGAGTAATTCTTGCAGGATCAGAGTCTTTGTCAGTGATTTTGGATCCCAAGAAGAAATCAACCATGCAGTATATCAATCTTTAATTCCAATTATACACAGACTGTTTGTTGTTTATTTTGGGCTTGAAATTCATACTATTGAGTGTTTTTCAGGTGGCCATTAAAATCATTGACAAGACGCAGCTCAATGCTTCCAGTCTTCAAAAGGTAAGTCAACCATGGAATATTCTTGATACTTGTTTATATTAGCTTCTAATTTCTAGTATGTAGATTATTTTAAATTTGAATCTAAAAATATACATGGATGTTCTATGACGACAAATTCTGGTTTATCTTGGCATCATTTTCAAATTCAGTTCTTCTACATAGATAATTGATCAAATATTCTTTTGTAAAATAAAAAACAAAAGTGATATATATTAAGAGAAATTGATCCTTAAAAATTCAAATTTATTTGTCTCTGGGGCATGCCTTAACAAGTTATACATAGAATGCTAAGGTCATAATCAATTGGAAATACACTTGATATTAAGAAGAAGGAAGGCTCATTCTTTACAGAAATAGTCCATTCTTCTGTAAATAATACAGTTAAATAATATTATTTTGTGTTTGATAGAATTCTTGTGATCTGGCCATCATTGTCAATTGCTTACAAATATGGCAAAAGCAAAGGCTATTTTCTGTCAATGGGCCTCAATATTTCCCTATTGTTCGATACAGTGGCTGGATATATATTATCAACGAGAACGTGGCATCATTTTAGTCAGAAGCAATTCACTATCGATGTTATGCCCTGCTTTTAACATTCTTGGAAAGGTCACTGTAAAAGACAATTAGATTAATCTTTTTTTAAAGTTTTGGCTGGAAGGGTATATATAGCTTCAATGACAATTGCAAAAATGGCCAAACTTAGATGAACACTATCTTCAGAAGTTTTTTTTTTCCACCAAAAATGATCATGTTATCTTCATAATATCATAAATTGACAAACCAAGACATCTTTAACAGTTCCTAATGCATGTTGGCTTGCTCAGCCCTGATATCATTACAAGAATGGAAACAACTCAGCATGGAAAACGATTTGCCACTTGGGGTATTTATTGTCCTATGAGTGAAATCATAAAGGAACCATTTAAAGATGTAAAATGTGGCCAAAAGTCAAGACATACCTAATATTCTTACTTAGAACATTTATTTGTAAGTTGCAAAAGGTTATATAATATCTTGGACATTGGGGGGGGGGGGATTGATCCCTAGTTGCTTGTTATATAAGCTCAATACAACTGCTCCTGTATGCTATGAGGTATTATGCCTTAGCTGAAAGACTTAGCAAAAAACAATGTTTATCTGTATTCATGCAACTGGTTTGGGATTGGCCTTCATCTTTAACTGTGTTTTTAAATTGGAGCAGACCAACACACAGTACAGAATTTCGGGCAGATACTAACCATTTAATATATGGCAATAACAGTGCAATGCATTTATTTAGGAATCTGGTTTTTGCCATTGACACCAGAGATTATTACAGTACCTTTTATGACAAATTTGTCACAAGGTATCCTGTTTAATTAGTGATTTAACTGAAATACCATTTGACATGCTACTTCTGGCAATGCATATACCCTCTTCAAAGTTACCTTCTTGCTTTCCATGACTCCTGCATATTGTTTGCAAGGCAGTTTGGTTTGTCATCTAAAATGCTTGATATTGGTCAATAGTCACTGTAAATTAGGACAGAATGGATATATATTCCTTTATAAAATATCACAATTCAGCACAGGTTTTGTATTCTTGCAAAAGATTGTATAAAAGTCATTCCTGTTTGTGCATTGTGATGGAAGATGCGAGATATGACTGAGACAGATGGGATTGGATTGGTGGGGTTTTGAAGGAAGGAAAAGTGGAGATCACGCAGGGTCAGGCTTCTCACTGTTGGAAGACACTTGCATTGCATAGTCTGTGACCAAACACCAGTGATGGCTTGCAGTTTTTACACTTGGAGAAGCAAATTATATTTGTCGACCCACCCTGTAGGGGGAGGAGAGACCTTGTATCAGGCTCCGTCTGCATGTCCAGATGATTACAGGAGAACCGTTTGACGGATACTTTGATTTTGCACAGGATTATGTATGTCCTGTGCAAATCAATAATTGGTATTTTGAGAAATAATTGGTATTTGGTTTTGATATCAGACGTTGAGAAATGTTGCTGATGAGTGACCTTGACTGATTTTCCAAGGTCACATGAGACATTTTGTATCACTATGGTTTCCAGATGATTTGGCTTTGATATCAGATGTGTGTATGTGTCCCTCAACTCCCTTGTATGGCCTATGGGATTGCATATGAATGACCTTGACTGATATCTCAAAGTCTTTGATATTGCACAGGATTATGTAAATCCTTATTACCTTGCAAGTGATTGCATGTGGTTGACCTTGACCCAGATCTCAAGGTCACAGGAGCAATTTTGTCTCTGCAGTACTTGCTTGTTTCCGGATGATACACTGAGAACTATTTGGTATTTGCCTTTGATACTAGAAATGACATTGACCCATTTCTCAAGGTCACACCCATTTAACTTTGTTACCATGGTGGGTCAACATGTGAGCTTTGCTCTTTTATTTAACTTTGAGTTGTCATTTTGTGCAAAAGGCAATGAAGTAATGGAATAAGTTTATATTTGTATATTTTCTGCAGTTTATGTTTATATATTTGCTGCAAAGCAAAAGGGGTTTAATGGATGTTATTTAACATTAATTTGTGAACTGTGTCAATAGCACAAATATCAGGCCCTGGAGTTATTGGGGTAGACATTTGGAGATAAGAGTTGCCCACAAATTGTATACATGTACCTTTAGACCTGTGCTTGAAATGCTTGGCTATCTGGGTGTTTGGTGGCTCACCGTAGCCAGGCATGGAATTCAGGGTAGCACTCTTTGGGCTTTTATGCTGTCAACAACACTTCCACCTCCATTATTTTCAGCAGTCTTGCTGCTGAAAGAACACCAGATATAACCACAATTAAGTTAAAGGCTGGTTATTCTGGCTTCTGGTTGGAGATTGATTACTTTTGAGCTGGCATTTAATAGTATTATAGCTGAAATTTAGATTGGTTTTAAGACAATATTTAGAAATACAATGTGTTTGCTATTTTTGATAAATGTTTTGAGTAATGTAGGCTATGTTTCTCAGAATGTATGTTTATGATCCTTTCCTTGTGCATTATTCAAGGGGTTTGGTGTAAAATAATAGGGATAATGACTTCATCAAAAATCATATTTACAGAATAATTTGATTTGAATTATGTGATTAATTGACATGCTCACCCTCTGGTAGAGTTTGGTGATTAGTAAAGCCAAATTTACAAATTTACATGAAGTTCTGTGCCGGCATAGGTTGGTATTGAGATCTTACATATCTCTTAACTAGGAAAAGACACAGGCTGCCCCAGCTGCATGAGGCAGGCCCAGTGGGAGAGCTGGGTGGTCACTGGACTCTGAGCGAAATTTCTCCTTCCATGGCTTCATACTTTTTCTCTCTAAATATTTGTCTATTTGTTGAGGTTCCATAACAACCACAATGTAGGGATACTACTTCAGGAAAGACACATCATTTAAGTATAGATGAGCAGAAGCCATAAAGGATTTAAAAGGCCAAAAAGAATTGAAGAAGCAGTCTTCCATTGTGCAAGTTTGAACTTAATCCATTTGGAATAGTTGCCTTGTCCCAGACACTTGGTGATATTTGCCTTTTTTATCAGAACATCACAGGGAGAACCTTTGTATTAAGGATTTAGTCACTGGTCATAAAGAGGGAAAATGTTTTCAAATTGCTGGAATGAGTCAACATTTAGAGCCATGAGCTGTATTCAGGGGAAATCATGGATAGATATATTATTATTGGTGCAATGATACATTTATATCAATTAGCCAGATGAAAGTCATGCTTGAGTTGGAGCATTCATAAAAACATATTTGCCAGCAATTTTTCCTTGATTAATATAAATGTTAACTTGTGTTCAAATATTATTACCCATCATATAAACCCTACACAAATGTCTGTGCTGTTTGAAAGTAGATGTCTTCTGCTCAATTCCAAATCATCCATTTAACACTGCTTTGCGAACCAGTGATATAGTGCAAACACCTGCTTAGCTAACAATGCAACATCTTCAGATTAGGACACTGGACTGATTTAAATTAAAGAGGCATGTGAAGTCCATAAGTGTTTGTCTCTTGGTACAGGCCTAACACCTTTACAAACCACAACAGTGATCATATGAGTTCAGCATAGTACAAAACACTTTCAGCAAAACAAAATAATAATGGCAGGTGTATTTTGGCAGATTTCAAGGAGATGGCCTTTAAATATATATCACAGAATTATGATAACATACCATTTAATCTACCCCCATATCTTTGTATTATACACAGGCAGGTGACACATGACCTGCCAATGTTGACCTCACTTTCAAGATGGCAGCCAGTGCATCATAACAGACTGACTGCACATCAAAAGTGTAAAATGATATTGTTTTGAAATAATAACATGATGATCTGCTGGACTGTGCACACTGGACTGACACACTGATGTTTACAAGTACAGGATTGGTGAATTTTCAATTGTGTTGAAACTTTGAGGTAAATGCTCTTCTGTGGAGATATAATATGCTATGAAATCAACAATGTTGTGCTAAAAACAATATATCCATGTCGATATTACCACAAGAGAACCTCCATAAGCTCATTACATAACATGGTCAGTGGATTTAAAAAACAATTGTCAACTACTGTGGTAATTACCAGTGACCTCCATGACTTAATGAAAGCTTCAACAATCGAACTTCAATAAGCATTTCGACTTTTGCATCTTGGCTATTATACAACATTCAAACTTGATGACATTATATATCATTGAGCAGTCACACCTCAGTGAACACTTCACAGATTTTGTGCTGTTATTTTTGGCAGGATGATGCAACTTGATTTAGTTTTGGGTGAGCAGTCTCACCACAGTGAAGATATTAAACGAAATATTGGCAAGAAATGTTTTCAGTTACTATTACCAGGGCTTATTTCTCTATTTGTGCTTGAATTCTGGTCGTATCTGTTTGAATAAATCTTCACTTGAAAACATTAGACAAAGATATAAAACAATTCTCAGATAATGCCAATTCTGTTTTCAATGAAATGAGAACTAAATTAAACTAAATAGATTGAATTGAAACTACCTTCAATAGGTGAATGGAATGACAAAAGGGAGTCTTAGTGGAATTATGACTGGATTTGTAATTAAAGCATTCATGAAATTAAGTTTTCTGGCACTTTTTCCTTGCATTATATAAATGTTTATACCCAAAATTTTGTAAACAAAAGTTATTACCCATCATATTTCCCCTACATAAATTTCTGCACCATTTGAAAGGGGACGAGTCTTCTGCTAAAATCCAAATCATCCATTGGACACTTTGTTTTGTGGCAGATTTGTGGCAACATATCATTTGAGCATACCCCAAACTTCTGAAAATTGTCTGACCTCTGTGGTTTTGTGAATGCTTTAATTGAATAAAATATTTTTTAACATGTCAAATATTTGGTATATGACAGATGACAGTGAATTGGGCCAAATTACAGTCTTCCCGATAACTACGGGACCGCCAGTCCTGACTGATATTTCTTGCCAAGGTCCGGACTTCGTGACCGACATATATTTCTGTGAAAATTCTAACTTTTCTTAAAACTAATCCCTCGATAAGTTCGGCAGACATTTTAAAAATCAAACGTAAATAGGAAGTGTCAGGGATCCATCATTCCACAATGTATTAATATTTCAATGTGAATGAATACACTGTGGTGGCACTCCATCGTTTTCGTGCCAAAAACAAGAGCCTGTCCCCGTCACTTCTGGTTTTACCTTGTGTCTTATATGCATATTTAAGCATTGTTAAAGGGATTAAGCACCGATTTTTAAAAAACGTTTGAACTTCACATATTGGTGATAAATGTATTTGTCTTTCATGTCTATAAACTTTTTGAAAAATGCATCCCCATCATTGTCTGTAAAACCTATTCGAACAAGACCCTAATATATAGGCCCCTAATGAAAGCACACTCCTTTCTTGGCGTCATTTTTATGTGGAGTGTCATCACAGAGGCACTGAAAGGTAAAATGACGCCATAAAAGCATGGCAATATGCTTATAAGGTCATGAAATGTATTGTCTTTTGATTAGTACCAAAATGACGTCAAACAGTGCTACCCTACTTTGAGCCTCAATTGAGGTCAAATAAAGTTCACGCTACCCGTGATTACCCGTCACGTGCAGCCATAGGCTGAGAAAATCTTATACAGACTGTGCAACTTCTATGTCTTGTAGCAATTTTTCTTGTTGCTCGATGTCAGACTTTAATACGTCATGGTGTTCATATGTATATATACTGTTGCAAAACCAAGAAAACAGGATTGGTGCTTAATACCTTTAAACTCAATTTTTTTTCTGACTTGCGCAGAATTTAAACTTATTAAATGAAGGCGGACTATTGCGGACACGTGTCACAATATTTCTATGCGTATAATAAAGCAAATATTTTAATTATATCGCCCTTTGGTTGTTCCTTGCACAGTATGTGCGTAGTTTATTTATTTTTCATGCTGATATTGTCTATTATTCTTTCTTTTTTTTCAGTCCGGTAAAAATGCTTTCTAAAAATGTGTTAAAAGGTTTAATTTGGTATTTGGATTTCAAGAAATTACTGAAAGAATATGGCTGCTCCAAGTGCAATGAATGCTATTTTAGGTTGTATAATAAAACAAATGCTATATTGAGGTAGCAGTAGTCCAGCTGATGCAAATCTCCTGACATGTGGGGAGCACTTACACATTGAGATAAATGGCTTCTCTGACTGTTAGGTAGGTAACATTATCTCATTGATAGCATTTAAATAATCCCAACACTTGTGAATGAAACGAAAGACTAATGCCTCATGATTTTGAAAGCACGTGATTCTGTGGTATTGGGCACCAAATTAAATGTCATAAGCAATATTGGTACCACCCAGATCAAATTATGAAATCGAGCAGGAGGTAGATACTGTGTCATATATTACCAAAATTCGCACCATTCAATTGAATGAGAAGCCCATGACCACAAGATTGGCAGTTGGCAACAAAAGGCAAACTTCAGGAAGGAAGGTGAGGTTTATATGATGACAGGGTTGAGTATGAATCATAGAAGCGCAGACGCATCTAAGTCTTGGCTCCCGGAATGCATACATATGAAATGGGTCATCTTTTAGCTTTTATGACCCACCACTGGTAGATGGAGTTCATGCAGTGTTTTCCTGGGTAATAATAGCTTTTGCCTTAATGTAGAACACCTTTTTGTCACTGTAATGAAACAAACAAAAGGAATATTATTCAGGCATAAAATTGATAATATGATTTAAAAAGAGAACTCTTTTAATCAACGGTGAGCCAGAGTGATATTTTAACCAGGGTTTTCCTGTGATCCTGTTGATGCAATCATTCAGTGCTGCAACCTATTCTGAAATGTTGGGATTGAACATTTCTTATCAAGCAGGTTTCAAGAACATATAGACTTCAAATGAGACATGAAAATCTGTCCATGTTTTGTAGAACATGATATTCTACTATTCTTGTGCCAGTTGCCCGGCGTTGTTGGTCAAAACAAGGAGACTTTGTTGGGCTGACACTCCGGCTGCATTGTCACACAGCAGCTTGGATCAGTGGCTTCTTCTGGCATGCCCTGCATAAGCAGGCACTAATCCCAGCTTGTTGCTGATAGATCTGTATAGCCAAATTGGAGAAGTCCACAACAGGGATAATCAAACTCTGATCTCAATGAAAGATGGATATAAATTTACAAGGTCAATATGAAGGAATGTTTAATACCTGTACTGTCCATTGAGTTAGATAAAATATTATGGTTATAATTTTTAAGAAAATCCAATTCCACAAACCTTGCTTTATTTAATTTTTCCTGAAGACAGTAGACCCCATAAAGTGTTCTGCATGATTAGCTGCTTAAGAGACCAGCCATACTTGTCTGTTTGTAGGTAGACTTTTATGAGGTGTATCTTTACCATTCTGTGTGTCATTCCAGCTGGTCTTATCAGATAGGTTACAGATGAACTTTGCACCAACTGACAAGCTCCTGGCAAATACATGGCACTGGCAACTGACTGCTGCTTATAAATGACCAACCAGTGGAATGCTTTCTGGATAAATTCTATGTGCATGTTAACCATTGACTAAGTTGTCCCATGACAAATATCCTATGAAAGTTGATAAAATTTTCATAGTTTACCGGAAAAAAAAATCGAATGTCATAATCAATATCAGGCTCACATTGTTTTTTTTTTGAACACCTGCTGAAAACAACTGAATTTAGACCTTATAACTGGAGAGCTTTGTGCTCACACCACCAGTGATGACATGGGCAGATGTATTTCCACCTGAAACATTCCTGCAGCTCCTGCATGGTGAGGTCACAAGCCTTGGTGAGCAGATATATTGAGATGATTTCTGTTCCCTTCATAAATATATGTGTGAACCAAATGTACCAGCTACTTCTGTTTTCACCACTTGGAGCTTCAGAACATGGTTTACTCTTACAAGTAAAATGTTTGATAGTCAAGCAGTTTCATTGAAGAGAACTTCATTGAAGAGAACTAGAATTGTTTGTATTTTTATAGATTCAAAGTTCTGGCAGAATTAAAATAGCTATTAAAACATACTGTGATCCTGGAACACTGTCAGGCCTTTTGATCATGATCAAACACCCTTCACATGAACAACATGTTGAAGCATATTTAAACCCCAAAACATGTTTTAAATTTCTTAAATATTGACACTGAGTTTTAGTACGTATCTGTCCCAAGATAACCTGACACTGGAATAAATGTGAAAGCATAAAGGTGGTAAGAGCTAGTGGGTATTAACATTAACACATGGTTCATTGCTTGTTGTTTTGAGAGGAAGTATTGGGAATTGGGCAGTGGTCCAGGAGGCCTTGGCATAACTGGATTGCAATTAGTGCAGATCAGTACAAGAAAACTAGTTTATATCGGCCACAATTACTTATACTAGTTAGTCAATAAAAAAACCCCAATCAAACCTATGTGTTGGAACATTTAAATAATAGGGAATAACAGATCAAAATAATACATTGTAGTTGATGTGTTTGTCCTTACATTTCTCCACAATATGTATAATTCTATGAATGGAAAAAAAATAGTGCAATAGATTTGTACCCTCCCAAAACTATAAGATCCAGTGGTAGATTTTCTGGAAGACAATGCACTGATATCCTGTGTTTTGCACTGTAGTTCAGATGGTAGTGATGAGGGAAATGGTATTTCAAGACCAGCAGAACCCCCATTTATAACCCCAATCAGTTAATCATTGTTACTGGCCCCTTTCAAACTATCCAGTTGTAAAGATCCCTTTGCATTTTTGAGTGTATTACTTTGAAAATCTGATATTTCCCTATTACTGCTCACATGGTCAGTTTATAGATTAGAATGCGGCCTTCTCAATTTTCATAATAAATTATTACATCATGGTTGAAACAAGTCTCAAAATGACTGCAATTGAAGTATGGTCTGCAATTTGAAGAAGAAAAATTATGAGGAATAAGGGTATAAGTTGTCATGGCCGCCATGAAAATATGTCCGAATTATTTATATATATTTTTGCTGTAATTTGCAATTCATTTATAACTTGTCTCTGATTGGCTGCTACTATTATAATCCCTTAGACAAGATATTTCATAATCTTCTTTTTATGTTTTATATGGATTTTTATTGATGAATTTAAAATCACTAATTAATCCACCATTTGCGAAGGTTTCCTTCCCCTTTTAGTGATAAGTATAACCCTCTGTCTAAGTACAAACTGGAGAAGGGTCACAAATTGCAGTATTTGAGGTACTGGAAGGTAACTTCGAAATCACACTTGTTATATCCAAATGATGCACTTTTTGTCACCTTGGGTCAAGAACATGACTAGCACAAGAGGAACTTCGCTTGTGAATCCTATATTTTACAGCAATATCGATATGACTTGGCAGATGGTACCTACATATGAGGGGCTTGGACAAGTTTGATATTGGGTGACCTTGAACTAATTTCAAGGTCGCATATGACAACTTTCAAAATCATCCAAAAATATGCAGAGCTAATCACAAATTTTATATTTTGGATATGTAACGTACATATAAGGATTATTTTTTCGGATGAATTTCAAGTGACATTGGGTCAAGGTCCAGACCAACAATATTGTTACTTTTATTGATCATGCTCTCTTGTAAGAATAAAGTAACTTGCCTGATGTGATTGATCTAGGGTTGGCTCAGAGGAGTTATCAATGTAACTAGGTCACCGTGAGCTATTTAAAGGCTAAATAGGATTTTGACATATGGTGATATTTTCAAGGTCACAGGAGCAAATTTCAAAGATCACATAATACCATATTTTACCTAACACCTAATATCACATGGTCACTCCATTCATCCTGTACAATATGTTCATAAGTTGGAGGATAATTTATGTAACAAGATTACTTTGACCTCCCTAAGCACAAAAGTGATTGACATTTGTGAGTTGGATAGTGCATGAACTTATGTGGATAAAATACTGTGTTGACTTCAGGTTTTTGCCACTCACAAACTATCCAGTTTTATGTGGTGAATTTCAAGCTGTTATCTGTGCACACATATTATGATGGATCATTGATTGACAACACAATACCTTTGTGCTTTATATGAAACCACTGGCAAAAGAAAAATGATCACCTGGTGGGACCATAACAATTGAAAGATTGTGCTCTACAGCTATTTTGACAATCATATATCTGTAAGAAAACAAGATATTGATATTCAGTTTTTATATAGATTTTCTGTGAAAGGTTTATGAAAACTTATGTAATACCTTGATGAACTAATTAAATGTGACATTTGAGACATGTCAGGTCAGCATCCAGAGAGAAGGGAATCTCTTTGTGTTCAGATCATGATGTTGGCCTCATTGGGATGATCATGATAGGAACTGTAACATGATGACCTCAGTATCACATGTTTGATAACTATTCAATCTGTTGCCGCAGACTCCACGGTTAGTGAGTGCACCTTATGACCCAGGCGTTTATTCCTGTTGGCCCACTCAAAAGATAAAAATGAACAATAATTAGAGAAAATATCATGTCAGTTATCAACAAAAAATTATGAAGGAAGAGGAAGATCATGTCACATTGATGCCGAATTAAACTTCCAGCCAAGAAATTGACATTTGAAAAATACCATAAATGAAAAAAGCCACCTACTAGTACATGAATATCATCACATTTTGATTTTTATCATTGCATTTAGGAGTATTTCATAAGCAATCAACAAAAATGGCAAACCAAAGTCTACAATGCTGTGGACAGTTACAGTGTAATGCTCAATCAGAGATGGATTATGGAGTTGTTTGACCTCAATCCCTTCCACCTGAATCCAAGACCTTTGACATCAAAAAACCTTTTTGCACTTCATCATTCATTTCAACTTTGCATTGTTCACCCATCTTGTATATGAATAACTGAGTAGAAATGTATGATTTAGTATGTGAGACAGTATTACAGTGCTGTCTACAATTTTGATCATGCAGAATTGGTTCAACCAAAGAGGAATTTTTTGCTCTTTACTAAGACTAAGACTACTTTTAACAGGGCCATTCAAGGTAATTGTTTCAGTCCAGGAGAGACATGGTTGATATGAGTGTTCATTAGAAGACAGCAATGATCATAGCCCAGTGTAGCATCTGCAGCTGTCAATAATGAGCCTGGCCACTGCAGCAGCCTGCATCATGGCTTCAGCTCTACCCATCTCTTACACCCATCCTCAAGCCTCATATACAGTCATGCTCACAATAATACTGATTGAGCATTACACTGTAACTGTCCACAGCATTGTAGACTTTGGTTTGCCATTATTGTTGATTGCTTATGAAATACTCCTAGATGGCTCCAAATAAGTTGCATACACTGCATACAGAATTTCCAACTTGCCCCACCAGCAACACGATGCAGCATGATAACCTTTCTGCACTCATTAGTGCATTGGAGAAATATGATGTCAATCCAAAAATATCTTGTATGCATTATCTTATAACATGCAGGGACTTTGGTTTTATGGAAATGTCATATTTAATGATATGACAATGCAAAAAACAAGTGTTTAGTATTAAAAGGTCAAGCTCATGCAAGATTTTTGTATCAATATGAGAGTAACAAAAAGAAAATATTATGCAATAATTTCACAAGTTTGACAAAATCTCGCAATGTAAGCCTGTAAATTTCCAAAACTTTGTCAAAATGTTCAGTTTTTACCCTACAATTCCACTTTCAAATCTTATTGAAAAAGCACCATCAAGTGGCAGAGTAGCCTGTTCAGTTTGATGGTTTCCAAATAAAGTAAAAATGCATGTATATACCAAAAAGTTCAATCAGTTGAAATCTCAAACATCTAGCCCTGATGGCAAAGCATATGTAAGCAGAAAACTTAATTGACAAAAATGAGTAGGTCAGGTGATCTGATCTTTGAAAACTAGTTTTACCAAACTTAAAGCATCAATAACCTTATTAAAGTTTTAAAATCCACTTGTTAACCTTGTCCCAAATTTAAAGGTCATGGGACCCCATCTCTGAAATAATTGTGAGCATGAAATGTTGGCAATAAAAAAAAAATTGCATAAAAAAAACTTGAATTATAGAAGCATAGTTTGAAAAGATAAAAAAAAAATGAAGAAAACATCACCAAACTATTATCCACATTTTAAAATCTTGGTGACCTTGACCTACATTTTAGGTTCATGTGACCCAATCTCTGAAAATCTCGGTGACAACTAGTTAAAAAAGCATTATCACACTTAAACTGTTGAAGCATAACAGCCCAAAATTGTTGCTTTTCTCACTGTTACTATCATCTTTGCAAAGCCTCCTTCACAACAACCATGCCATCTGAGCAGTCCATCGATCATCCTGTGATTGCTATATTCCAGCTGAAAGTCAATGTAGGCCTCACCAAAATCTTTCGTAATGACGTCCTGATTTACCCTGCTGCTATTCAGTGTGTGACTTCATCATTTGAGCAATCAGAATTAGACAAATTTATACTTCTGGTATTTGCAGTTTGATTTGAACTTAACCAATTTGAGAAAGGCTATTATATTAGTATGTACATTATGTATATTTTGAAATTCATCAGGTTTGTCCTGATTATGATCTTTATAATGTAAAAGTACAAAATAAATGATTCAAAAGAAATAATACATGCCAAATTGGTGTGTATTACTTATGCATTGCCTTTCACTGAACTATCTAGTTCTAGATAATCGTAGACTGGCCCCACTAGCGCAGTTGGTAGAGTGTATGATCTGTGCCTTTGTTGTTTTAGAACTGTTGAAATATTGTTTTATATTATCTTCAATGGAATATGGTTTTGTGATTTTGTTACTGAAATATCGTGTTAAACTATGTGATGGATTAAGATTAAATATACAATGAAAGGTAGGATATTGCTGGATCTGAACATTATCTCATAATTGGTTTCTCAAGATAGTGTTCTGCACCAGATATTTTTTTGCACATCACCAGTGTCAAAATTCTTTCACATATCATCCCTGTGCCAAACTATTCTCCTCATATCTTTTTTAAAGATTCTTTTCATATTTACATTATTTTGAAATGAACAAAATGTTTGATTAAATATAATAATTGTGTAAAAATGTCATGAAATTTGTCAATTATAAATAAATATAATTAGTCTTCGACCAATTCTTCAACAAATCTTTTGTTAATTTATGTGAAATAAATGTGATGAATGTCTGGGTTTGTTTTGATCTGGAGCAGACCATTTTACATTTGGGTCATGGGAACCTCGAAACAGACAGGTGGGACCCCTGTTGGCGGGAACTGCAACCCTTTGTGGGAATCTCGAAGCAGATGCCTGTTCCAGCTGAGACAAAATTACACCCTTTTTAGCTCTGCTGAGACTTAAGCTCGCAGAGCTTTAGGAGAGGGGAAAATGTCTGTCTGTCCGTCTGTCAACATTTAAAAAAAAATTTCTTCTCCAAAACTACCAGTACTACCGTATTTACTCGTATATAAGACGAGGTTTTTTTCCAAAAACTCTTAGTTAATGTTTAGGGGGTCGTCTTATACACGAGAGCAGTCTTATACTCGAGTATTTACGGTAAAACGTAAATACGGTAAAACGTAAATACGATGTTCATATTTTCGAAATAACGAATATCAGACGTAGCAGATTGATTTTAATTGCGTTTTAAATGATAAATAAAGGTATTTACCCAATATTATTGGTCTATTATTTCAAAACGCTTTGTTTTGACTTTGTTCTCACTGATTCCAATTATCAGCATTCAGTTTTGTGTTTCGTCATTGTCTCCACTGCTTTGAGTCGTGTCCTCACTCCTCACAAAATTTGTGACATCAAGGCCACTGTACTAAGGTCAATGACCTTGACATACTGACCTTGAATTCAAAATTTGTGAACATGCCACATCAGAAGTGAATAAAAATCACTTCATATCTGTTATATACTAACACTATGTTTAAAAATCTTCTCCTCCAAAACTGCCAGTAATATTTGTTTTATATTTAATACAGAGGTAGATAGAGAGTAGAAGATTCAGATTCCTTCAGATCTTAGTGATGTCACCATTGACCTTAATGCAGTGACCTTGATGTCACAAATTTTGTGAGGAGTATATCTCAGCAACCACTTATAAGAAGAAATTAAAACTCGGAATACAGAAATGTCTTAGGTCATAGCCGTGCCTCGTCATACTTCTTAGTCATGTGACCTTTGACCTTGACATATTGACCTTGAATTGAAAATTTGTGAACTTGCCACATCACAACCATTAGAAGTGAATTAAATGCACTTCATATCTGTTATATACCAACACTATGTTTTAAAATATTCTCCTCGAAAACTACCAGTAATATATGTTTCATTTTATACAGAGCTAGATAGAGAGTTAAAGATTCAGATTCCTTCAATTCTCAGTGATGTCACCATTCACCTTAGTGCATTGACCTTGATGTCACAAATTTTGTAAGGAGCATATCTCAGCAACCACTTATAAGAAGAAATTAAAACTTGGTATATATACAGAAATATCTTAGGTCATAGCCCTGCCTCGTCATACTTTCTTAGTCATGTGACCTTTGACCTTGAATTCAAAATTTGTGTGCATGCAAAATCTCACAACCCAAACTCCACCAGAGGGGGACGTGGTGAACCTATCACCTCTGTACAAGGTGCCTTTTTGTGCTGGCTCACCACATCCACCAATTTTCATGTAACTGTCCGTCTTACTTATTTTTTTTCTTAAACTGTACTCAGATTAGTAAATCATGATATATTTCACCCTTGATACAAAAGTTTGTGCATATAGAAACAACTATTAAGAGAAATAAAACTTGGAACTACTTTCTCAACCGGAGGAGCCATTTCCTGGGGTAGTGATAAGGTGGAAACACAACAAAGATGGCCGCTTTGAATTCTTTTAATCTTTTATAATTCTGAATAATCTAACCAACAAAAAATGTTCAAATGTTAACAAATGAACTCAAATACATCTCAAGCCAACTTCATATTTGATATTAAGAGATGTTAATACATCAATCACATTTACAACACACTGACAGTTCTTGAGCACATGGCCAGTAAAAGTAGGACCGGATGAATACTAATCTGGGTTGGCCAGAGGTAATAGTTTGCGTGTGCCTCTGGTGGACAGTGTGCTCACAACCATTAAAAGTGGAGCAGACTTGAGCAGATGATGATTTTGACCAATCAAAATGCATGTTACATATCAAATTTGGCCCCAACTTGTTATCTTGATTCTCATTGGCTTGGTTATTCAAAATGGCAGCCTCCTTGACAACTTAGTGATAGCTATTAGATTTTTGAAAAAATCACAAATTTTGTGCATGAAATATTGCATTGGTAACAAGATAATGATTTACCAAATATTAATGAATATCTCATCAAAACTGAATTGATGGAAAATCATAACTTGGTTGCTTGTTGCACTTTTTCTCAGTTCATGTGATTTCATTCAAGTCAGCAGAGCTATCAACCCATGGGGTTATATGTTTATATAGTGCTTTATAGGTGGTCGAGTTTCACTCCGTGTATTAATATGATATTGATAACATTATGTTAATGAGCTGAGAACTTTAATGGCCCACATACAACATCACTTTTCAATGTTTTCACTGTTATAATGTTGATTGCAAACCCCATCTATCTGCAGTGGAAGTCGAGTAAGTCGATTGGTAAGAGGAGAATGATAAGATTTTAAATATTCCTAGGTACGTACCAGTAGTGTTTGCTAGGAGAGTCCATTACTATTAATCCAATCAAGTGGTTGTTACAATCCTCCAGGCTTTGATTGAGGCCAACTGGGTCAGTGGCTAACCAAGAGCCTGTGGGAGAGCTAGGTGTATTTAAGCTATTGCTTGTGATGCAGAATTGTAAGCAAAAGCTCATGAAAATCTACTGCAGTTGTCAGATCTGATGACCACACGATTGTCTCATGTCACCTCTGAAGCCCCACCACTAACTGAGAGATGGATAAATGTGTCATGGATTAAGCCTGTCAATCTTGGCTCTCATTCCTTGATTTGACAGACTAATTTCTTCTTATGCATATATGCATAAACAGGCCCTTCTTGAATGATACAAGTTTTTCCTGTTTCCTACAAAATCTTGTTTTATTTTCTGCCTATCTTGTCATGTGTCTTTGAACATGCCTGCCTTGATGCTTCAGGGAGCATCCCAGCTGGTATAGGTCTGCCATGGCGCTTCATGGAGCATCCTTGTTGATCTCAGCCTGCCATGGTGCTTCATGGAGCATCCTTGTTGATCTCGGCCTGCCATGGTGCTTCATGGAGCATCCTTGTTGATCTCGGCCTGCCATGGCGCTTCATGGAGCATCCTTGTTGATCTCGGCCTGCCATGGTGCTTCATGGAGCATCCCTGTTGATCTCGGCCTGCCATGGTGCTTCATGGAGCATCCTTGTTGATCTTGAGCTCGGCCTGCCATGGTACTTCATGGAGCATCCTGGTTGATCTCGGCCTGCCTTGGCGCTTCATGGAGCATCCTTGTTGATCTTGAGCTCGGCCTGCCATGGTACTTCATGGAGCATCCTGGTTGATCTCGGCCTGCCTTGGCGCTTTATGGAGCATCCTTGTTGATCTCGGCCTGCCATGGCGCTTCATGGAGCATCCTTGTTAAATCTCGGCCTGCCATGGCGCTTCATGGAGCATCCTTGTTGATCTCGGCCTGCCATGGCGCTTCATGGAGCATCCTTGTTGATCTTGGCCTGCCATGGTGCTTCATGGAGCATCCTGGTTGATCTCGGCCTGCCATGGTGCTTCATGGAGCATCCTTGTTGATCTCGGCCTGCCTTGGCGCTTCATGGAGCATCCTGGTTGATCTCGGCCTGCCATGGCGCTTCATGGAGCATCCTTGTTGATCTCGGCCTGCCATGGCGCTTCATGGAGCATCCTTGTTGATCTTGGCCTGCCATGGCGCTTCATGGAGCATCCTTGTTGATCTCGGCCTGCCATGGCGCTTCATGGAGCATCCTTGTTGATCTTGGCCTGCCATGGTGCTTCATGGAGCATCCTGGTTGATCTCGGCCTGCCATGGCGCTTCATGGAGCATCCTTGTTGATCTTGGCCTGCCTTGGCGCTTCATGGAGCATCCTTGTTGATCTCGGCCTGCCATGGCGCTTCATGGAGCATCCTTGTTGATCTTGGCCTGCCTTGGCGCTTCATGGAGCATCCTTGTTGATCTTGACATATGCATACTTGCTTTACAGAGCCTGTGTGACTTGATACTAGGTTTTATTTGCTTCATAGAGCATCCTTGCCTGTCTGGCCCTGCTGTAGCAGCAGTCAGCTACAGGAATGTTGCCATAGCAACAGAAGACAAACTGGTGCTGGATGTGCACACAAGGCTAAGGACTGGCATCACAAGCCTCATGGACATGAAATTTCCTTGTCTACACTCATGGGATGCAATTACACCAACATCATCCACAAGCTTCAAATCTCAAATGTATGTGATCTACACTGAAGGCCACAAATGTATTCTTATGCCAGATTTGTTTCATATACTAATACTGATGGCAATAAAAAGAATTTAATCCATTTGTTATCAGCATTCCAGCCCAAAAGGAGCTGCCAGGTGGTAGGGTATTGTGATCCTTGATTATAGAAAATTGTATGTTGATTCCTTGCCTTGGAGACCAACAGCTTTTAAAAGAAATAATGTCAAAACCGATGATGGCTGGAGTGTAAATCTGCACAGCAGAAGAATGAAGGAAAGAGAGTTCACAGAGCCAGATAATGCTGTCACCAAGGACACCGCAGTAGTTATTGATGCCATGATATGAATAATATATAAATATCTTCATGTTGTTCTCACCAGTTTATAACCAGCTGTTGACATTACGGTAGTCATATTCTTCTCATCTTCAAACATCGATCTTTCTTTTTGAAAAAAAAAACCCTTCCAGTATCTCTTAGAAATCACTCTTTTTGGTGTGTGTGTGTGTGTGTGTGTTTGTTTCCTTTATTTTGTGTGTTTGCTTGTCCCCTGTGTTTGTTTGATCAAGTGAAGTCATTGAATGATTTATTTTCACATTTTACAAAACCTTTTTCTGACCATTCTGAATTATTTATTGATTTATCTTGACAAAACAAAAAGATGTCTTATTGTCAGATAAGCTTGATGTTCACAAATCATGTGACTATATACCGTATTATCCCTAATAGCTCTATCTAATTATCGCCCCTTTCCCCTCGGCAAACCAGGCCTTGGTGGCTGGAGTGGTGGAGCTGCAGACTTACAATCCACAGGGGTTTGCTTAGGGCATCACACCGGTACGCGATATTATCGATATACCGGTATACAGACATCGATACGATACGATAACCGGTATTGTCATACTGGTGCTTCGATATATTATTTGTATCGAATTGGGCCCTCATATCATCATAATAACCCAGATTTTTGACTCGATATTTTACGCATCGTAAGTTTTTTAATCTTTCAAATGTAAATACGACGACTGAGGGATCCATCATTGCGCAATATATCAATATTTCAATGGGAATGAATACGTTGTGACAGCACTCCAATCGTTTTCGCGCCAAAAATAAGAGCTTCTCCCCGTCACTTCCAGTTTTCGAAATGACGAACTCGTGTTGCGTATGCATATTTAAGCATTGTTAAATTCATATTTTCTCCGATTTGAGCAATATATACACTTATTAATAGGAGGCGGACTACTGTTGACACGTCGTAGAATATTTCTGTGCGTATTTTAAGCCGAAGATATTAAATATATCGCCGTTTGGGGAGCTTGTACCCGGACCGATAAAGACAGACAATTATTCTTCTATTTCGGTTCAGTAATATCGATATGTATCGAATATTGATAAATCATCGATATATATCGTATCGTATCGATGAAATCCAACGATATGATGCCCTAGGTTTGCTATCTCAGTAATTATGTAAACAGTACTGGCAGCTTCACTTGCAATATTCATGCAAACATATCAAAGAAAACACACCCCTTGTACTTTTTAGCTCTGCTGAGACTTTAACTCGCAGAGTTTAGGAGGGGGAAAATGTCTCCGTCCGTCTGTCAACATTTCTTTAAAAATCTTCTTCTCCAAAACTACCAGTACTACATCTTTCATATTTTATATAGAGGTAGATATATAGTTGAAGATTCAGATTCCTTCAAATCTTAGTGATGTCACCATTGACCTTAGTGCAGTGACCTTGAGGTCACAAATTTTGTACTGAGCATATCTCAGCAACCACTTATAACAGGATATTAAAACTTGGTATGCAGAAATGTCGTATGTTAAAGCTGTGCCTCGCATACAATTTTAGTCATGTGACCTTTGACCTTGACACATTGACCTTGAATTCAAAATTTGTGAACATGCCACATCACAACCATCAGAAGTGAATAAAAATCACTTCATATCTGTTATATACTAACATTATGTTTAAAAATCTTCTCCTCCAAAAATACCAGTAATATTTGTTTCATATTTAATACAGAGGTAGATAGAGAGTTGAAGATTCAGATTCCTTCAAATCTTAGTGATGTCACCATTGACCTTAATGCAGTGACCTTGATGTCACAAATTTTGGAAGGAGTATATCTCAGCAACTACTTACATTACATTACATTACAGAGCTATCAACCCATGGGGTTATGTTTTCCAAAACACCTGTTTAATATTTCTCAATTTCAAGTGATGTTACACTGTAATTAACTACCCATGGTGCATCAATGTGTTAGATCTGAGTGAGGGTCACATGTGGGTCACAGTATGGTGCCCAGTAGCACACCCCAGACTTAATTGGTTAATTACCCTCCAGGCATGTGGTCAAGTGGGGGAACTACAGGGCTCAACACTGATGATGAAAGATTATCATTTTCAATACTGAACATGCTTAGTTGTTTTGTGTCTGGACTGACATATTCATTTTTATTAGTTCATCTAAAATATATTGAATAATACTGCCATTTAGTTAGTAAACATCTATCGTGAATCTGAAAAACAGTCAATTTTGAACCCTGGTTATGGCATGTCTGTCAGTCACATATAAGTGGCCCAGAGTCAATGCTTCTGCCCCGGGGCAGCAATTAGGGATAATACGGCAACCAAGTGATATTTTTTTCTGTGCAGTGCTGCCACCACATGGAAAAAGACTCCCCACAAGGAAAAATTCCACCAGGGGTAAATTCATATAATGTATGGTCATCAATTCAATATTTTTGGAACATTCCAAACTGCAGTTTGACTGAGTTACAGCTCCCTCCCTCAAGAAAAGGGCTGCCATAGTGAGCAATTATCTCAAAGCAATCTGAGCTCTTTAATATTCATAGATGCAAGATAAGCATTGACAAGGGTGTGTCTGCAGTGTTGTAGACAAATGGTGAGGCAGTAGACAGCTTAATTACCATAGCTTTGCTGAGAACAATAGACACTGGCCTAATGTCCCAGCAGGTGACACTTACATTTCTTTGATCAAGAAACATACAAAACTGATATGGATAGTCAGTGGATGGATTGAGAAGTGTGCAAAAATGGTACAATTTTTAACGCTATTCCAGTCCCGGTATAGATCCTTACAGCTTAAAAAAGTTAATAAGGGATGGTAACAGTTAAACACCAGTCTCAAACATGCATATTTATTCTCTGTTTTTACACCTGTATATCTTGGAATGTTTCAGAATGGTGTTTCTGACTTCATGCAGCCATTGACAGATCCTATGAATATATTTGTTTGCAAATTATAAAAAGGTTGCATAATATCAGGGACAATGGGGGGGGGGGGGCAATGATCTTTGGCTGCTGGTTGTTTGTTACGTAACATCAATGGGGGGGGGATGCATGGGAATGATGCTTTGATCTTTAGGGTTGCCAGGCAACTATGACTAAGTAAGTCTCTTTTATCACTAACACAACCCTCTATAGTCCTAAAAAGAAAAAAGGCCTCCGTCATTAGGTCAGATATTAACCTGTGCAATGTATATCCAGCCATATATGCTATTATTGACACCACTTATTATTAGAGTAGTGATTGTGACATTCACTACAAGGTATCAAGTTCTTCCTTTGAAATGTATTGATGCTTTTTTTTCCGTCAAATATGAATTTGCTGTCACCATTTTTATCATGATAAATATTTGTTCATGCATTGAGTGTGAATATTTTTTCAATCTGAACATCCTGCGAACATTTTATGAGACCTATTTTTACCGGGAATAGACTGGCTCACATTCGCCTACATCAGGTAGTGGTAGATGTTCTAATGAAGCAGGAAAGATACCCATCATTTATTGCCTCTCTCATTTCCCACTGCATTTTATAATTCCACTTTCCAAAAGAGTTTTAATGTAAATGTGTAAATATTTTACCCAAAACACAAACACATTACATTACGTATTCTGACACACTAGGTTTACCTGACCCAAGTACTACATTTTCTCTTAATTGAGTACCTCTTGGAAATCATTCTGTCTGTCCTGTGTTTGTGTCTGTGTGTATTCATGTGCGCATTTGTGTAAGTGTTTGTTTCCTCTTTATTTTATTTTCTTAATTGGTTTGTCCCCTCCCAGTTATGTAAGGTTACATAATATCTGGGACATGGAGGGGGAATGATTCTTTAACCTTTTGCGGTGCTGCTAACTGTGACAAAGTAGGACAGTGATCATATCCAAACCTGATCACATACATATAGCCTCTCTATTGTTGCTATATTTGCTAAGTTCAACTGCATGTTGGCAAAGTGAGCATGCCCTATCTGGAAGACCTATTGACCTACATTTGAAACATCAGTGCTATAAATAACTTCTGACTTAGCTGCTGCTGGTATTGAGTGTTGTTTTCTTCGTAAATGCATTATTTAAGCAGCAGTTTACAGTGTTTTGTCTTCCATGGAAACTCAATGCACAATGAAACCAACAACACTCTGGAAAAAATGATAATATGTGTGGTGTCATGACTCCAACACAGAGTAAAATATCTACATTATCAGTTCAGATTTCAAATAGTGCAATGTATTTTGTGTCAAGGAATCTGGTTGTAGCCATGTATACTATTATTGATGACACCACAGATTATTACATTTGTCACAAGGTATTGAGTTACATCCCATAGTTTGGACATACGAAGAAGAAAAATGAAAACTCTTCTGAACTTTGGAGTACAAGGTGGATTTTATTCAGATTTCATCAAAAAAATGTAATTGATTTCATTGCGACAAATATCAGTGATAACAAATTGTATGACCATCATTGGCCTTATAGCATTATGACTAAACCAACTTAGAATTTGTTGCTCAGTGGATTGGGAAGCATCTCCATGCAATATAAGTTAACAATTTTACACCACAAGATATCAGCAATAGACATTCTGTTCTGTCAGTTTGTACACAAAGACAGCAAAATACATTACATTACGAGCATTGTTTACCTCCACCAATGCCAGAGGATCCAGATCTGCATGCTATCAATCACATGAGTACTGCTCAGCCAGGGAATTAGCAAAGGATTAGTTTGCAGCTTAGGTTAGATTTAATGTTGTGATAAAAAATGTACATGATCACATTTAATATCAGAAAAATTAATGCACCCATCACATCAGGCAATAAATTGATTTGGACCTTTGAATGCTCATATTTAGGTTTTTTAATATTTTTTTATGTCTGATGTTAAAAAATAAAATGTATCTGGGTGATAGCATCATCCAGGATAATAGCATCATGACATATATGGATGATAACATCAACAGAACTTGATCATTTGTCTTCCTTGTGTAATATCCTCTTGTCTGATTTGAATATTTTCTTCTGTAATTTCAGTTGTACAGAGAAGTGAGAATTATGAAGGTGCTCAATCATCCAAATATTGGTAGGTTGTATGGAAGGAAGATGAAGTTCAAATGTGATAACTTAAAGTTTCAAGCTGAACACCTTATAGTTAAAAGATATTGCATGGAAAATGTGACATTATTTGCTTGATTGAATTTAATTCTGGAAGGACAATATTGTATTTAACATTGCAATAATTTCTAAATGTTGTGTCTGCCAACTTAAGCTTTCTTTTCAAGAATGCCTTTCATAATAAAAAAAAATCTGATATTTCAGTGAAATTATTCGAAGTGATAGAAACGGAGAAAACACTATATTTAGTAATGGAATATGCTAGTGGTGGTAAGTAGCTTCTCTTACCATTCTTTAAACACATCCTTCCTGCAGTAAACATTAAATGGTACAGGATCCAGATGGTATTACCACTTTATTATGGTACTCATGTTAAACAGAAGAACAAATATTAACCACAGTTACATCTGTGAGATATGATACAAAATTTTAAGGTTTGTTTTTATGATGTTATGCTTCTATTTCAGGTGAAGTGTTTGATTACTTAGTAGCACATGGGAGAATGAAGGAAAAAGAAGCTAGGGCCAAATTTAGACAGGTAAATAGCTAGATTTTATTTTATACAGAATATGATTTTCAAAGCGATAATTACATGAATGCAATGTCATGGTATAGAATTTATTGGCAGTTGAATCCAAATATCTGTTTAGTCAGAGTCACAGAACTGGACTCAATCTGTGTGTCCAACTGTTGAACAAATGTATCAACATTTTGTAGTATTATATTGCCTATTTCAGTTATGGGATCATGAATATTTCACGATACATTCATCTTTTGAGGGCCTGCAATTGATGTTCTCAGAAATGAGAGTGGCCATTATTTTTCATTCTCACGTGCTTTAAAATGTCACCAAAGATATTTTGCTACATCATATCATCAGCTTATTTCAGAAAAATGATCTGACTGATGTCAGAAAGTGTATCATTGGTTGGAACTAAACCATAAATGATATGTTATCCAACTTTTAATTCACAAACAGCAAAGTTGTTGGCCCTACCTTCTCAGGGACATTTTGAGCAGGGTCTCAGACCCTGCTAATTCTATTTCTATTAAAATTAAATTTATTATATAATTATATCGCACAATTCAATTCTGCCTTTGATGTCTTTGATTAGTAAAATTTCACTGATACCAATTATCGGCGTTCACAGTTTTGCATTTCGTCATTGTTTCCACTGCTTTGAGTCGTGTCTTCCCTTGTTGACAGAAATGCTTTCACACGCGGATCGATTTTAATTGCGTTTTAAATGATAAATAATGAAAACACTCTGTTTTGACGCTTAGATCAAGGACGTGGAGAAATTCTCGATGTAATTGTGATAATATTAAGTATATACCTTTATTTATCATTTAAAACGCAATTAAAATCGATCCGCTACAGATATGAAAATTCGATTTGACATGTTGGCCGCTCCACTTTTGTCTTGTGGGCACCCAGACGCTAAGACCAAGGATGTCACGTACATCATATTACGTTTTACTTCGTGGAGAAAATCTCGACCTGCAAAGCATAATTTGTGATAATATTGGGTAATTACCTTTATTTATCATTTAAAACGCAATTAAAATCGATCCGCTTCGTCCAATGTCTATTATTTCGAAACGCTTTGTTTTGACTTTGTTTTCACTGATTCCAATTATCAGCGTTCACAGTTTTGCATTTCGTCATCATTTCCACTGCTTTGAGTCGTGTCTTCCCTTTGTGCAGAAATGCTTTCACACGCAGATCGATTTTAATTGCATTTTAAATGATAAATAATGAAAACGCTTTGTTTTGACGCTATGATCAAGGACGTCACATACATCGTATTACGTTTTACTTCATGGAGAAATTCTCGACCTGCGAAGCACAATTTGTGATAATATTGGGTGAATACCTTTATTTATCATTCAAAACAATTAAAATCGATCCGCTACGTCCGATATTCGTTATTTCGAAATTACGTACATTGTATTTATGTTTTGCCATATATACTTGGGTATAAGACCATTAAGATCTTGTTGTTTAAGTATATTTATGTTTCACTTTTAAAATAGCCGCCAATCAGTTGAATGGTAGCAGTGTCGATGTCTCGAAAAACTGACTTGTCTTATATTCGGAGATTGGTCTTTTCAAGCAAAATAACCTCAATTTTTGGGGGTTCGTCTTATACACGAGTCGTCTTATACACAAGTAAATACGGTAGCTGCTGCTGGTATTTATAGTTGTGACTTATAGGTGGGGCCTTAATCTTAAATTTTGTCAATAGATCAGATCAGAAGTACACTAAGCAGCACACAGAAAAATAAAGTCATTAGGTCAGATGCTTGCCTACCTTTTGATACAGCAGTTGCAATGCAATTTATGTAAGGAATATGACTGTAGCCATGTCTAATATCATTTTTGACACCACTGATTATTAGAGTACCTTTTGTGACAGTTTTATCACAAGATATCATCAGGGTTTACCAAAATAGTCAGCATAGCCATTGGGGTAGGTTTTGTTCAAGTAATAGCCCTAAATATCTATCAGACCCCTAAAATTACCTCACCACATTATTCAGACAACTAATACTTGTATGTAACAATTTTTATGAATTATTTTTCAGATTGTATCTGCTGTACAGTATTGCCATCAAAAACACATTGTACATAGAGACTTAAAAGTAAGTAACATTTTTTGCACATCTCAATAATAATCCTATGTTGTACACACATCCGGTTCCCTGCCCAATCATGGCAGTCGAGACAATGGTTGGAGACAATGGCAATAATTTAGACCAATAAGAGAGCAGCTAACAAACAATTAACAGAATTGTCCAGAGTAACAATGGCGGGAAGTGGCGATCTGCATGTATACATTTCAGCATCCCCCAAAAAAGGTTTTCTCAGAACAACTGAGAAAAAATTGTTAACTTGATAATAGGGTCATTTGGGGCAGCTACAGATTTTCTTGTACACATATAAATAGTTTATGTGTCATTTATGTAGTCTGCATAAGCTGATTGCAGATCCCCATGTTCCACCCTTTTTCCCCCATTCCAAAAACCAGAATTATAAGACTCCTCTATATTTAATCATTGATGAGAGGGATTGCCAGTGCAAGTTTCAAATCAAGTCTTGGATGGAATATTGATTTTTTTCACACTGAAGGTCCCGAAAATCTAAAGAATTGAAGTGGGATGAATTTAGTTAAGAATTTATATTCTACTTGGTGAGAGTGTTACTTTCATGACAAATTTAGCAGTTTACCAACCTTCTGTATTAACAGCACAAATTATAAACTGAACAACAAAGATCATATAAAGAATGTGTGGATTTATATACTACCAGGATGCATGGGAAATCATGATCTACATTTTTTTTCATAATCAACACTTTTAACAGGAGGATGTGAATCTATGATTCATTTAATCTGGCCTGGACATGGATTTTATTTTCCTGTATATAAATTATATGGAGAAATTTAATAACTAAGTAAAAGTGTGAATAATTGTGAACAATATCATTAGTAAATACACCACAAACATCAAGGATATAACACACTAAATAAGTGGTTATTATTAAGTACTTCACACAATCACTTCCAGTTAAGATGTGTGTAAATTAAAGTTAGTTTAAGTTTCTTAATCAGACATAAAGTGGGTCAGATATTTAACAATAAGAATATGGTAAAATAAATGATTTAGCCTTGATGCAAAAAGGAGGCAAGATGGCCTTAAATTAGTGTTGAGAGAACCTTTTAATTGTAGGTCACTGTGACCAGCTTTGTCTGAACAGATATTATCCAGCTGTGAATTAGATATCACATGATCTTGGAAAGCATTAAGTGCTCTCCTGAATTTGGTTTTGATCCACAAAAACTATTCAGTTTTTATATCTTTCCAGGCTGAGAATCTGCTATTGGATGGTGACATGAACATCAAAATAGCAGATTTTGGCTTCAGCAATGAATTCACCCCAGGCAACAAACTGGACACATTCTGTGGTAGTCCTCCATATGCAGCCCCTGAACTGTTTCAAGGTAATAATACTAATTATTTTCCATGTTAGTAGGTATAACAGTCTCTAAAGTTCAGCAGTGTCAATATTTGATGGTCAAAAGTAATCATTTAATTAACATTTAATGTTCTAATGGGTAAATAATGTGTAACTAGAGCCAGTCTAAATGTAATAAATGATATCATTTTCATGAGAAATTTTAATAATTTAATAATCAACATTGGAAAAATTATATCAGTAGAATATTTGGTCAGCATTATGAAAGGAAGCACTTTTCACTTCAGGAAAAAAATATGATGGTCCGGAGGTAGATGTATGGAGTTTAGGAGTTATATTGTACACACTAGTCAGTGGGTCATTACCATTTGATGGCCAAAACTTAAAAGTGAGTATGTTTTATCCATAACTGGTTTTAGTCAGCTAAAACTAAAAATCCCACAAAAGAACCCAGAAATATGTGTGAGAAAAATGTGACCCAAATTTCTTGAAATAAGATGATCTCTTGATTTTCAGGAACTTCGAGAAAGGGTGCTTAGAGGAAAATACAGGATACCTTTCTATATGTCAACAGACTGTGAAAACCTACTAAAAAAATTCTTAGTTTTAAATCCAACAAAAAGAGCAAGTTTAGAAGTAAGTACACTGACTCTGTATAATTTAGAAAATCTGACAGCATTTACATCCAAATTAAAATAAAGGACTATATAGGAAAAGTTCTTCAAAATGCTAATACCTTAAAAATAATTTTATTAATGAAAGTAGATAAGATGAAGTTTTGTCATTCAAATTAGGATAGTTGTAATATGTATGTAATGAGGATGTAATAATTGTTACCTATTTTATATGTTTACATAATTTTGTACCATATTCGTATATTTGTCAACAGTGTTGTTGGCATACTATTTGCCCAAGTACAAGATGTCCTTTTAGGAAGACCTCACCTAATATCAGTCTTACTCTCTGGGACAGCTTGTATTTTCTTCAGTCTTCATAAAAGACCCGAAATCTGGCAGCCATTAATAAAAGATCTTCATTTTCTCTCCCTGTTTTATCATTTTTTGCTCTCACAGACAATTATGAAGGACAAGTGGATGAATATAGGTTATGAAGATGAAGAACTTAAACCTTTTCTTGAACCAGAACAAGATAACAATGACCACGCACGAATAGGTAAAAGCACTCGGGTGCCAAGTAACAGTTGTTGATATACATATGTTTGTACTCTTTAACTTGGCTGTTGTTTTTGTGTTTAGTTTGTTGGCTGTAGAGTGCAGACACTTACAACTCACACATAAATGGAAAAGATTTCTCAAAGTTTAGAACTTAATTTTGTTTTGATTACCACAGTTAAAAAGAACATTTGTATAAAGACAAAGACAGACTGGCATGAACAAATTTTACTATATTAATGTCGTTTCTTTCCAATGTTTGGTTGATATAGACTTCCTCTTCATGTGTAGTAGAACAGTTTTTGAGTTTTTAGTCTTTACAGAATATTTTCCTTCAATTCTATACATGTAGAACTCTTGTAGCTGTGGTTGTGCTGCATGCTCAAGTAGAAAATATCTGGGTTTTTTTTGTATAAACATAATTTTATAATTTTTTCGACAAGGTACATGTCTATACTTGTCTTATATGTGTGTGTACATATATTTTATATATATATTTTTTCAAATCAACCTGTGATAAACACATTTGTGTTTTAAAATACCTTTATGACACATTTAAATTTGATAACAGATTTAATGCTCCTTGTGAAAAAAAAAATTATTTGAAATTAACTCCTGATATGATGACCTCCAAGAGTAAGTTGTGCTGCACAAAGGCTATCTCTTACCTAAGAATGTTCCCATTGAATGCCATGAGCAAGAGTCAAAAACAAAGATTTTATATATATTTTTATTCTTTTTTCAAATGTTTAATCTGAAACTCAAAAAAGAATGCATTGGAAATTTGAAGTTATCGACTAAATTCTGGGAATAGTTCATTTGATATTGTATAAAGATTTATATGACTATTGTTATCCCACCACAAAGTTAAATTGGAATGCCATCTAGATCAAAAGATATCATCCGTCTTCCTCTAAGATGTCATTTACGTGTATATATATAAAGATTGTGTGTACAAATATTTAGCACCTCATTTTTGTCGACCCACCCCGTAGGGGGGGGGGGGGGAGGGAGACCTTGTATCAGGCTCCGTCCACATGTCCAGATGATTACAGGAGAACCGGATTAATTTGATATTTTACAGGATTTTGGAAGTCCATAATATCTTGCATGGGATTGAATATGTTGAGCTTGACCCAGTTCTCAAGGACACAGGTGCCATTTTGTGTTTCTGCAGTACCTGATGGTTTCCAGATGATACACTGAGAACTATTTGGTATTTGGCTTTCATATTGGACTTGAGTATGTGTCCCTCAACGCTCTTGTATGGGATTGCTGATGAATGACATTGACAAATTTGTCAAGGTCACAGGAGATGTTTTTATATAATCATGGTTTTCAGATGATCATAGAAGAACCGTTTAATTGATAACTTTGATATTGCACAGGATTATATAAGCCCTTTATACCTTGCATGCAATTGCACATGGTTGACCTTGACAAGGTCACAGGAGCAATTTTGTTTCTCTGCAGTACTTGCTTATTTCCGGATGACAAACTGAAAACTAAAGACGAGAGTATGTGTCTCTCATGGTTTGCTGATGACTGACAGTGACCAATTTCTCAAGGTCACGGGAGATATTTTGTATCATCATGGTTTCCAGATGATTTGGCTTTGATATCAGATGTGTGGATGATAACAAGAGAATCATTTGATAGATTATTTTGATATTGCAGAGGATCATGGAAGTCCTTGATACCTTACAGGGGATTGCATATGGTTGATCTTGATGCAGATTTCAAGGTCATAGGAGCAATTTGTGTCTATGCAGTATTTGCTTGTTTCCAGATGATACGTTGAGAACTGTTTGGTATTTGGTTTTGATATCAGACAGAAGTATTTGTCACTCAACTCCCGTATATGGGATTGCAGGTGACTGACCTTCACTGATTTCTCTAGGCCATAGGACATATATTGTATATATATCATCATCATGATTTCTGGATGAACTGTTTGATGGATTATTTTGATATTGCACAAGAAACTGTACCTTGCATGATACCTTGCATGGGATTGAATATGGTTGACCTTGACCCAGATCTCAAGGTCACAGGAGCAATTTTGTGTCTCTGCAGTATCATCTCCGGATGATACATTGAGAACTAATTGGTATTTGGCTTTGATATCAGACATTGAGAACTATTGCTGATGAGTGACCTTGACTGATTTTCCAAGGTCACAGGAGACATTTTGTATCACTGGTTTCCAGATGATTTGGCTTTGATATCAGATGTGTGTATGTGTCCCTCAACTCCCTTGTATGGCCTATAGGATTGCATATGAATGACCTTGACCGATATCTCAAAGTCACAGAAGAAATTACCATATGCACTCAATTAAAACATATATCCTCATATCTAAAAATGGCTTAGTCAGTCATACATAAGGGGACATCCTTCGATTATACAAATGTAGTATGTAACATAAAGTTTTTAATAGTCCTGAAACATTTTTGCTTATTTTTTCAATGTCAAAATATAACATAAGGTATTTTCTTCAGGAAATCAAACTTTTATAACTTCATAGCTCATGCATTCTGACACAGGTGTCTGCAATTGGACAAAAGAACATGTCTTTATAACAGTTTTGTGTTTTCACTAAAATCCACCTCGTAATTGTCATAGTCTGGTAATGACATGATTCTTAAAGTGAGCATATAAAGTGAGGTCACACACATATATATATATATATATATATATACATACACATACATATACTGAAGCATCATACTTTCAAGTTCCCACCCTCATATAATTTATTCAATAATAGTATTGGTTTATTCATTTACAAGGACCCAAATCTCGCATCGCTACCCCATTACACCATAGTCTATGCACCCATTTAACTTTGCCACCATGGTGGGTCAACATGTGAGCTTTGCTCTTTTATTCACATCTGAATTGAGCATGTCAGAACCCAGGGCAGTATCAAACTTTTAATCTATCTTAATATACAAATGCCAGTTTTGTCTCTTAAAAGATGAAAAACATATCTGAAATCAAAAGAAATGTAGTGTATTTAGGCCCTTTCAGATTATCAATATAAATATATATATATATATATAATATATATATTATATATATGAGTGTGTAGTGTCCACATGTGATATCTACATCCACAGCAAGACAGAAATAACACCAAGGTAGGGAGCCATGCCTAGACCTGTGGGCTGTTATGTACAAATTGCTCCCTTGTTTTCCTACCATGTAGACCATAATGAAAGACCGATGGATGAATATAGGTCACGAAGATAATGAATTAAGGCCTTACAAAGAGCCACATAAGGAACAAGATGTTAAACGCATAGGTAATGTTTGATTCTTCTTCTGCGGGCAAGAGGAAAAACAACATCACATTTCTTTTAAGATAATTTAAAATCGCATTTTCATTATAAATCAAAGTTATTGGTACATGAATCATTATTTCATTTTCATGAATATTTGTACATGAAGTATATTTATATGTGTTTCATCATTGTGGTGTTAATAGATTTATAGTGATAGTAAAAGAAAATCATTCCTAACCAGAATATATTAGAATATATGATAACATGTGCATGTTTGAATTAATTTGTTATAAATGAGACTTTAATAAGGATGACATTTTTTAAACAGCATTTCAATAAAAGATAGGGTTTATGACCTTTAAGTTTTAAACCATTCAGTGTGAGATATATTTAGAAATAAATTGCAGGTCATTTACTTTTAAAGCTGTGAATGTTTCTTACATATGAGTGATTGGAAATGTTTCAGATATTATGATAAATATGGGATACTCTAGGAAAGAAATTGAAGATTCACTGCAACAAAACAAGTATGATGATATCACCGCCACATATCTACTGCTGGGCAGGAGAACACAAGAAGTATGTCCACAGTTAATCAACACAAAATGTTTTCTTTATTGATAATGTTGAATGCTTCAATATAAAATTATTATTATTATTATTTTATTTTATTTTATTTTTTTTTTTTTTTTATCACATGTGTTGCATTTGCTTTAGTTTACAGTTCAGGAATTTGTTTTCTTGAATTATGTCCTGGTGTGTGGAAAATATTTTTTCAAAACATTATGCCCTCTTGCAGTCAATTGGAGACAGGAATGCATAAGAATTGAATCAGATGATAATTGTGTGTGTGGGTATTTTTTGTTTTCAGCTGGAGTCTGAATCACGGTCAGGAAGTAGTTTGTCACTGAAGCAGCTGCAGATTCCTCACCGCCCCAACAGTGAGTTGAGCGCCAATTCTTCACAGTCGCCCTCCCATGGGGGCTCCAAGGTCCAGCGCAGCATATCTGCAACAAACCCTAAAGGCAGGCGATATAGTAGCGGGGGTGAAAACCGTGGTGAGTCTTGAACATGCAGGCAACACCAAATTCCCAACTACGCTGAATGAAGTGGGCATTTCTCTACTATTGTGGCTACGGCACCTTAAGTTTGCCTTGTATGAGTTTGTCGGCGTTGATTGCCGTCGTCTCGTTCTCCCCTCTTGATCTGGTTTTGAGTTTGCATACAAAAGTACTGTATATCTGTCTCTCGGCAGTTTTAGCAATTCAGGAAACAGCAAAAAGCAAACAGTACTGCATCTGTGGGTTTGTTACAGGCTGGTCAGGATCAATTTTCTATTATATATTGTGGTTGTGGGAAAGCATTGGATGAAGATATTAACCACCAATAACAAAAATATATTTGGTGTTATAATTTCCCTGAAACTTTTAACAAAAATTTTAATAAACATTTTCAATATTGTAAATGGAACCTCTTTGCTTACTTTAAACACACACTTGAAATTGCAAGCAAATTGCTTCATGCACCCTATATAAATGCTTTTTCACAACTTTTGCACCCTTATCTATTTATTAGTGTAATTAGCATGCTTCAGCATCAGACTAGTTTAATTTACCTTATTTATAGATCATAGATTTTACCTTTAAAATATAATTATTTATATAGACAACTTGTAAGTAACTTTATTGTAATCATTAGTTTATATATATATATATATTTTCCTTTCTTTTTTTTTCTATTCACATAAAAAAATTAATTTATGGAGTGTGTCATGAAAGAACTGTTTTCTTGTAAGCAGGAACAGGAGTGGCAAGTAGTGCACCTTATTCAAAACGAGGCAGTAGCACAGATACTGCCTCCAAGGAGAATGCCATTCATCCATCAGGACCCCGCAAACCCTCATCAGCAACAACGCCAACGTCTTCATCAGCAACCAACAATAGCACTAATGCTACGGGTGAATCACCCAAGGTGAGAAAGGCAAGATACGTTCCCCGTACTTAGTCTCACACTAACACATTTCAGGGATGGCAACTTTCAAAACTGGAAATGGATGGATAACTCCAAAATAAGATATAGCATTTTTTATGCATGCAGAAAATAATGCTTTCAACAAAGTAAATATCTAATTTCAGGAGTTCCAAAAGTGAGGACATTTTTTGGTTCAAAATAAAGGTCTTATGAAAAACAACAAGTATCACGATTTTCCTTGATTTGAAATCATATTTTTTTGTGGACTTCTGCAGCTGTATACCATAACAGAAAATTAAATCTTCCATTGAGTCTGCCACCCTTGAACAATTTCACAACATATATAAGAATTAAAGACACCAAAACACTAGTTTTGTACGCATACAATAATGATATATCAAATTATGATTTTAACACGTAAAATATTTTAATGAGTGCCAATAATTTACTCAAATTACGTTATGATGTATCTTTTTGAAATGGGCAAATACAAATATTTGCACACTTCCAAATCTTAGAAGTACCATTGGTGAAACTCTTAAATGCAGTCTCAGGTGTTATATACTGTACTATCCCTAAAGCCACCCTCTACCTAATTACCGCCCCCTCCTGTCTGAAGCCTTTCAGCAGACCAGGCCTTGGTGACTGGGGTAGTGGAGCTGCAGACTTATAATTCGACGGGTTGGCTATCTCAGTAATTAATATGTAAACAGTACTCACAAAACAATGCAATACTCATGCAAACATCAAAGAAAACATCTAATACACCCCTTGTAATGTTGGCCACAATCACCTGTTTAATATTTATCAATTTCACATGATGTTACACTGTAAGCAATTCCTCATGCTTGCATCAATGTGTAAGATCTGACACCTGATTTGTGAGCGAGGGTCATGTAACTTAATTGGTAAATTATGCTACAGGCAAGTGGTCAAGTGGGGGAACTACAGGGCTCAACACTGACTATAAGAGCTTGTCATCTTCAATGCTTAACATGCTTAGTTGTTTTGTGTCTGGACTGACATATTCATTTTTATTAGTCCATCTAGAATATATTGAATAATACTGTGCTATACAATTATTCTTACCATCAAGCTACTCTTCAAGTGCAACAAGATGTGACAATTTAGTTACTAAACATCTATTGTCAATCTGAAAAACAGTCAATTTTGAACCCTGGTCTTGGCATGTCTTCCAGTCACATATTAGCGGCCCCCCTCAGAGACAATGTTTCTGCCCCTGGGGCGGCAATTAGGGATAATACGGTAATTAGCATCAAAGTACTCACAAAATCACATCTTTAAAAAGAAACAGATAATTAAAAAAATTATTAAACATATTCAGTCACCAGTTTCCATTCTTATAAGGGGGAACAGCATACTGCTTTTAAAACATCAAAACCTGTGTGTTTGCTGTGTTTCACTTATTGAGGATTCTTTAATCTTCGAGGTAGTTTCCAGTACCTCCTGGAAATCACTGTCCTGTGTGTGTGTTTGTTAACTATTTTTCCTCTATGACCTACATTTGAACCAGTGCTGCAACTATTCTCTGACTTGGGACAGGGGTTTTGATATTTAACAGTCTATGAATTAGATCAGAGAACAGCCTGCAGCACAAAGGAAAAGACCTACGTCATTAGGTCAGATATCAACCAGTGCAATGTATTTAGTATTAAGGAACCTGGCTTTAGCCATGTATACTATTATTGTTGACATCACAGATCATTACAGTACCGATTGTGAAATCAGTCACAAGGTATCTAGTTATTTTGTAGATGTGTTTTTGCAGTGTGGTCACAATGTTAGGATATTGGTATATGAATTTATAACAACATTGAAAATTTCAATTTTTTAAGTTACCCATATATTTTTATGATCATCTTTGAAGGTCAAGTTTATGTTTTGTTGTTTCATGACATGTGTGTTAAGTGACCTTGTGTTCATGACAGCTTCACGAGAACATAGTTTTATCGATGGGAATAGTTTATCATCTTAAGACAAATTCTGAAATTTGCTTTTTGATCAATTTAACAATACATATAATTGTGTGTGAAGGACCTGAAATTGGAGATAGAAGATAATGGAGTAGAATTGTAAATGTTTGTTCAGATCTCATCAGCCATTAGTCCTGGCAAGTCGGCTATCCCTAAGAAGCAGATTCCCAAGAACAGTGTGGTCGGTGTAACAAGGCGCAACACCTTTGGCTATGGGGACAACAAGATCCCAACAACAGACCGGCCATCCTCCACCAACAAGTCAACGTCTTCTGCTGCCACAACCACCAATAACTCAGACCTTAGAAGGTAGGTTTATTAATAATATAAGATAAGAAGTACATGGGCACCTTACATTCCTTGCCATTCTCATCCATATATCAGGCTCCATATGTCCTGAACTCCCATACCTTATCCTCTAAGACACTTATTTCCCCAATATGATAACCATATCCGCACCTTATTAAACCACTTGGCTCCCAATTAGTTACTTTTTTGGGTTTAGTCTAGTTTTAAAGTCAATTCAAGTATTAAATTGCATTATGATGTCCCACCGGTAGGTGAAGACATATTACAATTCCCTGTCCATGTACATTTCTAATGTTAGTATTCCTGTATTAAATTTAATGTTGGGATTCTTTACTATATTTTATTGTTAGCTTTTTCACAAAAAAAAACAAAGTTTAACAAAGAATTGTAAAACCAAGGAAGAAATTTCAGAATTATGTTTTTTTGATACACTCTTCTGTATTTAAATCCTCGTATATCTATCTGTACATGAAACAAAATGGGCTTAAATATTTTTATATTCATTTCCATGCCAATCTCATTCATCAAAAGTTTAATTTGCACTTACTTTCAATAATAAACCATCTAAAAGTAAGCCCAAAAACAGGCTGCCAGACAAAATTTTTTTTCACCTTTTTCTTGCATAAATGTTGAATGGAGTCACAATTTATGCATGAATAAACAGGTATTCCCCAAAATATGTGCATATTTATTCTTCCTATAATCAATGTGGGAGATTAAGACACACCACATGCAAGTATTCCCTGCTTTCTGCCCTTCTGGTATGCCATTTTTGCATGCAATTTAAGCATCACATACGAGAACATCGAGAAGAATCTCACTGGAATTTAATATGTAGTACCATGACCATAAACATATATGTTGGGACATTCTCGCAGTCTCTGATTGCCATTTCCTCAAATCTGATTTATTGCCATAAATATCTGTCAGAAAAAAATTAATATATGATTGAAGAAGCATTATGATTTGAGATTTTTATGAATAGTAATTTTGTTGTTTACAGTTCTGAGAAATCTTAATAGCTTAGAATTTGTTCTTTTCAATATTGTATTAAAATGTCAGTATTTTTAGTTGTGAGACAAAACAAATAAAAAACTTTGCAAATTGTATTATCGGTCAGATGAAACTCGTCAGCATCTATATCATTAAAGTTAGTGGAACATTTCCTAAAAAGAGCATAACCTAATAAAACCTATCCAGACTTCAACAATGAAAGTAATTTTAAATATATTTATCACATTTCATTTCATTTGTGCACATTTTAGTTTATTCTTTGAAAAAAAGATTGTCAATTTGATAGACTTAAAACCTAATGTGTTGAAAGTACAGGTACAAATAGTTTGCTTTGACAATTATGCATGTTAACCAGATCATGTTAATCTTTGGTGGACATTATAGGCAGTTTGTTTTACCCAAAGAAACAAAATCCCCGGAAACAATGCTATATGCTAAACGCTACACTCTTACATCCATAGGAAAATACTTAGGCAATGATGAGGTTACTTCTTTTCAACCATTGATATTGGTTTATTCATCTAAAAAGAACAAATGCATAAATATTTTGAAACACAATTCAATGTCATACATACAGTTTCATGTCATTAATCCACATTGTCATAACTTTGTTAAAACCTCAAGCATTGTTTGAATGTAGATGTAGAGAGTCCTGCTTTTGCTTGGCTGAGCAGGTACAAGTGAAGTATGTGATGTTTGTTCCCATGTTCCTTGTCCTCCTATTTTTAGTAACTTTGGTCTGCAGTGTTTGCCAAGTAGATCATATTGATTAAGTTATAACTCACCCATTCCCGTGTTAGCCCACTGTCAACCTTCACTGTACAGATGTATTACATGTCAAAAGTGTTGTCAGGGAAATCACGGTCACAATGGTAATCACTGTGATGTTATGTATCTGTACCATGGCCATGACAAACATTGTACACGTGTGTTGTTTGATTGTCTTGTTCTCACGTCCCACTCCTCTCCTTCCTTCAGTTCTACAAGGGCCCCACGCCGAGAACCGCTGCAACGGAGCTTCAGGTGAATACTACCTCGCTACACTACACAATATATATATATATATTTATCAGCTACCTCTTAGTCTCCCAATGCACTACTCATGATCCTTTATATTTATGTACATATTATATACAATACCAAACATACCCATTTTATTTTCTCATACTCCATTTGTTCAATGACTACCAATTTAATTTTAAAATCATTTTTATTTTATGTTTTAATGTATCCAGTATATCTTTTTTTTTTTTTTTAATCTGATACCTAGAAATAGTATGTTTTTTGTTTGCATGTTTTGCATTCTTCATTCTAGTGAAAATTGGGTTCACACAAAGGATGTTTTGGCATTTTAAAATTTTCCAAACCATAACTGGCTTGGTATATTCTAACTTGATTGAGGAATATAACTCGAGATGGAAATATATATATATATATATATATATATATATATATATATATATATATATATATATATATATATATATATATATATATATATATATATATATATAAAAAGTTGTATTACTCAAAGTGTGTCCTCTGCATGACACTTAGGTTAATTTCTTTACATTTTGGGGAATTTACATTTTGGGGAATTGATGATATGTTCTATATCTTGATTGTGTATGTTACAAGTTTTAACAGTATTGCTACCATTAATTAATAGATGGGTAGAAGGTTCTTAAATTATTAAAAAAAATACTTCAGGTGAAAGCTATTTTTGCAAATTTACAATGCCCAAACTGATAACCTATAAAACATAAGATTCATAAAATCAAATATGTAGTGTGGTTATTTGGTGATGGACATTTTGTCAGATGGGTGTTAGATACATGAAGATTAAAGTTATATGTTGAAGTTATTTATAAAGCACCTGCCCGTCATAAGTTTTAAGCATAGATATTGTGTTTATTGGTGCAAGTATCTCACATGTCTGCATATTTTAACAAGTAAATTGTGTTTTGCTGTGGTTAGTTGGTGGCTTCAACCCAGATGTACATGTAGAATGAACAAATGATGACTGATGCACCACAGTGCTACCTTCTGGGAAATGTCAGCATTGTATTGGCCAGGCATTGTTTCACAGTTGTTTGTACTCTCGTAGTGCCATGTGGTCATCCAGGTGGCACCTTGTCTCTCAGTTTGTAGTGTACTTTAAGGTGACTGGCTTTTACTTGTTTACTTTCCAGTCAATATAATAGAGGCTATCTCATGTAAGTGTACCACGTTTGTATATTATGGCCGTTTGTAGGCCTTAAAATGACTTGACCAGTTAAAATGGGATTTAGGAGTGTATTATTTCCATATGTTCTTACACTCCATGTTAAACAAAAAGCTAATCCTTTCAGCATGACAAGAAAATAGGCCTGATGTAAATAGTACTGTTTATTTAACATCCAATATAATATAATATAACTATAAAAGAAATTATATTCTGCATTTTGAAGTACAATACCACAGAATGCCATCTATATTTCATGCAACAGTTCAGAAAAAATATAACAGTATTGACATTTTGTGCTGACTTGTCAAAAATTAAAGTCATCGTTAAAGTGGTCAATGAAAAGAAAATTGGCCAGATAAGGAAACTCCTATGGCGTGTTTTCTTGAAATGTGAAATATAATTGCGTCTTTGCAGGAATTTTCAAAATGTGTATGCCCCATATGGCATGATGCTGAGTCACGAGTGAGCCTTATATGCACCATCTATATTAACCCTACTTTAGAATACTACCTCATTATTAATATATTATTCTCTTTCAATTTTGAGATTTTTTGTACTTTTGAGCATTTCTCTCCACTTGTATGACCATAAAAAGCTCTCGTTGTTTGCATGTATCATGTACCAAATATAATGGATATGTTTGCCAACGGTTGCTTACATGTGTAATGAAACAGAAAAAAAAATCCAATCTTTTAGCTGAATTAGCAATATCTTGGTGCTAGAATATTTTGAGAGAAAAAAGTGCTTATTTTTTCTATCCTGTATTTTTTTACTGGAATGCACGTTAGGTATTCCCATACATTTATAATGTACAATATATATCTATATACTTTAACATGCTCTATGTCTTCTATATACCAAATAAGTGAGAATTTACTTTGATCATTTTTTAATAAGCCTTGACCCCCATTTATGATATATTTATATATTTGAATATACTCTTTTAAGATATGTATAAATTGAATACTACAGAAAAGATATGAACAACATTTAATATTTGGGAGTTGCGCTTTATTAAGATTATCTTTACTGACATAGCCTCATTTTCCTGTCAAATAAGACAAAAGCTGACAAATGGTACACTACTTAACAATGAGATTGCAACAAATAAGGTATCTTACACAGAGTATTGTACTAAGATTAACTGCAGGGCTCTTAGATAAGTTCATGATTTAGCAGCTTGTTGGTTTCTTTGTGACTGCATGGTTGTAAATATGATAAGACTGTCCTTTTCCATGTAGCTGCGACTTTTGCATGTGTTGTTTTTTTCTTGTGCATCCTTGATCATATTTCTCCCTTTATCTTTTCTATATTTGCTCTCCACATATTTCATCATGGATTTCCATAGCTTTGACACTCTGAAATATAGATATATATATATACATATATGTAGCAGACAAGACATTTGATAATACAAACCCCTTCACCAGAAAACCAAAACACTCAGATTTAAGGTTACAGACCACCGCTTTCAGGCCTTTGATCAGTGCTTTCTTACCCCAGTATTGATTTAAGCTGATGGATACTGCCAAATACCAATGGATGACATAGAGTTTGGTCCCTGGTGGTGTGTTGACTAACAATGCCTCCTTTGGCTGGTCTGTCTTGTTTGTAGTAATCTTCCCAGCACGCCAGTAAGTCAGGCAACCACTACTTCTTCAGACCGGCCTGCTGCGCGACCCAAAGGCCATGTGAAATCAGCAAGCACGTCCCATCCTGTTAGAGACTTGCCACCCTTGCATGACCCTGTTGATCCACTCAGGCCAACGTAAGTAGCCTGTCCATGACTGCTGACTCCGTCAATTGATCACTGACCTTCACCGGACCTGCCAACTATTCTCCACCAATCAAAATTGGCCCCTCATTTCCCTATGAGTAATGTTACTAGCCTTTTATTCTCAAATTTATTTTCTTGCATTTTTTTCAATTTAAAAACTATCACTTAGAGTGATAACATGTTGGCAGGTCTGCCCAGTAAATGTCAAATTTAATGAGTGGATGAAAAAAGTAATATTTCTTTAGATGAGAAGTTAAATTGGAAAAACCAAAAATGTTGATCCACCTTAAAATGTACATTGTGCTTAATGTTAAGTCATGATAGGTACAGGATGTGAAGCATGAGCTTGAAGACAGTAATGCCTGTGTGATATATAACTGGTGTGCAGCAAGCATGTCCTTCAGCAACCTCTATATGAAAGTCTGCTTTGGAAACTCGGGGGTTCACCCCAATATGAATTTGAAAGCCCACAAATGCTAGATTGCCGGTTTGAGATGATTTGACACTAACCTTTTTACAATCAGACTTTTCAACACATAGCAATAATTTGCATCGCTGTATGTTTATCAATTAATCATTCTGTGTTTGTGATCACATCTGTACCACTTTAGTTTAGCTTTTGAAAAAGTTCATGAAACAAAACAAGAAAATATTACTCAACATTGTTTGTATACAATGTCCATGATATGTGCATTTGTCTTGTGATACTGTCGTTATCAAAGGATTAAAGTGTAGCTTGAAAGAATGTGGTAGAAACTTGCTGTCTGTGAGTGTAGTGCATGTTGACATCCATGCCATTGTTGTTTCATCTTCTGTGCCATCCATGACAAGATAATTCTGATGAAAACAAACCTCTATATTTCCTGTCTATCTCATTTCAAATATAATATAGTTAGATATTTGCATAATTATTTTTATTTCAACACCAAAATAAGTATATATGTAGTTTATTTCTGTCCCTCCTTTATTTCTATTATTACTTGGAGGCCAGCAACACCTGTTATTTATGTGGAGTAAACCTCATGGCCCTGTCCCCAGCCCCTTTCCTGTCACAATCACTGTACCACACAAACAATATACTGGAGTTTTGCAGCAGGTTCTAGTTATTTTTGGACAATATTTTGATGTATACAACATGTAATGATCATGTAGGGGGAGGATTATCATGTAATAACATGTACAGTAAGACTACTACGTGTATGGTGAAAATTGTATATGATATGCTAACATTTGCATTTGCCATCATTAAATATATCTAAATATTGAGGTTTAAAATTTGATCATTTCCAAACCTTTCAATTATTACATCAAGGTGTTCTCTCTCATTGTCTCTTTGTGTTCAGGTTGTATTGGAGTAATAAGCACTTTTGTTTTATCAGCTATCACGCAGAGGCTTTTTCAACATTTGAGGCAGTAGTTGGCTTCTTAAACAGATATCAAACTTTTTAAATTAGGGTATAGTTGTATGTTTGTCAACCCCCCTCCCATTCCTTTGTGTTGTGCATATCCAATCATCTGAAAGCTCATCATCTAAAACCAGCAATATATAATGGAAATGGGCCAGATAAAAACAAGAATAACCAAAATTGAACCTCAAATCAATACATTAGCTCGAAATATATCCAAGCTGATTTTATGTTATTGGGCATGGTGGCTGCACAATGTACATAATGATTGTACACAATTATAACCTTGACACTATCAATAACCTATAGCATATGTAACATGTTAACTGTTTTACTAATGCCGCTACTGCAGTGGGGTTCACAAACAAAAAGTGCCCGAGTGGTGTCTGACATTCACCGCTGTCTACTTTCTTTTAATCATGTTTTTTTTTTTATGCTTTCACATTTGTAAATAGTGCATTAAGGAGACCAAGTGGTGGATTGTTTTAACCATAAAAATGAGTGATATACTTAGATTACTAAAGACATTTAGGAAAAAACAATCGTATAACACAGCAAATTATGCTCTCAAGACATCTTGAAATTTCTGTTTTGCAACATCCACATGCCACAACTAATTATATACTGTTTATTATTGAAGTAAACAGTAAGAAAATTAGTTGTACATTGTAACTTAGGTACATGTCATCGTTAGAATTGTCAACCCTCGTATTTCGGAGGTAAGTAGCTGATGATGTTAACTTGACTTGGTTTCAGAACTGCACCTTCATCAGCAAAGACTTCAATTCCTGTGTCCCCAGTGTCGGGTAACACCAGGTTCCCACGTGGTACAGCTAGCAGAAGCACATTCCATGGTGGGCCAATAAGGGAACGACGGCAGATCAGCAACACTTACAATGGCCCTGGTGGTATGCCCACACACAGTCAGGATACCTCTGCCATGGGCCCACAGGGTCGCATGTCCTTCTTCAACAAGATAACTTCCAAGTTCTCACGAAGGTACGTATAAAACAATGAGTAAGAAACTTTTTTATACAGGGCAAGTACAGGTTCAATTATAGATTAAATGAACCAATTTTATGCTTGATAAAAAGTTGTTTATAAAGTAATACGCTTCATTAAAATAAGCACAGAAATGAATTTCTGTTTGAGGTTGTGCATAAAAGGTTAGGTTGTGATTGAAGTGTGGAGATATCGGGGGCTTAATGCATCAGCTGAGGAGCCTTGCCACATTACCATTTCAATCTGATTTAATTATGAAATTTAATTGGAAATGGGCTGCTTAGTTTGTGGCAGGTCAAACATTTGCAACTGCTTTCGTCAAAATGTGCTTGTAATGTGCATCTTGTGAGTTATATTTGTATGCATTGTAGTTAGAATAACCCTACTTGTACAAAGTATGAAAATTCAAGCAATTTTGAATAAAGTAATAATCTCTGGATTGTTTACACTGATTTGCACAAATAAACATTATATCACATATAAATTTAACTTTTTGAAAAATTTGCTTTTATTAGAATGAATACAATCAAATGAAATAGTAATGTTATTACACATACCCCAGAAGGAATATATTGCTCACAGTTCTGAAAATTGTTATTTTAGTGTTTTTCTTTAATTAAAAAAATAGACAATTATTTTAAAACTCGGCACAAAATGTTCAAGGGTTAAACAATATTTTGCATACTGAATATAACAGGCACAAATAATGAGTTTTATTTAGATAAGATATGTAATGAGTTAACATAAAATTAAGCATATCTACTCACCTTGCTGCTCTAACCATGCTTATATTGCTTTTCATGTATGTTTACAGGTAATTTTATTATAAATTATAATAATTGGCCTGGAGCAATTGTGGCACTCATATATTTGCTTGCACTACTGTACATAATTGAGATTTAGTGATTTGGCCTAAGTGAGACACTTGCCTTAAATTATTAACATGTGCACATTTCAAAATAAGATAAAATGCAAAGCAATTCATTGCCACAATTGTTAAACAAAAGGCACCCACTTCACTGATTTGTCAAAGAGGCACTTTTGAAAATTTGAATTAACTATGAACACATTTTGATTTGTTTGGCTCCTCTGAACATACCCAGTCTTGTTGGTTCAGTAATTACTGGCAGAGTGCGAGTGTGGTATTGAAAAAAGCATGCTGGTCATCTGACAAGAAATATAATCCCAATCGACATCTTACCACATCAAGAGTTCTTCATTAAAAATGTTCACTGATATTTACTCAATCATTTTGCCAGAAGATAAAAAAAATGTGTTTGTAATATCTCTATTGGTATACAACATATTACACAATAAACATAATTTGTTTATGAGTACAATGTCACATTGCAGATAATGCATTGCATGTTCCAGTTGATAACCCAGTAGTGAGAGATAAGAGGACAAACTTACCTGCCTAATATATCCATACTGAGCGTCTAACACTGCAAGTCCTGCCAGATGAGTGGCATGCATGTTGTCTCATCGTACCGTCTGCCTAGCTGAGCTATGTCCAAATCTGCATCCGTGCATGCATGGCCCTGACCCAAAAACCAGCTTGGTCGTTGAGTTGGTGGTTGCATGCCAGCATGCTGCCTACTAAAACAATCAGTGAAGTCAACTTTTCATCCCCATGTTTCTTGCATTTTTTTAATTTCCAGCAAATTGTTCCGTAGGTCCATGAACGAAAAGGAGACTGATGCAGTGAAGCCCCGTTCATTGCGCTTCACTTGGAGCATGAAGACCACAAGCTCCATGGACCCCAACGAGATGATGCGTGAGATCCGCAAGGTGCTGGATGCCAATCACTGTGACTACGAACAGCGCGAGAAGTTCCTGCTTCTATGTGTGCATGGTGATCCAAACACGGACAGTCTTGTGCAGTGGGAGATGGAGGTGTGCAAACTTCCCAGACTCTCTTTGAATGGAGTACGATTTAAGAGAATATCGGGCACTTCCATTGGATTCAAGAATATAGCGTCAAAAATTGCAAATGAATTGAAGTTGTGATGGGACGCCCGTGGGTGCCCAGCGACGGGCGGCAGTCAGACCCACGTATTCTACCCCGACATGGACCCCGATTCAATGAGCGCTTCAATGGCTTCAGCCATGATGGGCTCAGCACATCCAGCCGAGCCTGCTAGCCCAGAACCCAACATGACTGCGGGAGTTCTGACGCACAGCAGCTCCTACCTCGCCCCGCGTCGTCGCCACAGCCGCTCTGGCAGTGGGGTTCGACGTACCAACACCACACTAATTTAATACACACACACAGGATGACAACCAGCAAACTTGGCATGGATTTTATATACATAATTATAGACATATTATGTAAAAAAAATTGTATAGAACAAAATATTTGAAAAAATGCAGACTTAATGGGAGAAATTTGGATGATACCCTGCATTTTACAGGGTTGGTTGATTTCAACATGTGGTTGTACAGAAGTTTTTGTTTCGCCCGAGGTGGGTTTAATTTTACCAATCATGTGAGCCTAAACCAAATGAGAAGAGGACCTGAATGAGAATGAGGTTACCATGCTGATTCACCCAATTATGGATGTGTGAGATGAATTTGATTGTTTATGATACATGAACTAGTGATATGATCAAAGAGATAAGAATGGATGTGTGTAAAGTATCTGTAAATGAAGTACACACAAATGATGCCCAAATGGCATTTCTATGATTATATCCGTGGTAAACAAGAAGATATGGTGCCAGTATGTGTAACTTGAGCAGAAGGTGTGGTGTGGTGTGGCGAGAGCCTCCAGGAGAGTGGCAGCTCCACCTCCCACCCAGTCTGTCAGTTCAATGTGCAGGTCACTATGCCCTGAAATATAAGTGTTCACCCTCTTCCATGTGGAACGCCAAAAATGCAGTAAATTTATGTCACAAAGCAAACATACAAACCAGTGCCAGGGAACAGGACCCTTTATAATATATATATATATATATATATATATATATATATATATATATATATATATATATATATATATATATATATATATATATATATATATATTATCACACAAAACAACCAAGTCTACCATGTTCTCCATGTAATATATTAATATAGTAATATAAATAATAATTCTTTCAACATGACAATGCAGGACAATGGGACAGAACTTTTGTAGATATTATATCAGCATTCAGTCAATGCCACAAGCTTTAGCGACAGTAAGATGTCACAGAGTTTTGTTATATGATTTAGAACCTATTGTCAAATTACCCACCCCAACCATTGTACAGTGTATATTATTTCTCATATTGAACAATATGACTGTGTAAGCCCAAAGCGCCACAAAACATACTACACTGCAGGGTTCCAATTCTTAAGTGTGTACAGATATTCACCAGGGGGTGCCACTGCATGCCATCATGAAAAAGTGATAATGAATAATTATGTTAAAAATATGACATACTGCACTAAAATGATAATAATCTGGTGTAATATAGATATTTTCTACTATAAAGTAATTGTCTTGCAAAAATGTCTAATTATCCAGATGTGGTGAAACTTATACAGATCTTCCTGTATAAAATACAAATGCTTGCATTGCATCATGCATCCACCATTACCCATTTTTAATATAAATAAAGTCATCCCGTTTTCCATGTCATACCAGTTTTGTCATTTTAAGTTTGCTTTGGCAACCAATGGGGCCATTATCAAGTGTAAATATGACTTATTATTAACATATGGCCCTGTATAAATGGTTATAATAGTATGAATATAAAGTAATAATATTGTATGATCAACAATAGCCAGTCAATCTTTATTTTATGTTGGAGCTAAACTTGAGTGTCTTACATCATTCTTAAGCCAGTACAATGTGTCACATCATCACATCATCTCATTATTAATGGTATTAACTGTATATTAATTCATCCAGAGGATTAAAGGACCTTTATCCAAAGGATGGCACATACAGGTTGTCACTCTCAAAGGCCTGCTACCACGTTAACTGCAATAGCTAAAAGTGGCTTGTCCAGACTGGGTTCTAATCAACTTGATAATCTTTAAGAATCAAGAATGAAATTGGCAGAGAAAAAAACAAAAGAAATAAAAACATTTTGTGATCAATTCAGTGCTTTTACATTTAAAAGGTCAGCTTTATAATAAAATCAGAAAATGTATTTTCCACAAATTTTAGGTCAAACAATCTTCTCTAGAATCCCAGTCCATATGACAGGCCACTGTATCACATTTTGTAATAATAACCAGTGTTTCCTGCTAGCTTTTTGTGGTGGACATTATTATTATATTACTTGGTTGGAAATCATCTGGATATTATGGTGATGCAAAGTTATTATTTTGGCTTTAATATTCATAATAACCCAGCTGTTAGAGCAAGATGAACACACAAGTAAAACTTTGGCTTCATTTCAAACAAGTAAATTGTAAAGTATGATTAATTACAAACAGAATAAATCATGGACCAATTTGTATTTGGTTAAATTATTTTAATATACATGATATATAAATGTAACCCCAAAAAATATCAATTACACAAAAATAACATTAAATTCTCATAATTGGCCATTGTATTTTTAGGTGACATGAGGTCTTTGTGCCAATCTTGAAGACATGAATTTGAAGTGAAGAATTATTATGGAAGAATATGTACGAGTGTCCATCATCTCTGTTTTCTGTGATTCTTGTGTGTGTTCATGTTCTGGAGAAAATGATTCTTTTATGGCTCCTTTCAGGTTAAAGCAATATTTTTTTCATTTTACCACAGCTAGAACTCCTATTTTGTATATTTTGACCTCTTATTTTTTAATTTGATTAAAGTATGTATGTTGTATTTTAGAAATAATAAATGGTATGCCAGTAAAATATGTCATTAAGAATAAAGGCATAGAACTTTATTTGGGCTTAGTCAGATTATAAATTGAATGGATACATAAGATGTGAAATTGAGAATTTAGATTAAGATATACAGCCAGACCTTGACAAAATGCCAGAAGTAAATCATTAGAATAGCATAACATGAAGAGATTTTGGATGTTTTCATGCTAATTGCTTCTCTGGTGCTATGAAACTGCCTTGTGGAGAGATGAGCCCGCACACACCTGGGCTAGTGTGATGTGAGATTAAATGACCAATGCGAAACAGTGGTAGAAATGTAGGAATGTCAGTGAATAAGCATTTGTATTTGTTTATCAAAAGAAAAGAAAACTTCCTCAATGTTGGGATTTGAGTTATTTTCTTGTTTGCTGCAAAACTAAGCAATAGGCATTGATAGCAAAATAATATAATGTATCTTTCATTCAGTATTAGTTATTGTTTGTATACCTCAAATTTATACATTTAACATGGCAAGAAGCTGCATGCGTTACCACATGATGGAGGAGATTTGGCTCAGATGAGTAATCTTTTAATTTATCACTGAGGAGCGAATTTTGTTTTATATAAACAAGATAATTTTTGTTACACATAAAAGTTCTCATCATGGATGCTTGCCATATTTATACTTTTGTTGATCATTTTTCGTACAAATCTCATAAGTATTTTTGTAGATGCTGTGCTCTGTATATTGCAAATTTTAACTTCACAGATGTTGGCATCCAAATAGAATGCTCCACTTAAGTGAACTTATCCTTCTATAAAGAGATTATTTTCTAGGAAGCTAGGAATTCTTTATATATAAGTAGGACCACTACAAATAGAATAATAGTTATGTCTTATTTGTGTATATATCTTGATTAAAGAGATATCTTTATAATCTTTATATTACACAGATTGTAAAATCTGTGTTGCTGACTCTGTGGGTCATCTGCAATTCAATGTACTCATGTAAATTTATGTATGATTATCATAAGTGCAAGCAGAGATATGTAATTTAAATTTAATTGAAACCAATTCATCCAAACAAACTTTGTAAAACCACATCACCCCTCATTGTGATAAATGTCCTCATCCCCATTCATATTGTAGATGAATTCATCATTTTCATAAAAAGCACATTGTCATTTTTTCAAAGCTGGCTTGCTGATGTAAAAAAAAAAAGATAATTTGAAATAAATATGGGTCTTATAAAACTGTCTCCAAAACTTTTTTAGTTTTTTTGACTCAATGGAAACTCAACATGTAATTTCACATTTGATGTGCAAGACTTGCTTCACCTTACTAAATAAGTAGAGTATAGAAATTATAATATTCCCAAAAGTTTATCTTCCAGTTAGTGTAAAATAATGCTGGCAGAAAATCACAATTCAATAGTTTCTTCCCTGTGAAAAGGGAAGCTATTCACACATTCATTGGCAAGACTGAGATATTAGAGAAAAAAACCAAAAAAACATGCCATCAAGACTGGTGGGAAGAGGACGATTACTTCAACCAATCAGACTGCAGCTAGCAAATGAGTTAATTAAAAAGAAGTGTCAAGAGTAACAATGGCGAGTGGCAGCAATCACCTTATGTCTACATTTCTACATCGCACAGATGGCTTTCTCAGAATAAATAAATCATTGATCAGTTGAGAAAAAAATGATGACAATAATACTGATTTTTTAATGTTAATTATAATGGTGGAAGTGGACGAGGATTTACGTAAAAAAATTCCGGCACTACAAGTTTTAATTACGAACATTCATATTTTCGAAATAACGAATATCGGACATGGTGGATCGATTTTAATTGCGTTTTAAATAACTTAGCATAACTGATAACTAAGCATGTTAAGTATTGAGGATGACGATCTGTTATAATCAGTTTTGAGCCCTGTAGTTCCCCCCACTTGACCACATGCTTATAGGGTAATTAACCAATTAAGTTACAAGAGGCTGAGTTGTACTGTGACCCACATGTGACCCTCACTCAGCATTCAGGTGTCCGATCTTACACATTGAATTAATGATGCAAATAAGAATAGTTGTTTACGGTGCAACATCATGTGAAATTGAGAAATGTTGAACAGGTGTTTGTGGCAAGTAAAGTTGGGGAGGCTGGCAGTAACTGGGTAGAACTATTAGGGATAATACAATATTTTTGTAAACAAAGAAAATATAAATATAAAAATAATAACTTTATACACAAAACTTATGCAGAAATCTCTGCTCAAGATTTTCGGAGCTCAGACATGTTTGGACAGCTCTCTATTCCAAATTGACATAAATATAACATTATTTTCAACTAATTTTTCAAAATATATATATATATAATATATATATACAGTTTGTGTATTAGCAGAGTACTCTGAACTTCAAATTTGACAAATATGAAAAATGAACTATTCTGTTAAATATGTCAAGTTCACAGCTGAACTCAGTGAAGGATGCCCAAAGCCATTTTGTAAATGTTAATAAAGAGATAACTTAATTGATATGTTCCAATTTTCTATAAGAAGGAACCTGTGGCAGTGATGACATTGTAATAGTGACAACAGTGTGGGTGTTTGTAAAATTGCTATAATATAAGAACAGATTTTTTCATCATAGTTTACTGGTTCACTTCAAATGGTGCTTGCACATTGCCAAGTTCTTTCATAAAAGTAGCCTAATTGAAACTAAATGGATCCCTATAGAACTCTTAATGTAGTAAATTGAATCATAAAGTATCTGAATTGAATCAGTCCTCATCATCATCATATTGGACACCTCTGGCAGCTTTCCGTTTTCTGGTTCCTGGGTTGATAATGCTCATACCAGTCTGTTTGGATGCAACCCTTGGCTGTACCTTCTTTTTTCCTCCATCACCAAATATACCACCACCGATTACCCCACCTGGGGCCTTTTGGGCTTTCAAAGAATCCAAATTATTTGAAGCTTTTTCCAGTTTCATTTCTAGGTCAGTGGCTTTTTCTGCAAGTCTAAATAATATATTTGAGAGTTCTGTTTTTTTTTCATTTGATTTAGCTTCAAAAAGATCAACTTTAATGCTTTTTCGTCCTTGACCCATGTGCAGAGTTGCTCTTATTCCACTCTGGGATACCTGCATATCTCCTGAGGTGAATGCACTCCTGTAAAGAAAATTATCCTCAATAAAGACAAATTCAAAATAAACAGATATTGCAAAGGTGACAAAAATAGGAAAGTCGACAGGACCTTGATATGGAAGACTATTGAATCGTGACAATTGAAAAAAGTAGATGCCTTGTGACAAATGTTACAAAAGATAGCGTAACAATATGTGGTGTCAACAATAATAGTAGACATGACTTCAAACAGATTCCTTTGTAATATACATTATACTACATCTGGTACATTAAAATGACCTCACTTTTTGTAACATGGAATGGTTCTTATTTTGGCAATCATTGTAGACGAAGGAACTATCTGAATAACATTCCTATGATGTCTGTATGCACATCCGGGTCACTGACCAATCTCGGCAGACGAGACAATGGCAATTATTTAGACCAAAAAGTGTCCATAGTAACAATGGCGGGAAGCAGCAATCGCCATGTGTCTACATTTCAGCATCAAATAAGATGGCTTTCTAAGAACAACTGAGAAAAAACAACAGGGTCGTTTGGGGCAGCTACAGATTTTCAAAAGATTTTTTTATGATCTGTACATTCATGATGAATGTGTCGTCATTTACCTCTCTCTCGCCGTGAAATGGCAGCCAGGCCCAAAATAAACATAAGGCAAATTCACTGCTAGAGATCCTCAACTTAATAATCAATCAGTTGGTGTGAACAGGTTTCACAATCCTTTTGCTTTTTTTATATAAACTGACTGAAAAGAAAAGACTTGTACCGATGCTGATCCGTTATACAACAGATGGCGTGACGATTACATTTCAAAGTAAACATTCCATCTGGGTAAAGCAGGAGCTCGATCCTGACTCAGGCTGTTGGGTGTTCAACACAGAGTGGCATGTATGAGTGTGTCAAATCGGGATACAGAATTCTTTCTCGCGCTCATTTTTGATATTGAACACCTCGTGGTCGAACAGGAGACTGGTTGAAAATGCCAGCAACCTTCCCACAGCCTTTCAAAATGTTCAAAGTGTTTTTTTTGTTTTCAAGGCTTGAATGATGTTGTCGCAATATAAAATGATGTCATAAGTGATCAAGTGGCCAAACATCAATCGTATGACTCATCACAAAACAGCTTGTTGTATTTGGCATGTGATGCGTGTTGATGCGTGTTGTGTCAGTCAGAGAAATGTCTGACACCTTGTATTTTTGGGGGGCTTCTGAGGTCAAAAAGTTTGAATAGGAATGTTTGCATATACGTACTACATGACATCAAACTTGAATTTAAATCATAAAACCCTACTGATCACAGATAGTTCCTTTTTTGACAACCATTGCTGACAGGCAATGGTTGTCAAAAAAGGAACCATCCGTGTTACAAAAAATAATAAATATTTGTAAAGAAAAGATTCTGTAGTGTACCCCATTTTGACAAATGTAAAACCCTGGACCTGCCACTGATGCCTTTCACACACTTGTATCACTGTGACGTCACACGTGGGTGTGACGTCACACTGATACAAGTCACTTTGTGTTGAACGCACCAGTTGGCAAACGTGTCACATGCCGAATGCAACAAGCTTCACAAAACTGCTGGTTGGATTAATGCATAAGTTATACAGGGACGACAACAGAGCTGCGAACGACAAAAGAGCTGTGGTTCCATTTTCAAAACATTTAAAAAGCATCTGCACTTCCCAAAATATTCTCATCTTGTTGTCTGTCAAATGCATGTGCCAACAAAGTTGGCGTAATAAACACCAGTAAATGATTGAAAAACTACATTGCATCTTTGTTGTCGTCCGCAGGTCAGTTGTCGTCGGCTAAAAGTTAACCCATATCAATTTCATACTAAAATTGCTTTCATTGAATGTGTTTCTACTTCGCTATATGTGCATCTAATGTATATTACCATAGAAGTAAATAGTTTGTACTCAATTTTGACAGATCTTGAGAAAAACTGGAGTGAAAATCAAAAACATGAAAATGTCAAGCACTGTATCATGTCAGTGTATCTTGTAAACACATAGCATAACATACTTAATCCTCGCCAGATAAGCATCCATGGTGTTGACTTCGGCAATGTCTCTATGAGTTTGGAGATCATCTGCATTTAGTTCCAGTCTCCACATATCAGTCCCATCAGTCGCACACAGCACCCACATATCGCTTGTCAGATTCGTGAAACACAGATACTTGTTCCCTGACGATTCAACAACTGCATGCAGCGATTCTACGTCAGAATCTGCTACCATGTCTTTTAAAGATGACATCCTCACACACTTCTATCTGTGGTATATGTTGAAATAATAAATGACAATAGTTTTGATGGTTAAAAGAAGACAATTGTTTGAGCGATATTATAGAAGTGAAACAATGTTCACGACCGACGCCATGACAGAATTACGTCACGAAAGAAGACCGGAAGTTCGTGATTGGATGTTTTGTTCTGTTGACGTGGGTTGAGGTTCTCCAAAAAACTAGTGGTAAGTGATTTTCTTTGAAACTTTTATGTCTTAATATTAGTGTGAGAAAAAACTGCAATGTAATAAGAACCAAAATGTGGTATATAGGAGTTTATAATTGTGCCACACTTTCCCATAACATCAAAAGTTTGGCAACTCAAGTACTTTACTGTGTCACTGTCAGTGTCAGTCTCACTCTGACTCTGGTACTGACAGTGTGAGCATGAGGCTACTTGCGCTGGACCAGTTACCGTCGATGAGGTAGACTGTGAATGGCGGCAGCTACAAGGGTCCTCTCCAGCTTAGCTGTTGTAGTCGGCGGTTATTGGTAGCGACAGAAAACTGGTCCCGCTCGAGTAAGGACATCTACATCTATAAGTTTATAAATTTACTCAGCAAAACCAATTCTCACTATCTGCTCTCCCGGCTTTTTAACTGGTCCGTGAAAAAATGACGGGATTGGTGCAAGAGAGTGATGCATGACGGGAAAGATGTTGCATTGTAAACTTCCGCCCGCCTTGCTTCAAGATGGGAGGGAAATTTCAGACTGACATCGTACATTTCGTGTTTGTTGTGTAAACTTGATATAAGTATATTGCAATCTACGTAATTTATGTCAACATTGCGGAGGCAAAACTGACAAAAACAACGATGGAAAGATGAAAGACAGAGGCAGGAATGGCCCAAACAGGCTGTCGCTGCTGTTCCCGGATGTGCTGTGTGCAAAGAATTGGGTCAAATACGATCGCAGTGCTCTGAAAATGCAGCGTATATGGTAGAGCAGATAGGGAGAATTGACATCCTGTCGAGAATGTAAGATTGCACAAAGGGGATGCAGCTGGTACATACCAACCAGCTGCTAGACGCCAACCTCTGTACTATAGCAAGGGAGTTTCTGAAAGATGTCGAGCTACCTGTTTCCAATGTATAGCTAACGACCATAGGATTCGCGCAACCATAGGATTGGCTGATAATCATGAAATAGTATTGTATACATAAAACAAATGGAACAATGGACTTTTTGACATAGAAAAGTTTATATGAATGGTAAAACTAAATTGTTATGAAACTTGCACCCATTGACCCCATTTTCGTCACAATATGCATGTGCGCAAGTACCAGCTTGTTACAAAAATATAAACATTGGCGCTACTCTGTAAATTCTTGGCCTATATTCTTCATTGACAACTCAAAATTTAGCTTTTGAGCTCTTCTCTTCAAATATGTAAGTCTGATGTACAATATATTAATTTTCGTCTTTCAGCATTGAAGAGAGAAGAGTGCGCGAAGGCTATGGTTACTCATGTCGTTTGCGCAAAGACGTGACTCTGACTTGTCAGTCTTGTCAGAACATAACATACGCACATCACTTTATAAGATAAAGTAATAACAAGTTTTTCTAATGGATATACCCCACTCCAGCACACATACAGATAACTGTTCATTTATTTATTGATTATTTATTTATTGACAAAGACCAAAATGCACGAAATCAGCAGTCGTTAGCCCTAGTTATAACCCCTAACGGACAGGAAGGACATCAACGTTTTCTCTATAGCGATTTTCATGGTTTTCATTTGTAGAAGCTTATTTCATTTTGACAAGTTTCAAAGCTATTTCACTATTTATAGCCTTGTACAATAAAACCAGACTCTGGGTCCTCCTTCTTCCTGCCATTTGAGGCCTTCTAGGATTTTTGTTTCAGTGCCAGTTTCTCTCTTCCAATTGCCAGACACAAATCTAGCAGCTCATCTTTACACTGATTCTTTACAGTCTACATCTTTCTTGAGGTATGGGTCCCACACACTTGATGCATGCATATTCTAAGGGTGTAGTAGGCAGCCTCATTAATATTTCCTGGGCACATGATGAAATTCCTTCTTACAAATCATAGCACTTGATTTATTTTACAGTGTTGTTAATATGCTGATCAGTGTTGTTAATATGCTGATCTCATTTCGTATCTGTTTGGACCTCGACTCCGAAATGGTGTTTTTACGACCCTTTCAGCAACTATGGCCATATCAGGTCGACTTTCGAGCCTTTTAACCAGTGTGTAAGTAACACTGCCGGCAGTGGGAGTCGAACCCACCACCTCCCGTCTTCCACTGATATAACCATTAAAGGCACAGATCCTACACTCTACCAACTGTGCTAGTGGGGCTGGTTTACTCAACTCCGAGGTTGGGCTGATGTTCAACATTTAATGTATATTTTCTTGAATCAAGAGCTTGGTTTTTTCTTGCTGTTCAGGGTGAAGCATTTCTGAGCATTGAAGTCCATTTGCAACTCATTTGACCATTCCTCCAATGTATTTAGATCCTCTTGCAGTTTTACTGCATCTTTATCACTTTCAACTATTCTCTATAGAAGGCTGTCATCTGCCTTATGTTTGAATATTTTAGAATCTCTCCAATGTCATTAGTATAGAGTAGAAATAGTATTGGCCCAAGTACTATACCCTGGAGCACTCCAGATTTAACATAGGGTCAGATTCATCGCCATTGATAATTACCCTCTGTTCACAGTTTATTAGCCGTTTTTTTTTAACATGGATGGTTCCCGTATTATAGGTAAGTTTGTATCTGGGAAAAATGTTGACATGCTTATTCTTGACTTTAATTAAAGCCTTTGACAGTCTGCCATGAACAACTACGGTAAATACCTGTACATTAGCCGAGGTTTTCGTACCCAAACCCTCAGTTAATGTTCTTATACATGAGGGCAACCTGTGGACGGTGATTTTCAGCAAGAATAATTAACTTTATCAGCGTGAAAAGTAAATAAACTTTGCTCATACTGTCCAGATACAAACTCCCACAACGGCGATATAATTAATATCCTCGGCTTACAACTAGAAATATTCGGATCAATTTTAATTGCGTTTTAAATGATAAATAAAGGTATTTACCCAATATTATCGCAAAATATGCTTTGCAGGTCGGTAATTTTTCCACAAAGTAAAACGTAAATACAATTTATTTTGTATGTGACATCGCGGTAATTCGCGTCCGCAACACTCGGAGAAGCCAGAGATCCATCATTGCACAATATATTAATATTTCAATGCGAGTTAAAGGTATTAAGCATCAATTCTACAATTTGGTGTTTTTGAAAGCTTAGCCACATGTGAACATCATGACAGATTGAAATTATAATAGAGTAATAAGATATGTTTCTATGAGACATAGCAGTTGCACTCCCAGCAGAGGTCTGTCTGAGCCATAAGCTGCACGTGACGGGTAAACACGGGTAGCATGAACTTTATTTGACCTCAATTGAGGCTCAAAGTAGGGTAGCACTGTTTGACGTCATTTTGGTACTATTCAAAGGACAATACATTTCATGACGTCATAAGCATATTGCCATACTCTTATGACGTCATTTTACCTTTCAGTGCCTCTATGATGACACTCCACATAAAAATGATGCCAAGAAAGGAGTGTGCTTTTATAAGGGGCCTATATATTAAGGTCTTGTTCAAATAGGTTTTACAGACAATGATGGGGATGCATTTTTCAAAAAAAATTATAGACATGAAAGACAAGTTCATTTATTACCAATATGTGAATTTTAAACGTTTTTTTTTTCAAAATCGGTGCTTAATCCCTTTAATAAGGCTATGATCGTTTTAGCGCCAAGGTTGTGATTAACTGTGTTCAACATGAGTGGCCTTTTCTGAAGCCATGCTGAAAATGTCACCGTGATTCATAATATGTCTGACAATTATGTGCTCCAAAATCTTACAGGCACAGATGTCAAGAAAACTTTACTCAACACTCATCCCTCGACAAGTTCGACAGGTCGAGAATTTCTCCACGTCCTTGACCTTAGCGTCAAAACAAAGTAAAATGTAAATACGAAGTGACAGGGATCCATCATTGCGCAATATCAAAATTTCAATGCAAATGAATATGCCCGGGTGGCACTCCATCGTTTTCGTGCCAAAAATAAGAGCTTGTCCCCGTCACTTCCGTAAATGGCCACCTTGTGTTGCGTAAGCATATTTAAGCATTGTTAAATGCACATTTTCTCTGACTTATGCATATTTCAAACTTATTAAATAAAGGCGGACTATTGCTGACACGTATCAGAATATTTCTATGTGTATAATAAAACAAAGATTTTAATTATATCGCCATTTGGGCGTCTTGTACCTGGACATTATGAGTGTATTTACTTTTCATGCTTGCATTGTCTATTATTCTTTCTTTTTTTTTGGTCCGGTAAAAATGCTTTCGGATGTCTGTTGAAGGCGTGGCGACTATCGGGAAGACTGTTCTTAAAAACAAGAAAAACTCAAGATCCACACCACTCACCTTAAATTACTTCCTCTCGACCAAACCCTCAGAACAATACTACTTTATTCTCCACTCATGATATACCCAGATACCATCAATCCCACCTTCTAGGTGACATGTTATAATGGTAACTCAGAGGTTAATTGACATCAGGTGCACATTAGTATCTGTTTGTACATGTCTACGGTATATTCAGTGCAGTATTAACAGACTATGTTCTCACAGACTATGTTCTCCACATATTAAAAGCATCTTGTGTGTGTGATATTGACACACTGACCTCTGTTTGATATGGTTTACATCAATATTTCATATATAATTTTAAAATATGGTTAAAGTATGAAAACATCTATATGACTTTTTGTTATTACCGATGCATACCATATTTACCCGTATATAAGACAAGGTTTTCGCACCCAAACCCTTAGTTAATGTTTGGGGGGGGGGGGGGGGGGGGGGGGGGCGTCTTATACACGAGGGCAACCTGTGAACGGTGATTTACGGCAAGAATAATATGCTTGCACAATACGAGATCCCATTTTGAAAACCGGAAGGGAGGAGGCTCTTGTTTTTGGTGCGGAAATGATCGTCAACTAGCATTAAAATATTAATATTTAATTATATTAGATTTATTATTTAATCGCACAATTCAATGCTGTCTTCCCATTCAGTGGTGTGAAAATTACGCAATACTAGCGTGAAAGCATTTCTGTCAAAAAGGGAAGACATGACTCAAAGCATTGGAAACAATGACGAAATGAAAAACTGTGAACGCTGATAATTGGAATCAGTGAAAACAAAGTCAAAACAAAGCATTTCGAAATAATAGACATCGGACGTAGCGGATCGATTTTAATTGCATTTTAAATGATAAATAAAGGTACCAAATATTATCACAAATTATGCTTCGCAGGTCGATAAATTTGCTGTCATTCTGTCTGTCAGTCAAACTTGATTTTCTTCTGTAAAACCTTTTTGTAGGAAAGATAAATTCTGCCTATTTTCCATGAGCGGCATCCAGTTACTCAGTCTACTAATCAAAATATAGCCCTAAGAATAAAACATTGATGGAGTCAGATACAATGATGGGAACATTATTTTTTATCACATTGACCTGCATAGCTTGGCAATTATTTAAAATGATACTTTATGGAGTAATTTTTAGGTATTTCCATGAAATGTTATTTTCCCAACTGTGTGTTTTTTTATAGTTTTTAATGAAAATGAACAATGGCATGTTTCCCTGTGTGAAACTCTTATTTTTTTATTGCAGAATCACATTCTGGCTCATGATATCAGTATGGAATGAGAGATATTTGAAATTATCAACTGACATCTTCCCCCAACCAATCCTCAGATTGTAAAAAATATCGGGACTGGATGATTAGAGGCACTCCCCGACTTATTGTCATTCCCAGAATGACGGAGGTTTGCAAGGTAAGTTCAATGACGACCTCTGTAGTCATTGCCCTTTTTTGGATACCATTCTAAATTTGGAATTCCACAAGTTATAAATGCTTGCATTGCTCGTCAATATCATCAAATCTGAATTGACCAGCATCGGTTCATAAATTGTTACCAGGTGTCTGACACATAAACTGACCCATCAGTACTGCTGTCAGAACAAAATAGAATCTATTTCAGTTACCATTCATTCCTCGCCAATCAGTCAGCCAGAGTTTTATGAATACTGGTGACCTGCACTCGATTCTGTGCTCACCTTTATACCTTTGGTGGCAGGGACTGATAGGATAAAGAAGTCCTGCTATGGAATGTATACTCTGCATGGCGAGGCAGAGTCACATACTACCTCTGCCCCAATTGGCATGATGTGCGGAATACTTTTTCCTCCCATTAGCATGCAATTACCTTACTCTGTGGAGCTGGATTCACTTGTGAATTCAGCTCTGTTTACTGTTAATCATTTCCTTGGTCAGAATTTGAATATCATTGATTTCACCTACTTAATGGCAGTTTTGTCTTATTCTCAACAGGTATGTTGTTGCCCTGGCCTCAATCTAGCTCGTCACCATCAGAACATCAATATTCAATGAATGAATTGATTTAATTATGCACTTTAATCCTCACAATAACAAGGAGTTGTTTTCCAGCCATTTTAAAAAATGGTGACAAGAAGGCCAAACCACTGCATGAACCCAGAAAGGAAGTCAGAAAATAGGATCTGGGGAGTAATCATTAGTTTTGGTGGGAGATAAAATTCATTCATTAAATTGTGATTGTTTACTTTACACAAAAAGTGAACTCATTTTGTCTTATGATTCCAGAAAATGATTAAATACTTGCAAGTATTATTCTCATTCTCCCACCTTATTTCAATACATTTGATCAGTTTCAAAATTTCTATTTGCAAACTAAATTTAAATGATATACTTATCCACCAGGTGGCAGGCTGATAGACATTTGTATGTCAATGAAATCAATTCTCGCTATCTGCTCTCCCGGCTTTTTAGCTGGTCCGTGAAAAAATGACGGGATTGACGCGAGAGCAATGCATGACGGGAAAGATGTTGCGTTGTAAACTTCTGCCCACCTTGCTTCAAGATGGGAGGGAAATTTCAGACTGACATCGTACATTGACAAGCTAAAGTTAGTGCTATTGAGTGTTTGTTGTGTAATCTTCATATAAGTATATTGCAATCTACGTAATTTATGTCAACATTGCGGAGGCAAAACCGACAAAAACAACGATGGAAAGATGAAAGGCAGAGGCGACAATGCCCCAAACAAGCTGTCGCCGCTGTTCCCGGATGTGCCGTGTGCAAAGAATTGGGTCAAATACAATCGCAGCGCTCTGAAAATGCAGCATATATGGTTAAGCAGATAGGGAGAATTCTTACTCAATCGGTAACTTACGACCTGAGCAATGCCAAAGGAAGTTTCCATGAAATGGACTAATTTTACTATTTGTGAATGAATGGACTGCAGTCAGGTCATACAAGTTCATGTTAACAACTTCCATGTGGACCCAAATGCAACTTCTGTACACTGGTTATAGCTCATGTCAAGTTATAGAGAAAAAACTGAATGTAAATACCAACACATTAGAATCAACGGTAACAAGTGAAGTCGGCCCCTGAGTGAAGTCGGCCCCCGAGAGAAGTCGGCCCCTAGGAGAAGTCGGCCCCCACATTTAGGTGACTAGAATATCAAGTTACCGGAAGAAAATTAATGGCTACCGAGGGTCCCTAGGGTTAGTTAATGCCCTTAGGGTCAAATAGCCTTCTCGAAGGAGATTTCATGAGTTTTGAACCGGTACAGAGTGACTGGGGCCGGCTTCTCTTGGGGGCTGAGTTCACCTACCCACGGCGGGGCCGACTTCACTTGGGGGACGACTTCACTTGTATTCAAATCAACTAACATTTGGTATTTTGTGAATTATGAAGTCAATTTTTGAAAGGGAACTTATGAATTGTTAGGGAAATCTTTGTGAATAAATGTTTGTTGAAGCATGAGTCTAGAGGCTTAAGAGCGAAATTAACCGAACTCACCATGAGCCTCTCACTGACTACAAGTATCACTATGCAAATGAGTAATGCGTTTGAATCACAAAGTGTGTTGATAACTTCACTCACAATGCAGTTTAACAAGGTCACTCAGCTAGAACTATGGACTGCTCCCTGTCATTTTTCTCTTACCAGATGTCTCTACTGCATATTTATGGATTGGTTGTGACAGGAACCATTTTGGATATCAAAGCAGAAGACACTAGTTTTGTCAGATGGATTAAATCCTCCAAGTATAGTATTGGCAGGAAATAGGGTGTCTAAATCTAGGTGAATCACTTAAGGTTAGTTTATTCTTTAAGATGATATCAAGATTTCCCCTGAAATACATTATGTATAAAAGAAAACTTTATTATCTGCTGACTGACTGGTAAAATGGTAAGGAGTATCCATGACCCCAATCAGCCCAGCTCTGCTGTAGCTGATGTGGTCATCCAGGGCTAGCAATTACCATACAGCTCTACAATTGGTTGGTTCTTGTACATGGTCAAACACCATACCACTGCCGCACACGTGTACATGCCTATTTCATATATTTAAAGGTAATTTGGAATGGATCATTTATATAATTGGGAGGGGATGGGTATTGGAAATATCCTGTTGGAAAAGTATTGTATATCATTGATTGATAGGTTTAACATCACTTTCAACATTATTTCAGTCATTTCATGATGAAACCGGATATGATAGTCTTGTCCCCCCTCCAAAAAAGTCAGGATTTTTCTTTTTATTCCCCTTGAAGAGTAATGGACCATCCCCAAATTATTATTATCTCGCCTATTTTGGTATATATGTCACTCAGATCTCACTCATTCGTTGTTGTGCTCACTCTCTTTTCATAACAATGACACCAATTGGCGTAAATGTGACAGAAGTCTGAGTTTGAGTCTGTGCTTATTGGCTGTTAAAATAAATCTTATACTGGGAGTCGTCTCCTGAAACTGGCGTTCAACTCTGTTTACTTGCAGAGCCTGGTATAAATACAGGATCTGCTAAGGAGAGTATGGAGTGTAAGAAATATACTGAATCTAAGAAATAACTTCATGTAATTCTTTGAAAAGTATTGTTCACAATATTAGAGAGAACTCGCCTTTACTTCATGGATACCAAGGTAGACTGTAACTCTGCCTACATAAAAACACCTCCTAATGCAGGGTGACCTTCAAGCTATTCATACTAAGATCAAGTAAGATGCCATGTTCAAGGCATATCTTCCTGGCCTTGACAAGAGCACTGGCAGGGAGCCCTTTTTAGGGGCCTCCTGGCCAGTATGGGCCAGTGTTTCATGGATTGCATTGGGCCATTGTGCCAATAGCCAAGATAAGATATTAATTCTGACTGAAACAGTATCAATCTGGTCAAACTACCATCCAAGTTAGGTGGCAATTTTAAATCTCCCAAAATGTAAATACAAAGAGATAATGGCAGCCATGTGTCCCGTTCGCATTCCTAAAACTATTTTTTTCTGGCTTGTGGAAAATTTAAGATGAAGGCATACTAATGTTGACACATGGGAGGAAAATTAAAGATAATAAGACTTAAAAGTATTAAGCACTAATTCTGTAATTTTGTGTTTAAAAAGCATATCTAAATACAAACTTCATGACATGTTGTACTCTCCACAGCAGATCCAGGATTTATATCTGGCTCTGCAAGTAAACAGCACATTCAACTCTTTGGTTGAGTGCACAGAGGACACACCCAGTGCAAGCAACTAGGACCCAATTTGTAAAGTATTTCATCACATGGGGTAACATGTGATGATCACCACGTGACCAATGTGATGATCACCACGTGACCAATGGCCAATTGGTGTCATTGTTATTATAAGAAAGTGAGTACAAGAAGGATTGAGATTTTAGTGACATGTGTACCGAAATAGTCAGACAAAAATAGTCAGCAGGGGATGGATCATTAATCTTCAAGGGAAGAGGAGGGAAAAAATCTTAACTTTTTCTTCTTGGGCAAAGCTTATATGTCAGGCCTCACCATGAACTAACTGAATAGCACTGTAAGTGATGTAAAATCCTGAACAAATATTTCAAATACACTCCTCTCCCAAATTACGAATGATCCATTCTAAATTACTTTTGAACATATGAAATAAGCATGTGCACGTGTACAGTTCTGCTGTTGTGCATGAGCATGTACATGAGCCAACCAATTGGCCAACTATATGGTAATTGCGTGCTAATGTGCGGACTGATTCTGTGCTAGGAACAAAATATTGCAGCAGAGGTAGTATATGACTCTACCTCGCCATGCAGAGTAGACATGTTGAAGTTAAACGTAAAGTAAAAAGATATGTTGCTATGAGACATAGCAGTTGCACTCCCAGCAGAGGTCTGTCTGAGCAATACGCTGCACGTGACAGGTAAATACGGGTAGCGTGAACTTTTGTTCACCTCAAGATGAGGCCCAAAACAGGGTAAGACTGTTTGACGTCATTCTGGCACTATTCTAAGGATAATGCCTTTCATGATGTCATTAGCATATTGCTACACTTTAATGACATCATTTTACCTTTCAGTGCCTCTATGATCACATTCCACATAAATATGACGCCAAGAAAGAAGTGTGCATTTAAAAGGGGGCTATAAATTAGGTTCCTGTTCAAATAGGTTTTACAGACACTTGCTGGAGTGAATCATCCAAAACAATATATAGATATGAAAGGCAAATATCTTTGTCATTAATTTATGATACTTAGACATATTTTTCAAAATCACTGCGTAATCCCTTTAAGAATTATATCTCTACCTTTATGTTCTTGCTCTGTTTCTACTGTGTCCGCCACCGCATCTGCTGCCTCACTAACTTAAGAGGAGGGGTTGTGTTAGTCTTTAAGTTATATTTGGATATAAGGACTAGATAATTTGTTTGGGATTGAACTTTTTATGACTTTGGGTCAAGGTCAAGGTCATGACCAGCACAGGAGCAACACGCTTGTGAATGATCTATTTTCTGACAAAAATAGTAATATTGATATAACTTTGAAGATGTGATCTACCTTTGAGGGGTTTGGATATGTTTGATATTGGGTGAACTTGATTTATTTTCAAGGTCACAGGAGTAGAATTTCAAAATAAGCTTTTTGTGATATTTTGCAAAACACTACAAATAGTACCCAGCTTTACTAGGCCTCTTCAATATAGGCCTAGCGATGACGCGACCAGTTGTTGTACTATTTGGGCGCTCACGAATATTAATGAGCTAGAGATTTGAGTTACGTCATCGTATCGTGCGGTTGATTACATTCAGGGGGCGGGGCTTATGGAATGGGCCTGTTTGAACATATCTGATCGCATAATCGGAGAGGGTGTTATACTGAGCCCGATGCAAAGGAGAGTATACAAATAGCATTTATTACCACATCTATCTTGTACAATATATTTGTTCATAATTTTTCAAATAATTCCTGTAACTAGGTCACATTGACCTATTTATAGGCCATTTATTTCACAACTTCCAAAATGTTGAGAAGCTGATCCTTTACAAATCAGATTAGATCTTGATATTATGTGAATATTTGTGAATGTCCACGGGTAACTTATTTGAATGCACCTTTTCTGACCTTGATTCAAGGTAAAGGTCATGATCAGCACAAGATGAACTTTGCTTGTGAATGCAATATATTCTTTAAGATTACAGCAACATTGATATGACTTGGCAGATGTGAGCTACTTATGAAGGGCTTGGTCAAGACAGATATTGGGTAACCTTGAGCTATTTTCAAGGTCGCACAAGACAATTTTAAAAATAATGAATGCGATATTTGGCAAAACATGACAAATATCATTTATTGCCACCTCATTTATCTTACACATCTTACATCTTACATCTGTGAATAATTTATGTAACTAGGGCACATTGACCTACTTATTGGCCAAATAGATCACTACTTCCAATATGCATAAGCTGATATAGAACTTGATATTATGGATATGTAAAGTATATTTAAAGATTATATGTTCAGATGAATTTTTATTGACTTTGGGTCAAGGTTAAGGTCAAGACCAGCAATAATGTTACTTTTATCGATTATGCTCTCTTGACTGTAAGAATATAGCAATATCAGTGCACCTTGCCATGTGTTATTGAACTAGGATTGGCTCATAGGAGTAATCAATGTAACTCGGTCACAGTGACTTATTTAAAAGCTAAATAAGATTTTGACATATGGTGATAATTTCAAGGTCATAGGAGCTAATTTCGAAGATCACATAATGCCATATTTTACACAGCACTAAGTATCATGCATTGCCACTCCATGTATCCTATACAATATTAATATGTTCATGATTTGTAGAGGCCACGGGCCGTGGCGCAGTCGGTTAGAGCGCCGGCTTATTAGCACCAGTTTCTCTGTGGTGATCCAAAGGTTGTGGGTTCGAACCCTGGCCATGCAGGTATTGAACTCATGATACAATTTCCCACATGAGCTGAGGCCCGTGCCTAAAGGGTTAACCCATTGTCCTTTTAAATCTGTGACCGGGTGGGTTGTCATGTCAAGGACCTGCGACATGACAATTCAGTGAGGCAGCACTATATCTGCTACAAGTAGGTCTCATCACGAAATGACTGAAATAATGTCGAAAGTGATGTAAAGCCCCAAACAAACAAACAAATCATGATTTGTAGAAAAATTTATGTAACAAGGTTACTTTGACCTTGTTTGCATTAAATACTGTGCTGACTTCAGTTTTGTGCCACTCACAGACTATCTGGTTGCGTTGTATTATGATATTTTTAATGTACAGAATAAAGAGATGTCCTGGCAGTCACATTGTGGTGTCAAGAAAAGTAAAGGCATTTTAGATATGCATATTTTGTATTTCATGGCTCTACCATTCTCTGACATTGACATTCAGCAAGACAAAATATTCTGTAAAATGGAATGCCCAAATATCACAAAAAGGGGTAGTTATGATGAATGTAAATCACAAATTTACTGAAAATTAAATTAAAAGTTCCATTAATGAGCAAATTTGGCAATTAATTTAATTTCATATTGACAAATATAATACTTTGAAATATTTGAAGTCAACCAGTTTTTAAATCTGTTATTACAAGTAAAACATTCTGAATTGTGTAACATTCATTTATCAGATGACAGTTCACAAACCTGATGAAGACTGTTGGAAAACTTTTTTTTCAATGAGGATTGTTATATATCATGGCAACATTTGGTTTTTAGCTCTGCTGAGACTTAAGCTCACAGAGCTTTAGGAGGGGGGGAAATGTCTGTCTGTCCGTCTGTCCGTCCGTCTGTCAACATTTCTTTAAAAATCTTCTCCTCCAAAACTACCAGTACTATATCTTTCATATTTTATATAGAGGTAGATATATAGGTGAAGATTCAGATTCCTTCAAATCTTAGTGATGTCACCATTGACCTTAGTGCAGTGACCTTGAGGTCACAAATTTTGTACTGAGCATATCTCAGCAGCCACTTATTAGAGGAAATTAAAACTTGGTATGCAGAAATGTCTTATGTTAAAGCTGTACCTTGTCATACAATTTTAGTCATGTGACCTTTGACCTTGACATACTGACCTTGAATTCAAAATTTGTGAACATGCCACATCACAACCATCAGAAGTGAATAAAAAACACTTCATATCTGTTATATACTAACACTATGTTTAAAAATCTTCTCCTCCAAAACTACCAGTAATATTTGTTTCATATTTAATACAGAGGTAGATAGAGAGTTGAAGATTCAGATTCCTTCAAATCTTAGCGATGTCACCATTGACCTTAGTGCAGTGACCTTGATGTCACAAATTTTGTAAGGAGCATATCTCAGCAACTACTTATAAGAAGAAATTAAAACTTGGAATACAGAAATGTCTCAGGTCATAGCTGTGCCTTATCATACTTTCTTAGTCATGTGACCTTTGACCTTGACACATTGACCTTGAATTCAAAATTTGTGAACATGCCACATCATAACCATTAGAAGTGAATTAAATGCACTTCATATCTTTTATATACCAACACTATTTTATACAGAGCTAGATAGAGAGTTGAATATTTAGATTCCTTCAATTCTCAGTGATGTCACCATTGACCTTAGTGCAGTGACCTTGAGGTCACAAATTTTGTACTGAGCATATCTCAGCAACCACTTATTAGAGGAAATTAAAACTTGGTATGCAGAAATGTCTTATGTTAAAGCTGTACCTTGTCATACAGTTTTAGTCATGTGACCTTTGACCTTGACATACTGACCTTGAATTCAAAATTTGTGAACATGCCACATCACAACCATCAGAAGTGAATAAAAAACACTTCATATCTGTTATATACTAACACTATGTTTAAAAATCTTCTCCTCCAAAACTACCAGTAATATTTGTTTCATATTTAATACAGAGGTAGATAGAGAGTTGAAGATTCAGATTCCTTCAAATCTTAGTGATGTCACCATTGACCTTAGTGCAGTGGCCTTGATGCCACAAATTTTGTGAGGAGTATATCTCAGCAACCACTTATAAGATGAAACTAAAACTTGGAATACAGAAATGTCTTAGGTCATAGCCGTGCCTCATCATACTTTCTTAGTCATGTGACCTTTGACCTTGACATATTGACCTTGAATTGAAAATTTGTGAACTTGCCACATCACAACCATTAGAAGTGAATTAAATGCACTTCGTATCTGTTATATACCAACACTATGTTTTAAAATCTTCTTCTCCAAAACTACCATTAATTTATGTTTCATATTTTATACAGAGCTAGATAGAGAGTTGAAGATTCAGATTCCTTAAATTCTCAGTGATGTCACCATTCACCTTAGTGCAGTGACCTTGATGTCACAAATTTTGTAAGGAGCATATCTCAGCAACCACTTATAAGAAGAAATTAAAACTTGGTATACAGAAATGTCTTAGGTCATAGCCCTGCCTCGTAATACTTTCTTAGTCATGTGACCTTTGTCCTTGACACATTGACCTTGAATTCAAACTTTGTGTGCATGCAAAATCTCACAACCATTAAAAGTGGAGCAGACTTGAGCAGATGATGATTTTGACCAATCAAAATGCATGTTACATATCAAATTTGGCCCCAACTTGTTATCTTGATTCTCATTGGCTATGTTATTCAAAATGGCAGCCTCCTTGACAACTTAGTGATAGCTATTAGATTTTTGAAAAAATCACAAATTTTGTGCATGAATATTGCATTGGTAACAAGATAATGATTTACCAAATATTAATGAATATCTCATCAAAACTAAATTAGGATCTTGTATGGAAAATCACAACCTGGTTGCTTGTTGCACTTTTTCTCAGTTCATGTGTTTTCATTCAAGTCAGCAGAGCTATCAACCCATGGGGGTTATGTTTTTTGGTGTTTGCTTTCCAGACAGGTGTGACATATATGTGTGAATTAACATGAGAATTAACAGACAGCCCAAGCTGTGTAGATTGGTGGTATTGACCCATCTGAGTGATGTCAGATGTATCAGTACTGTATACAGACAAATTTTCGCGACCTTTTTATTTTCACGTTAATTCGCGCCAGGACGTCATTCGTGAAATTAAATGGACGCGAAATTGAATTGAATTGTGCGATATAATTGAATAATAATTTTAATAGACATAGAAGTAAAGCGCAGATTTGCAGATTTGCCACAGAATTTACCGGATTGATTTTAATTGCGTTTTAAACGATAAATAAAGGTATTTACCCAATATTTTTGGTCTATTATTTCGAAACGCTTTGTTTTGACTTTGTTCTCACTGATTCCAATTATCAGCGTTCACAGTTTTGCATTTCGTCATTGTTTCCATTGCTTTGAGTCATGTCTTCCCCTTTTTGACAGAAATGCTTTCACACGTGGATTGATTTTATTTGCGTTTTAAATGATAAATAAAAGTATATACCCAATATTAACACAAAATACGCTTTGCAGGTCGAGAACAGAACAAAACCATTCACCCATTTAACATGCATTAAAGAGATACTTTCTAGTAAAATACATTTCATAAATTATATGATTAAATGATCATATATACATAAATACATTGAAATTCAGAGACCAAAAATATATAGAGGTAACCATGGCAACACAAACCAACAATTAAAATTAATCTTGCAACCCCCATAAATTATGATCATTTATTGCAATTTGGGCCTATGACGTCATCGTGCGGGATTTATTACACGTGCCAGTCGAGCTGCAATCATTTTCAATTTTCACAAAACTTGTCATAACTTTGCTAATATTGGTCCGATTGTCATGCTTTTGGCACCAAAATGTCGCATTTTTTCTGTTCTATCCAACGCACATAGAAATTCTACAGTGCGTCAATTTTAAGACCGAAAATCGTGACATCGCTATTTTGGTTGCATTGTTGTTTGTTTACTAATTATTTATGTAAGTAGGTAATTGCCGCACGATGACGTCATTCTTTTTTTCCTAGCACGTGCATTTAAAAGAGCTACTTTTCTCCAAAAAAACATGTTTTTCTTGGGCGGTCATATTAATAGAGCCTACAAATCAATGTGCATTATAATTCTCTTCCAAACTACAAAAGTATATCAGAGAGGTGAAAGTTTCCCTTTAAGCAATACGAGGTTGTCATTTTAAAAAGCGGGAGTGACGGGGACAAGCTCTTATTTTTGGCGCGAAAACAAATGGAGTATATCAACTCGCATTGAAATATTGTATTGCGCAACGATGGATCCCTGGCTTCTCTTCATGTTGCCGCACATCAAATTTACCGTGTTCCGCACATCAAATTTACGTTTTACTTTGAAACGATGAAATAACAGAAATGCTTTCACATGTGGATCGATTTTAATTGCGTTTTAAATGATATATAAAGGTATTTACTTAATATTATCACAATTACGCTTCTCAGGTCAAGAATAACAAAGCGTTTTCATTATTTTTACATTAAAACGCAATTAAAATCGATCCACGTGTGAAAGCATTTCTGTCAATTTCTCAAGATCGCCATTTTGAAAGGTGGGAGAGGCTCTTGTTCTTGGCGCGAAAACAATCGTTAACTGGCATTGAAGTATTAATATATTGCACAATAATGGATGGTTTTGTTCTGTTCTCGACCTGCAAAGCATAAGTTGTGATAATATTAAATAAATACCTTTATTTATCATTTAAAACGCAATTAAAATCGATTCACGTGTGAAAGCATTGCTGTCAACCGGGAAGACACGACTCAAAGCAGTGGAGACAATGACGAAACGCAAAACTGTGAACGCTGATAATTGGAATCAGTGAGAACAAATCAAAACAAAGCGTTTCGAAATAATAGACCAATTATATTGGGTAAAAACCTTTATTTATCTTTTAAAATGCAATTAAAATTGACTTGCTACCACCGATATTCGTTATTTCGAAAATATGAACATCGTATTTACATTTTGCCATATATACTCGTGTATAAGACTGTTAATTTTTGGGCATAAATTCTCATCCACAGGTTGCTCTCGTGTATAAGATGACCCCCCTAACATTAACTAAGGATTTGTGGACAAAAACCTCGACTTATACGGTAGTTTTTTTATCCATGGAGCAACCTGTCCAGATATTTGTTTAGCTTTCATGTGGCAAGTTCATCTATATACACATCAAAGACAATAGCAATATCACCACCTATATTGTTGCATGAATGTAACATACATTTTATACACATAAGTATATTTGAACCTATTATCCATAACAGGCAAATGGAGGAGTGCTCCACCACCAAGAACATGGACAAATCACTGGGTTGCCTGGTACACTGACCTCCAGAGTACATTAATAAGGAAATATTTGAATGAAAAGGGGGGGTATGATGACTGTTAAGATCAGTGATGGTCAGCCGGTCAAGCATTCTCCAAAATCTACCATTACCTGGAATATCAGCTTTGTATCCAGTATTGCTGTTTCCCATTTTATCTTGAAGATAGATCTGGATGCATACCATATTTATTCGAATATAAGACAAAGTTTTCGTCCCAAACCTTATAATACACATAGAAATATTTTACTACGTCTCAACAGTAGTCCGCCTTCATTTAATAAATGTTAATTATGCAAAAGTTGGAGAAAATATCAGTTTAACAAAGCTTAAACATGCTTGTGCAACTCGAGGTTGCCATTCTGAAAAGGGGAAGTGACGGGTAGAAGCTCTTATTTTTGGTGCAAAAATCAGAGCACCACCACAGTGTATTAACTCGCATTGAAATATTAATATATTGGGCAATGATGGATCCCTGACTCTACGTGTTTACATAATTTGTATTTAAATGAAATCCTTGTTTTCAAAACCTTTATCTAAAACTTCAGATCTTACAGATATGGCCTTTTAGAGCGATGATATTGGAGATTGTCAATATTGCGCGGTCAGTTATGCAAATTTATGCAAATTTGGCACATTTCTGCAACTTGAGTTCTCGCTATCTGCTCTCCCGGATTTTTAGCTGGTCCGTGAAAAAATGACGAAATTGGCGTGAGAGAGCAGTGCATGACGGGAAAGATGTTGCGTTGTAATCTTCCGCCCGCCTTTCTTCAAGATGGGAGGGAAATTTCAGACTGACATCGTACATTGACAAGCCATTGTCAGCGCTAAAGCGTGTTTGTTGTGTAATCTTTATTTAAGTTTATTGCAATCTACGTCATTTATGTCAACATTATGAAGGCAAAACTGAGAAAAACAACGATGGAAAGATGAAAGGCAGAGGCGACAATGCCTCAAACAAGCTGTCGCCGCTGTTCCTGGATGTGCCGTGTGCAAAGAATTGGGTCAAATACGATCGCAGCGCTCTAAAAATGCAGCGTATATGGTAGAGCAGATAGGGAGAATTTCTGAGGACTTTTGGTTTAATGTTCTACAGATCTCATAAAATGCAATGTAGTGAAAAGAATTGGTTTTAATTTATTCCAAGTCAAACTTAAGTTTGCCAGGTCTAATATTATGGCAATCATCTGTTCTTCTATTTGACAGACCCAGAGGTGTGATATATTGGAAGTTGTAATGTGTGATATAACCAATAATTTTATGTGTCGATTTTCATAATTCTTTTTTTTATATTTCACAGGAATGTGGCTGTAGCTGTAATAGTTGCTTTAACAATAACAGGTATGTTAATTTTACTTGTTAATTTTTTTAACTTACAAATTTCGTATTTGTAACTGTGCTGATTTGTAAACATAGCCTCTGCAGTGAGTGTGTGTGTGGGGGGGGGGTAGTGTCACTTGCCAGGGAAGGCGTGGAAATGTGTCAGACCGTTAAGTCAAATCAAAGTGAAATTTACTTGTTTAAAAATTGTAGGTATTGGAATATTAGTCTCTTGAGTACAATGTAAGTGAAAACTAATTGTTTGCAAGAATAAAATTGGATGGTCTGCGAAATTACAAATGAAGTGTTGGAATATAAGAAAGACTACAGTTGGTAACATATATTCTATCTGTAACAAGGATGGTCCCTTTTTGAGATCCACTGTCAACAGTAGATCCAGAGGTCTTGGTGATCCAAGGGTTATGGGTTTGATTCCCAGCCATGTTGGCATTGGATTCATGATACAATTTCTCATATGAGCTGAAGCCCATGCCTGAAGGGTTAGCCTGTGGTCCTTGTAAATCTCTCACTGGATGGATTGTGATGTCAAGGACCTGCAACATAACAATTCAGTGAGGCAGCACTATATATATGCTGCAAGTAGGTCTTGTCATAAACTAACTGAAATGTTGAAAGTGATGTAAAACCACATTCAAACCAAACATAAATGACTTCAGGACATTTCTCAATAAAGAATGGTGTTTGTGGTGAAGAATAGAGAAGGCTTTATCCATAATTTGAAATAATGTTTCATGAAAAGGTAGGTCAGTAGCTTGGTCAGACAATCACCATCATATGATGGACATTTCTCTAGTCCAAAAGTTGGTTTGTAGGTCAGTTAGACAGGCTGCTGATCATGTGACAGAAATATCCTTTCTTCAAAATTAGGTCAGTTAGTTAGCCAGCATCTGCTTGGCAGCTTCATCTTCCACAATAGGAGCAGGTGTATTTCTCATAGGCTATGCTAATCCAAATATCTATATTAGGACTATCAAGGACCTCTCGTTGCAATGGGTTTGTGCAGTGGCCGAATAATGTCACTATTCTTGTGGGGATTGCTCTGATTAGTTGACATAGATATAGAACAAGGAACCCCAAACAACGACCACATATTTCCAATGACGTGTGACCGGAATTCTGGCCATAGCATATGGGCACCTAGCTGTGAGGTGGTTTACTGTCCCTATATGTATATGGGACAGTTATTTGTGTCTATATTTCTCATAATTTTGAAATACAACTGGTGGGAGCATCTGGGGCCCCGTCAGTTGCCTTGTTTCCTTTGTTAGACATGTATTGGCAATATGCATGCTGCTGCATTTATTTCACTGAACTGGTAAAAAATGCCTAACTTTTCTATTTGAAAAAGATGTGTTATGTCAAGGATTGGGCTAATATGCATATCTTGCTATATATATTTTTTGCAGCTTCTGAACAAGCCTTTAAAAGGAAATCTCTTGAAAGTGAGAGTTGAGAGCATGCCAGTGGATGTAGTGTTTCTTTTCTGTCATATGCACAAAAAGTTCACCACTGAAGGCACAGTCAGATAAGGAATTTGCAAATTGTGGATTAGCAATTTAAATTTCATCAATATGAACACATATATAACATGAAAATAAGATTTTGAGATATCATTGTAGTACTTTTACTCTGGTCAAATTTTCGTAATCATCTTTCACTGGTGGCAGCCATCTTGTCAAGGGATTATAGTAGTATCAACCAATCAGAAACAAGTCACAAATTAACTGCAAATTATAATAAACATGTGGTTAAATAAATCCAAAAAATATATATGTGTCAGTATCAATGTTTATCAAGACCATCTAGTCATTTTAAACTGTGGTTAAGGAAGGTGTTGAGCCGGCCATTTTAACAGGTAGAAAATAAATTACACTTGGCCTTTATATGGTACAGGTTTGAGGCTTATAAAATGTTGTGTTTTTTTTTTGTGGTTTTTTTTTTTTTAAATATAACATACCACAAAAAGTTATTCATAAGCTTTTGACAAATACAAATAATTCAAACATGGCAGCCTTGACACCTTCATTTCATCCCTTGCTGATCACAGGAAGTGATGAGAAAAGTTCATATATTTTTTTTTCAAAGTGCATACCGTGCTTCAATTGCAGTCATTTTAAGACTTGTTTCAACCATGATGTAGTAATAATTTAATATGAAAATTTAGAAGGCCGGATTCTGAATTGTAGACTGTCATGTGAGCAGTAATAGGGAAATGTCAGATTTTTGGAGTGAAATACTCGAAAATACAAGGGGGTCTTAGGTCAACAACTGGATGGGTTGAAAAGGGTTACTGACAAGGATTAAATGACTGAAGTTTGAAATGGGGGTTGTGTTAGTCTTTAAGATGCAAATTTCTGTGCTTCTGACGACCTTTACCTTAACATGTTGGAACAAAATAAACCCACTGGTAAGAATGTTTTGAAGCACATCTTGATAGTTATAAGTCAGATTTTAAAGGCTATCAATGTTGCTGATTCACTACTGAACCTTGATTGAATGTATCAAATAGCACAGAAATTTTCATTTTTCTTAATATTCCTATATGCATGATAAGCATTGATTAGCGACGGAGTATAAAATCAATGGAAAATCATCTCTGGCCAAAAGAATTGCACATTATAGTGTCTTTTTTGCATTTAAATCGGTACTTCGTATATTGTTTTTATGCAAGTTATATGTTGTATCTATGCAAGCCATGTGATCAACATTGACAGGATTTCCAGAAAAGCTAATATATTCACCCTTCAGCAAGGCCAGGGCATTAAAGAAAGGGTTCATGAGGGATGGAAAAGGTGAAAAAAATGTGTGTTGACAATATATGGCAAGCAGGGGGTTAATTTAGAAGATTTGGCCAAGCTGGAGGCTGCAGGTGGCTCTGCCTGAAAGTCAGCAACCCATCACTATGATCAGCTAAAAGCTCCCCCGAAAAAACATTTATGTTGGCCATTTGGCTGATAATGGAAACTCGAGTTCTCAAAGAAAAAATTTACCATATCAAATCAATCAGCTTGCAGCATTGACGTTTAGGGTCACACAGAATGGTGCCGATAAACTGACTTGAATCATGCAAGGAATATGGTAACCCTATACTGTTTCCAATGGGTTACCAATTTATTGTTTTGTGAATGTCTGTACAAAAGTAGGCAAAGTTTCTCTGAGACACAGAGGCCCATTACAGCTGTGGCAAGGCCCGGCGGGCAAAGCTTACACTAACATAAATCAGGGAGGCATATGAAGTAGGAGCCTGACATGGGCCGGCTGGCAGAGCTCACTGGGGAGGCTGGAATATGCAGCCCAGTCCTGCCTTTTATTTTAGTATCATTTCATGGCAAGGGCACCAGTTGAACATTTGATGTATCTGAACTGCTTTTTTTCATTTTGGTAAAATTGGCAATCCAGGGCATTGAATATACTAAAACCAATATTTATCAACACAGATTTGGGGTATTTTTGTGCACTATGGGAAAATTAGAGACAACACTGCATTAAAACACCTGATATCCCAATTATACATTGCTTGTATTGTTTAGGAAATAGGAAGTAGAGGAACACATGGTATTGACTGGTGTGCTATGATATTGTGTGTTGCACCTGCCACCTGTTCCTACAGACATTACCTCTGCCTTATGCTGGCAAGCCACATTTTTGCAAGTGGAGGAACATGAGAAACAAATCTGGGATAAAAAAATCAACAATTTTGTGTTTTTGTTTTTAAATCTTTAAGAGCAAGCAAATTAAAGACAATTTTGGAGAAAATAAGGTTTTAAAGTACTATTTTCTCAGAAATTAACACTTTTTATTCTACTGTTGACAGTCAAAGCATAATACAGAATGTGATTATTGTATATTATTATATTTTCAAATTCAGTTTTGAGAAAGGCAAAGTGAATTTGTGAAATGATTTATTTAAGTATTAAGATAAATAAATGGTCAGTGTATGGTTGAATACCTCCCACCCCATCCCCCTTACTCCTACCTTCCAGATGGCTATTTGTTCCTGAGAGTGAATACAGAGCATATTTAATCATATATATGGTGGCCAGATAGCTCTTGATGGTGCTAATGTGTTATGGCCGGACACGCCCAGTGACCTGCCCACTGGATGTTCTAGATTTCTGAGAGCCTCAACATTCACCTCCCTCACACCAGGGATTTACTATAAGCATATGAGCTGTGTAAATGACTCAGCTTGAACTGTTGAGTATCACAACATCATACATGGAGGCTTTGCTCTGTGGGCCTTGCCTGATATATCAGGTCATCAATGCCTGCAGGAATTCTGATCATGTTCATAGGAAGCAAACTGTAGAAACTCTCCCTTGTCTTCCATATAAGGCATAAACAATGCTGCATACTATTTCCTAGAATACATTTTAATTATAAGGAAACAAACGCCTTTTATAAATTTCACAAGAGAAATGTTGAACTTTGCTTGACCACAGGCCCAATGCATGTTAATACTCCACTTTCATGTCAGGCCATGCTGATGATCAGATTCATATATTGCATGGGGAAAGGTATTGAACACATTTTTATCATGCCCTGACTCTCTGACATTTCAATCTGATTAATTTGCTTCTTTGAACAAACTGGCCATTCAACTTACCTTTGTTTCCTTAAACAGTCTTCAAACTGTTCTCCGCCCAACTTGTAGCGAGTCACACGCCACTTGACATCATGTATTTTAGCTCAAATCAGCCAGGGAACTCACGGTTCACATTTGACTTCAACCATGACATCGTTATTTCCTTTCAACCTGAAATGAATGTTTACCTTGATTCTCATTGCTTGAAATCAAGGTGCTGAGCAATTACCTGGATGTTGGACCAATTAACAACTGGTAAACATAAACAGAAAATGACAAGTCTATGGAAGCAATCACCACACGTTCAATACCTTTCCCTTATGCAATACATGAATCTGATGATCGGCATGGCCTGACGTGAAAGTGGAATATTAACATGCATTGGGCCTGTGGCTTGACCTGCACATCTGGGCTTTCTCTAAATTTGTGAAATTTTGACTTGCCAACTCCTGGTGAATCAAAACAAGAAATGCTGTGAATCTGATATAAGATTATGATTAAGTCAGCACAAGCTGACTCTATGTACCTGCTCCATTTCCACCACATCTGCCACCGCACATTGTTTTCTTCATCATTCCTTTATGCTTGGACATAAGGACTAGATACTATAACATGATAATATGTGGGCCTGGGAAATCTTTCGGGCTGAACTTTTTGTGACCTTGGGTCAAGGTCAAGGTAATGGCCAGCACAGGAGCAACCTCGCATGTGAATGCTATATTTTCGTAGGGCAATTTTCAAGGTTACAGGAGCCGATTTTCAAAATTGGCTATTTGTTATATTTTGCAAAACACTACAAATAGTATGTATTCTCACAACATTTATCTTACACAATATCTTTGTCCATAAATTTTAGAAAAGATTATGTAACTAGGTCAAAATGACCTACTTAAAGGCCCTATAGGTCACAACTTCCAAAATATTGTGAATCTAATCCTTTATAAATCAGAGGCGATTAGATCATGATATTAGGTAAATATTCTAGTTATCTAAACTATTGTTTAATGTTCAATAATTTGATCATTAAATGTCCAAACATTTTAATGAACAACTGGGATTTGAGTGGTATGTTGCTTGGAGTGGAGGTCATGCAGGTTGTGCAATAATGGCAGAGCATAGGAATGCCACATCACTGTTGATCAGAGTGCATGGATTAGCAGCATTGATCTGTGCAGCCAGGGTGCGGTGACAACACAGTACTCTGCAGGCAAAACCTGGGCAATCAGCGGTTGAGACTGCATGGATGTGCCCTGCATTCAGGTGGAGGCATCCCAACCCTGCTAGCAGGCCCTCACTCTTATGTTCTTGCCTGTTGTTGCAGAACTCAGCACACAGTGGAAGGATAAAATCAGCACACAGTCCATGCTGGTGATTTCCCAAACCATTTTGTCAGGGCCAAGTGGAGTGAGCATAGCTATGTGGACACTGCTTAACTTAAAATGTACAAGTTTATCTTTGGATGAGAACAGTGAAGAAAGCCATGTGCATAATATCAGGTGTTGAACTGAGGCATTGGATTTCCATGACAATTACACTCAAAGACTTCAGTGTTTAAGAGGCAACTGTTCTTTGTATTTTGTGACTAAACAGCAAAGACATTGGCATTACAGACATGAAGCATTAAGATATTGTTCATGTCAGACGCGACACTCCCCTGTAAGCCATGATGGCTGCTGCGGAAACTGCTACTAGAATAGATGATTCACAACCCACACATCAAGGAATGGGAGATGTTGAAATGGCACAGTGAACAGAAACAAGGAGAAAAAGCAGCTGGTAATAAATTTTACACGGGAATTGAGAGCTTTGAAGTTCACAAAAACATATGTGGTTGAATCCAGGAAGATAATTTTCAGTGCCTGTGTAGTGTGTACCATTCACATCTCATACAACGCTGAAAATTAGTTTTCATATATATGTATGACAGATGCTATTGCAACATGGAATGAAGACTGTGTCATGATATATACTAGGAATAGACTCTTATTCTATTGCTGCAATCGAGGAGATTATTTACCAGGCTGGAGGAGTGACAATTTTGAGAAAGAATCTAGGGATGGCTTTGGTCAGGACCCAACTGCTGAGATGGTGCAATTTATTGGATTACAAGTGTGGCTCATTGCAAGAGGCCATTGTAACATTGACCACTCGTTATGTAAACTGACGTTCCTTTCATTGATTGGCAGACACAGAATCAGGCAAGCATCCTCAAAGGGACCATTGTTCTTAAGCAATATTGTCAGCCCATAGAACAAAGAATGCAAAATTGGTCACATTTGGTATTTGGCATACTAAATGCAATTTTTTAATACTGGAGGCTTGTTGGTTTTGTGTAAACACAGTGTCGAGACGGTAAAAGTTTTAAAACCCTCACAGGACCTCATGATTGCCAGTCAATAAGGAATGGTAAATTGAGGCTCAGATGGACTACGGTTCTGCAGAGTACAGTGTAAGTGGGGTCAACACAAGGCACACCATTAAATTGGAATGAGAGGAACAGATGGATATCCGTGAATATCATGCTAAAAGGGTCTTGTCATAATGTTGCCACCTGCAGAGTATTATCACAGCAGTATTATATGTGTGTCCATGTATGAGAATGTACTTCTGCAAATGTGCAAGGAAAGTATCATGTGCATTGATATCTTGTCTTAATAATCCCACCTGGGAGATTCCAAATCGTCTCTGACAATGGATTAACATATTTGATCAAGTACAGAAAAGAGACATATAATATATTGGCAACCATAAGCAAGGCATAGACAGAAGCCTGCAGGACTTTGTGTATAGGTGTGAAAATGCCACACATTTGTCAGTCATCTTTGAGGCTAAATGTGCACAAACTGAGTTAGCAAGACCCAGACAATGCATATAAATATTACAAAAAAACATATTGACACGATGAAGCCAAGTTCCATATTTGTATTTGCCTGCAGTTTCTTGCACAAAAGATGTAAACAGATCTGATACAATAAAAACTTGTAGAGCATTACATCAGCAGCAATGAGATTGGATTACTGGCAACATAGATGTGAGATAAATGGAAGTGCGACTTGGCCTGGAATAACACAAGGGACAATGTTGACACGTTGCCCACATGTTGACTGGACTGTGCACAGATAAACTGCCTGACTTTATTGCATTCTCCTAGGCCAAGAGTTCAGCAGTTTTATTTGCCATGGAGGTACTAGTTTCATTTTAGAAAATCTAGCATTGTATTTGTACACAGTGCCATTCTCCCACATTTTTTAATTGCATGATTAAAAATGTTTCTTGGAAAAAGAGAAACTCAGAACCTAAAGGTATCACTATAAAGATTATGGGATAATGTAAACATACATGATATGTGTCAAAATGGTGTTGCCGAGGAGGAAGACTGATGTAACATAGTAATAACCATCTACAGCCTCTGGGAATTAATGGCCCCAAGTGCTACTCTATAACATTACTATGAACATTACAGCATGTATGAATGTCTGTGGAGTAAAAAGCAATATCTGATAACATTTATATGATGGGACCACAGAATTAGCACTCTGCTTGCACAGAAGTCTTGTTGGAGTGAACAAGATTTTTATTAGAATGATTTTGTAACAATCTGTCACCCAAGAATTTTTATAAGAACTTAATTAAGGAAACCCAGGAGAGACTGACTCTGCTGCCTCCCACAGCAATAGTTCACTAAAAAGCACTAAAAACCAGGTTTTTGTTGTTGAATAGGATTGATCCCTGTTTTATGTTTGAGAAAATTGTGCTGAACAACTTTTATGATTCAATGTCCTTTGAGAACAGTCTGTAATTATTTTTGTGCTGGAGATGGGCACGGATCCTTGGTCAGCTCAATATTTGCACAAATTGCACAAATTAAATTTTAAATATACCCATTATGGCATGGTTAAGAAAGGACAGTGATTATACTGTTAATTTGAAAGAATGTTCCATCATTCCTTTTATGAGCAAGTTTCTATGATCATCCCTCTGAGGCAAGTCTCCATGACCTAGATGCAGCATACGCCTTGTTAAACATACAGTGTCTTGTTTGACCATGTACCATAAGATCACAAAGCTCCTCAGAGGAAACACAGGCAGAGGGTGATCACATAGAGTGCTGCAAGTGTTGAACTGTTGAACACTGACATGATGGAAATACATTATATATTCCCTGCCATTACATAGGCAGTTATATCTACATGTATGTGAGTAATGGATGCATACAAAACTGGGTTAATCTGAAGTTGGTTTAAAGACAAACCTGGAGCCATAAGAAGATATGTTATGTCAAATTTATTGGTCATACAAGAATTTACAAGTATATACAAGGGAAATTGCCACTGTAAAAGAGTAAATCTTTTGAAGTCTGCAGAGAGCTTGGATCATTAACAACTTAGACAGCAATGTGATCATTGTAGCTGGCCACACTAAACCATTAAAAAGTACTTTAAAACCATTCATGGCTTACAGTATTAACCAATTTCATCATTGAGTGACACAATATTTTGGTTAAATACATTGCAATGGCTTGAAGTTTGTTTTGATTACATTGCATTTGAGGAAATATTGACATTTTGATATTCAGTGAGTGAGGGAAGTGAAATATGTTTTTGAGAGGATGGATGACATCCCCTGGGTCTGACTATTGAAAATCCAGTCACATTGCATTTGCAGACAATATCAAAACATAACTCATTATACTGCCCTGAAACGTGTGCAGAAAATTTCTAAATGTGGAGTAATATGAAAAACAGGGCAGCTATTATGTTGTGGTATGAGGATGTGGAGGAAGATGATGATTACCATGGTGTTACCAAAGGTAGCAAAGGCAACCAAAGCAAGGGGCGAGATATGGCTGCATGTCAAGGCACTGCAAAAAAGTGCAACTGTGGGAGACAAAAGTAAGTAATGAAAATATTATAGTCTTATCATGAACATGAACAACATTTATCGCAAACTTGTGTTTTCTCAGTTGTTGGATAACACCACTCCTATAACATATTGCACAAATGATAAAAAAATTTAAAATGATTTATCTTCATGAGGCAATTTTCAAATGGGAGATATTTTCATAAATACAGGCTGCAAACTACTCTTTTTAACAGATCCTGGGTTTATGCCAGGCTCTGCAAGTACAGGTCAAACTGAGAGTTCTAGGAGACCATACCCAAGCAGGCAATGGGCACTGAGTCCAATATTTTGTAGCATATCGTATGGCCAATTTGGTAAAGAGTAATGATTTCATGAGTATAGATTTTAGTGATGTATATACTAAAATAGTCAAAACAAATACTCATAAAATGGACTTAATCTTCAAGGGGGGGGGGGGGGTACGAAAAGATAATCCTGATTTTTTTTCCTGGGCAAGGGCAAATATTACTCTCCAAAACCAACTTCTTTCAATGATGAAAAGGTGCATACAGGATCATGACTATTAAAGAAAATCAGACTGTGAACTGATTGGTGAAAGAATAAATTACTATTGAGTATTCCTACAGATACTACATTGTACTGATTGGTTAGCATCAGCAACTGATTATCAGATATTTTGGTGGGCATGACTCCGATGCATGACTTTACATGGAGTCCGAAATTATAAATGTCAAGATAGGGCAATGATGGCAGATGTAGTGAGAAGATTGCAGATGTATTGAGAAGACTGAATGACTGGCATTACTAGTACTGATGTTATGCAGAGTAGGCTAATATAATTTACCAGATATTATCAATTCTCTCCCCACAAATTACAAGTGATCCTTTGTAACATTCTGAACATATGCAAAAAGTTGTGGCATTGTGCATGAGCACGCACAAGAGGCAATCAATTGCACAGCTTAGTGATAATTGCATGCTAATGTTCGGAACAAATTGGCACAAAGTCTTGCCTCTATTGGCAGAGGTAGTATTAGTTTTACCTCACCATGCAGAGGACCTGCAAACTTCAAAATATGAAAAGAAAGTGATAAGCATTCTAGACATATCCCTGTATAGCTTGAACATTGAATGAGATTAATTGAGTGGTTTAATTTCACCAGTTTGACTAACAGTCACATTACAGAGTTCACATTGGAATAATACTGAGATGTCTGAAAAGTGTTTGAACATTGCAATAATCTTATCTAAATGATCTCATGTTTCTTTTACTGGGAACTTGGTCAGTAATATGAATAGTGCCCCAAAAGTGTTCTGTGGTGGCATTGGCCCGGGCTTCCATGGTCTTCAATGATGAGACACTCCTCCCAGCTAAGATCGTTGACAAGAATGATAGAGAAAGTGAAAGGAACAAGAAAATGTACTTGAAGGAAATGGATCTTCAGTGCCAATACCATGATTTCAATGTAACCCAGTGACAATCAAACATAATGAGAACAGCTGAGTCAATAGTCATTGCAGTCATTTTTTCCATTTACAAAACCCAAACCCGATTTTTCATTTGCCTATATTCCCACCATATATAACAGGGAAATATTTCAAGGACCTGTCAGGAGCTTCTACTGTATTTATTAGGGCACACATATCGGGGTGAATTATTGACGATTGGACTGTATATGTGCATGTGAATTGAGAGGCAAGCCAACATTGGTTTCAGGCCAAACAGAATGGTACGTAAACCTGCAACGTAATTTAAGAACCAGCTTATGCCAGATAATAAGGTGATTTCAATGCATTAAGACTTGGCCACATAAACACACATGCCATGGTCAGAATTTCTGTTGAGAGAAATAAGAGAACATATATTCTCACATGATTTGTGACTAACATTAATAATGTGATCATGAAAATATGGTGTCAAGCTTAACCCCATTACACTCTCTTAGAGTGTCAGACAAAAAGAACCGAGTGCTCTTTGGCATTCTGTAATAGATCATACTAGTATTTGTCAGTTGCAGATGTTTGACATTTTATACCAGACATAGAGATTGTGAAGTTAGTTCTACACAAATAACCATTTGAAGAAATAACTCAGCAAGCATAATTTACAATTTGTGTTTGTAGGGTCAAAAAAGAGACAAGACCATGAAGAGAGATGAGATCAATTAAAAAATAAGTTAGAAGAAATCCAAATGTGAAGGATTAATGACATCACACATAAAATATTAGAGTATATTGAATGTCATGAGAGGCATGAGAGCATACAGGAGACCATGATGTAAGGGAGGCATGAGATCATACAGGAGACCGTGATGTAAGGGAGGCATGAGATCATACAGGAGACCGTGATGTAAGGGAGGCATGAGATCATACAGGAGACCGTGATTTAAGGGAGGCATGAGATCATACAGGAGACCGTGATGTAAGGGAGGCATGAGATCATACAGGAGACCGTGATGTAAGGGAGGCATGAGATCATACAGGAGACCGTGATGTAAGGGAGGCATGAGATCATACAGGAGACCGTGATGTAAGGGAGGCATGAGATCATACAGGAGACCGTGATGTAAGGGAGGCATGAGATCATACAGGAGACCGTGATGTAAGGGAGGCATGAGATCATACAGGAGACCGTGACGTAAGGGAGGCATGAGATCATACAGGAGACCGTGATGTAAGGGAGGCATGAGATCATACAGAAGACCGTGATGCAAGGGAGGCATGAGAGTATACAGGAGACCGTGATGTAAGGGAGGCATGAGATCATACAGGAGACGGGGATGTAAGGGAGGCATGAGATCATACAGGAGACTGTGATGTAAGGGAGGCATGAGATCATACAGGAGACCGTGATGTAAGGGAGGCATGAGATTATAAAGAGAAGTACTTTCATACCAGAGAAATGAGATCAGATAAGAGAAATAAAAGAAAATTAAAAAGATGTTGTCCAACTATAAATATTGCACAGGATTGAGCTTGGAATTAATTAGTAGAGGATTTTATTCTCAGAGGATTAGTTCAGAAGCTGCTTTCGGCAAATTGCACAATTTATGGGGAAGATAATTGGCAAAGAGAGAGTGAGGTTGACACTGGGGTCGTATATCATCATATGCTTGTCCAGCTAAACCTTGATCTGCTACCATTTAAGTTATCTGCTTTACCAAGCTAAAATAGACTTTTGCTGTAATTTTTCAGGGCTTACAGAAACCTAATGAATCAATCTGCTCATTTTATCATTGCAGAGAAAATAGGGTTTGGATTAACATGTTATGAAGTGCAAGAATTGAATGAGCTTCAAATTTGTCTTCATTTGAGAAAGATAAGGTGATGTGAGGATGGTTATGACTGATTCATCGTTTTAACATTTGACATATTTGCAGGCTGAAAGCCTCACAAAATCAGATAGCAGTGTTCTGTTGCAAGGGATGAAGGTTTTTTCTCCATTCCTCAGGCTGTTTGGATTTGGATTTTCATCAGGAGACTGTGATCAATAATCATATATCATTTTGTGTCTCTATTCTGCCTCACATAACCCACACTCCAATGATTACAATCAATAGATAAATCCTGTTAATAACCATGACATCACTTCCATATGGTTTCCTTGCAATAAGTCAATCTGTAATCTTGAGTTGAACTTTTGATCATTAGACAATGGACATCTTGGCTATGAAAGTTTAAGTAACTGAGATAAGATTTTAAATCGTTTAAAAAACTTTATGCACAGCTGAATTAGAGCCAAATTTCATCCTAGCAGATTTGTTTGAACAAGCAGGACAAGAAGAAATGCCCTTGTGCAATAACAATGTGAGATTTCAAGTAAAAAAAATGCAACAGTAATGGGCTTAAAGATCAATTAATTGTATGCCATGTACCCAAATCTAGTTTCAGTTTTAAAATTGTAAATTTGGCAATATAAATTGATGGAAAACTTTCAGCATGCTGCCAAAGTTTGATATCCTAAATTTCACCTTTCAACATATGAACATTTCACATATGGAACCAAATTTGTTTTAGAACCACAGAGAAATTTACATATTTGACTAGCCCTGTAAACTCAACATTGCTTCTGAAGGAGATTTATGTCACAATGAAAAAATACAAATAAGCATCATAGGTATTTGACATTGATTATTTTGGGCTTAATATGTCATAACCACCAAAATGGAGGTACACAGAGTATAATGTATTTGTAAGTGCATGCAAATATTATTTGCTTGATGTATTTTATGTGAAGGTCATTACCTCCATCATGACAGCTTTGCTTGTGAATGACTTTTTAAAGATAGTAATATAAATGTAACTTTGACCAAATTAGCAACCTCAGACAGGGGTGATCTGGTTACTTCAGGTTACTTTGGGTCAAGGTCAAACTTATAGCCAACATGGCCACATCTGTGCTTGTGAGCACTCGTTTGATGGTTAAAAAATAGTAATATCAGTACAAGCTGCCATATCTAATAATCGTATGAGGAGCTCAGAAGATTTTTGCTTTTGGTGATATTTTTTGGGTGACAAGAGCAAATTTGGAAAATCAGATAAATACTGTCATATTTTACATATTACACCAAATAGAACTTACACCAAATAGAACTTATTGCCACCAGATGTATTACATATATCTTTGTAATTTGGAGAATGATTTATGTTGATATAATCCTCCACTGTTTATATCAGCAAATTTACCACCTTTTAAGGTCATTTTGATGTCTCCCACAAAAAATCAATTGGATATGTTTGCACTTTTGGTTGATGAAGACATGGTGATATCATTGTGATGATATTTTGGAGGGACAGGTGTGACTCAATGAGAAGATGGCTTGACAGCCAGGGCATAAAACATCATTCTGATGTCTTTATTTCACATTGATCGCACAGTTTTTACAACCTTGCTTTACAAAGGGCTTGCAGCTTGAAATTTCCATCTGTACAAAGAAAATGTGTTCTGCATCCCTTCACTGAAGCCATGCATACACACAGAGCCAAATTGTCATTTTTAGATGGCACAAACCAAAAATGAAGCAACTCTTTGCAAAACAATGCAAGTTTGGCTAAAAATGTGCCATCACAATGCATCAGGACATAGAACATCGTGAAAAAGGAAGAGTAATCCCTCATTCCTATCTGGCAGAGAGAAAAACACTAACATATAAAGGAGATTGGAATATATACAAATTTGTGACTCAGAAAACACTGTCAATTAAAATAATGGATAAAAGAAAGTAATTTTTTGTTTTCCTTGCCTTTTAATGACATTCTAATCCCTCATGGACAAGTGCTAAACAGTTATATTAACTCTTATTAAAGGACCAGCCTTAGTACATATAAATTAAGCCAGGATGCAAAAAAATATATTCCTGGTCTAGTATACATGTATACCTGATTACTATCTTAATAACATTAATAATCCTATGATGTCCACATGCATATGCGGTTTTGGGATCAACTACAGTAGTCGAGACAATGGTGGGAGACAATAGCAATCATTTTGACCAATCAGAGAGCAGCTGACAGACCATTACAAGAAGTGTCCATAGTAACAATAGCGGGATCACCACGTGTCTACATTTCAACATTGCACAGATGGCTCTCTCAGAATAAAATACAGAGACAATTAATTAAAAACAAGTGAAAAAATATTCATTGACAACAAGGTCATTTGGGGCAGCTGCAGATTTGTATAGTTATCTATAAGACCATCCGTAGCTGCCTCAAGTTCTACATGGATTGCCAGTCACTTTTAAATAAAGGGTTTTTGTGAGGTAGTTTGAAATGAAATGCCACATATTTTTTTAGTTTCACCATGTTGAAACGCGGAGAAATGGTGATCACCATCTCCTGCCATTGTAAAAACTTGGACACTTCTTGTAACCATTTGTCAGCTGCTTTCTGATTGGTTAAAATAATCGCCCTTGTCTCCCACCATTGTTTCTGTTGATGTGATTGGTCCATAAACCAAATGTGTGTATGTCACTCATAGTATTGTTGAGGTACTGTGTGTGTGTTGGTTACCAATATTTCCTCTATTTTGTCCCCAGCAGATTACATAAGGTTACATAATATCTAGGACATTGGTGGGGGGGGGGGGTGATCCTTTGATCCTTGTTTGTAACATCAGGGGGGCATAATTCTTTCATCTGTTGGCTCCATGGAGTTTGGAATGATCATTTTGGATTGCTGCCAACTGTCTCTGAGTTGGGCAATCATATTCTTATCACTTACACAGCACTCAAAAGTTTGGATTGTTGCTATTGACCTACATAAATTGCATGTTTCATGTGGCCTGATATAATTACCGTTATTTCATTGCTCAAATTGAAATAATTTAAAAATGGTAAATTGGTGAATGTTCAACTTATGAACTCCTTATTTGTTTTGATATTCTGGCCAAGGTGAGGGTCTTTTAGTCAACTTGTTGGGCTTGAATACCAGGGCATAAAATATCATTCTGATATCTTTGTTTATGTTAAGTTGTATAAATAAGAAATGATTAAAACATTATGGAATTGTCTGTCTACTCTTCTTAAACCACAAATTACATATCTGATATAAATAGTACATATACAAGTGATGCTGTGCATTATTATTTATGTTGACATATTAGAATATGACTGTATAAGCAGAAACTCCATCATTTGGTCATATTCTAAACTTAAGATATTGCAATCCCAATGCAATGCATCAAGTGCATGAAAGAATCTGGCAGTAACATTGTCCATTATTATTGTTGATGTCACATAAAATAACTGCCCTTTTATACGTACTACATATAACAAATTTGTCACAAGGTATTAATTATGTCAAAATAAATAATAATACACAGTTGAGGTATATATATTTATATAGAAAAGTGTAAACAATATATTTATATTTTACAGTCTTGATCTTCATCATGAGATTGAAGAATTGCGGTCGAAGCTCAAGAAAAGTGACAGCCACATTATGCAGATGGAACGTGAGTTTGTGGAGAGTAGAGAGTATGCTGAACAGGAGATCACCAAACTCCAGGATGAGCTTGGAAAACTCCGAGACAGATATGACAGGTAATTCAATGGAAATATGAATGTCATCAGATTTAGCATTAATCCACACAAACTTTCCATCTGGACTGTCACTGTGTTTCCCTGTATATTTTCTCATTTTGTGTGAAAACTGCATGAGCACAATTTTACATATGTCTATCATATGTCTTTTTGTGTCATGGCTATATATTGGGACAAGATTTGTTACAAAACAAAGGAAAATTGTCAAGTATTTGTAAAGATAATTATCAAGGCAGATCTGACTTCAAGAGGTGATGATTAAGATTATCCTGCTGCAGGCATGTTTGTCTAATTAATTAATGAGGAGACTTAGCTTAGGATCTCAGGAAGAATTAATCTTGTATAATTGTCTTAATCCCACCACTGATTCCAGATGAGTATTGCCAAGTTTGATGCTCATCAATTTCTGTAATGTGTATGGTAATCTGGACCGGATTCGTAACAATATTTAATGACTTTGTGACCAAGCACCTCATTAGTTGCGATACATGGGACTGAGAAGGAATTGCATATTGATGTCTCATATACCTACCGTACATCATGAACATGTAATCCAATGTTCTCCAATGGGGTTGAGTTTCTCGTTGACCAATGGATCATTGTCTACTTAAGATTTCTTCTCTAAACTATCTGCTCAGAAATCTGTTGATCTGGAACTAAGAAAGTTAATTGAAAAAAAAATTATTGTAAATCATTTCATCTATCAATCATCTTAAAGCAAAATATCTATCAAAGAAAAGAAATAACCCAGCATTTCAAGGATTTTTTTGTGGATTTTTAAATTAGAAAATGTGTTTTTTCCATGTGAGAAATTAGAAAGTGATATTCAGACTAAGCTACAATTTATGGTATCCTCCATTGCATGACTTCTCTCTAATATCAATTCCTGCTGTTATTTATGAAAAAGTGTGTCAAGAAAGGATGCAAGTCATGGCTATTCATAAAAGCAGGCTATTGACTGACATACAGATAAATATTCATAAAGATTCCATTTTGTACTGACCGCTGTACTGATTGGTCAGTATCTAGATCAAAAACCTGATCACAATTCACCTTATGTAATTCTGATTGGATGATGTTTATGATCAAAATAATTCATCTCATTCCTCCTTCAATTTACAGATTATTTGAAAGTCATAAGAAACTTCAGAGAGTCAACCATAACCTAGAAGATAAGCTGCTGAAGGTGGTAAGTATCTACTCAAATGATTTATTAATGCCATCAATATCATTTACCATGAATAATATTTTATGTTGAGGGATTAATTTAGACTTAGTGCTATATGGCAAGTTTAGTTCATAGATGGGATGACATTGTGATCTGAGAGATTGGTTTATCAGCAGGGTTTGGTTTTACAATTTCTAGTAGGTTTATTCTTATCTTAAAGGTCAGTTATGTTCCGACTCATCAAGAGGATATTTTTTTTCAGCAAATTACAATCATAAAAAAAAAAGTTTCAAAGATTCATGTGAGCCATGTAGCTCGGTTGAACAAGATGTTTTAAGAAGTTTTGGTCCTTGAAACTTTAAAATGGTTACATCATGGTTACATCATGTGAAGATCTTAAAGACAATAAATAAAGGAAGCTTTGGCAAACTTAAATTAAGGACACATTTTAGTGTCTCAAAAAGGAGTTTGTCAATGATTTTGACCTTCATTTATGATCATGTAACGTACCATATTTACTCAAATATAAGATGACTTGTGTATAAGACGACTCCCAAATTGATGTTATTTTCCTTGCAAAGACCAATTTCCAAATATAAGACAAGTCGGTTTTTCGTGAGACATCGGCACTGCTACCATTCCAATTTGGCAGCCATTTTAAAAGTGAATCATAATTATGCTTACTTAACAAGAGCTCTTATACACAAGGACAACCTGTGGATGGTGATTTACGGTAAAACATAAATATGATGTCCGTGACGTCCTTTACCTTAGCGTCAAAACAAAGTGTTTTAATTATGGACTTTCATATTTTCGAAATAACAGATAGCGGATCGATTTTAATTGCATTTGAAATAAATAAAGGTATTTACCCAATATTATCACAAATTACGCTTTGCAGGTCAAGAACAGAACAAACATGAGGTCGCAATTTTGAAAAGACGAAGTGACGGGGAGAAACTCTTATCAATCTCTCAATACAGTTCACAATCCCAATACAGTTCACAATCCCTTCTTAGAAGTGAGCATGTGCAGAACATGAACTTCCTGCTTACTGGAAGTTTCGTCATTGAAAAAAACAGAATATTTTAGATGCACATTTAATTGAGAAATGTTGAACATTAAAACATTTTTGTATGTCCCATTGAGAAAACTATTATTCACAGTTTGTATGTATTATTAATGTCTCTTGATGATTATTTTCCTTGAAAACACAGTTGAAAGGTTTTGTTTACATGGGCAAAAATATGTGTAATTGACTGCACAAACATTACTCCTAGAATTGGTGAAAAGAGGGTGCTCTCTTCTGTTTCAGCAATAATAGGTGAAAGCTCAGTGAACTGTATATGGAATATTATATAATGTATCTTCTTTTGAATTTGTCCATGAAAATTGAAAGTTTTACTCTGCATTACAGAGGTGGTTGATTCATTATCCACCTCCACCGTCATTGCTCAGAAAACTGCATAAAAATCTTGACATTCAAACACTCCATTGAAAATGGAATGATGTCACATCCTGCTTGCACAAGTAATGGAGGCAGATGTAGTGATTGAATTGACTACCTCTATAATCATGGCAAAGCAGAGTTTGAAATTTCACTTTTTTTTTTCTTCTTGATATTGCAAAATTGGTGACAAACAATAATTTTGGTGAAAATTCAAGATTTACATCAATGGAAAGGGGTTTCCAAGAGAATGGAAATATTCCAAGATTGGCCATGAACTTGAATTTTGAATAAAATGGAGTCACTTTTAAAGTCTTTCCTGTAAAATAGCAACAAATTTCTACTTCTTACACTGTTCCCATACGCCAAGGGGTGTGCAGTCTCTGACATGAATTTTGAGAAATAAATATCTTTTTCACCACTGATCTGAACTTGTTGAAAATAGTAACAGCTTCTCAATGTGCTTACTTCTTGTAGGTTAATAAGTTTGAGACCGAGAAGATGTCCCTACAGAAGGACGTGGCCAGCATTACCTCCAAACTTGTGGATGCCAAAGTTGCTATCTCAGAATTAGAGGAGGAAAATGTAAGATAGCCTCATTAGTATATATTTGATAACAAATAAGATGGTTTATTATCTATTTATTGTAAATGTGTTTGGCCATTTTGTCTTTGAGGATAGTCAAACTACCCAGGTTATGTGATACTTCCTTCTATGATATTAGTTACCCTCTTGTGGTCTCAGGTATTGTTGCCTGAGGCATCTGCCTCTCTGTCCAGCACTGTTTATCACATAAAGTCTTTTATATTGGACACACAGGTCACTCTTGAGAGAAGCTCAGATGAATGTGATGATGGTTTACTTTGGCCACTTTTCATTAATGCTGCTTTTGGTAATCTTTTTATTGTTGTAGGTGGTTTCAATTAAAATAGTTATAATGTTTCATGGTGATATATTTGTTTTCAGTATCGGTACAGGAATGACTGCAATCTAGCAGTTCAGCTGTTACAGTGTAAACCCTCAAACTTTGTGGCGCACAAACTAAATACTGTAAGTCCAGATTTTTTTTAACAAAGTAAATGGGGTATGGAAAATTCCATGTGATCATTATATCAACCTAATTGAAATGCATTATTTTCTGAATTGTTAAAAGCAATCTTGGTCAAAGTGATATATTTTTATCATTAAAATGATTTGCTTCATTTATAAAATTTGAAAATAATTGTTCTTTTAGTTACCCCTGGATCTGCAGGAAAGAGTTAAGTTACACATGACACGAGAGCAGGTGATAGACCTTGAGGATGCCACTCAGACCGCCGTACAGCCTGTAGAAACGAAGATGATCCGAGTGCCCATGCCCACCTTCCCCCCCACAGCCATGGTGTACTCTGTCAATAAAACTGCTCACAACTCAGGCTTACACTCACAAAGCTCAGGCAGCAGTAGTAGTATAAGTAGCAACGGTTCAACCGAGGGTAAGCCCAGAATGGACTCGGTGCCCACAACACTCATAGCAAGGGTTTTAACCCAGCCAGAACCAAGACGGCAACCACGCCGAATATACATTTGTAACAAGTGCAAAGTAGATTTTTCAATGGTAGACAAAGAAGTGCAAACATGTATAGCTTACACAAGTGATGCCAATGGATATCACTCACGGACTTCACATTTCCATGGACATGCTCTGCCACCTGGTGTTCACAGACCAAGATTAAACTCAACAGAAACTGAAATTTAGCCTAGAGTTGTAGCCCCATTTGAAGATTCTATGTAGCCTGAGGAAAGGGGCAAAAAAAGCATTGAATTATTTATCTTCCAAGATGGAAAGGGTTTCTGCGCACACATCTGGACTTTATTGAGCGGAGACAGCATATGTTTCAAATCTATCAGAAATATTCTTTTACATAGGTTCTACATGATTATACATGATTTTTTTCTATACTTAAAGTTTTAAGAAATGACATGTATGAGGGATAAAGATCTTGTCCCACGATTAACCTTATTTGATATTACTTTGGAAAAAAGGGTTTTTCTTAATATGTGTACAGTTGTTTATGAATGTTTATCATGTAAAAATCTGACCAGTGAAAAAAAGGTCTTATTGCAATAAACATTAAGCAAAAATATCCTCTCTACAAGATATTTTTCAACTTCTGTTTAGCATTGTAACAGGGATATTCATAAAGGAAATAGGGTCTGATAAGTTACTTTGTTTGAAGCCTTTTCTTTTTCAAAATATTATTGCTTTTATTTCAGTGAGTCATATCATATAAATGAAATTTTAACATTAAAAACAATCAAATCTTACATTTGCTTTATTGTAAATAAAATCAAAGGAATAATTTAACAAGTTCATGACCAAATATAAATTTAGTATTATAAGTTGAGAATTCAGTTTGATCTCATGAGGGAATTGGAGAAATTTCTTCTTTCTGGATATTGTTGAAAAGGCTATTTTGCCCCATAGATATTTCTTGTATTATAAAATATGACTTAACTCTGATACATAGGTGAAACTTATTGATTAAATATTTATTTGCTGAAATATTTATTTGCCATAAGAAATGTCTATTTGCATCTTTTTTGAGCATGTTTAGCATGTTTGCATGTTTTGCATGTTTGAAAGAACATGTGGCTTGAAAAAAACAACAGTAAAACAAATACCTATTTAACAGCAAGAAATACACTCAAACAAATACCTATTTAACAGCAAGAAATACACTAAAACATGTCATTTAAGCCAGAAAATGATTTGCCATCAATATTATGGTCCGCTGCAAACATTCTGCAAATTGAATACCTTATAAAAGTCATTTTGACAACAAATTCACTAGAAATGTCTAGAATTTTAATGATATTTGATTGAATTAAACTATTATTTACTCCCAATTTTGTCTACATTTCAGTTGTGTTTTGTGAATATAATATTTCTGAAAGATTTCAGAAACATTTACTATCAGTGATTGAAATGCATATTGCCTTAATGTCATCCGAATTATGAATCAGCCATTTGATGTAGCAATAATAAATGTGTGCTTCAATTTATAATCCATGTGATATTATAGAAACATTTAGTTCCATCTTTAACTTCCATACTATAGATATTTATATGTACAATGCATTGTGTGTAAGATTATCTTGGACATTTGCACCATGACTGAACAGGGTTAAAGGTTTTGATAAATTATTCTTATTTACTGTGGCATTCCCAGGAAATTCAAGGGCTGCTAACAGTGAAATGCTTGCCAGTTAATGTGAAAAAATGGTTCTCTATTATGTCAGGTTCTCATATATCATAGAAGAGCTGTGTTTAGAACAACTGTAATTAATATTAAATGCCTAGAAAAATATATTTCCAAAAATTATATTTCTATGTTTTAAATGTGCTCGTCATCAAAAAGATGAAACATTTAATAACAGACCTTAAATAAGATATATTTAACATTAACCCCACTGATGTAACAAATGAAACTAGCAAGGTTGTTTCTGATCATCAGTGATTGTAGCTCTATGTTACGTTTTTTGTGTCAATGTGTAGCCAAAGGGTAAAGCCAATAAAACTTTGTGATCACTAAGGGAATAAACTGATTAGCTTGATTTGAAATGTGCATTTACCTACATAGTTTCATTTGAAAAAAATGACAGGTTAATGTTCTAGTCAAGCCAAATAAACATGGAAAATTTTGGTGTCAATAACATATAATTTATCAGATGGTCATTTAACCATTGATTTAATCATGATTTTTTACTGTAGAAAGTTCAAAATTATTTAAAGCATCAATGTTTTCATGTACTTCAACAGCGCTTGTTCCAGATTTCCAAACCAAATGTAAATTAGTACTGTTTGTGTGGAAAACTGTTTTTGATGTAATGGTGGTGTTAGGTTGTGTTGTGAAAAGTTTGAAGTGCATGATTTATTTTGCCATATAATCTGAACGAAAGAATTGTGTATCAGAGGATACTATATAAGAATACTGTACATTAATAAAAAATATTTCATAACTTTAGTTTGTAACAACAAAATATTGTCTTAAATGTTTAAATGAAGTGTTATTCCAATTATTAGTGAACAGAAGTTCCAATCCAGGTTTATTGGGTGATATAACTCAAGTTTTAAATGAGAACAAATTAACCTTTTTAAGTTCTGCAGTGATGGGGGGTGGATGGGGATTTTCTGTCATCCTGTCCTTCAACCTTGATCTTCTTTGAAACAACTGGTCAGAGTTATTAGCAATTATTAGGAAAGACATATTTTCAGGGGACCAATATGCTATCTATTTTCTATTAGGCTCAGAGTTTTGTCTATTTGTTATGATTTTTAAACAAAGCCGATAGCTATCACTGAGTTGCAAGGAGGTTGCCATTTTGAATAACTTTATAAATATTAGCCAATGAGAATCAAGATAAGTTGGGGCCAAATTCAATATGTAACATGCACTCTGATTGGTCAAAATTATCATCTGCTCATAGTGTTCTCCAATCACCAATTGGCAAAACCCAGATAGGTGTTCTGGAGAGGTCTGATTTTTGTACTTTTTATGCCAAATCACATTTGCATGAGATTTTTAAATACCCAATTCTTTCAGTGGTAATTCATATATCATGCATGATTTATCTAAAATGTCCCAAAAAAGCTTGATTATTCCTTGGATGACATTAGATAAGGAAAACTTAAACACTTGATGCAAGTCGCCAGCTGCAAAAGTCAAACACGAGTCAAACATGATTTAACTACCAAATTGAACCTGTTTAGACGAGAGCTCCGAGTATCAACCCCACTTAACTTTTCTTAGGTGATCTGTGGAACATGCAGGGTCACCAATCTGGACATTGCCAACTGGTGATTGGAGAACACAAATCTGCTCAAGTCTGCTCTGGGAAAGGATTTAATGATCATTTATGAAGCAATTTCCAGAGAATGTTTACAAACATTACAAAAAGGCAATGGTTAGCATATCTCAAAGGCCATTGGCTTATTTTTAGTGAAGCATAATACTTCCAAATTTTTCAAATACTTCAAAAATAGTAAATTTGAACACCAAATGTTAATTTGTAATGCACAACTCATCACCAGGTCTAAGCAAGAACCCTATTATACATATGTTCTGTATTTATTTGTACTTTTTTGCAGCATTGTTTGAAATAACACTCCTTTACAAAAGATATATCCTCATTGGACTTCTCTCTTCTATTTGCTGGGAGGAAGGTGGATTTTGGTACATAATAAACTTGCTACGGAGTAGTAGCCAAATATGACATCGCTGTTTACTTTTTTACTTTTTCAGGACCAGCCAGATAAGTAGCTTGGCTTACTGTTGTGGTCTGTGTCAGGCAGGTGGGTATTCTGTATGCTCAAATGAAACTATGATATAAACAAGTTACCGGTATGTCTCTAAAATGAACCAAAATACAGCTGCCAGGATTAATGAGTGTGCGGAGTATGATGTGGTCACATATCCTACCGCGGTAGTATGGACATGTGACCACTGTTGTGGTCCATAAGGGTGTTGGGCAATTGACAAACAATGGACAAACAAACCTCTGTTATGCCTCAGTCACATTTGCGCCTATTTCAGTAAAGATGCCCGGCCGATGGGTATTTTTTACAAAATCGGCAGGCAGTTCAGATTGCCGTGCGGGCACCGGGAGATCATCGGCCACAATTGGGCATCTTTAAGACGTCGGGCGGGTCATCGGGAACTTTTATCTGGAACATAAAAGTTGCCGGCGTTTCCCCGATGTCTTATCAGCAAATATCATCTTAAAGTACACGGCAGGTTCCCGGCAGTGTCCCGCAGGGACATCGGTAGATTATCTTAGGGCTGCCGGTGACATCGTGTGGTGAAAATAGGATTAAATATTTTTTTAAAGCCTAGCCAGACGTCTCAAAGACATCCTGCAGACGTCTGTGTCACGAAACAGACGTCGTAAAGATATCCTACAGACGTCTGTGCTATTCAGTTTTGCACATGCCGTGCGGTGCCCTTTAATAATGTGACCACAGCTACAGCATCTCTCAGATTGTTGGTGATAAACTCCCCGGCGCCCGGCAGATTGTGAAGTCGGCCGATTCTAACTTCCCTGCCGGCGCCCGGTGCAAATGTGACTGAGGCATAAGCCAATTCACTCCCATGTCCCAATCTGAAGGTGCCCAATTTTTAGCAAACCATAACTTGGTTTTTACATGAGATCACTGGGCAGAGAAGCACTCCTCTACTTTCAAATGGCACAGAAATATATATATATGTAGAGGAAATAATATGGGTAATCAAATTTGATCATAAATTATAAGGTGTAAACATATTATGTGAGGAAAACTGAGTGCTGGAAAATCTGAAAAGCTTTAGATGCCTTTGAACAGGGCATGGCTTTCTCCAACAAGTATCTTTCAAATTATAGATATATTGCTAACATAAACGTGAGGGAATGATGATTTATTTGAACCTTTTTATGTTGTGAGGGTCCATACAGTTCCCGACGGGTGGAGGGGACTAGAAACTCTGTCAAATGGTTTATAGGTATTCTCAAAATTTAAATGCTTTGGTGTATAATTCATATCCAATTGCTTGATTAATAATTCAATCCAGGGAGTCAAATAGGCAACTGTCTTTTTTACAAACTATGAAATTATTAATGTGAGCAGATACAAGATGCAGACTGTCGTTCAGGTTGTCCATATTATGACATTCTTAGATCATTGGATGTTTTAAGTCAGTGCCACTCAAGATGACCACTTTTGGTTCATCTCTGAATGTGGAGAGGGGAGGGGTGGCCCTCTTGGTCATTCCAACACATTACATATGGACATCTTCAGTGTCACTCCAACACATCACCATTCCTGCGGGTCACTCTCATAAGGCCCTTTCATGATCAGTGCCACACATAGACTATGCCTGAGGATGTTGCACCTGCTACAGTACTGGTCAATACAGGATGCCAATCCACATCTGTGCATACATCTCTGTTAGGTACTGATAAAGTCTTTTGTTTTTTAGTTGTACGATAATCATACACAACAGCACAACCGTCTGCATTCCCACTGACCACATATTGTCCATCCGGACTCCAACCACAACCTATGTTATTCCCAGCCACCTGGAACAGATAGTATACAGAAATTACAATATCCATTGCTTCGTATGAGTAATCTTGCACAATTCACACTACATCTGATAAGGTACAGAATACAATCGCAGGTTACCGTAATCTTTTTAAGGGTAATTTGCTGATCTTTTCATTTTTTTTCATATGTATGATAATACAAACTACAGCCTTTGATAAATAATTTGAACATATCCTTCCATATTTCTCCATGTTAACCAGAGTTTAAGCAAGGCAGCTCAGTTGCAAGACATGTCGCTCATGAAGCCGCCCAATTTACTACACATCATTTTTTCAAGCCCTGGCCTTACTCTTTGGAGTAAAAATGGGCCGGCAGATTAAAATGTGCACTTCCATTTGTAGAGGAAATATTATGAAATTTTGTGTCAAAGAAACCCTACCACATGGTTATGTTGACCAATGGAGACCAGCTCATTGACACTAACAAGATGTGCATGGAAACAATAACAAAAGCAGGAAACAAGGAACAAGATTCAGATGATCTCAAATCAAAGATGAATAACCATCACTACCATTGCTAGCGTGTAAAGCATCTTTTAAGTGCTAATATTTCATAATTTGCTATTTCTATTTTTTTCCTAAATCTTTTGAATACCAGTTACCTTATGATTTTGAAATCTTTTGCATTTGTTCATTTTATAGGGTCTGATAGTAGAGAACAGAGCAATGTAATCTCCTTGTGTTTGAGCCATGAACTGTTGCTCTGTGGGGTGCAGACTCAGTCTGGTACAAGTATATCTCTCCTGAAACATTTGCAATCTAAATTATTATGATGTTAAGGATAACAATGTTTCATGTCAGACAATTTCATCCCTATTTATGTCAGTGTCAAAATTAAATTTGAATTTAAAGGTTTAGATATTATATTAACATAACATTTGATTTGTCTGGATATTATGATATAATACCTGATAGATTTGATTAGAAAGTATTACTCCTCTGTTGAAATCCCATGCCATTATATTTTTATCTGACGAATCTCTTGCCACAAAATCAGTGCATGTAAAAAACTGACTTCCATCTCTTGTGAATATCACATCTCGCACCTGAAATAAGAATTCATTGAGTTTTCTTGTGTCAAAAGATGATCCTGGACTTTAAAAAACTTTATAAATGTCAAATGATATAATATCTTACCTGACCAAAGGTATCCTTTTGTCCATATTGTCTCACACTTTTTGTTGCACATCTTTGGTCCCACCAAACTAAATGGTTCAGAGATCCCACAATAAAGAAATGAGGATTTACAGGATGTGCTGCTATACATGTGGCAAAACCACCATGATCAAAGCTCCTTATTTCTTGTCCTGTTATGTATAATAAAACAATAAACCATCAATTTCATTGATTATATCCCACAAGGTACCATAATTAAAGATTTATAAGTAAAATAATAATGTTTGAGAAATCCACAGCAGGCCAGCAAAAGATTCTGGAAAAATATTTGGTTTTCACTTCACTTATAGACAGAACATATAATCACCATTTCCAAGATCAATTAAAATATGACTTGTTTACAACAAATACTTGTATTTATTTCAAAATGACCATACCCGTATTTTGGAAGCAGACTGAGTCTGTTAGTAGCGTTGTGTGCAGATAGCTCAGCCTGAAGAGGTGAGTCTTCAATCTACACTCAAAGATACTGACAGAGGGACTGGTCTTAATGTCAGTAGGGAGTGAATTACATAGTTTGGGGGCAGCAGCTGAAAAGGTCATATCACCTACTGTCTTCAGGTGAGTTTTGGGGACGACCAGGTAAGTGCCATCATTAGCCATGAAATTTCTTTCACTCTGCCTTACAGAGAGTAGGTCGCATAGGTAAGATGGGCATCTTACCATTTAATGCCTTCCAGGTAGTGAACATGATTTTTTTTAAATCAATTCTAGCATGAACAAGGAGCCAGTGCAGTTCCTTCAGCTTTTCTGTGGTTATGCTTTCTGATTTTACCCACTACACGTGCTGCATAGTTGGAAAGTACCACTTTGCACACAATTGTGTGTAGGCAGGCAGGTCAGCGGATTTTGCCGCCCTGCACCAGTGGCTTCATGTGAACCTGGTGATTGAGTGGTGGAACACCCTGTCGGGTTGGACACAATCAAGGTCACTGGAGGCAGTCAACCAACTTGAAAAATAAAACCTGTGATCTGCATTTCCAATTTATGTTTATTAAAATTCAAAGTCTTGTCCTAGATCCAAATTTTTATGCATAAGGACATTTTATGGCTACTTAACATATGTGTATTTCATGGGGTATGTACTTTACAAACTGTACATGTATACACTGATTTTGGGTAATTCGGAAATCTTATCCAAATTATCTACATGTATATCAATGAATCAAATGTGAAGCAAATGAAAAGTGTATATTAAAGTTCAAACTCAGTTAAAACAAAATTTAGAAACCCAAATTTTAAATATACAGAGAAAAATGTGGAGACATGAAATAACATTTTGTTATTTCTAGTCATGCTGCTAGCAAAGATAATGACAATGAAGTAACTTCAAATGAAATCTTAATTCACAGTGCTTATCTGAACAATACCTTTTACATTTAAAAAAACCCATGAATCATTTCCAAAACAATAATTTTTTTAATGTCCTTACTTATTAAAAATCAACTGTTATGAATGTGTATTGTAAACTGTCAAGTTAAAGTTAACAACTAATATAAAGGATACTAATATAAGGATACATTGCACAAACAACTTATATTTTGACTAATTATTATTTATCTAGTTTTTTTTCATATTGTCTGGTGTATGGCATCATGGCAAACCTGGATATTCAATTATACCTCAGAAAAAAATGTGTTTTGTTAAGGTATTTCTGGTATTAACCTCTGTAATAGAAGACTCTACATTTCTAATAACAAATGATTGATTGATTGATTTTATGCTCATCCTTGGACTAGCTGGCTCATAACAATTACTAGTGTCTGTGGACATAGCCAAAATGACTAAATTAAGGTCTATAATCCACAATGAAAAACTGGGACAGATTTATGTTTTTTTGGCCTAAATGTGTTCAAAGTAATGATATTTGTTAATTTAGCACAGAAAAGGTAAACTTAAGGTATTTGGATACTCTGGCATTTTATAGTTTAATTTTTCTAGTTTTTTGCATATTGAAACAGAAGACATATCCTGAGTCAAAAACAATTTTTATTTGTACATTTACCATCTGTATATTTTTTTACAGCTGTCACTAATAATGGGAAAAATCAATATTTTACAATAAATTTAGTGAATAACATAATTCAGTTAAAATGCATCCCATGTAACATTAAGGAAAAGAAATATAACTTTTATACTTAAGTTTACATTGTTTATCAATAACAAGCATGTTTTGCATGAAATTAGTACTTTTTCTATTTATAGATTGCATGATAACACAACAGTGGCGCCATGTAGTGGCATAATCTTACTGCAATATTCCACATCTAATGCATTTATTTAATTTTGGCTAGTTTAATTTCTTAGTTACTTTGCTAAAAATGAAGGTAAATATGTATTCTATCATATAATGGAAAAAAATATGGATGTCACCACATTATTTCCTTCTGAAAAATTAATTATTTGAAATAGAATATGCACAAATATGGGCGAAATTATAGAAAAGTGACATTTTTGGTCCATTATTGAGGCTGAAAGATGTAATTACAACATATGTCATTTAAATGATATAATTTGAATCTGGGAAACTTCTTTAATGCCTTTATTCACATATTTTGACCATGCTTTTGGGTATAATGATTCACGACAGCCCTTTTCATTAATTTTCATTTTAATGTCTCAGAATGAGCAAAGCTGATTTGATTTTTGGTGGGAAAGGTTTTACAAGTGGAAGTACATTTATTTAAGATTTCATTTACTAGACAACTCCAATTTGCCATTTTTTCCACCAGGTGGAGATGGTGCTACTGTGGCTCCACCTACAACCAGGGTATCCAAATACCTTAACCAGCTAGTCTTAAATTTGTATTATTTAAATTGAACCCGTTTTAACGGTAGTTAAAACGGGTTCAACTCAGTTTTTGCACCTGGCGACTTATATCAAGTATTTATATTTTCTTTATTTAATGCCATCCAAAGAATAATCAAGCTTTTATAGGACATTTTAGATATAATCATGGCATAAAATATGAATTATCACTAAAAGAGTTGGGTATTTAAAAATCTCATGCAAACGAGTTTGTCCGCCACGTGTGCCCCAGAGCCGAAGGCAGTTACGTAAATATACGAGACCACCCGAAGTTCTCTCCAGATGCTTCAAACTGATTGTGGATTATAGACCTTAAGCAAGAATTTAATTAAAAAATGGAAGCAACATCATGTTTCATATTTATAGAAATTTTGTGTTTTGAGCCAAAATATAATTACAAACCTGTTTTTATTTTAACAGCGTTGTCCACTTGACATTTCATCACTTTACAAACAATATAATTGATTTAAATGTCGATCAAGACCAACACTATCATCTCTGTGAACAAGGGGGTACATACTCTATAATGGGGTACTTACACTACAAAACAGACTTCACATCTCATTTTCAGGTTTTGGAAGCATGCTTTCAACCAGTTTTATCTCACTTATAACACTCAACATTAGCTCAATATGACTGCATTATTTGAATTACCAGTAGGTATCTTTTCTGAAACTACCAATTCACATGGGGGTACATACTCTACAATTTTTTTGTTGAAATTCACCTCAACACATCATAAGGCATAATATTCATATAATGATGATTTGACTGTCTTATATTATTTATTTGTTTACTCCTTTACCTTTATATGATGTTGTCAAAAGAAGGTATTCTTTGATATGTTTGTGTTATTATTATTATTATTATTATTATTATTATTATTATTATTATTATTATTATTATTATTATTATTATTATTAGAAATATAGACAGTCTTTTATTACTGGGGTTTTAAATCAGAAATTTAATTCCAAAACAAAACACATCTTTTTCTGAGGTATCATGGAATTTCCAGTTTGCAATAATACCATCCACCAGACAATCTAAAAAAAATAGATATATATATATATAATTATTCAAATTAAAACTTGTTTGTGGAATTTAACCTTTATATTAATTGTGAAATTTACCTTGACAAAATGATACAGCATATAATAATTGGTTGAAAGGGAAACTGTCCCATTGATCATACAATTATATTGATTATATTCAGGTAACAAAAATGGAAAAAATGTATTATAGCAATAATATACAGTCCCTAACCAGATATTGATAGCTATTTCTGTTCAGGGGGATAAACATTTTCATTTACACATGGAAACCTGTGTAAATGAAACATCCACCATCTTTTAAATTCAATTAAGATCTTAAATGTTTTTAATTATGGGGTCCTTTTAAACTAAAGAAAAATGTTTAGAATTTTTTTGAAGTTTTGAATTTTTAGATAAATATGCTGTGAACTTGGATGAAACTGCATTTAAGGATCACCCTTTCACATTTTCTGCCCAAAATCTTTCAATCTTTTTTGCTTTATTTCGCATGATTTTTTTCAAAGATTGTGTTCCCATAACTTAGTAAAACATTCAATAAATAAATCCCATTGATAACTCCTAGACCAAAATAATTGTCTATCTACAGCAGGTTACTTACCTTTTTCAACATCGAACAGTTTTGCCGTTCTGTCATAGCTACATGTTATTATCTGTCTTCCAGATTCTGTCCACTGACAGTCCATAACAGCTTTTGTGTGACTTCCGAAAGTCTGAACTAATTTATCTAAGATGGAGAAAACATTCCATATTTTAACTGTTCTGTCCATACATGCAGACATAAGCAAATGACTAAATTGGGGCACTCCCCATCTTATTCTGTTCACAATTCCATTATGTCCATCCAATTTTATTGTTCTCTCAGGTACATTTGAAGGCAATCTACAGTTGCTTTTCTGGTGAAGTAAAGGAGCTACTTTATGATGAACAAAAAAAACAGTATTTGTTAAGGTTTTGCTATTCTCATTCCTTTGTAAATCTTCCCTTTCTATTGAGATTTCTAATTTAGCTTTTTTTGTTACATAACTTTTTGGACTTTTTGAATGTTTTAATATGATTCTGGCATTGTTTTCCTTGGTACCAGCCCTTTTTGTCTGTGGACAATGATCATTTGGCACATGCCAAATTTTATCTGGTTTCTGCCATTCTTGTTTTTCATCATTTCCCATCCAAAAAGCAGAACTTGGAATATTGGGCTCATTGCCTTTGTCAGTGACAACACCTTTTTCTTCAAAACACTTGTGAGTTTTGTATAAATCTGATCCACACTTTTCACTAGAATCTGAAATGTTGTCTTTTCCAAATGTCATTTCATCATTACTATCACTGTCACTTTCGTCAATCCCAAAAAAACTCTGCTTTGTCCTCATTTCTTTTCCGCGGTCGTTTGATTCAACATTATCCCCAATGTCACTATTTACATTTTGACAGGTGTTCAGGATGGGATTGTTCAATTTGTTGCTGGTTTTGACATGTGTCAAACTCTTACTCAGTTTCTCAGGGATTTTATTTGCTTCTTCGTCAGTTTCTGCGCTTGAATCAGATCCATACGCCGAGCATATGTAATCCATGATTGTTTAATGAAATCAACTGTAAATTAGCATGAATTATGCATTTTACTTATGCAAGACCTCAATTTGATGGTGTATTTTCAAACCGGAAGTTATAGCCTGTTCAACATTTGTGGACTGTAGACTGGTGCCGCCCTCTGTGTTCTTCTTGACACTCGGCGGGGGACCAGTCTATTGTGGACTGTGACACTCGTTCAGAAATCCGCCAATTAAAAGGATCGTTACATCGATGTGAACGGGGTGGAACCAATGAGTGAGCGTTTGATATAAGAGTTTCGGGAAGACCGGTGTCTGATGCAACTTACAGAAACTCGTGTGTCAACATATATGTAAAGATAATAATTTAATTTTATCATCTTCTCACACTTTTATTTTATATAATTGGCGTGGTCAAATTGATATTGACATAGTTAGCGACCTAACCTAAGCATTTATATAATTTAAACAGGTAAATAACAAGGCGAAAAAGATTGGAATATGTCTGCAGAAGAAGCCACTTCTAAAATGGAAGAGGTGTGTGTTAATGACAACACTGAAACTCACGTGGACGATGATGGTGATGCGGATGTTGTGGACCCGTGGAATGTGTCGAGTTCATCTGCGAAAGGGGTGGATTATGACAAGCTCATAAGTGAGTATCAACAGAAATGACATATTTTGTAAACACACCAGTGGCCAATTCAGTATCAGGTGGAGTGCTACGGGTTGCAGAGTACTTTGCGCTCGCAAGTACTTTGCGCTCAGGGCCTTGCACATCCTGGCGGTGAAGTTTCGTATCCATGATTAAAAGTCTTTGATTTTTTTACAATCCGGGCATCCATTACACGTCCAAGAACAAGGGATCATTATTTTTTTCTCCAAAAGTTATTGACTCTTTCATTGATTCGATTAAATCTGTGCAAATATTACGAAAAATGTACGTATATTTTAACTATGACAGGCAGAATTTTTTTTCTGAAACTTGCCATGTAACTTCCCAAAATATATCATTGTAATTTAAGAACAATTTTAAATTGTCCACAAACTTTTAATTCGGCAGAATTTAGACGCAAAAAGACGAGCGCAAAGTGCTCCACCTGCTTAAGTTTGTGACCTCAAAAAGGCCTAACAATTGACAGATGCTCCCTCTTCATCAGCGGGGCATGGCAGACACTCGATATGGCTGACTTCTGCAGCTCGAACCCAAGATGAAATGGTACAAAATTTGAATATTTTAATTAGCTTTGTCATTATTTTGAGCACAAAGTGCTCGGCAACCCGTACCCATCAAATATGCAGTGTTTAGTGAACCTTGGAGTAGAATTTCATTAATGAAGAGCTGAATGGCTGAAGAATATGACATTATTTAACTTTATGATAATTGTAACCCACTATAACCAATCATAGACCTAAACATATCGTGAGTGAAATGTTCAATTTTCTCCACTGATTATGAAGATATAAATTTTATTTCTCTGCTAAAATTTGAAGACCATTCTATAAAGTTTAAGAAACGTTCACAGTCTTCCCGATAGTCACCAGACCTTCAACAGACATCGTTCCGGTAAAGTTGACTTTTTTGCCGGACCGAAAGCATTTTTACCGGACCGAAAAAAAGAAAGAATATCAGCGTGAAAAGTAAATATGCTCATATTGTCCAGGTACAAGCTTCCCAAATGGCGATACAATTAAAAAATTTTTTATTTTACACATAGAAATATTAAGACACGAGATCGCCATTACGAAAACCGGAAGTGACCGGGACAGGCTCTTATTTTTGGCGCGAAAATGATCAGACGCTATTCATTCACATTGAAAATATTAATGTATTGCGCAATGATGGATCCCTGACACTTTGTATTTACGTTTTACTTTTAACAAGTGTTGATTTTTTAAAAATCAAGCTCGCGTAAGTTTGCAAAATCCCAAGGCAAAAAACCCAAGGCAAAATCTTCTTACTCTACCACACATTCAAAAATCACTTCTCAAACAAAAGCGACATCTGACGGTGTAAGCAGACTTATTGAGCCAAAACATGGCCGCCATGGACTGATAATCGGGGTATGCTCCATAGACTTACAGCTTAATTATATCAAAACCTCGAACATTCAGACCTAAAGTCAAAACAAACACAAGCGAAAATGACTGCCAAACTTGTCGAGGGATAAATTTTGAGAAAAATACACGTCCGACATGAGGTCCGACTACGGCGGAAAATATGCCGGACCATGGCAAAAAATATCGGTCAGGTCTGGCGGTAATCGGGAAGACTGCGTTCATGTCCAATATGAAATAATGATTTTTTCTTTCAAATTCAAAAACTCAAAAATAGCTAAAAAATTGGTGATAACACTTATTCCTTGATGGAGATTTAAGCAGCTCCTCAGTCGAACCAATCCAGTGGTAGCACAGAGGAACTCCTTGATGGAGCAAACTTCCAACTCTAGCTCCATGGTTTGTTACCCTTAGCCCCTGATGTAAATAGTTTTGCTGACTGAAAAGGGCCAAGCACAAAACAGGATTCCCACGCAGTTTGGACAGTCAGGAAAAGTTAGGAATCACATAGGGTCTGGATCCCAAAGTAAAAAAGTTGGGAAATCATGCACAAAATTAGGAAAATCCAAAAAGATCATGACGCAAAACAAATGAGCAGTTTTCTCGAGACATTGGCACTGCTACCATTCAAGTTTGGTGGCGATTTTGCACTTATATATGAGGTACTGGATTTCTTTATACATGTACAACACTCATTACCAGCAGAATCCAAATATAGGTCAATAATAACAATAGAGACTATAAAGTGCTGTGTAAGTGATAAGGATGGAATATGATCACTGCCCTACATCGTCATAGTTGCTTTGCAACCCAAAAGACTGTTACCATCAATTTTTAACCTTTCTCCTGATAGTGGAAACTCTTTGCAGAATATCACTCATTTTCAGAATATATTTGAAATCTTGGGGGTCATTATTCACATTAATTAGTTCATTTTGCATTTCATATTTTAGAAAGATTTGGCAGTTCAAAGGTGGATGATGCACTTATTGAAAAATTTGAAAAGGTGACAGGAAAAGCAGCCCATCATCTCCTGAAAAGAGGAATCTTCTTTTCACACAGGTAAAGATGTCCTGCACAGTTCAGGCAACACTCAATTGTGATGTTGTTTTCAAACATTCTGAACAGATAATTTTACATATATGCAGAATGAATGAATTTAAATCAAGTGTCAAACTGTTTTCAGAGATTTAAACTATATTCTGAGTTTGTATGAACAGAAGAAACCCTTTTTCCTATACACTGGTCGTGGGCCATCATCAGACGCTATGCATCTTGGGCATCTTATTCCCTTCATGTTTACAAAGTGAGTGCAGCAGAAATACTAAGGATAGAATGATTCTGATAAAAGTTTGTATTTAAATATTACTCTATAGCTTTAAATGTGAGTAAAGTAGCTGTCATTTAAATTACTCTGTTAAAGCAGAGGTCAAGATTGAATTGACTTAGTGACCAAGTTGTGTTATTTTCAAGGTGGCTTCAAGAGACATTTGATGTTCCTCTGATAATCCAACTGACAGATGATGAAAAGTTTCTGTGGAAAGACTTGGGCCTTGAGGAAGCACACAGACTGGCAGTGGAAAATTCAAAAGACATTATTGCTTTGGGATTTGATATGGAAAAGACATTCATCTTTGCAGATACAGATTATATAGGGTATATGGAATATTTTACTCTTTTTTATTTCCCAAACAACAAAGATGCTTGTGTTCTAATCCATTAGCAATGATCTTCTTTAAAAAAAGATTATGTGTTGTGCGACCAACTTTCTTTCTTGTTGTTTTTAATTCTTGTCAATTTCCATTTCAGACAATCCCCATCATTTTATCGGACCATGTTAAGAATACAAAAATGTGTGACATTCAATCAGGCAAAGGGTATATTTGGATTTGGAGATAGTGACTGTATTGGAAAAATCAGCTTTCCTGCAATTCAAGCTGCAACCTCATTCTCAGCATCTTTCCCACAGATTTTTAACAACAGAACAGACATTCCTTGCCTGATTCCCTGTGCAATTGATCAGGTAGGAATGAAATTACAGTACCTACCATATTTACTTGAATATAAGATGACTCATGATGTTATTTTGCTTGAAAAGACCAATTTCCGAATATGAGACGAGCCGGTTTTTCTCGTTTTATCGGCACTGCTACCATTCAACCGTTTGGCGGCCATTTTAAAAGTGAGACGTTAATATGCTTTAAGAAGACAACCTGTGGACAGGGATTTAGGGCAAAACGTAAATACAATGTCAGTGACATCCTTGACCTTAGCATCAAAACAAAGCGTTTTCATTACAAACTTCCATATTTTCGAAATAACGGATATCGGACATAACGGATCGATTTTAATTGCGTTTTAAATGAGAAATAAAGGTATTTACCCAATATTATCACAACTTACGCTTCGCAGGTCGAGATTTTCTCCACGTCCTTGGCCTTAGCATCAAAACAAAGCGTTTTCATTACGAACTTTCGTATTTTCGACATAACGAATATCGGACATAGAGGATCGATTTTAATTGCATTTTAAATGATAAATAAAGGTATTTACCCAATATTATCACAAATTACACTTTGCAGGTCAAGAACAGAACAAAACAATCCATCTATTTAACATGCATTACACTACATATATACTGAGACTCAGGGATCCATCATTGCACAATATATTAATATTTCAATGCGAGTTAATACCCTCAGATCATTTTCACGTAAAAAAATAAGAGCTTCTCCCCATTACTCCCACTTTTCAAAATGGCGACCTAGCGTGTTGCGAAAGCATATTTAAACATTGCTAAACTCACATTGTCTCCAAAATTGCTAAACTCACATTGTCTCCAAAATTTACACATTAAATGAAGGCAGACTACTGTTGAGACGTGCTTAAATATTTCTATGTATCGTACATACTCGTATATTAGCCGAGGTTTTTGTAACCAAACCCTCAGTTAATGTTTAAGGGGCCGTCTCATACACGAGAGCAACCTGTGGACGAGGATTTACGCCCAAAAAATTACGGCACTACAAGTTTTCATTACGAACATTCATATTTTCGAAATAAAGAATATCGGACATAGTGGATCGATTTTAATTGCGTTTTAAATGATATATAAAGGTATTTACCCAATATTATCACAACTTACGCATTGCGAAGCATAATTTGTGATAATATTGGATAAATACCTTTATTTATCATTAAAACGCAATTAAAATCGATCCGCTACGTCCGAGCTCTATTATTTCGAAACGCTTTGTTTTGACTTTGTTCTCACTGATTCCAATTATCAGCGTTCACAGTTTTGCGTTTCGTCATTGTTTCCACTGCTTTGAGTCATGTCTTCCCGGTTGACAGCAATGCTTTCACAAGTGAATCGATTTTAATTGCGTTTTAAATGATAAATAAAGGTATTTACTTAATATTATCACAATTACGCTTCTCAGGTCGATAATAACAAAGCGGTTGTAAAATGTAAATTCGATGTGCGGAATACGAATAGAAGCCAGGGATCTGCCATTGCGCAATATATTAATATTTCAATGCGAGTTGATAACACTCCAATTGTTTTCGCGCCAAAAGTAAGAGCTTGTCCCCGTCACTCCCGCTTTTTACAATGACGACCTAGTATTGCGTAATGCATGTTAAATGGATGCATTAACTTGTGATAATATTGGGTAAATACCTTTATTTATCATTTAAAACGCAATTAAAATCAATCCCTTACGTCCGATATGCATTATTTCGAAAATACGAACATCGTATTTACGTTTTACCGTAAATACTCGTGTATAAGACCATTAAGGTCTTATACACGAGCAAGATTTTGTTATATCAGAATATTTACGTTTCACCGTTAAAATGGCCGCCAAACTTGAATGGTAGCAGTGCCAATGTCTCAAGAAAAAAATGACTCGTCTTATATTCAGAAATTGGTCTTTTCAAGCAAAATAACCTCAATTTTGGGGGGTCGTCTTATACACGAGTCATCTTATATACGAGTAAATACGGTGTATTATAAGTCAAATATATTAATTATATTGCCGTTGGGGGAGTTTGTATCTGGACAGTATGAGCGAAGTTAATTTACTATTCATGTTGATAAAGTCAATTATTCTTGCTGCAAATCACCGTCCACAGGTTGCCCTTGTGTATAAGACGACCCCCCCCAACATTTACTGAAGGTTTGGGTATGAGTAAATACAGTATGATTGGAAGACATTTCTATTGTGTGTGCTCTCCGCAATTTAACAATATCTCAGAAAATGTTTCAAATATCATTTTAATTAATTGATATCAATGTCTTATTTTAAAACAGGATCCTTATTTCCGCATGACGAGGGATGTGGCACCCAGATTAGGGTATAAGAAGCCAGCCTTAATACACTCCACTTTCATCCCAGCCCTCCAGGGGGCACAAACTAAAATGAGTGGATCAGATCCAACCACATCAGTCTTCCTGACGGATACTCCAAAGCAGATTAAAAATAAGGTAAATTTACATTCAAAGTGGATCTATTAGTTGTTTTTTGTGCTTTAATCTTTAATTTTAATTGTCTCAGTAATCCTAAAATGAAGCTATTTTTAAATGCAGAGATTTCATCCATGAGAATTTAATAACATTTGCACATTTCAAGTTTTTGATAAAAAAAATTCTCCGAGAAACCTTTGCCTATTCTTAATGTCATTTGTCTCCAATATATATGTTTGCAGTTACTTAACTTATTATTTTCTTTTTAGCTCTGCTGACTTTTTGAAGTCACAGAGCTTTAGGAGTGGGGAAAATGTCTGTCTGTCCATCCATCTGTCAATATTTTCGTTTTAAAAAAATTTCTCCAAAACTACCAATAATGTATGTTTCATATTTTATATAGAGGTAGATATAGAGGTGAAGATTCATATTCCTTCAAATCTTACTGATGTCACCATTGACCTTGGTGCAGTGACCTCCAGGCCACAAATTCTGTAAGGACCCTATCTCAGCAACCAAGTGGAAATTAAAACTTGGCATACAGAAATGTCTTAGGTCATAGCAGCGCCTCTTGATACATTTTTAGTCATGTGACCTTTCACCTTGACACTTGACAAAAATTTTCTCCAAAACTACCAGTAATGTATGTTTCATATTTTATATAGAGGTAGATATAGAGGTGAAGATTCATATTCCTTCAAATCTTACTGATGTCACCATTGACCTTGGTGCAGTGACCTCCAGGCCACAAATTTTGTAAGGAACATATCTCAGCAACCAAGTGGAAATTAAACTTAACATACAGAAATGTCTTAGCTGCGTCATAGCTGCGCCTCTTGATACGTTTTTAGTCATGTGACCTTTCACCTTGACACATTGACCTTGAAGTCAAAATTTGTGTATTTGCAACATCCTAACCAATAAAAATGATTTCATATCTGTTATATATCAACATTGTGTCGAGCACCATTACATTTTTTACAGATTTGACCTTTGATCTTGATGCTGTGACCTTGACCTTATCAAACAATATATCAGACATTCAGCCAGCCAACATCAGAAATTTTTCTTTAGCATTAGACATTAGACATTTAGACCAATATACGGTTGGACTGGAAACCTATTGTAGTTGTGATTTTATAATAGCAAAGAGTAAGGTAGGAAATCAGAGATATGAAAGTCTAAAGCACCCATTGTTTCATAGGAGTTGCATGATTACTTTGCATATCTTATAAATGGGTGAAAAGCGACTGGTCTGGCCTGCAGAGTCTGCAGAAAGTTTGCTAGTTACACAATTCATGTGTTTTCATTTAAGTCAGCAGAGCTATCAACCCATTTCGTTATGTATATCACAGATTATGATGAATTCTGATTTTTTTACATAATATATTTAAATACATTTCTTTAAATAGATTTGAGACACATACATTCATTTAGTAAAGCATCTGATGAAATAACTGAGCATTTTTTATTTTAGATAAACAAGTATGCATTTTCTGGGGGTGGTATGACTGTGGAGGAACACAGAGAGAAAGGTGGAAACTGCGACGTAGATATATCTTTCAAATATCTTACATTCTTCTTGGAGGATGATGAGGAATTAGAAAAGACAAGAAAGGTTATAACATTGATATATTTATTCTGATTATGTGAAGTCCAGAAGGCCATGATATACCTTCAATAGATTAAATAGGGTAGAAGAGCTTTGAATATTTCCACATTGTAATAATATTATAATTATGACAATTCACATGCCCTCAGCTCATCCATTTGTCATTTCTGAACTTTCTCACAAAATGGTGTGGCATCATGACATCTAAACAAAATCTGTGATAAATTTGGGCAAAAATCTTGATAAAAGATACTTTAAGTCAATCTTATACATGTCTGTAATTGGTGCACATGTTCATTTCTTTAAAATTATAATTTGAAAACGTATATTTAATGATTACAGTGAAATGAAATCTTACTATTGTTCATGGTAAGGCCATGTTCCAATTTCAAAAAACAATGTTGTGAGCCAGTGCCCTGAAAAGTTATTTTGCTCCAGCTGTGTTTTGAGTGTTTATAAATGACCTGAAATGTAATGTTATAATAAGGCAAAGCGCAGAGTTCTTCTCATCGCAAAAAATTGAAATATGACAATATTACACATGTATTTTTAACTTAATTTTGTAACTTTATCTATTTTCACCGAAACAACATTTCATTTCACAGGTGTAATTGATGGCTTGATTGTGAATTAATATAAAGGATTGATGTTTATTTATTTATTTATTTATTTATTTATTTATTTATTTTTCTTAAAGGATTACAGCAGTGGTGAACTCCTTACTGGATATCTCAAGAAACAATTGATAGAAATACTACAGAAATTAGTTGCAGAACACCAAGAAAGAAGAAAGAATGTCACAGAGGATGTTGTTAAACAATATATGGCACCAAGAAAATTAAAATTTGACTATTGAGATTATTATTTTAAAGAAAATTTTTGAGTCCAGGAACATTTTGTGTTCGGTTTCTGGCCAAGAAAGAAAAATCATCTACCATACAGTAAAGATGGCTAAAGTTTAAACAAAATATACCTTTAAAAAGTAAAATAATAAACCTTTAAACATATTTTTTTTCTGAAAAATATCACCTGTTATTCTTCAAACAGATGTTTTGCCCATAATAATAGGTTTGATTTTTGTGTGTAATAAATGGTATAAAAATTGCATTGAAACTGCTTTCAAGGTATGCCTTGTGAGGTTTTTTATGCAAAATCTATGCAAGAAACTCAGAAAATCAATGGAGTATTTTTGGCTTAAAATTTACCCTCCATCAAGTAAACATCATATGTATACATTGTGTTTATCTTTGATATATGATGAGGATTGATGACTGACATTCACAATCTTTTTTAAAATGGCTATTTGAAATCAAATGAAAGCCAAATGTATTTTTTATTGATATATCAAACAGAAATTTATGAAATATGTTTTAAAAATTCCATTGAAGAATTTGAATGCTGTGTATGGAGATCAGATATTAATGTCTGTCTCTTAATGGTGCAGCCTCACTACGTGTGCTTACAATTACTCCTCACATCTTGCTTCCTGTCTAGATTTTACTCTTTCAGTTTTGTTTCTGGCTTAAATACAGTCCAGAGTACTCCATTTATTTATGAAATCTCACAGTACCACTTTAAGTTATTCTGATAAAGTATCAATATTTATTCACTTGTTTGTACATATTAAGTAATTTAAAGTGCTTGGGAAGCAATGAATTGTGAAAACAAAAATAAAATTTTCAGTTATAACTGATATGACTTTAGAGTTTATATAAAGATGGTCACAAACTTCAATATGAAAACATCAGATGACAAAGTGGCAGTTATTTTAAGTCATTGCGTACTCCATTTTTAGCACACACCTCACGTTTCTTCATCTACATCTGGAAGTTTACATAGCAAAACTGATCTGCATCCCGCCACGATTTTTGTGTGCAATTATCATGTTTTACTGGGGTGTACCCTGCATCACTTGGCCCTCCCTTAGGGCTTATGGGTCTGTATTAGCATTCAAATTAGGTGCTCATTTTTATTCATATTTTTCCAAACTAAGACAGCTATCAACGAAAGGAAAATTGCAAACAAAGACTATCATGTTGTTACAAAGCATATTTCCCTGAAATGCTTAAAAAAATTTAAAAAGTTTAGTTTTAGAGAGTGAATAAGACTCAATGAGTATCATACTATTTTGCAGCCGATCCAAAAACAAATTTATAAAATTTATTGTTGGTATTTTAATAATATTAGATATCTGCACAAGATGTGCATTTGAAAAAAAATATATATTTCAGATGTCACTGTAAAATATAGACATTTATGGTTGTAGCTTTGTTAATTGCAATAATTTGAATTGACTATTATTCCTCCAAACTAAGAGAAGTCAATCTTGCCGTAAATTTGGAGTTAATCCTCAACTGTCATATTAGTTAAGCTCATCTCCACAAAACTTTGATGTACCATATATTGTCATCATTGTAACTCAGTCTATTTGATGGGATGCACCTGTAAAAACCAGCTTCAAAGCAATCATCTCAGAAAATATGAGAGTTTTAAATAAATATTTTTACAGAGCTACTTATGTGACAGATCGCAATTGTTAGCAAAGTGATATATTTGAAACATTTTAGCACAAAAAAAAAACCTACAATAAATAACAAATGCAAATGCACAGTTTTTAGCTCTGTCGAGACTTTAGCTTGCAGAGCTTATGGAGTGGGGAAAATGTCTGTCCATCTGTCAACATTTCTTTAAAAATCTTCTCCAAAACTACCAGTAATATATGTTTCATATTTTATATAGAGGTAGATATAGAGGTGAAGATTCAGATTCCTCCAAATCTTGGTGATGTCACCATTGACCTCAGTGCAGTGACCTTGATGTCACAAATTTTGTACAGAGCATATCTCAGCAACCACTTATAAGAGGAAATTAAAACTTGGTATACGGTCTCATCCCAGTAATTGAGGCCCCCTATTGCAGGGAGGATTAGACTTGCCGATTTCAAATTATCATAACTTCTTTAATAAAAATGTCAAGAGCTTAATCTAAGGCTCTACAATTTTCATATAAAACCATTAAAAGGCATGTCAAGCACGAAAATCTCAAGTTAAATGCATTAATAGGACATTTAAAAAACGTTTTCTTGTTTCTCACCAAAACACCTGCTGACAAATCATTACATGGCACTATTTTTCCCCATAAAAGCAAAGTTTCTTTTCAAACTTTTAGAAACCCCTCGTCATAAACTGTCCAACTAAGCCAAACCTTAAGAATTTTCAACAATTTAACACTGAAAAATGATCAAACAAAGACAGAAATGAATTTTACTTCTCTACTCGTAGTTACTGGGCACGGTACTCGAGACCATACAGAAATGATTTGGGTCATAGCTGTGCCTCGTCATATTTTCTTAGTCATGTGACCTTTGACCTTGACACATTGACCTTGAATTCAAAATTTGTGTGCATACAACCATTAGAAGTGAATAAACATCAGAAATTGAACATTTCTTCCTAAATGATCATTTACATCTTTTTCAAGAGTAGGGTTCAGCATATGATGATTTAGACCAATCAAAATGCATGTTATATATCATATTTGGATCCAACTTGTTATCTTAATTCTCATTGGCTATGTTATTAAAAATGGCAGCTTCATTGACAACTTAGTGATAGCTATGGCTGTACATGATTGGGTCTGGCAAGTTAGCCCGGTTTATCCTTTTTCTCCACGATTGAGCCAGTGGACGCCGACCTCCGCCCTCTGAATACCCTAGGCGAATTCGGCGGGACAAAATGGAGGATCCGGCAATCTGCCGCCAGCTAGACGGCGTGTGCCAATCGTGTACAGCCTATACAGTTCACTGATCTTTCACCTATTATCGCTCAAACACTAGAGAGCGCCCTCTTTCCACCACTTCTGGGAGTAATGTTTGTCAGTCAATTACACATATTTTCGCCCATATAAACAAAGCCTTTTAACTATTTTTTCAAGGAATATAATCATCAAGAGATATTGATAATACAAGCAAACTGTGAATAATAGTTTGTTTTCTCAACGAGACACACAAAATGTTTTAATGTTGAATATGTCACCATTAAATGTGCATCTGAAATATTCTCTGTTTTGATCAACGACTTAAATTCAATATGGCGGCCAGTAAGCAGGAAGTTCATGTTCTGCACATGCTCAGTTCTAAGATTAGCAGAAGGGTTGTGAACTGTATTAGATTTTTGAAAAAAATCATAACAAAATGGAAAAAGAACTGAGCCTAATGGAAAACAGATAAAATTAGATCTTTGAAAATACATCTTGCCTAAAATAGTGCCGTAATTAATTGCACACAAAAATATCAAATCTGAATTGACCAACATTAGGTCATAAACTGTAACCAGGTGTCTAGCACACTGATATACTGACCAGCTGCTGAAGTGTCACAAGGAGTGACGAAATGCGTCAATCATCTATTTTTGACAAATCTTTATTTGCCATTGTTGCTCTGATCACACCAATAGCCTGTAACACCACATTTAGTCAAAGATACAGGTAAGGGCTACTCTAAAAATAATTTGGGTATATCACCCAAATTATTTTTGGAAAATTTATTTGCAACAAAATTTGCATGTCAAATCACTTTTATCAGGAAAAAAATCGTTTGTATGACCTTACTGACACCAGCACATCAGTTTGAAAAGTCTGTTGGTTCTGGAGGGCTAATTGTTGGTATTGCAGCAAGAAAAAGTAAACAATCCTGTGTAAACTTGCACAAAGGTCACCTTGTCCAATGAAATATTTTGTCCCAATAATTAGATATTATTTGTCCCCCTGGTTTTGTCCCAACTTCTCGACAAACCTTTGGTTCTCTCCTGTAATTAGGACTCCTTAACTCACTTGAAGTTTCACGTATTGTAATCTCCAGATGCCTGGCTCCTGTCCCTCAGGATCTGTTGAACCAGGCGGTGATGACGAAGTCAAAAATTAATCATTTGAATTGATAAGACTGTGATCCAAAGTCACATTTCTTTTGTGATAAGCACGAGCTGACTGAAATTGTCAACATTTCATTTCATTGTCAACATTTCATTTTAATGACATTTTTTCCATTATCATTATTATCCGACAATGCAATTTGATCTTGAAACTGCACAGACTTGTGAATAGAAAGTTCACTGGCAGAGGTCAGCTGTTGTTTCAGGAATTGTTCTATGGTATTATCACTTTCACTTTCACTTTCCCCAATGTGGTCAGAATCCTGCTCACTTCCTCCACTGTGCTCAGAGTCCTGCTCACTTTCCCCACTGTGGTCAGAATCCTGCTTACTCCCTCCACTTTGGTCAGAATCCTGCTTACTCCCTCCACTGTGGTCAGAGTCCTGCTCACTTCCTCCACTGTGGTCGGAATCCTGCTCACTTCCTCCACTGTGGTCAGAGTCCTGCTCACTTCCTCCACTGTGGTCAGAATCCTGCTCACTTCCTCCACTGTGGTCAGAGTCCTGCTCACTTCCTCCACTGTGGTCAGAGTCCTGCTCACTTCCTCCACTGTGGTCGGAATCCTGCTCACTTCCTCCACTGTGGTCAGAATCCTGCTTACTCCCTCCACTTTGGTCAGAATCCTGCTCACTTCCTCCACTGTGGTCAGAGTCCTGCTCACTTCCTCCACTGTGGTCGGAATCCTGCTCACTTCCTCCACTGTGGTCAGAATCCTGCTCACTTCCTCCACTGTGGTCAGAATCCAGATCACTTTCATTAGTGATATCAGAGTCTACATCACTGCTATCTTCTCTACTTTCATGTTCAGAGGTTATGTGAGTATGACTTTTGTCTTCACTGTGTGAGCCACTATGATTTTTGTGTTCTTTTTCTGAGTAAACAGGACATTTCATCAAGGGAAAAGGAGTCTTTCGTATTCTATCCCTTGAAGTGAGTGGTACTGTAATTTTTAGTGTTTCTCTCAGATTTTTATCATGGAAACCTTTCCCTTTTGCTTGGGCCAATATGCCCATTTTTATTGATTTTACCATTTGGGCATTTATATCATTGCCATCCAATACTATTGTCCTCAGAGAAACAGGGAAGTTCTGTACCAAGTGCAGGAGACTCTGAAAAGTAAGTGTAAAACATTATTCTAGCAATATCCCATTTTTCAGAAACTAAGGAACATGTTACATCTTTGTTTTTATTTACATGAGATGATATTACTCAAAGCCTACATACAATCTGGGCCAAATATAAATTTATATTTTCAAATAATTTTATTGGCTGTCGATGTTTCATCGAAATTAACATTGTACACCCAACAGTCAAAATTGGAAGAAAGTACATGGTTTTGAGACGAATTTCAGACTTGGTTTTGACTTGGTTAAGTGGTGGTATATTCAAAGTAAAGTTATGTAAATTATTCACGGGGAAAAGACATGCATTATTTTTGTGGAAAAGACGTGACAGGGAGTATTCCCATGAAGAAGATGGGAATTTGAGAAATAATTTGCTTTTCGTGTGAATTGGTGACCCTTATCTCAATATATAGTCGAACAACAATGGAAATTATGAGTTTCGGACATACATAAAGTTTTTAGCTGTTTAAGAGATTATCATGTTTTACTACTTCACAGAAGTGGTTTTCACATTCACATTGTGTCATCCCGCCCTCGGTATGTTGAGGTTGACCAGTGCACGACTACATAATCTCCCCGGGGGGGGGGGGGGGGGGGGGGGTACTCTCATAGTCAGCGTTACCGGGGTAGCTGGGCTAAATAGGGTCCTTTTCGCTGATATTTTCCCTAAGACGGGTTAAGATATTTTATCATTTTCCGTAAAACAGGGTACTGTTTTTCAAATTTCCCCCTAAAACTGGGATCACAATCCCCTTTTCCAAATCTCCTTCTTCTGCATCATCCCTAAATGAGGGTATCAAAAATTCAGCTAGTCCTAAATCAGGGTACCAAATTTCAGCTAGTCCTAAATCAGGGTACCAATAATGATAGAATATTTCTCTAATCCAGGCTCTGGGGTTTTCAGTTCCATCCCAGCCTCCGCGGGTTAAAATCATGAGAAGGCCGACCAAAAAGCGGTCCTCCACATAGTTCCAATTTTTGACAATGATCGCCTATCGGCTATCGGCAATCATTGTCAAAAAAGGAACCATCCTTGTTACAAAAAAACTGCTATAAATATTGGAATTTATTTTGGATAATTAGATCTGAATTCTCAAGTTGTTTACATGTTAATCATGTCATACATTTGTGATAAATTAATATTTCATGTCTTGAAAATCACATCTAAACCACTACATATTGATAATCACGATACAAACTGAACTAAACATTCACGAATCACGTCTTGAAAATCAGGTCTAACTAAACCAGGTCATAAAGTGAACCTAAAATTCACATCTATATTATAGGTCATAAAGTGGGCCAGAATTTCTTTCTTATCTGTGCGTCTGGTCCCGGGCGTCTGGTTGGAATACATACAGGAATACATACAGGAGCTGATCCAGGATTTTTTAGATCCAGTTGTGGAACCCCGACTTGCGCGAGCAGAGCTCTGGAGGCTACGTCGGTCATATTGCTCCGACCAGCCCAGCCAGAAGAAAACAAGGAGGACCAAATGCCGTTTCTCTTAAACGGTATCAGGACACACCGCACCCGGGACATAAACGCACCCTGGTCAAACCGCACCTTGGTCAAACCGCACCCTGGTCAAACCGCACCCACGGTCATAAGGTATCAAAATATACACTACTATAGTTTGTATCCACTCCTGCTTGAAAATCCGGGGACAAATGTGACATAGCCCAATCCATTTATGTTCATGAAAGTAGCATTTTACCGATATTGACACATTTTGTTTTTTAGATAGGTACTTTCCTCAAAATGAGGCTAAACTTTACAAGAAATAATTATGCCCCACTTTGAGAAGTCTTTGATTTCTAAAACAAAAATTTTTCTCCCATTGACAAATAATTTTATGGTTAGTTTTAGGTTCTATAGGTGCTTTGTGACAGTTTTGTGTATGTTTTATCATAATAAATGTCCCAGCTCACCCCCAGATACTTCTCTGAAAAGTGTCATATTTCATGTTTTGATGGCTTGCTCCAAGTACCTATTTTGTCAATGAAGAGAGATGCAGACAACCTGAGAAAGGTGAGCACATTTTATGTTTTACTCGATTTTATGAGATAAACTTGTCTTCTAAGTATTATTCATGATACATATTAGATCCACAGATGTAACATAGTGTGATTATAGTATAATAAAAGGAATAAATCGATCAGACTTATGACAAAAGTTTGGAAATGTAGTTGGACCATGCTGGAATCTGGAACATGCAGTGATGAAGGCTTCAAAGTTGTATTGATTGATTGATTGAATTTTATTGACAATAGAAGGTCACATAAAACCTATATGTCATGCTAATTAAAATTATACCAATATAACTCAGGAGTATCATCTGAATATATACATTTGATACTCACAGATTATTTCTAATTCAATTAACACGAACAAATGTAAATACAAAAAAGAAAATAGACAATAGAACACCACTTGATGGCATTCAATTCAATATACGTACATTTTTTAAAGTGCTTTGGCAGAATCATATACAAATCAGACGAGATTGTTTATTCATAATTTTGTGATTCAAGAAATGGATGGGTGTTAATTTTGATAGCTTTCAGAATGATGGGAATTTAGATCAGTCTTAACTGAAAGAATGGTTCTCGATTGTGATTTATGACTAATGAATAGACTCGTATGACTGGTCTATGTTTGTCAAAGTTGACATTGTTATCAATAATCATGCTATTTGTAATAAACATAATGAAATACTTGGTCTATATATAGCACCAGAGAATTATTATAAATCTAAGCATCCTACATATTTTGATTTTAAGCATTACAATTACTTATACTGGACTAGAATCTTAATTGGACGTATTGTTTAGCACTGTTTCAGATCTCTTTTTTAGACATAAATATATATATTTTGCTAGAGATCTAATCACTCTTATTTTCACATTTCATAATGACAGTGAAATATTCCAAATTATTTACATTTGCCAAGTGATCCCATGGTAATTCATCTATGACTACAGACATGAGTTCTCTACGTTCTTTTTGATATAAAGTGCATGCCATGATAAAGTGATTTTCATCTTCAACACCACCAGAGGAGCAATATAAACAAGTTCTAAATTCTGGCGGTGTTTTATTTGGTCTGTCATATCTGCCGGTTTCTATTCTTAAGTTATGGGAACTTATTCTGAATCTAAATAAGGATAATGCATGATTCAGATTTTTTACACATGAAAAGTATTTTTCCATCATGAATTCAGACTTGAAAAGACAGTATGTCCTCAGTTTTGGATATAATAAGTTATTTCCAATCTTTTCTATGCATTCAGTTCTAAATTTGTTATAAAGTTCTGCTTCTATTATCGTTAAATCTGTGCTGGTATTTAGACATTGCTCCTCCCAGTGGTGTTGTTGATTTACATCATACAGAATATTTTTTATGTGGCTGCACCAGTTTATTTGTCCTAGTTCATGCAATTCAAGAAGTGACTTCTTTTCCAGTATTTAATTGCCTGAAATTTTTGTTTGAGGATAAGGGGAAATTGTATCCAGAGAGGAGTTAATGTTGCAGTTGCAGAGTCATGTTTATTCAAAAGTTTTCAGAATACAGACTTGTTTCTTAGATATTCTACAATTTTCTATTTCCAAAAACATGTCAGCTCCTGTCACACAACTGGACCAAAACATGTCAGCTCCTGTCTACAAAAAACTACAAAAACATGTCAGCTCAGGGAGCCCTGGGATCATCGGGTAAGTGGTGGAATTGTGGATTCAGAAACTACAAAAACATGTCAGCTCCTGTCACACAACTGGACCAAGGTATTCAATAGTTTACCAGAATTCATAAAAAGTTTTTACATTGCTTAAAACCAAAAAAACAATAAATTGAAAATAAAAACATGTACTACTCATTTCAACTTTTTCAAGCCAAATATTGTGTATTCTATGGGTTATATGGGCATTTTTTCTAATTATCAGCCAATGTTTGAATGTACAAATCCTATAAGCTTTAGTCCTATACCATATTCAAATATTTGGACAAAAATTCAGGGCAAGTGAATTGTAATTCAGGGCAAGAAGATTTTAAAATTTACTTGCCCGGTGGGCAAGTGGATCACAAATGTTAATGTCAAGGCCTGAAAACATCGCATAAACTTGCAAAATAAAACTGAAGTGGGGACTAGTTTAGCGTCCACCAGAGGGCAACGTAAAAACGCAACAGCGAGATTGCACTCTCTTATCAGTGGCAAATTTTATTGCAGCCTATACCTCACACAGCAATTTTTTTTTTTCAAATCTCGTCACCCTTCCTCATTGATCACGTTCATGCTTTTTTTATATAAGTATGTAATAATGCAGTAAATGTTGCATTGTTATTTTTTTATTTCCAGGTTCTCATCTAATGGTGTACCACTGACTACTTCTAATGGAATTCAGGTAAAAAAATGTTTATAAAGATTAGCCTTAAATGTAAGCCAAATATCCTTGATGTACAATTATCATGATTTGTGTGCATAATGATTATATGAATACAATTCAGGACATCACAGATTTATATGTATTATAACACCATGACATTTTAAAGTGTACTTTTTCACTGCACTGTTCAATTCAAAAGATAATGCTTGCTATCTTTGATTTTGATTGCAATCAACAATGTCACACTTGCGCTGTTGGTATGCTGAAGTGCATTGAAATATAAAAACACAACATTTCATTTTGCCCTTTACTTTCCTTTATTGTAAGCATATTATATTACAATCATTTTTTTTTCTAATCTTGTCAATTCTCACTGTCATGTCCATTTGCTTTTTACATGCATGGGCCATTTAGATGACTGCAGGCACTCAACAGGGCTGATGTTTTCAGGGCTCCAGCATCATAACTGTCCCATAGGGAAAATATCTTTCCCTGGAGTTTGTTGTACCTCTTGCGCTGGTATCGCACCAATTTCGAAGCCTTGATTAATTTCATTTGAGTGGACACAGCTGTGGATTCTTTGTGGAGGAGCTGAATCATCACATACAACTGGAGGGAGCATCTGCCAGCCTTGTAATTCAACCGCCTGTGCCATCCCTCCACGTCATTGTTTGTCCGGATGGCTTGCCCGTACACGGACCAATCCGAGGGGGTCCAGTACCCATCAAACCAGGTGGACTGTATATATTGGCACAGCTGTTGAAGGGGGCCTGGTGTTGCCTTGCTTTTCAGCCACGCAAAGGTTTCTGGAATGTGCTCCTGGGGCAGAAAGGGCAGCGCCAATAACTTTCTGATATATGAATGGACAGCAGAGTCGGCTGTGTATGAAGCTTGCAGTCCCAGGGCTTGACACTTCCTCCATACTGCTTGAGTCCAGTGGAACACACACCCCTTCACCACCACATCAGGAAATATTTTTCTCACACCTTTCCACATCCCTACTTCAAAGTCAACCACTGTTTGACTTACTGATGCACCTTTGGCTGGCAATTTTCTTTTTATGTCTTTAAGGACTTTCTTGTAGTCCTTTGTAGTTCTTCTGGACATTAACACAAATGCCAAGGGCACTTGCTTCAAACTGTCAGTGTCACTTTTTACAAAGGAATGGATGCTGAATAGTTGCACAAAGGGCTTCGAAACTGTCTTGAAAGTGCCATCTAGATACAATGTCTTTGATCGGTCTAACACTGTCTCCTGGTCAGGGCTGTAAAATATTAGGTGTCTTGCGTCGTCTGTAGTGATGTCACTGCGTAAAAAGTCACTGGGGATGAACTCTACATCTATCTCAAAGGTGAGGTCTTTTGGTTCAGCTGGTCGTTGCGCTTGACGGACTCTGTTGGCTGTCCGGATGAGGTTGGCTGGCTTGGGACAGCTGGGGCCTGGAACATTAGCCAGCTTATCTGCCATCAACTCCTCCACAATGGCAGCACCCGAGGTGAATATGTTGTCCCTGGCTTTCTGTTTCAGCTCGGCCCTTATCTCCACCTCCACCTGAGCCCCTGACCTGGCCTGATGCACATGGTCATGCATCCCCCTGGTGAAGACATCACCAACCTGGATGACGGAAGCAGGACACCTCAGGGCCTTGCTTCTGACACTGCAAATCCAGGTCGTGCGATTGTGCTGGGGCTTCTTCTGCCACTTCTTAGTATATCCATATCCATTGCTGTCTGTCAGCATGGGCTTGCCCATTCTGGTGCCATTGTTCACAATATTGTAGACCACCAGATTGACATCAAGGGAAGGCTGGAGATTGGGGAGGGTGTCATCTGGCAGGGTCTCCTCAGTGGGCTGACTAGGGCGGGTGAAACTGTCACTGACGTTGAAGGTGTCAGGCTCGGCAGCAGGCTCGGCAGCAGGCTCGGCAGCAGGCTCGGCAGCAGGCTCGGCAGCAGGCTCGGCAGCAAGCTCGGCAGCAAGCTCGGCAGCAGGCTCAGACTGGGCCTCATCAACGTCCATAGCCTCAGATAGACGGGTGCTCTCACAATCAGGACTGCAATGAAAAGAAAAAAACCATAAGTAATTTGTACAATATAACAATATAATCTCATCATATTCTTTCAAATCTCAACATACAATTCACTAAAAATTATAATTACCTAAATGTACTGTTCTCTGTCATCGTGCTGGGAAGTGGGCATTTGGTACAGTACCACGAGAGCAGCTCCATCTCCCCACGCACTATCTTACGGTAATCTGACACGGTAAAGCCAGTGCCACAAACTCTGTGCTGCCACTGGCTACAGCGGTCACACTGGAAGGCATGCTGCCTAGGTCGGACATCCTTCTGACACTGCACACAGGGGTTATCAGGAACTCGTGACATGTTGACTGGTTAGATGCATAAATGAATCTGATTTGCACAAGACAAACTCACCCCTTATATTCTCTTAATTACTTTGATGTCCTTCATATATCACAAAGAAACAATATGTGTGAATACAATTATTGAGGTGTAATACCAAGAAACAATATGTGTGAATAAAATTATTCAGGTGTAAGGCCAGGTCTTTGATGGGATTATGACACCTTTTGAATGTGTGACTGCATAATTCTTTGAGGGGATTATAACACCTCACAACAAAGAGGACAGTATACACACCTTTAGATTGTTTATGTGTAATGTGTGAAAACTCACTTTGAAGCAGTTAAAACATTTATTTTTTATTAACTTTATTAACCAATTTAAAATTATTTATTTCATAATTACTTTGAAAAGTTGAGTTAAAACAATTTATCACATTTATAAAATAAAACTCAAAATCAAATCAATTGCTTGACACATTTTATTTTGCTTTAATTTATTATCATTGTGCAACATATGATATATACAACATAAATTCCTCAAATTATTTATAACAATTGTTTAAAAGAATTAAACAACAATATATATGTGTGTATAATATATAATTATTTATTTCATAATTACTTTGAAAAGTTGAGTTAAAACAATTTATCACATTTATAAAATAAAACTTAAAATCAAATCAATTTATTATCATTGTGCAACATATGATACATACAACATAAATTCCTCAAATTATTTATAACAATTGTTTAAAAGAATTAAACAACAAAATATATATATATATATAATATTCAAAACATCTTTACTTTTCTCTTCATAATATATTGACTCAATATATTGAAATATGTTCAACTTGATTCAATTTGTTTTTCAGGTTTTGGCGGAGACAGATGGAACCAATTTGGATAATGGGGGAGGGACACAGACAAAGAGGTCCCCTGTAAATCAGCTGACCAAAGATATATTGATGAAAGTAATGAAAAGAACTCTTGAAAGTGTAGCTTCTGTGGTAAAACCTTTAATAAAAATTATTGCAGGAGAATTCACGAAAGGATTCATACAGGAGAGAAACTCTTCAAATGTGACTTTTGTGACAAAGCATTTAATAGCAATGTGAGAAAGATCATAAAAGAGCCCAAAACTACAACACACCTGAGACAGACCGACCCTGCCAAATTAACTCAATATAATCAAGCCAAATCTTAATAAAATATAGCTATTTCATCCATACTTATGCTACCACCTAGTGGATGGCCATGTATATTTTGTGTGCATCCATGAGGACTTATTCTAGCTTATTCTACCAGCTAAAAATGGACTCATTTTGAACCCATGGGACTGATATCTTTTCCTACTCTGGCATTGAATCTTTCTTCAAAAACCTAACATTGACCCACCAAAACCAAAAAGTGATGTGGTTGATGTGTTTACACATGGATTACACTTCTGAATGGTGGGAAAATCACTTTTTTAAAATTTTACATCATATTATCTGTTACAGCAACCTTAATGTATGTTTATTGCTATCTAAGTTATCTTATTCTTCATGAATCTTACTTTAATAAGTATAGTTTTATTTTTTTGTTCTTTTTAATGCATGGTTAATGCTATCTGATATATCTTAATTTGCATGAATCTTACTTCAATAAGTATGTTTTTATTATTTTGTTTTTAAGATTACTAACAAAGTTTTGTTGAGTTGGCTCAAGTTCATGGTCTATCCCTAACTGATGAGTCCTGGGTAGACTGTATGGGCCATTAACCTGTATCAGGACGAAACACTGCCAATAACACATAATAAAAAAATATCTAAAGTACCTGAAGGTGTTAATTATTCGGTTTAATCTACAGCCTATAACATATTATCATTGCTATTGGCAGTGTCTTAGGGGTGAAAGTGATTAAATCTGGAGACAATTGTTTGAATAAAAAACATAATTTAATGCAATATGTGTAAATAAAACATGACCTGAAAAAATTATATTCCTCTGTTATTTCATGCAAAATTCTGAAAGACATTTTTCTGCAAAAAAGATACTGTTTTAAAAATGTTGAAAAAATGAGCTGGTGTTAAATGTAATCCAATTTATTAAAATCTACAAAAATATTTCAGTTTTTTCACAATGCATCAACATCACCAGTGAGTATAGTCAGATTATTACCATGCACCACTCTACGTCATCAGCTAATATTATCAGATGAACATTGCGCATCACTCAACATTACTGCACGTAATCATCATCACAGAGATCATACTGAATGGATTCAATTATGGATTCATATAAATTGATATCTGGATTGTTATATGTCAAAACATTTTGTACAATGGTCGGTGAAATATTATGATTGCTATAACTTGTATCTTGCTTTGTACTGTGTCTCATCAAAATCAAAATAAATGTCCATAAATATGTGTGAATGACTACATTCCATTAAAAAAGAAAATACAATACAGTGAAATAAATTATGTTTTTGATATGTCATTTTATGGTTTGCATTTTTTAAAATACTCCCTAAGACACTGCCAATAACAATGTAACAATGTTACACTGGAAATGGGATTGTGATTGGTTATACCTAATTCAAACATTTTCAAAGGATTATTTTTTGGGGGGTGGGAGGGGGGCAGCTAGTTATTGACAGTGTTTCGTCCTGATTTAGGTTAATGGCCCATACAGTCAACCCAGGACTCATCAGTTAGGGATAGACCATGAACTTGAGCCAACTCAACAAAACTTTGTTAGTAATCCAAAGAACAAAAATATAAATTATACTTATAAAATTAAGATTCATGCAAATTAAGATATATCAGATAGCATTAACCATGCATTAAAATGTGATGAAAGCAAACTGCTGCGAAAGTCCTAACCTGAAAATCATAATGTGAAATCAACATGTCTTATGAGCCAATAAAATTGTAAAGAAATAAATTGTTTTTCTAACCCAAAAGCCCAAATTGATATTATTTGTTTCTCACTCTTCATTTTATTTCATTTTAAAAAAAAGAACTCTTGTTTCTGCAATGTCTTTGACCTGCAACAGCAAAATAAGAATGATTATAATATATATATATATATATATATATATATATATATATATATATATATATATATATATATATATATATATATATATATATATATATATATATATATATATATATATATATATATATATATATATATACACACACACACACACACACACACACATATGATCTATGTACATATATGTAATTATGTATATACATGTATGTACATATATGTATTTTAATGGAAGGAATTTTGACCACAATTTATTCTGTGAAATTATATTTTAATAACTTCAATAAATCTGATAATATATATTTTTTTCTTGTTCTGTGGAAATTAGGCAACTTATTTCAGTTGATTTTATTTTTTTTCTGTAAAATTAAATTCTGGACACAAATGCTGCGTATGCTCTGAGTGCCCACGAGACAAAAGTGGAGCGGCCAACATATCAAATCAAATCAAATAAAAAAAAATCAGAATTTAAATGTATTCCAGTCTCAAATCTCGTGACAAATTGACTGCATACAAATGATATGGGAAACAAAAAATACAAATAACAAGCACACATCGTGTAAAAATATCCACAGATGAAAACCTGGTAGGTAAATGAGGCAGATTATCATATCTGAGAAAGATATTCAGCTTTAACTCGGGCAAGGTTGAACTTGGCAAGTTTTCATTGTGCACTGATATGCAGATCGAATCTCTGAAGAGGCCAATACAAATAATATGAGAAGTAAACAGTATAAAGAACACTCATAAATGGTGTAAAAATATCCACAGATGAAAATCTGGTGAGTAAATAACATGGATTATCGTTTTTGATAGAGATATTGCGTTTTGACTAGGGGTGCGGTATTGACTGGGTGCGGTTTGACCAAGGTGCGGTTCGGTTACGGTGCGCTATGACGGGTGCGGAGTGCGCGGGTGCGGAGTGTCTAGAAAGCCTCTTAAACTACAATCTCAGTGTATGCCAAGAAATCAAGATTGAAGATGCAAGACTACAGAAAGAGCTTTACAAATAGTCGACATCTGGAACATTTCAATTTGGCTTTTAATTTCATATTTGTTAGAGGTGAGATCAAAAGCGAGAATATCCTTAATTAAAACTTTGGGCGAGACAAAATACTTGATGTCGGTCACTCCCGCCACCAGCCCCCAGTGAGGATCGAACTCACGACCCCTGGTTTACAAGACCAGTGCTCTAGCCACTGAGCTATGGAGGCCTTTCTGCAGATAACGATTTTCTCTATACTACAAAACACTGAGTTTGTTGCTAGATGGCGCACACTCCGGATGCATTTTGAACAGGTGTGCAACCTGTTCAAAATGCAATGAATACACCATTTTCCCGTCTTGATTCATTCGAGAGAAATTAAAATATTTTGAAAGAGAAATACTTTTGCCCCAATATGAGTGATCCCAGTTGTTTCTAAATCCAGGAATTCCAATGTTTTGTTCGCAGCTACGGCTGTTGCCAGGCAACCGATACCACAGTCCCCAATCCGATTATAATCCAGATGGAGCTTTTGCAATGTGCAACCAGCTCCCATTGCAATGAAAAATTGTTCCCATCCTTTGGGTGATATGCGTTGATTTGCACTCAAAATCAAGTCCTTCAAACCTAACAATAAATATAAACACAACGGTAATTATTTTATACATGCACACGAAGAGCTGTTACATCGCTGCAACTATCCCAGATGAATATCATAAAACCACAGGGTATAATACAACCAATCCGACCGTGACACTGTCAATCAAAAAAATACATTTTCTGCATCTTTTCATTTTTTTTAAATAGCTTGTGTGCATGATGCATAGCAACCCATTATTTGTGTATAGCAACCCATTGTTTGGAACAATAGGATAGTTTTATTATTATTATTATTATTATTATTATTATTATTATTATTATTATTATTATTATTATTATTATTATTATTATTATTATTATTATTATTATTATTTCTGTTTCTATATGGATGTACACGATTGGCACCCGCCGTCTAGCCGGCGGCGAGAGCGGCAGATCGCCGGATCCTCCATTTTGTTCCGCTGAATTCGCCAAGGGTATTCAGAGGGCGGAGGTTGGCGTCCGCCGCCTTCCGCCGGCGGCACCCGCCGGCTCAATCGTGGAGAAACGGGATAACCGGGGCTAACTTGCCGGACCCAATCGTGTACAGCCAATGTCACTTTTGTAGCTATCTCTCATTAGTGTTCTCCAATCACCAATCGGCAAAGCCCAGATAGGTGATCTGGAGGGGTTTGTCCAACGTCCATGGTCTCTACCAACTCTGACCAAAGAAAAGTTTGGTGGAGTTGATTGAGCTCTAGTGAAGTAAAAAGTCGTCAGCTGCAAAAACTGTTGTAAACCTGTTTAAACGTCAAAATTGAACCCGTTTCAACTGCCGTTAAAATGGGTTTGACTCAATTTTTGCAGCTGGTGATTATTATCAAGTATTTATATTTTCCTTATTTAATGTTATCCAAAGAATAATCAAGCTTTTTATGAGATTTTAGACATAATCATACATAAAATATGAATCATCACTAAAACAATTGGCCATGGGTATTTCAAAAATCACATCTGAATATTGTTCTCCAATCACCCATCGGCAAAGCCCAGATAGGTGATCTGGAGAGGTCTGAGATTTTTGCTTTTTGGTCATAATCTCGTTCAGATGTGATTTTTTAAATACCCAAATGTTTTAGTGATAATTCATATTTTATGTATGATTATGTCTAAAATCTCATAAAAAAGCTTGATTATTCTTTGGATAACATTAAATAAGGAAAATATAAATACTTTATAATGGTGTGAATATATTCGAGAGTGCAGACGCACTTAAAAGGCTTTAAAAATGAAATTGCAGCTCTGTTATCGTCCGCAGCTCTGTTATCGTCCGCAGCTCTGTTATCGTCCACAGCTCTGTTATCGTCCGCAGCTCTGTTATCGTCCGCAGCTCTGTTATCGTCCGCAGCTCTGTTATCGTCCGCAGCTCTGTTATCGTCCGCAGCTCTGTTATCGTCCGCAGCTCTGTTATCGTCCGCAGCTCTGTTATCGTCCGCAGCTCTGTTATCGTCCGCAGCTCTGTTATCGTCCGCAGCTCTGTTATCGTCCGCAGCTCTGTTATCGTCCGCAGCTCTGTTATCGTCCGCAGCTCTGTTATCGTCCGCAGCTCTGTTATCGTCCGCTGTAGTTCCTATAGGTTTGTCTCACTATCTCTGCCTATATATCTGCAGTTGTCTTGAGTAAGTTGAGTAGTTGTATTATTTTTTTGCCATTTCACCCTTGTAGAACCACTGAGTCAATTGTTATGTATGTCGCACTTGTGCAGTTGTCCCTCAACATGCACAGCTGTTTTAATGTTTAGCATTTCACTCCATGTGGACCCATTATAATTCTTATGTCATCCGTGTCGACCCCTTTACAATCACAACTAAATCGACAATTCATGATACATAAAATTAAAATATTTTTGAGTGTACTTTTTAGCTTGAAAAGTACATTGTAGTTTAAATGTTTAAAAAACACATTTCATAATGTGTGGCAGAGTGATGACGTCCTGACTGGTTTATGGGAATTGATACACAAATATCCTCAAACAAAAATTTCAGGCAATTAAATACTGGAAAAGAATACTCTTACAAAAAAATAACCATATAGTGAAAAAAGCATATAACTCACTTCTTGAATTGTATGAACTAGGACAAATAAACTGGTGCAGCCACATAAAAAATATTCTGTATGATGTAAATCAACAACACCACTGGGAGGAGCAATGTCTAAATACCAGCACAGATTTAACGATAATAGAAGCAGAACTTTATAAAAAATTTAGAACTGAATGCATAGAAAAGATTGGAAATAACTTATTATATCCAAAACTGAGGACATACTGTCTTTTCAAGTCTGAATTCATGATGGAAAAATACTTGTCATGTGTAAAAAATCTGAATCATGCATTATCCTTATTTACATTCAGAATAAGTTCCCATAACTTAAGAATAGAAACCGGCAGATATGACAGACCAAATAAAACACCGCCAGAATTTAGAACTTGTTTATATTGCTCCTCTGGTGGTGTTGAAGATGAAAATCACTTTATCATGACATGCACTTTATATCAAAAAGAACGTAGAGAACTCATGTCTGTAGTCATAGATGAATTACCATGGGATCACTTGGCAAATGTAAATAATTTGGAATATTTCACTGTCATTATGAAATGTGAAAATAAGAGAGTGATTAGATCTCTAGCAAAATATATATATTTATGTCTAAAAAAGAGATCTGAAACAGTGCTAAACAATACGTCCAATTAAGATTCTAGTCCAGTATAAGTAATTGTAATGCTTAAAATCAAAATATGTAGGATGCTTAGATTTATAATAATTCTCTGGTGCTATAGACCAAGTATTTCATTATGTTTATTACAAATAGCATGATTATTGATAACAATGCCAACTTTGACAAACATAGACCAGTCATACGAGTTTATTCATTAATCATTAATCACAATCCAGAACCATTCTTTCAGTTAAGACTGATCTAAATTCCCATCATTCTGAAAGCTATCAAAATTAACACCCATCCATTTCTTGAATCACAAAATTATGAATAAACAATCTCGTCTGATTTGTATATGATTCTGCCAAAGCACTTTAAAAAATGTACGTATATTGAATTGAATGCCATCAAGTGGTGTTCTATTGTCTATTTTCTTTTTTGTATTTACATTTGTTCGTGTTAATTGAATTAGAAATAATCTGTGAGTATCAAATGTATATATTTAGAAGATACTCCTGAGTAGTATTGGTATAATTTTAATTAGCATGACATATAGGTTTTATGTGACCTTCTATTGTCAATAAAATTCAATCAATCAATACACAAGAGGGCACAAGCCAGACTTGTCGGCCCTCCTCGGCTCCTGTGTGCTAATTATACTATTAAAGGTGGGACAGAAAACATCGTGTTGACCTTCAAATCATGATTAAAGTGCCATGTAAATTGGACAGTATACGCGTGGTGAAGACGTAAATAAAATTATAGATGGCGTACTTGTACAGTACGTGGAAATAAGAAACGTGGGTGGGTTATGATGACATTCATGAGTGAAAAGCGCCACATGGTGGCGTAATATGTGGAATGATGTTAGGGCGTAAATTTGGCGCCAGATGGCGGATGCAAATAGCAACACAAGAGGGCGTGCTAGTACAGACCATATCAAACTCCATCAGAGGGCGACGAGGTGAACCTATCACCGTTTGTGTGTGCCTCTGGTGGAGAGTGTGAGTCCATATAACAAATGAGTGATTTTCTGCCCGAGGACGACACTGTTAACGACGCGCTGTATACATGTAGGACGTCAAGCCAAGTTGGCAAGACCAGTCGTTTCATAGCAGGAATTTTGTGACGACTACTGTCATTTGGAAAATTAACAGCGAGGGTTAGTTATACCCAAAGCCATCGGTAAAATAGACTTGAAATCCACTGTTTCTGGAAACACCACGCGCTAACCATCATATTGAAGTTTCCCCAGTAAATAAACTCGACCTCCGGCGATTGACTGTTGCAGTTTTGACCCATGTCACTATCGTTCCCAGTCATAATGTCTAAAAATACAAATCCGTGACAATTCTGTAGTGTTTTTTCTTCACTTTTTGGGTCAGTTTATTCACGGGAGTGATAGCAACAATCTGGAAGCTCCACAACGCAGTGGTGCTTCTGACGTCACATTATGTTTCTCCCTTTGTGTTTCCATGATGTCATCAAATGATATTTCACTTTGTCAAGTTCGATATCAGGTAAAAACTGAAGAAAAATCACTACAGAATGGGAAAGATACTGAGCGGCATGGGTCAGAACTGCAACAGTCAATCACCGGAGGTAAAGTTCATCCAGTAGAGAAAATTAATTTGATGGCCAGTGTGTGGTGTTTCTAGAAACAGTGGATTTCAAGTCTATTTTGCTGATGGCTTTGGGTATAGCAACAAAATTTATGAATTTTAATCAAGTAGTTCAAAACTAGACAAATTGCAAAGGTAATTGGCCATTGGAGGGCAGCTCGATTCTGACTATTTTAAAAACATTTAATTTGGTACAGGCGACGACAACAGACCTGCGGATCCATTTTCAAAGCATTTTACCTGTGTCTGCACTTAAAAAAATATACTAGTCTTATTGATGTCTGACGCCTGTATGTGCCAACAAAGTTGAATGGTGTAATAAACACTAGCAAATTATTAATAAACTAGCTTTGTTGGCGCCTGTATTCAGTGACCTGCAAGTGTCCGAAACTGGCAGTTGAAACTCAGACATTTTTAACTCAGTCAAATGTAGAGGAAAACTGTACTCTAGAGCTAACAACCATAGGATTCGCACAATCATAGGATTAACTGATAATTAGGGAAATGTCTTATTTATCTACAGCCAACACTGACCTCCAGACGACAACAGAGCTGCGTTTCAGTTTATCAAATGATTATCGATGTTTATCACACCATTTGACCTAGTTGTCACATGCAGGTGTCAGAGAATGATCTGATGCGTTTGTTTGTTTGTTTGTTTGGGGCTTTACATCACTTTCAACATTATTTCAGTCGTTTCATGATGAGAACTACTTGTAGCAGATACAGTGCTGCCTCACAGAATTGTCATGTCGCAGGTCCTTGACATGACAACGCTGAAGCCCCCCGGGGGTCTGTGGCTATGGGGGCCCCCATCCCCCCGCTTTTTCAGAGGCCACGGGCCGTGGCGCAGTTGGTTAGAGCACCAACTTATTACACCCAGTTCCTCTGTGGTGATCCAAAGGTCTTGAGTTCGAACCCCGGCCATGCCGAGATTGAATTCATGATACAATTTCCCATATGAGATGAGGCCCGTTAACCGGAACCCGTTGTCCTTGTAAAACTGTGACCAGGTGGGTTATCATGTCAAGGACCTGCGACATGACAATTCAGGGAGGCAGCACTATATCTGCTACAAGTAGGTCTCATCACGTATTGACTGAAATAATGTTGAAAGTGATGTAAAACCCCAAACAAACCAAACAAACCCGCTTTTTCAGAGCATATTTGAGCCCCCCGGGGTAAAAAATCCTGGATCCGCCCCTATAAAGACACATAAATAACATAAATTTTAACAGTTCACAGTTCATAAACACTTTAAGTGTTTGAATAATAATGATCTTTCCCCATCCCAGAAATTACATACCAGGTTTTGCGCCATGTGAAGGAAGAAGATATGATATGGTATTTATGCACTGATCGGTAAGAACGCAGTCCCCCAAGTCCAGGGCAATTATATTCGGATGGGTGGACAAAGAATGCCCCAGCACCGACAACCCTCTGTATCCCATTGCAGTGGCATGAAGGCTGAAAAGTTCCTTATGATTAGCCAATGTAAAAAATGAATCTAATGTTAAATAAAGTGAAACATAACTGCGTTAATTGACAAGATTGACATTGTGGTCAAATGTTCATGCGCATTCTATCCTTCAAAACAGGAATTCTCTATCATACCAGTCCACTTCTCTATCTTACCAGTCCACATGATAAAAAGATGAGTACTCAATTTGTAATTCCACAAAAAGGGCAATTGCAAATGCATCTTAAGATCACCGAATGGACCTTTTAAAACAAATTGTATATTTGATTCTAGATTAACCAAAAGATCGTTTGTGCATTGACAATTGTTCAATCTTTCAAAATTAGAAACGTTCAGTAGAATTTCAAAAAGTCATGCATGATAAATGAGAATTTGGCATGAACAAAGGATCTCCGGAAAATTATTCAAATTTATTAATTTATTTTGATAAAGAAGGAAAGGTTAGATGACTCACAATAAGGTAGTGAGCGACCTGTTTTGGTTAAGGGCAGACCCAAGGAGTTTGGTCCTTCCCAGGGAGTTAACCACACCAAGGTTGAGGTTAAGTTGGAGAAGGGATTTGCACCGGCCAACACTGTGAACCAGTCGTCTGAACTCTGCCTCCCCGAGCCGACACCCACGAAGGGAAATGTGATGTACCTAAAATATAAGATTCATATATATTTCACATCAGGTGAATCATAATGTCATATTTCATTTTAATTGAACAATGATTATCTTTTTATGACTTTTACAAGGACTGTGATATCGTCTGTTATAAGATGCGTTTTTACAGATTTTTCTTATTTTTAACAATTGCAACGCCTGACCACTGATAGAGTGTTTCAGGATGGGAGTGATGCGATACATAATATATAAATATTGCATGAACTAGAAATATCGGGGATGGATACATAAATACCTGTGATTGAGTGAGAACTTTGACCATCTCGTCAATGTCGATGTCTGAGAGGTGTTGAGATGTAACTTGGATTGAACCCAGCATCATCCTGAAGGCTGTATTTGTTATTGCTTTGCTTTGTAAAGAGTGTCTCCCTCAGATACCATAGCCATCTTTTGTGCTTCATTCTGCTTTGTTCAAGAGATGCCCACACATCGCATTCAGAACCTGAGGAAAAGTCTATGATGACATTTCCTCACCAAAGTATACAACCTATGAAATAAGTATTATTAAATATTTCCACAAACCATTGTTATATTGATGGATGGCTTTCTGAACTCGAATTATCAAGCTTTGAATTTGTCAGTGCAGAGAATGCAGGGTTTGTTTTGACCTCCGCTTTTATTTTTCCCAGGATCCTCATTCTGAGCATGCCCAGAATGAATTCAAAAGCACATGGTTCCTGTCAAAAGCGAACAACCTCATTGTGATGTCATTGAGATTCAGCAATATTGGAAAATGGTGTCAAAATGGTTAATGAGCTTTTCATCCAAGAAAGTCACACCCATCTCATCACCTTAAGTAGGTCCTTTATTATTTATTAAAGTGGCATTTTATAACAAAATACTTCATCTTCAATTGGACAAATTGTTGAACCTATGAATTATTGAATTATTGAAGTTATGATGGCGATGGACTGAAAGGAACATTTCCCTTTTCCTAAGTTTAGGAATTGGCAGAAAGGGTGTCCCTTGGGTGACCCACAATATTGGAGCGAAAGGGTAAAGAGATGAGGCACATTTTGACTTAATTACACGACTTGGAGAATGTGGTGATGTCACTAAGTTTGATACCAAAAATAGGGCATGATGTTTTCATTTCCCATCTTTTTGTCTTTGTATAAGATCATTCCAAGTAGTGAGTGAGAAGGATCTCGAACTCTATTCTGGCACATACTGGGAGTCAAATTTACATCCTTCTATTTCATTAAGTGTGGCCCAATGTACTTGGATGGTCAATTATATCAAAGGCTGCCGAGAGATCATACATCAGTAATATTACTGACTATCATGATCAACCAGGTTGTCATTTTGCACTGTGCGAAGTGCAGTCTCAGTACTATGATATTCCTCATATGCTGATTAAAACTAGTCAGTAAGGCCATTCAGACTAACGGTCAAACTAAGTGATTGGCTTCTGCTCGTTCAATCAGTTTTGAAATGTCAGGTTTAAGACTGACCTATACTTTTACTCAAAGAACTCCACGCCCACCTTCTTTAAAAGTGGGGCTACCAGAGCAATCTCCATGTTCACTGGTGCAAATACATCTGACAGTGATTTACTTATCATGGCTGTTAAAAAGGGAAAGCTCTTCTAAGTCATGGAAATTTGGATAGCGGATTCAGCTCAACATGACCACTGGACCACCTTCCTTAACAAATTTAGAACATCTATAAAAGATGGTGGGTGAACTTTTCAAGAATAGAATGATCAGTATTGATAATGCCCATAGCATTGTTTACCATGCCATCTGGTGTTTATCAATTTTATTGGTGTATTATCAAATGACAATTTTGCTCGAGACATTTGATTTGCTGGATCTTCAGATGATTGATCGCAATATATAGAAGTGTCTGGATGTTAAAACATGAATATAGCAGCATTATAACTGATCTTATAATATATACATAATGTTTACAAATTTAGAAATCGTTTGATATTTCTACAAAGTGAAGGTTAGGTTTTTAATACAATTGAATGGTAAACAATATTATCCTTGCAGTCAACTTCAAGGCAGACACGGATGGAATATCTGTACCGTACACGACCGAAAGCTTCTCACAGTTGCCCATGTGTAAAAACTGGCTGTTTAAAATACAATCCAACCATATCCAATGTCTGACATTGGGCTTTGTTTATGCAAAGCAAGTCCGAATAGGAAATTGTTTCCTGACCACTGTAAATGGGAACTTTAAAAGATTAACGAAATGTTCGGTGAAAAAAACAACAGTTGTTCTTTTGCTGGTTCCTGTGAGGACCTCGCATTCCAACATTCGTGTCCCTGACGCTTTATCCATTCAGAGACTTCAAGTGTTAGTGTGGAAGCTTTCCTGATGAAGTTAAGGAATTCAGATATTTAATTGATACATTCCAGATTTCCTCTACATCTTGAATTTTGTCAGCTCTTTGGCAGAAACCAGGAAATGCATTCCCACACATGATGCTTGTGGCATGAACATTCTGGGAACATAAATAGATCGATTAGCAAGGCAATAATGATCTTGAAACCCAGAGGAGAGTTCTGGATAGAACCAATCTAAGTCTGAAAATTTTGAACCAGGAGGTCATCTGGTATTTTACTGAAATGGAGGTACTCTCATAGTCAGTGTTACCGGGGAAGCTGGGCTAAATAGGGTCCTTTTGGCTGATATTTTCCCTAAAACAGGGATCACAATCCCCCTTTCCAAATCTCCCCCTTCTGCATCATCCCTGAATGAGGGTATAAAAAATTCAGCTAGTCCTAAATCAGGGTACCAATAATGATAGAATATTTCCCTAAATCAGGCTCTAGGATTTTCAGTTCCACCCAGGTTAGTATATTTTATCATTTTCCCTAAAACAGGGTACTGTTTTTCAAATTTCTCCCTAAAACAGGGATCACAATCCCCTTTTCCAAATCTCCTTCTGCATCATCCCTAAATGAGGGTATCAATAATTCAGCTAGTCCTAAATCAGGGTACCAAATTTCAGCTAGTCCTAAATCAGGGTACCAATAATGATAGAATATTTCCCTAATTCAGGCTCTGGGGTTTTCAGTTCCATCCCAGCCTCCGCGGGTTAAAATCATGTCCCCCCCCCCCCCGGGCCTTCCTCCCTGCAGATTTTACGAGTATGGAAATAACATCGTTATATTTCCAATTGCCATTTTTGACAATCAATTGCCGTTTTCTATTGATTCATGCGACCTTTTTGTCTATTTTTTGTAATGTTCATGTTTTAGTTGTCTTTCCAAAAAAGATATATATTTTAGATAATTTTTTTAGATAAATACAAATATATTTTTAATTTGCGTGTTTATGTAAACTATTTGAATGTGAGTTATGTTTACAAGCCGTTATACCAATATCTCGACTGACATAGAAGATGGTCATGGAGAGACAGCCAGCCTTTCAAATGAAATCACTGTGTAATATATTGCGCTTGAACAAATGACAAATAACTACCAAAATTCAAATTGATATTAACACATTTGATTGACGCATGTCACACCATTCTATATATGTGTGATGATAATATGTATATGATATACTTGCATATACTATCCCATCAAACATGGTTTGATTATCCGGCATGGATGCTGCACGATTTGGTAACCATAACAAAGCTGGATGGGTTGGCTGCTGCCGCCGCTGCTGTCCTCCACCCAACCAGCTACCGCAGCTACCTTCATGCTAAATAACCAATTGGTTATGTAGAGCTGATACTATCTGATCAAGACTCGGGGATGATGCTGCAGAAATACAGTCCTCTGAGGCATTCTTCGAAAATGATTAGATTGTTTTCTTCATTTGAAATTACTTACCATATGGAACTATGGCCTGTCAGATTTAGGAGACGCATCTTATAAAGCTTCAGAAGACGTCAAGTTCGCATGTGTGGAGGGTATTGTCAGTGTTTTGCTCTAGTTCCAGCTGATTTCGGTTTCAATGAGTGTTCTCTCGGTCTCTCATCAATTAAGTTCTACCAAATCTCTGACTGGGGAGAGGGGAAAGTGACCCATGATCTGGTGCTTTCTTATCCTAGTGTTTCACACAGCGGCTCGTAGAAAATTGTTTTATCAAAGAAAATCAATTAACTTATTAACTTTATTACCAAATCATAATAGATAATACAGAGAGTTTTAATAACAGTTTTAACCAGTTTCTGTATAAAATACCATATAAAGCGATTTTGATGGACCCAATATTTTCAAAATCCAAATAAATAAAAAAAACATTAAAACATTTATTTTCAATGTCTTGATGATTGGATATAATAAGCCGTTTGTTATACCTTTTGTGACACTGAGCTTCAAGGTTTAATTGACTGGCCACAGCCATAAACGTTTATTGTCTTCAGGTTTACACAGTGAATAAACTCTGCAGAAAGGGAGTTTTCAGAAAAGCTTATCAAATTTCATTTGTCATAATTAGTTTCAGGTCATTAGTTAATTGAGTTTCAGCATTTGTGATTTTCCTGATATTCCTGTAATTTCCCTCTGTCACAGTTACTTATGTCACAGTTACTTAAGGTATTTTGTCTACAAAGTTGTCAAATTTAAATTAATGACATGCCTGTCATCATTTCTGACATTTTAAATTTTCCTGTGGACCAAGCTTCATCAATACTTAATTTAAATTGTGACACCTAAGCGTGACAGATTGTTACACACGAGGAGGTAGTATTGTCCATTGGAGCCAATGGCCAGTGGTGACCAGTGGTGACTAGTGGCCAGCCCTCATGCTGGGCATTAAGATACACGTTATTCTGTTCTCCACTAACCGCGGTTTCAGACACTCTAACCTCTCATAATACATCATAAGATTCGGTTATATTTAATTTAACAATGCCCATTGCAACATCATCAGCAAATTTATTTTGTTCTTTTTTATCAATGAAATCATAAAAGGCTCTATAGAGACAAAGAAAGTTCAAAACTGAATAGTTTTTCATTTTCTCCATCCAAATCTGAACTTCTTTATCAGTTGCCCCTTTAATTCCTAATTGTGGAGAAATGATTTCTGTTGTATTCAGTGTTTCGAGAGGAAGGTGATCAAAACATGATGTAGAGCTGTCAATCAGAATTGGAGGGGACATGTTCTTTTTTACACTTTCTGGCACCAACTCATTACTCAGGAAAGTGTGCTCTTTAAATCCACTCCCAAATATAGCTTTAAACTTGTCAATGTCATACCTTGATATCAGTGAACATTTGATTCCAAAGCAATGAAAACGTGGAAGAATAACAGTCCTTTGCAAAATTCTTCCAAATGCCATGGCACTAACTAATGAGTGAAATTCTTCCTCGGTTGTTCTCTCTTCATCAGAATAGTCCACAACATTGTCAAATGTGATATATTTTCTATGAGAATCTGAGTAATATTTCCCTTCATCCATCACCCACATGTGGTGTTCTCTGAACCGATATATCAATGCTTCTTGGGACTTTAAATTGTCATTTAGAACCACAGTACATTCATCACAAGGAATGCCTTGCCCAACAAAATGACGTTCATATAATTCAAAGTATTTTCTCCCACACTGAAATTTCTCTTTGTCCAGGAGTTTAGTTGTAATGATTTTTCTTTGCAGTATCTTGAACATTGGATCTCGTATACTGTAAACCAGGTCTTTGACAAATTTCAGAGAACAAGTTGTAGGTTTCATGAAGAAAAATCCTTGGTGCGGCTTTTTGTTCTGTCCAACCATTATTTGCAAATCTGCATAGTTTTCCTTCGTGAGGATTTTCAAAGGATTATCAAAAAAATATGCATAATTTTCTGAAAACAAAATGTTAAAATCTCTGAGAAGTGCCTGCAGGAGATATTCTGCAGTAATTAACATGGAAGAGTTTTGGCTCTGAATATTTGTGATGATTGGGAAGCATGGTATTTTATGTGATTGATACTTTTGACATTCAGAACCTTGAAATGCCAGGACAATGAAATGTTTTATATCAAGTCTCTTTATTGATGAATAATAAAAGTTAAGTGTGATATCAAATCCACGAGGGGACCCATCTGATAGAGTCAGCACAATATCATCTGATGACTGGTCTGATTGAAGATTTGTCAAATGTTGATAGTATCCAGAACCAACAAATTGGTCAGTTTGCAGGCTACTTCTATCCACAAAACATTCACTAAGCTTTGCTTTAGTGATGGGTTTTCCTGAGTGACCACTATTGATTGTAAAATTGTTCCAAGACATAATGATGATACTGAAGACCAACGTAAAGAAAATGATTCTCACAAGTAGGCGTTTTGGCTCTGAATATAATAAAAAAGTACACTAAAATCAACAACATATGTAAATGCTTAACCCTTTTGGCCCCAAAATGTGAAGGTTTTGACAAGATTACTGGAGGATAATTTTGAGATGAACTAAATCTTGTACCTGTTCTTAGCCTGTAGGGCAGACGCATTTTGATGTCTTAGCTATACTGCATACCCTGAGGCAAATTCAAATGAGGTTTTATCTGAAAACAAATATTGCTCAAGGCCTGTAAAACAAACAAGGAGGAAACTTAGTATGGGATTATTCGTGCATATGTATTCATATTCCCAGAAAGTTTCTTGATTAAGTTGTTACTTATGTGTTGTTTTATACATTTTTTAAATGTGAAATAAATCATAATTTCAGATAAAAATTGCAAGATGTTCTGTTGCATTTACTTCATTTATGACGAAATTATGTATCATATAATTAGCAGAAGAAAAAAAATCCGTAATGTATACTCACATCGAAGAGCGTAATGGTTGCATCCTTAAGCTTGTATCTTCTAGAATAACCTTGATAGGAATTTAAAACATGTTTTATCAATGTTTAGACCAAACCAACAGTGTCCCTTGTCTTTTCCAATCTATTATAATGTGAGAAAGCTTAAAAAGTAATGAGGAACTGATGCAATTTGCAATTCAGATGAAGATAAAACATTTTCAACACCTTGAGCCTTGGGGCATGATGCTAAACAATCTCACGGAAATATTGCTAGTTTTGACACATGTCATACTGGTTGTATGCTTAGAAAAATATTGTTTGGAAACATTTTAATGCAAAGATTTCTCATCTGTAGGCAAAGCTTCGATTTAAAATCATAAGAGGGGTATTCCTAGATATCATTTTCGTCAAGCAGAGTTTTATTGACATGAAAATAGGAAGATGCCAACACAATTGTTTGTATATGTCATCTTAATCACTACGCTGCTATTATATCAGACCATCATGTCCCATGCAGTAATTGCAAAATTATGTCCATTATTAAACCGTTTTTATCGGATCGAATCCTATCACATTTATTTATTACAATCAAGACGAGGAAAGAGGAGTCTTCTGTGTTCATATATTTGAAAGCATGGTGAAATAGGAGGTAATTTAGGGATCTTCCAGTATTGTACTTGTATATTTTCAATAAAACAATCCCAATCTGGAAAAAAATATGACGCGTTTTCCCGTACAGTAAGTGAAAATTCCTGACTTGAAAGGGGCTGAACTGGAACCAAAATCCACTGTAGTGATCAAAAGGTGGACAGTGCTGGGAGCACATTCACAAGGGAAAAATCAATTGTGGCTGTGCGTTTCAAGTTGAGATCACATTAAGGCCGAACACTTAATATAAGAAATGTACGTGGTACGATATTTCAGTTTGAACAGTCACCTTCCATACTTGCGTTAAAACATTACATTTTGGAACATTCTTAAACACTATTTTTGGTTTGAGATCGACTTTCTCACATATCTATCTTTTTCTAATCCAAAATGCTAACGATGTCTTGATATATGTGTGAAGGACCTTTTCCTAATGTGATGCTTTTTTTGATAGTATCAGTTCTATCAGAACCAAAAGTGCTCCAAATAGCAAAACCAAAATCTACCAACTTTATTTTATGGTAATAGAACACTTTCAGAGACCCAGAATATGTCTCTTTTTCAATATGTTTACAACTATATCATACAAACAAAAAGATTTACACTTGTGTAGGTATCATCATTATTACAGTTAATCTCAGAATTGTTTTATATTCATTCATACATGGCATATTGATTGCCACATGGGGGCTTTTGTCCACATTGTGTAATGTAACTTTCATCTATTGATCCTCAGCCAGGGCATGCACCTGTACATGACCTGGTGATTAGTTATGGCTAGAGGAGAAATAAAATATGTTTAAACCAAAATTTTACATTTTGCCAAACAAAAAAAAGGGGGATGAAATATGTGTAAATTGCACATATTGATGGCACATAACCTCGAGAAGGAAGACAGTAGTTAAACATATTAGCTGAATGACACCTTTAAATCTGTAATACATGGTCTCCTGTCAATTATTGCTTCATGCTGCCTGTTCAAGATTGAGACTGATCATGCTGTATGAATGCAAAAACCTAATGTTTATCATTCCAATCAGTGGCCAGCACATTTCTGCTATGCCTGTCGTATGTTTTACCATGCCTTTGTGAAAATGAAACAATTAGGATACTTAGACTAGTATCGCTGACAGGGCTCTCTGATATTGCCTACATATACTGCATTAATACTATCATTTATTTGCATTGAATCACGCTGTGACAATTTACCATTTTGTCTGTGCGTATCACACAGTCATTCTTTCACTGCCTTCTCCAACTAAAATATACTACCCAAGTCCCTATCAAAAGTAGATGTTATAATAGAATAACCATTTATCGTTGGAGAGGAGCCACATATCTAGAACCCCCGTCAAGGAAACAAATGGCCCAAATAAAACGTCACCATAAATTTAGGACATAGGCATTAGAACGGGTAGGGATCCAAATTCATGTGTAGTGGGTGTCAATGTGACGTTTTGCACCATTTTACACACTTAAATTTAAATTTCTCAAAAACTTTTTGATAACTAGTTAATGAAATATTTATTTATTGAAAAATACCTACAAGAAGTAAAATTATGTCAAATAATAGTACAAGTTGATTATATTTCCCATAAAAAATTGTGCCTTTATATACATTTGAATAGCATTTCCGAAGGGTAATTTTGCTAAAATTCATTATAGTTTATGGTAATTTTTCAAATAATGAAATTATAATTTAGATTTGAAAGATATATATAATTTTCCAGATTTTTATATTGATTTCAATGGAAATCTATAAAAATCATATTTTTGTAAAAGGCAGAAAATTTTACAATGGCATTTGTACCAATAATGGCCTAACAAGTGTTGATTTAAAAAAATCAAGCTCGCGTAAGTTTGCAAAATCCCAATGCAAAATCCAAAATTCTTGATAAAATCCGAGAAAATCTTCTACACACTCACAAATCACTTCTGAAACAAAAGCGCCATCTGACGATGTAAGCAGAATAAATGTGGCAAAACATGGCTGCCATGGACCGATAATCGGGGTGGGCTCCATAGACTTCCAGCTTATCATGTCAAAACCTCGAACATTCAGACCTAAAGTCAAAACAAACGCGAGCGAAAAAGTGGCCTATACATCCCCCTAACATATCCACATGGGACACATTGATGGCCAATTTTTCACAAAGTGAAAATTTTAATTTTTCTCCATTGAAATCAATGGAAAATCCCTCTGACCTTGGGCTGAAAATTAAACGGCCCATGAAATCTGTTCTATTATAGCTACAGACTTGATCTTGGGCTTGTTTGTTTCGAGAAATGAGAGTTTCAGTGTGCAACAGCATTTTCATATTTCAAGGTCATGTCAAGGTCATTCCAAGGTCACAGGATTTACTTTTTTTTAAATCTTATTTTCAATTGTCAAACACCCCTATAATTTGTTTTTGGCTAAATTTTATATTTTTTGTATAAATAGCCTATGTCCTTCATTTACGGCGATGATAAATTGTTTAATATACAACAATAGGATACATAGAAATATTTATAATGGATTCAAACTCAAATTAGATAACATGTAACGAATTACTCTGGAATTGTATGATTCTGTAAAATTCAATTTTACAATACCCATTGCAACTTCATTTTTGAATATATTTTGTTCCTTCAATTCAGTGAAATCATAAAATGCTCTATAAAGACAAAGAAAGTTCAACACGGAATAGTTTTTAAATTTTGCCATCCAAATTTTAACCTCTTTATCAGATGCCCCCCTCAATCCCAACTGTGGTGAGACTATTCCTGTTCTATTAAGTACCTCAAGGGGAATGTGGTCAAAACATGATATAGAGCTGTCAATCAGAATTGGAGGAGATATGTTCTTTTTAACACTTTCTGGCACCAACTTATTACTCAGGAAAGTGTGCTCTTTAAATCCACTCCCAAATATAGCTTTAAACTTGTCAATGTCATACCTTGATATCAGTGAACATTTGATTCCAAAGCAATGAAAACGTGGAAGAATAACAGTCCTTTGCAAAATTCTTCCAAATGCCATGGCACTAACTAATGAGTGAAATTCTTCCTCGGTTGTTCTCTCTTCATCAGAATAGTCCACAACATTGTCAAATGTGATATATTTTCTATGAGAATCTGAGTAATATTTCCCTTCATCCATCACCCACATGTGGTGTTCTCTGAACCGATATATCAATGCTTCTTGGGACTTTAAATTGTCATTTAGAACCACAGTACATTCATCACAAGGAATGCCTTGCCCAACAAAATGACGTTCATATAATTCAAAGTATCTTCTCCCACACTGAAATTTCTCTTTGTCCAGGAGTTTAGTTGTAATGATTTTTCTTTGCAGTATCTTGAACATTGGATCTCGTATACTGTAAACCAGGTCTTTGACAAATTTCAGAGAACAAGTTGTAGGTTTCATGAAGAAAAATCCTTGGTGCGGCTTTTTGTTCTGTCCAACCATTATTTGCAAATCTGCATAGTTTTCCTTCGTGAGGATTTTCAAAGGATTATCAAAAAAATATGCATAATTTTCTGAAAACAAAATGTTAAAATCTCTGAGAAGTGCCTGCAGGAGATATTCTGCAGTAATTAACATGGAAGAGTTTTGGCTCTGAATATTTGTGATGATTGGGAAGCATGGTATTTTATGTGATTGATACTTTTGACATTCAGAACCTTGAAATGCCAGGACAATGAAATGTTTTATATCAAGTCTCTTTATTGATGAATAATAAAAGTTAAGTGTGATATCAAATCCACGAGGGGACCCATCTGATAGAGTCAGCACAATATCTGATGACTGGTCTGATTGAAGATTTGTCAAATGTTGATAGTATCCAGAACCAACAAATTGGTCAGTTTGCAGGCTGCTTCTATCCACAAAACATTCAGTGTGCAAGGCTTGTAAGGTGTGTTTTTGAGAATCAAAACCTTTGTTTGTAAAATGATTCCATGATACATAGATGATATTGAAGACAAGAGCAGAGAAAGGTATTCTGAGTAGTTGTTTTGGCTCTACATGTATAAAAAAACACAATTAGCGCATTATGAAAAAGAAAAAAAACTGATGATCTAATCATCATTTCATCCTTTTCAGCCATATATCAAAATTACTTGATTTGTTACTGATATTACACTGATGACAGATGATCTAAGAGTAGGAGTAAATGACTGACCTGTACCTATTCTAAGCAGCCGAGTGGGCAGACGCATATTGCACGAGATTTCTATCATAAAGTGGTACAAAAAGACTGCGAATCTGCGAATTAAAAAAAAAATATGTTCCATGAAAAACACATCATTTGTCATGCCTTAGAATGATCCAAATATAAGATCAACTGTAGAAATTACTTGATATCCTATTACAGTCACCCGAATCAGAGGTTTCCTCATTTATCTATGCCATATTCATGATATATAAACTTACCCTTTATAATGTCTTTTCTATTCCATTGGGATGTAAGTAATATGAGTGGTGCAATAAAGGGGCCAGCCAATGTTGGAAGGTGGCTGACTACTCTGCAAAGCCATATGCCTCGCGGCGATCGGGCATATTTAATATTTACGATGTCCACAATCTCACGCTCCTTTCTGAAATGTTTTCATATAATATTGAATTTCTTCTGCATGTCTACATACATAAACTCCCAGACAAATGTGGCTATATAGAAAATTGATCAATTAGATTAATCATAAAACGATATGGCAGTGCCTTTAAAGATCTCTTAATTCATCCGAAATGAAGTTGAGATGTATTCAACTCCTCTACCTTGGGGCAATGCAGCATGTGTAGCATTAATTACATTGCGATTTTAAGAAAAGTGTCCACATGTACAAGAATTGATTTCAAAATATTGTCATGTTTTGAGAGAGGACAACTATGATTGTTAGAATATTCAATGGAATGATTTCATTTCCTTTAAGATTAAGGGCGTCACTAACCAAACTTAACTCTGACATGAACTCAGGTAGGATTATTGGATACTATTTTAAAATATTACTTGGAAGATAATACCTTAAAATATTAGTATATTAGAATATCAACTTTTCTCAATGCAATTAGCCGAGTTTATACTCGTATTTATTGCAGTAAGATATCTGTGCCGATCAAATTCACAACTGATATTTGACTTCAATTTATTTTTCAGAAGTGTCGTTTATGGTAAAATGTCTACTGCTCCTGCTTGGAATTTGTGTTATCATTTCACTCATGATTTCTGGAAAAGGGGATGCTAGACCACAAAGCATTGCGATCATTAGCAAAACAAACATATTTGGGACTTATAAGCAAAGACACAATAAAACCAATAACTCATCAACTCATCATATCAAACCAAACATTCTGGATCATTATCCAAGATATGAGAAAGATATATTTGAATTTCCAATGATTCTACTTCCAACTCTTCTTCTGGAAATTAGTGGTCCTAGAAGACATATCCTGGTATCCTTCGTGGAAGATAATGATATGGACTTCGCTCTTAACTTCATAGAAACTTCATTGATTAGACACAACATAAGCAATGTGATATTCTTTGCATTTTCAAGGAAAACCTGTCTGGTGTTACACGCCTTGGGACTACATTGTTACAATCTGGGCAAGTTTGGACATTTTAACACACACCCGTCCAGTAGTGAGTCTATCAGCTCCACAAGAGATCTTCGGCAAGTCTATGAAGACAAAACCTATCTGAAAAATCAGCTTATTCTCCAAATGCTGATGTTGAAATTGACAGTGCTTGTCAGTGATGTGGACGTGGTGTTCATGAAGAACCCTTTCCACCACCTTCACTGTCCTGATTGTGATATTGAATCTATTCTTGATGGATCTAAAGTGTTCTACAGTGATGCCTTCATGCTTCTGCACCCCACACATCCAACTATATTGGTATATATGCATAGGATTGAAAATGTATTCGCTCACAGACATGGGAATCACACAACGAACCAAGAGGCTTATGTGAATGCTGTAAATCTTTTAGGCACTAAACTCAAAATGAGAAGCATAGATTCAGCAGAAGCCCAATCAGGTTATATGTACTTTGAGCAGCGTAACAACCATTTTGCCGGTGACAAGCCATGCGCTACCTGTGTCGTTATCCACAATAACTGGATTGTCTCTAAAGCAGCCAAAATATATCGCTTTAAGGAAAACCTAATGTGGGCTCTGGATGAAGATTCCTACTTTTCTGACCCAAATAGAAAATATATCTATTATGAAAACATATTGGACTACGTGAATGATGAAACAACACATAAGATTGAGACAGATGCACTTGTCAGTGCCATGGCAATCGGTTACATCCTGAAAAGAACAGTAATATTACCTAAATTTCATGGAATATACAATGAACACTCACTAATGAGTAGGCTTTCAATCAAAACATTTGATAAATATTTGAAAGGTCACTACAGAGAGAACAGTTTTATAAAGCATTCAAAGGTCCCACACACTGTGAAAAGTAGTGTGCATGGGCCGGTCCTCATTGCAAGTTCCCAGAAAGTGTTAGGAAACATGAAGTTGACTCACGTGGCTGAAACCTTTCTGCCGATGAATAAAAATGAAGGTGCAAATTCAGAAGAAATTGAACATTGGTTTTTGGGCAGAAATGAATCGATTCTATATTTCAGGTGTTTGTATAATGCTTTTGTAGGATTTGTTGAAGAGGAGAAGTCCGTTAGATTTAATAATATAATGTCACTTGCCCTGAAACAGTCCATGTATAGACAATACGATGACTGGTGAACATAATATATAGATTAATACTTAATGCACATATAGTTCTTTCTTATTCAAATTTCGATTTAGGTTAAATTATAATGTCCATTAAGAATGATGATCCTGGCATCATTTATTTTATGTGTAATATATGTATTTTGAGATTAATGGGTTAAATGTGTTCATTAAGCTAATTTATTTACCTTAATCACTCCGTAATGGAACCAGCAGCCATTGACTGGATGAAAAATCTGTGTTCAAAAATGGAACTCAACCAGTTTAGGTACCCTGTCCCTGTTGACCTAATAGGTGGGAACGAGACAAGCGCTAGTTGATAATTGGATCCTGTAATATGTCCAATCAATTTCCCCAAAGGTATTAACTGTAAAGGATTACTTCCTTGAAAATAATCTAAGTGCTCTCTTCATGACAGAGACTTGACTGCATGAAATTGGGGATGTCAGGGTCATTAACAACCTCAAGGAGGGTAACCTAGAACTACTATCAATCCCCAGGGTGGGTCGCTCTGGAGGTGATATTGCTTTGCTTCACAAGGGGGGGGGGGGGGGGGGCTTCAGTTCAAACTAAATAAAGACACACAGCCCTCAGTCAAAACGACGGAACTCATGGAGGTATCCTAACACGTCAAAAATAAAAAAGGTACGTTTGTAGTCATGTATCGACCTTAAGCCTCAAAGAAAATACAGAAAATACATACACCTATTCTGAGTTCTATGATGAGTTTACACAGCCCATTTTTGTGCCTTGACTCATTAAGTAATTTTCCTGGGGGATTACAACATCCATAATAAACCTAACAGACATGATGTCATTAAGTTTAAAGACATCCTAGACAAAAACTAAAAAAAGCTATTTAGGGTCATCGAATCGGTCATGTATAAGGCTAGGGACACGCCACTGCCCCAATCAGTATGTGAGGAACTACAAGCAGAAAATATTTACCTAACTGAGAGTGCAGTGGCTGATCCACTTGTCCCGCATCTAGTAAGAAATGGACCAATCGGCATATAAAGAACATCACAGCACTGAAACTGCCTTACTAAGAGTACAGAATGATATACTACACGACCTGGACAGAAGGAAATCGGTTATCCTACTGCTGTTAGACCTCTCTGCGGCCTTTGACACCATTGACCATCAAATACTGCCCAATCGACTGGAATCGACTCTCAATCCTATTAAGTATGGTGTCCCACAAGGGTTGGTCCTGGGCCCCATTCTCTTTACTATATACATGCCCCCATTGGCTGACTTTCTCTCCATGTATAGGCTCAACTACCACATATATGTCGATGACACCCAGATCTACATGCTGATCAGCAAGTAGACATCAGTAGACGAAAATTGGAAAAATGTGTCGACGAAGTCAGAACCTTTCTGATATCTAACAAGATGAAAATTAATGATGGGAAAACTGAGATGCTAATCTGCACTGACAGATATGGTACTCCTACTGATGGTGCTCTCACCTTGGTCAAAGTGGGTAATACCAACATCACACCCAGAGAATCAGTAATTGATTTGGGTATCACATTAGATAGAGAAATGAATATTAAGGCACAAATTTAAAAAATGTGCAAAAAAGGACACTACTACATTAGGAACCTTGCGGCCATTAGACAATGTTTTGACGAGAAGTCTGCTGTGACGCTGACGCATGTCTTCATCATATCAATACTTGATTACGGAAATGGTCTTCTGGCAGGCCTTCCAGGAACAGACATAAAAAAGCTGTAGCATCTGCAGAACTCTGCAGCACGTGTGGTAGGAAGGATTCGAAAATTTGATCATATATCAGAAAAACTGAAGGAATTGCACTGTTTACCTGTACATGCCAGTATTGATTTCAAAATTTTACTCATAACTTGGAAGGCCTTAAACATATAACTTGTAAGGCACCTCCTTACCTGCGTGATCTACTCCATGTAAAACAAGGTGTCTTAGGTCTAACGATGGAACAACGGTCCCTAAGACACAACTTTATCAGTCTTGCACTGTGGAATAGTACTCCAGTCAATGCTTTTTAAAGCAGACAGAAGACACACCTATTCAGGACACAGGTTCTGAGCAAAGCGCTGTGAACAGACCTGTCTGGTATCAGCGCTATACACATTTTATTATTATTGTTGTTGTTGCTGCTGCTGTTGTTGTTGTTGTTTTCATTTTATCTGAGCTGTGACATGCAAGATGTCATTTTCTCGCCCATCTGCATGTTATAAATCTTCCATTCAGAACTTTCCAAGTCGTCAATAGAGCCTTTAAATCTATCCTGGTAGCCAGGACACTGGACGCCAATACGATTCCTTTAGTTTCTGAGAGCTGTCAGATGTCCTAATCATATCCAACTACTTTTGCGACAGTGTCTACTTGTCTAATTAATGGCAGATATATGTTCCAAATATGATTACCCCGTTTGTATTTTTTCTTTGTATTTGGCTTTGCATGTTCAAATTATAGTCAGTTATGATGTTTTTGATTATCTCGTTTGGTTTAATACAGGTTATTAGCAACAGTTCCTCTGTGATGGTCTAAAAGGTGTGGTTCAATGGTTTCATGAAATCACGGGCAATTTTACAAAAATTTAGTGTATGCTTAAAGCGTACACTAAAAATACACCCTTATGTGGTACAATCAGCATACATGTGTGACCCTCTGGAGTTTGAGTATCGTTATATTGGTGTAAAAGATTCTAAAGATGGAATTGTTGAGTTTCTTACCAACTGCATCATTTCTATTTGTTCCTGTTGGCTGCTTAGTATACTACTGGTTCCTCACGTCGCAAATGATTGGACAGAATGATTTCTTGGGATCTGACCATCCATTTATGTTGGTCAAACACAAGATATAGAATCATTGCTTTGAACAGATTGATTTGCTGGGATGTATATGGGATTGGGATGGGTGTTGGACACAAAAACTGAAAATAAACATATAATATCTCAATCAAGGATTCCATCATGAAATTAAATGTCCATAAGTCGTTGACTGGTAGGATTTTATTAAAGCATGCCACAGAAAACAATAGCTATGCTACTGTAATGGATTCTTCATATTTATTAGTGCATTAAATTTAATTTCCTAATTTCGGTTATGCCTCAGTCTAGTGTGCCAAGGCACCAATTAAAAAGGCTTCTGGCGAGGTCTGTTTTTACACTTCTTATGGAAAATCCTGTTTGCAAAAGACTTTTTTGTGGTATTTCCTATTTTATGTATACTTATATCTTTAGTCTCACGAAAAGCTTGATTATTCTTGATTATGGCACTTTTACAGAGCCTCTGATTTATAACTGATTGGGGCACCTTCAGGAGAAAAGCCAACAACATTTTCTTTTTGGATTTAATACAAATGTCGTTAAAAATGCTTTTACAAATCACTAATATTTCTTTACTGCGTCATGATCTATTTGTGTAAGTAATAAATTACATTAAACATATTTGTAAACCAAAGTTCAACAGTAAATATAGATTCAGACACAGGAAGTCAGATGTTGCCGGAATATAGTCATTCTTCAAGACTTTCCAAATAAATTCCTATGGCAGGTATTTTTTTATTAAAACTGATAATAGTGTTAACAGTCATTCTGTGTCCCACAATAGATCCTGGCACACAGTGCACAATTACCTGAATTTTGAAACCATACCAGTGCTATATACTGTTTAATTGTAAGCTTGTGCTTGTTGTTGTACAAATCCATGTCATTTTATCGAATGTTGATTTTATGCGCTGTGTTGGCAATATGAAGTGATTCAATAGGTCACAATGGTTTCCATGGCATCATACAGTCTTACCTTAGGAAAGATGCTTTTTATTAGTTTGATTTTGCAGTAAATAGATTAATAAAGGCCAGCATGATAAAACGGTGCTATGGAACCTTAACTAATCAAAGGTTGTGTTTACATGGACTGTGGATACTGGCCAATCAGATATTTCATACAGATTCGTATTGGTTAGCATCTCAGTCTACCGATTACAGGTCATAACCTGAGATTGGCCAATTCCGAATGTATGATATTTTGGTGGGCGAGACTCACATGCATGACTGGACATTGTGGTCCAAATTCCCATCGACGTCAAAGCAGGCCAATGGGAGCAGAGGTAACTAATGTAATGCAGAGTACTGTGTATTGGCCCCAGGTTCAATTTGGTGAATATGTTCATGCAATCATCTAAATTGCAAATATTGTCGTGTCGATTGTTTATTAATCTTATGGCTTTTACACATTTAAATAACATTGCAAATGGTATGTCTGGAAATGGTAAGGCAGTTTTGATTATTATGACATCATATTAATTTCAATGAAGTGTTGCTATACGATACAAGCTTTATAAACATATTCAATGTTCAATATTCAATTCAATATCATGCAATTCAGAAACTATACAGAGTATAATAAGTAAATACCATGCTACCTATATTTTTCCTATAGTATTCACTATAATATATGATATATTTCATATCTGAGTAAAATGTATATTTAGAGACAATTAGAAAAAAGAGGTATCAAGAACCATACTGAAATTTATAGACATAACCAAATCACAAACAATGAAAATTATAATTAAAAAGCAGTAATATGTTTGTAGCACTTCATCTGACCTCAGGGTATGCAGTAGTTTAGCTGAGACAAAGACATGCATCTACCTCATAGGCTGAGAAGAACAGGTACAAAATTTGTACAATCTCTAAATAATCTTTTTTTTAAATATCACTAACAATAAAATAATATACAGCATTGACAACATACAGTGTCTGTTCATAGCATTTATAGTCAAAATAAAATTAAATTGTGTGCTAAGTTATTTGGACCCAAATGTTTAGTTTGCTTTAATATAGGCTTTCATGTTATAATGTACATCATGTGACTAATTGTGCTTTTTTCAATACAGAGCTAAAACACCTACTTGTGAGGATTTTTGTCTTTATATTTTTCTGCAGTGTCATAAATATGCTATGGATCAATTTCACAACCAATGCATTTAGTTCTAGAAAACACATCTCTCAAGAAAATCACATCAAATGCTTTGTGGATAGAAGCAGGTCACAACCTGATCAATGCTTTGAATCTAGATACTGTCAACATTTGAAAAAACTTCAATCAGACCAGTCATCAGATACAGTTGTATTGACTCTATCAGATGGGTCTACTCATGGATTTGATATCACACTTAATTTTTATTATTCATCCATATGGAGATTTAATATCAAACATTTCATTATTCTGGCCTTTAAAAGTTCTGAATGTCAAAGATATCAGTCACATAAAATACCATGCTTTCCGATTACCAGAAATAACCACAACTCTTCAATGGAAATTACTGCAAAATATCTCTTACATGCACTGCAAAGAGACTTCAATGTTTTGTTCACAGAAAATTATGCATACTTTGTTAAAAACCCTTTGGAAATCTTGAAAAAGGAAAATCCAGAGGCAGATTTGCAAGTAATGGTTGGACAGAACAAAAAGCCACACCAAGGATTTTTCTTCATAAAGCCTACAACTTGTTCACTGAGGTTTATAAAAGATCTGGTATACAGTATACAAGATCCATTCTATGAGATACTGCAAGGAAATATCATTACAACAAAACTTCTTGACAAAAAACAATTCCAGTGTGGGAGAAAGTACTTTGAATTATATGAACGTCATTTTGTTGGCCAAGGCATTCCTTGTGATGAATGTATTGTGGTTCTAAATGACAATTTAAAGTCCCAAGAAGCATTGATATATCGGTTCAGAGAACACCACATGTGGGTAATTGACGAAGGGAAATATTACTCAGATCCTCATGCAAAATATATCAAATTTGACAATGTTGTGGACTATTCTAGTGAAGAGAGAACAGCGGAGGAAGAATATCACTCATTAGTTAGTGCCATGGCATTCGGAAGAATCTTACAAAGGATTGTTATTCTTCCACACTTTCATTGTTTTGAAATCAAGTGTTCACTGATTTCAAAATATGACATTGACAAGTTTAAAATGGTTTTCGGAAATGGATACAAGGAACACAGTTTCTTGAGTCATAAATTGGTACCAGAAAAGGTGAAAAAGGACAAATCCCCAATAATTCTAATTGACAGCTCAACATCATGCTTTCAACACATTCCCCATGAAACATCAAATACAAATGAAATTTTCTCACCACAAATGGGAATTGATGGAGCAACCGATATAGAGGTCAAAATGTGGATGGAGCAAATGGAAAGGTATTCAGTTTTGAACTTTGTTTGTCTTTACCGAGCATTTAATGGTTTCACTGATAAAAATGAACAAATAAAATTTGCTGATGACATTGCAATAGGTATTGTAAAACATAACATTACAGAATCTTCTGATTCATTGGTTAGTTAGTGAAGTGTTTTTATCAGGATAACCATATTATGAAGTCATGTATTGTAGTAAGTTTGATACAAATACCTTTTTGAGAATCTCATAATAAAAGAAATCCTTGTTTTCTAAGGTCACTATTGCATATTTTAGAATTTGTTAACAAACACCAATACCACAGATGCAATAATATTATAATGATACATAAATTATATAACTATGGTATAAATAAATTATAGGCAGACAGCACATGGGAAAATTGTACTAATTTGGGTTTATGAAATTCTGCTTGCAGTGATTTACCGAGAAATAATAAAATCAAGGATAAAATGATTTTGTTCAATTTACCTATAAGCCTATTATAATTCCTTCAATAATATCAACAAAATGATTATCCATGCATATTTCTAGGATATTGTCTGTAATTGGATTGCACTATACCAGCCTTTGCTTTTTTGAAAAATGATGTTTTGGGGTCTATTTTTACAGAACCATACAATGAATAAAATGAAAGAATTGATTGGTTAAATCTTCCAAGCCAGCTTACAAGGTCCCTTTCAGTGGCACCTAGAGAAGGATATTGGGGTGTAAAATGGTGTTCAATCTCTACTCCAGTAACCATAGCAATCCTGGAGTCCATAATTGAGTCTATTAAGATTACACCAGACAATGACATGCGCAGTATCCGCGGTATCTTGGGGTGCGACAAAAAGGTGTTTTCTCTGTACCTGTCTTGGAAGTGATTGTCAAATTCTTTCATAGATAAATGTACATTTAATGGACAAAGCGTGACATCTTTGCAAATACTATCTTTGCATCCAAAGCAATGAAATCTGGGTAGAATTAAAGTCCTGTTTAGAATTTCTGCAATATAAAGGGCATTTATTAAAGCCCTTTTCTCTATCTCCTTATCTGTTGGCTTGAGAGGATTTTGGTATGTCATATATTTCCTTGTGGGTTCCGTATAGTAACCATCCCTGTCCACGAGCCATTGATGATGCTCCTTGAATCTGTACACTACCCCCTCAGTCGACATCATCCAGTTGTTGTGAACCGCCACACAATTATAACAAATGTCATCCTCTGCAAACATCCTTTTCTTGCTCTCATAATAATAGGCGCCATTCGGATACCTACTCCAGGAATATGTCTTAGAATTTAACTGGTGTGAGAGTGTGAGCTTTTTGTATAAATAATTGAATGTTTGACTACTTGATCCATTAGATATATCCAATAGCTGTTCATGGAACCTAATAGAGGAATTTGTGGGTCTGACATAATAAAATGTGCTGCACACACCATATGCATTATCTTGTACTACCATATCACAATTTGAACATAGAGAATCTTCTAATGGATTCTGTATAAAAACAACTGCTAGATCAGTTCTCAGAACTTTATACCCTCTTTTTAAAATATCTTCCATGTATCTATGTTTCATGTTTGTTTTGGTGCTGTACAGGAAAGATGTAATGCCCAGTGCTCTCAGTGTATTGTGCATATTGAGGCTAAAACAAAGAAAGCAGTAACTGCTGATACCTAGTGATGCAAGGGAAGTCTCATAGAAATTGATTGCCATATCCAGAGAATCCTCGTGCAATACTGGCAAAAGGACGAGAATTCCCTTTTCATCCACAGTCTCATTGAGAAACTCTCCAAAATTGGTGTGGCCTTTTTTAACCTTCAACCCATAATGGTACGGTCCATGGAAGATTCTGAATGTCACAATATTTCCATTGCTATAGTAAAGAGAGTGTTGCATAAGAGGTCTTCCACCAGGTCCTTCCATCATTTTCATGACCGACTTCAATGTGTCAGCTCTATTTGCAACATCAATATATTTCCCAGGTAATGAATCTCCTATGAGCGTTCTTTTTTGCATCAATTTGGTTGCTTTCGCCAATCTATCATCTTTAGTTGTTTGTATATGACTATGGAAATTATCCTCGCCTATTATTGTAACAAGCCGGACCCAGGCAAATAGAATAATTGCTCCAAAAGCTAGTGATGGAAGAAACATCGACTTGGAGTATCTCGCTGAAAAGCCAAATATAAAATATGAGTTTATAATAATGAAGGAACAAAATTATATTTACAAATTTAAAGGGCAACACAGATGATAAAATATCTAGGACTCCACGATTAATTGTCATTAATACTCAGTGCTACATCACCTTTATTGAGGCCACGGGCCGTGGCGCAGTTGGTTAGAGTGCCAGCTTATTAGCACCAGTTCCTCTGTGGTGATCCAAAGGTCGTGGGTTCGAACCCCGGCCGTGCCGGGATTGAACTCATGATACAATTTCCCACATGAGCTGAGGCCCGTGCCTAAAGGGTTAACCCGTTGTCCTTGTAAATCTGTGACCGGGTGGGTTGTCATGTCAAGGACCTGCGACATGACAATTCAGTGAGGCAGCACTATATCTGCTACAAGTAAGTCTCATCACGAAATGACTGAAATACTGTTGAAAGTGATGTAAAACCCCAAACAAACAAAAACAAACAAAATCACCTTTATTGAATTCGGAGTTCTATGAAACAGAGTTGTACGAACCATTTTAGTGTTATCTTGATCTATCGGAAATACATCTTTATAAAAGTCCAATGTATGAGCAGTGGCTGTTATGTATTATTACGAGCTCGCCACATATCCTACTCATATATTTTACATCGCATTCTAATCCCACTCATATATTTTACATCGCATTCTAATCCCACAAGCCATGTTCTAGACATGTTTAACAGGTATGTCAGAACATTCATCAGTACCTCAAAATCTGCGAAGAGAGTGCCACAACTTAGAATGTGCCATATTGGATATGCTCATTTTGCCAGGGGAAAAGGGCCATATCTCATTCTCTTATATCTTACCTCATATTCTAATGCCACGGCACATGCTATGTTTTAAACATGTTTTGTAAGTATGTCTCACCCCTCATTAGATCCTCAAAATCTGCGAAGACCGTGCCACAAGTTTTAGAATGTGCCCTATTGGATATGTTTGGATATATCTGCGAGAAGTACACAGCACACGATACACACTCAAGGTGCAGTTTGTAGCCAGGATTAGACAAGAATGTCAAATGAATGGTTTGAAACCTTTAAGAATTGAAATTCATTTATCCAACTTCAAATAAAATCTGGTACTGAATTCTCCAAACTTTTACAGGAGAGAAACATTACAGAATTCGAAACAATTCACAGGTGGGATAGAAAGTACCTACCATTCTATTTTAATGGATAGTTTGTTTTCAAATCTCGGTCCACTTCCTCAATGATCACGTTCATGCTTTTCTCAAACATGATTATATTCATCACCTGAGATGCCACTATAAGAGATGGAGGTTAATCGACATTTCCCACTTTTGATGGGAACCTATTGTACACCAGAGGGCGCCATGGGTATTTGTACAGGAATTTATGGTATCTGTTCTGTATGAGCGAGAACCAGGTACCCATTCTGCGTGGGAAGGTACCCCGGGGACAGTTCATACACAAGAGGGAATCACATGCAGATATTAAAGCATTCATGAAACCACAGAGGTCGCATGCAATTTTACAAAGGTTTTGGGTATGCTTAAATCCTATATGGCCAGGAAATTGTGATACAAGCAAGCTATCTCAATAAAATCAACCAAGATACATTGACCATGGTCAGTGTGTTTTGCGGAAAGTGCCAAGTACTGTCTATACTCTTTTGACCACCAGATGACCACATATATACAATCACGTGACCTCTATTGTGGTCTGTCAGGGTGTTTGGCATGTGCCATTGGACAAACATTAATGGGGCTCTGTAAGCTAAATCACTCTATCGTCCCAATCTAAAGGTACCCCACTGTTGGCAAAACTTTATTAAGTAGGTGTTTGTACTAGATCACTGGTCAGTTAAACAAAGTTTGTTGACAAAGTGTCCAATGGATGATTTGAATTTTAGACGAAGACTCGTCCACTTTCAAATTGCATAGCAATTTATGTAGGGGAAATATGATGGGTTATAACATAATAACTTTTGATCTCAAAATTTGAGGTATAAACATTTATATTATGCAAGGAAAAAGTGCTTGAAAACCTCATTTCATGAATGTTTTAGCTGAACACAGCATTCCAGACCACGACAATGGGTTAATCCTTTAGGCATGGGCCTCAGCTCATATGGGAAATTGTATCATGAGTCTTGGCACGGCCGGGGTTCGAAACCACGACCTTTGGATCACCACATAGGAACTGGTGCTAATAAGCTGGTGCTCTTACCAACTGCGCCACGGCCCGTGGCCTATCCTCGGGCCTATGAAATATAGCCAATAAAAACCTATGGGGTAACAGACATTTCATAAAAGACAAGTTCATCTGTTTTCATAAAAAACAATCAACCAATATAAATTCAAGAGTAACGCGTTGGTATCAAGCCATCAATTTGTGATAAACAAATGCGATGAACAATGCCACAAATACAGTTTTATATGGTTCACGCTATAAGTAGACCATCTTTTCATTTTACACAAAACATGTTTTGAATATACGAAATTTGAATGCAAGAAACACAATTTGTTTGTAGTAAATACAATATTACAGACGGAATGTATTTCGCAAATCATTTACTTTCAGAAAAGGTAGATATTGTGCATTAGGGTGCAAAGAAAAAGAATAAATGTGCCCAAAATGTGACTTATTTTTTCATGGAAGGAGTAGCCCTATAAATTGAGTGAAATTGAAATGCGAACATAAGCATCAGCAATAATCATTTCACATTGTTAGAATATCTCATATATGAAAATTTGACTAGCCATGCAACATATTTTCAATATATTTGACAACTGTAAAGTCCACGTAATATATACCAATTTGCAGGCAATCAATGTGTGGAGTAAATCAGATTAAAAAAAGGTAACACACCTCTTGTGACAATGCGACTGAGGCCCATGGTGATAACTCGTTCACGCGTTCCCAGTATGGTTCACCTCCATACCAAGTGTAAACGTGGCATGATATTGCTTTATGCTTGTATTTCATACTTCCCCTAGCCGGGCACTTTTTCTTGAGCATACATTTTAAGCATACATATAGACTTATTCAAATAATACAGTGCTATCTGGGTCTAAAAACCAAGACACACAAACAAGTAGGATAAGTTCACTGCCTATGACCGCGCTTCCAAGGTTCTTGAATTGTTATTCTAATTATTTCATGGTATACAAAGCATACTCTTTGAACTACAGATTATAAGATAAATTGTTACAGTGGGTTCCACGCATCATGTTTGAAATGAAATGTTGCACAAACATGCAGTAAATACAGTGTGTTAATTGTCAATTGAAGAGCTCGTCAATATACAGTGCACCTCATTCAAATCGTATCTCTCCATTGATCTTATGATTAATTATTATTAAGATAATATCAATATACAGACTGTGTTCGTTTATAACTATACTCGATAAGTAGAAACTCTTCAGCAAAAGATTTCCTTTAAGGGTCATCACAAGTCAAGGGTGTTCCCATAATGATATGGAGATGGTATTCAGAAATCAATTTTATCTCATACTTGGTGCCTCAAGAGAGTGTTCTGCATCTTGGTGCCTCAAGAGAGTGTTCTGAGATTTTTAGCAGATCACCCCTGTGCTGAACTGTTTTCACAGACCATCACTCTGTCGAACTACTTTCCTTTTATCTTTTTTTAAAGATTCTTTTCATTACATTATTTTGAAATGAAAAACATGTTTGTTTAAATATATTTGTGTACAAATGTCATAAAATTTGTCAATCATAATAATTGTTATTAGTCTTAGGCCAATTCTTAAAAAAATCATGTGTGATCTGGAGAGGTCTGAGTTTATTGCTTTTTATGTCTAATATTGAAACTGATGACTGTTCACCCAGCTGAGACAGAAGTACACCCATTTTATATAGTACTTTATAGGTGGCCTAGTTTCACTGCATGTATTGATATAAAATTGATTATATTATGTATATGAGCGGAGTACTTAAATGGCCTACACACAACATAGTTTTGCACATATTACCATGTTTTCACTGCTTTGCTTTGAAGATAATGTTGATTGTAAACCCCATCTATCTGCAGTAGATAAGAATGAGATAAAGACAAGAACATGGGTTCGCGCAGTGTTCAGGGAGACAAATCTCTCAAGTTGGTTATGAGAGAACCAGCAAGAGAGAGATCTGTCACCCTGAACACTGCACGAACCCATGTTCTTGTCTTTATCTCATACTTATCCACTCATATTTATCCTTAATATCTGGCTTTTAGTTGTAGACAACAAGGAATACTCATTTCATGAGTGAATGAGCAGTAGCAGTAGTGAGCAGAAATTTCATTGAGTTCATAAAAAAACTGAGAGTGGGAGTAGCTGTTCCTTTCTACATAGTGAGGCCTGTAGTTTTCTCCATTATAGCAGATCCAGGTTTTATACCTGGCTCTACAAGTATTGACCATAATCAGCGAGTATGAAGAGGCCATTCCCATAACAAGCTTTTTTTAGCAGCCGACAGACACCAAGTAAATATTTTGTCACATGTAATAACACAACCAATCGGTGTACTTGTTTTGGTTAGAAAGTGACTACAACAACAAATACATGTGCAAGTATAACTCAGTCAACTGGTGTCATTGGTTTGGTTAGAAAGTGAGTAGTCACAGCATATGCATGCAAGCAATGATCAACACGTGTGTGTGGACGTGGCAGCTTGCTTTAGTTTGAAAATGCAGTGGTGTAGCCAGGATTTTCTGAAGGGGGGCTGAAATCTGGATATGTTGGGGTCCATGACTACTTGCCTACATACCTATCCCCCCATACCCGCCCGTAACAACCCCCCCATTTTTTAATGTTGGGGGGGGGGGGGGGGGGGCTGTATACCCCTCAGCCCCCCCCCCTTGGCTACGCCACTGAAATGGGTGGACATTGTGAGTGAGTATGTGCACAACCCACCAATTACACACCTGTATATGGATTATCAACCTTGTGGAATAGGTTGAGAGAATGTCAGGCCAATTGTGGCAGAGGTAGTATGTGACTCTACCTCGTGATACAGAGTAGCCTGTAGTGACTCTTCCAGGAGTTTCATGGATGGCTTAGGTGAAGAACTCGTATTTGTGGTAAATAGAAGTTGAACATGATGTAAAACTTTAGGAATCCTCCAACCATCCACATGCCCTAGGGAAAGAATTGGAACATGAGGTTCCCTTCTTGAAAAAGATCATTGATTTTATCATCACTTTCAGATGTCTCAAACAAGACCAGGGGTGAGGGAGCTCTGAACCGTTCTCGGCAGTAAATCTGAACCAGTCTGGACAAATCACATCATTCTGGACACTCATATCAGAGCTGGACGCTAAATCGCATCATTCTGGATGCTCGTAACACAGCGGGATGCTCGCAACACACCTAAATTGCAGCCAATCTGGGTGAACTCTCCAATATGGGTCTAGCGATAACGGTACCAATTGTGGTTCTATCTGGGTGCTCATGAATATTAATAGTTGAGTTACGTCATCGCCGGTATCTTGCACATTACAGCTGGTTACATTCATGGGGTGGGGCTTATGGAATGGGCCTGTTTGAAAATATCTGATTGCATAATCTGAGAGGGTGTTATAGTGAGCCCGATGCAAAGGAGAGTAGGTCCTGTTTAATTAACAAATATTTTGGGTTTTTAATTTTCCTACCACTTGTTTTTAGGTTCTCAATGTATGATATTATTGTGCATTGTCCTTGATGGATTATACTGAGTTTAATATATTTTCTTTGAATGGCCGATTTGCAAGCATTCTGGGGAAGTGTATAACAAGACAATATACTATTTTGTACATATTCAGGGTTTGAATCCATTTTAACTCAAGTTCTTTCTGTGTTGTGTCAAACCTGTCCGGTGTTCCAAGGCTGGATCACAAGATGTCTTCTTGGTGATTATTACACAGTTTAAATAATAATATTACAAATATAACATGTGGGATCCTGTAAGAAGATGAACAGAAGTGTATAGATCACCGAGGATCAATCTGAGACTTGTGCCAAGTTGTCTGAGTGACAGTTTTAGTGAGTTTGACAGATGTGTATTGAAGCATAAAAGTGAAAGTGCCAGCAGGTAAACATGTGGTGAGAGCCACAGGGAATCTGAAAAGCTAAGATAGTGTCGAAATGGTGTGATCAATACAATGTCAATTCTCCCTTTACTCATAAACAACTAAAGGGATGAAAAGCTTAAATCACAACCTTGGATGAGATCATTTTTATTCCATGTATAAAGTTATCAATTTTACTTTTATGAACTTGAGGTGTGGATATTTCTGATCTGTGGCATCCAATCCTTAAATTCAGTGTTTCCAAACTTAATCTAGCCCTACCTTAATTGATATTTCTGCCCAAATCTGAGGTCACTAGTACAAAAATCCAAAAAGCCTGTGATCCAATTGAGGGAATGATGGAAATCAATAGTGTCCCATACAATACTATAATCCTGTGCTCACTGGGGCATGACAATGCCCTGTAGTTCTTTTCAAATATTATGAGCAATTATACACTAGGGGGTGCAAAATTTTAAAGTTTCCTAGGGAATAATATTATTTAGAGGGTGTTCCACCACCCAACCACCGGTTTTTCCTTATTTCTCTTGGAACACAATTTTCAACTCCGTCAAAGAAATATTTTTAAAAGGCATAAGGTAAAGTTTTCACTTTTTAAAATTGCTTTGCTTAGGATGTACATAAGTATTTTTAATCTGATTCTAAAAATCAGATTGACATAGTTTATATATATAGGGTAATGCTATATATAGACACATGGCTGAGATCAAACCTATTTTTATCATTTGGTTTGCAGACAGCTCATGGTGAGAGCTGTAGTAGCACACTGAGAGTGTAGACACCACTGAACTGATTGAGGTCGGAGTGACCAATACCATATGTTAAGTGAACATTTTGGTGTATAAACAGGGAATAGCTGTGTATAATTGAGTGTATTGTGCAAAATACAATCATGTCATCAAAATTGAAAGTCCCTGGAGAGTTGCAGTTGTCTATTAATAAGAAAGAGAACTCGAAACTGTGGTGGCAGGCGGTAGAATTTTACTTCACTGCCACTGAAATGGACAAAAATGAGGAAGATAAAATTAAGATTGCCCATTTCATGACCATTGTCGGAGAGGAAGCAAGAAGAATTTATAACACATGGACATTTGCAGCAGCTGAGCTGGACAATTTGACCTGGTGAAACAAAATATTGAAGATTATTGTAACGAGGACATTGGTTAGGCAACAAATAGCAAGTTGTTTTGATTCAGAAAACAGAAGGCAGGGGAAACTTTTGACAGTTTTCACACAGAGATTTGCAGATTAGCCAAAGATTGTGGGTATGGGGCCATGGAGAAAAGAATGCTGAGAGATCGCATTATCACAGGTCTCATAGATAAGGAGCTAACTTTGAAAATGCAGAATGAAAGACCTGAAGCTGATTATTCAAGAACAGTTGATCTATTTAAGGTATGTGAGGCTAGCCATAGGCAGATGAAAATAGGTAAAGTTGATGCTGTGAGTTTCAGAGGCAGAGGCCAACAGAGGCGTGGTCCCAGAAGAGGTTCTAGAAGAGGTGGAATTGGTAGACCCATCAGTGGAAATCCTGATGATTGTAGTTACTGTTTTCTATAGGCAATGTCTGAAAAGAAAAGAAGATACTCGCCAGAAGAAGAGGCAAGCTCACATGTTTTAAGAAGATCCCAAGCAATTTAAAGAGGATGATGAAGAATATTGCTCTGCATTTGGATTTGAAGATTTGAATATTTGACCCTTTTAAGGGTTTAATATAACAATTGCAAATACCATAATCGCTGGCTAGACCAAGGGCTTTTTGGATATAGTACTGCCTCACTGAATTGTCGTGTCGCAGGTCCTTGACAATCCACCCAGTCACAGATTTACAAGTACAACGGGTTAACCCTGTTGGTTCGGAACTCTACTCAATGTCATATGCTAAGTTGTATCAAGATTTCAATCTCGGCACAGCCGGGGATCAAACCCATGACCTTTGGATCACCACAGAGGAACGGGTGCTCTAACCCACTGCGCCACAGCCCATGGCCTTAGAATTAATTGTACAATCATGGTAATTTATTGTTTCCTATTATAAATACGACATTGACCAGGTTTGGCCAAAATCATTTTCCAGGAAAAAAGACTTACATATTTGATTGTCTGTCATGAGGCAACCTTAAAATCCTTAAAAGATTACAGTTTTATACCTCAAGAAATAATATCCACAATACAAGGAATTTGGTCTTGTATTAAAAGCATGCACATTTGTAAATTTTTATACCCCCTATTCTCCTTAGCAGACCCAGGGTATATACCTGGCTCTGCAAGTATAGACCAGGATTGGCAGTTTAAGGAGACCACACCCAGTTCAAGTTCTTTTCAGCAGCCAGACCTACATTTCATTTAGGCAGAGTCGGGTATCTTGCATGTGTCGTTACAAGGCCAATTGGTGTCATTGTTATGACTGGAGCGTCAGCACAACAACAGCTGCAACAATTAAAGAGATATGTAGGAATACCGTTAAAATAGTGAGACAAAAAAATGGAGCATTAATTTTGCAAGGGGGGGGGGGGTGGGTTCCAAAGAAAAATCCTGATTTTGTGTCCAATTCTGCCATTGTGCATGGTCATGTCTAAGAGCCAACCAATTGATTGCAGAGCTGCATGGTAATTGTATGCTAATGTGCACGTGAAGAAAGTTTTCTGCATTTCATGTCAATCGTGGCAGGGGTAGTATCACACTGTCCACCAGAGGCACACGCAAACTATTACCTCTGGCCAACCCAGATTAATATTCCTCCGGTACTACTTTTACTGGCCATGTGCTCAAGAACTGTCATTGTGTTGTAAATGTGATTGGCATGTTAACATCTCTTAATATCAAATATGAAGTTTCCTTGAGATGCATTAGAGTTCATTTCTTAACATTTGAACATTTTGTGTTGGTTAGTTTAACCAAAAGTATAACAGATTAAAAGAATTCAAATTATAAACAAAGCGGCCATCTTTGTTGTGGTTCCGCCTTATCACACCCCTAGAAAATGGCTCCTCCGATTGAGAAAGTAGTTCCAAGTTTTATTTCACTTAATAGTTGTTTCTATATGCACAAACTTTTGTATTTAGGGTGAAAGATATCATATTTTACCAATATGAGTACAATCTAAGAAATAAAAATAAGTAAGACGGACAGTTGCATGAAAATTGGTGGATGTGCTGAGCCAGCACCAAAAGGCACCTTGTACAGAGGTGATAGTTTCACCAAGTCGCCCTCTGGTGGAGTTTGGGGTAGTATATGGGACTATTAAAGTATATTTAAGCATGAGCTGTCTGCAAACCAAATGATAAAAATAGGTTTGGTCTCAGCCATGTGTCTATATATAGCATTACCATATATATATAAACTAAGGGCATGAAAGCATGGGACACTATTGATGGACACTATTGATTTCCATCATTCCCTCAATTGGATCACAGGCTTTTTGGATTTTTGTACAAGTGACCTCAGATTTGGGAAGAAATATCAATTAAGGTAGGGCTAGATTAAGTTTGGAAACACTGAATTTAAGGATTGGATGCCACAGATCAGAAATATCCACACCTCAAGTTCATAAAGTAAAATTGATAACTTTATACATGGAATAAAAATGATCTCATCCAAGGTTGTGATTTAAGCTTTCATCCCTTTAGTTGTTTATGAGTAAAGGGAGAATTGACATTGTATTGATCACACCATTTCGACACTATCTTAGCTTTTCAGATTCCCTATGTATTTAAGTATATGACTCCACCTCGTTACACAGAGTATGTACCTCCACAAATAGTGCCTTCCCAATCTCTTACGTCACACGCTGTCGGCCTCTAGGTAGCACCACACATTCCGTTGAGGATTGACAGCACTCTGAAGCTCTCAACAATTTCATATTTATTTTGACTAGAGCCCAGGAAATTAAACAAACTTTTTAAAATTTGTTTTCCAATTCCATAAGGAATCTAAATATGTTAGTCCGACTCACAGTGCAATGGACAATATTTAATGTCATATATTATTGTTAATCATGATGTCAGAGATATTTTAAATGTCTCTGATGATGTACATGTATATCCTGCTGTCAAATTCTTGCGTTCTGCAAACTACCTAGCATCACTCATAGGGGGCACCACCTGTATTGAGTGGAAAGACCTGGGAGTTGTCAATGGCACAAACATGCTAAATTGGGGAGAACTTATGTTTTGTATCATATCTTTCCAAACTAAAACAGCTACCAACAAAAGGAAAACTGATCAGAAAACTGAAAATAAAGACTAACATGTTCAGGGATGTTGTTGCAAAGTAGAGTTTTAGAAAGTGCTTTATAATTTGATAATTTGAAGTTTGGCTTAGAAAATCATCTATTGATGCTTGCACATTTGGCAGCTAATCTAAACAAAAATTAATAATAATAATAATAATAATAATAATAATAATAATAATAATAATAATAATAATAATAATGATAATAATAATAATAATAATAATAATAATAATAATAATAATAAGAATAATAATAATAATAATAATAATAATAATAATAATAATAATAAAATCGTTGGTATTTTGGCACCACTAGTATATGACATCTGTAAAAGATGTCTTTATTTCCACTCAATTTTGGTGAGTGAGTGCGAGGACCTGGTAGAGAGCAACTATGACTCATGCTGAACACAAGAATAGGTGGTGCCCTCTACAATGAGTGATAATATGAAGTGTACAGAACGCAAGAATGAAGGTAACAACTCAACTCCACCAGAGGGCGACTTTGTAACTCTTTGTGAATAATTTGGGTGTGCCTCTGGTGGATAGTGTGTTGAGAACTTAAACTTAACTCCCATCCTGTGACCTTTGCCCGCTTGCAGGTAATGATTGACAGCTGATGAGTCAGCAGTGCGCGCGCGCTCTGACACTGAACTTCTTTCGACCTCGGCTACCATTGCATTTTGGAAGAATGGACACAATGTTACGATTTTAATATCATCAAAGACCGCACAAGGTTTCCGTTGGACAATTTTAGCCAAGTCTGTGGCTGCACGGTGATGAATGGAGCGTATTTGACACACAACTGCCACTCCCTTTTGAGAACAGCAGAAAGTGGACTAACTTCACCTATTATCGCCAAGATATAAAAGTGTGATTTCTCGTCGACCAGATACGATAATATACAAGTAGTCATACTCGGAAAGTTTTGAAGAGAGGTGGAATTGGAATGTTTAAAAGAAAAAAACATCTGGAGAATTTGATATGTGAAGATGTTCACATCTCTTGGCAATGAGGACAGGTAGGTGGTGACTGAAACCGGGCTTGATGCGTTGAATGTTGATTTGACATTTGCACTTAAAATTACAGTGACACTGTAGACTATAGTATGTATGATGTAGTGTAGAAGTGTTCTCCAATCACCACTCCCTGGCCAGGTAGCCTGCCTAAGTGATGGCATTGAATCGTTATTGACACTGACACTATTCTCCTTCCCGAAAATCCCCAATTATCGCTCGCACATAGGTGGCGCTACGAATTTCGTATGAGTCTGTAACTGACAGCTGATAACAAGAAATCACTATTTTGAAGATATCTTCAAAACTACACCACTTATCAGCAAACCGAAACCAGTTTTGAAACCAGTGAGACAAAACAAAAATAATGCCTATTCATGGTGAACTTTATGAAAATATGACATCGAGATAAATAAAGATTAAGTGTCTTTGATGTGAGGCAGCCACACCAAGGTGACGAGTCGGTCATGTCACTTCAGTCAGACAATTATAAGCTTTCACACCACTGTCATCAAAAATCATTTGAAGCTAGGACAAGTTTTGTGATCAAAGACATTTTCTGTAATTGTATCTCAGCTCAAGCTTTGAGGGGGGATTCTTTGTAACCTTTGTTTCATCTGAAATCAGTGAGAGCTTCACAGTACTGTTATTATTTGACTCACCGGAATGCGTGGCGCCACCTAGCGGCCAACGGCGTGTGACGTGGGAGATTGGGATGGCAATTGAAGCATAAAGACAGACCATATTATTGTTCAAATCATAAACGGATTGTCTCTGTATGCTTGAATTTTAGTGGAACGAGCAGGGGAAAAGAGCTTAGGCGGTGTTACAGCCACTTATCTACTCCATCCACATTAATGAATATATTAAATTATTCAACTATCTTCTAAGGCCAGATGCCAATTGGTTTTGCCAAGTAAATTTATCGATGTAGAAGAACCGAGTTCATCTACATCTATATTTTTACTCCGCAAAACCAATTGGCATCCCACCGAGAAAAAAGTTTAAAGGGTAACTTTCACTTCTCTGGTACACTTTTACAGTATGAAGGAGAATTATAATGTACATTGATCTGTGGGGTCTGTAAATATGAATGTACAAGGGAAACATGGTTTTTTGGGAGAAATATAGCTTTTTCTAATGCACGTGGTGGAAAAAAGAGTGAAGTCATCGTGGGGCAATTACCTACTTACATAATAATGTAATGTCACGACTTTCTGTCTTAGAAAACACGGACTATAGAATGGTTTTGTGCATTTTGGTGTAAAAATCATGACAATCTGACCAATATTAGCAAAGTTATGTGAAAACTGAAAATGATTGCGTGTTGCATGTGCAATAAATCCCCCAGGATGACGTCATAGGCACAAATTCCAATAAATGATCATAATTTATGGGGGTTACAAGATTAGTTTTAAATGTTGATTTGTGTTTTCATGGTTACTGATAAAATTATTTTGTACATGAATTTCAGTGTATTTACACATATGATCATTTAATCATGTAATTTATATCATTTATTATACTAGAAAGTATCTCTTTAAGGTAAACGGTAAGTAAATGTCTTGGGGGAAATTGGCCTTCTCAAAGAATTTATTGGTCAAGGCTGTAGCAGAATTATTTTCCTACATGTGGATTTACTTCCAATTGAGTACATGTCCTTCTATCAACTGCTCATCTATTTAAATTACCAAGATATATTTCAGACATAAAAAACAGCTCAATAGATTATGGATATTCAGATATTGTTAATGATAAAAATTCACCACCTTGTAGGCATTGGCAACGTCCACCACCGGTAACAGACGGGAGGGACGTTGACGTCCCTATTGTTCTGGCTCAATGACATCATTTTGTAACATTCCCTTGGGCTGCAACTTTTTTACAATGTAATCATGATAACGACGTCAGACTGAGTAGATCATGAACTTTTGACCTCAGCACTTCATTGATCATAATGAATAACCATGGTTATAAAATTAATCAATTAAGTATGTAGATACACTAGTCCAGAAACAAAATGGTTAGTCCAGCCAATCAACAAAATTTAGGGTTAAAATGAAATTCTGTGATTAAATACTTATGAATATGAATGGTTGTGTTATGTTTACTCATGAAATTTGGCAAAGATTCGATTCATTTTCTTCATTTTAGTTTTATTTGTAACAAAAGTCAGACATTTTCTTCTAACGTCAGACATGTCTGACAGACTAACACTTTTCGCGAACACTACCAGCCAATATCAGAAATTCATCTTCAGCATAAGACAAGTCTACATGTATTAGACAATCCTTGTCCAGTCAAATAGGACAATTACGGATGTCGGATTGGTTTGTGCAGCGGGCAACTAACATCACTGATTATTGGAGGATTGCTCTGATTGGCTAATGTAAATATAGAACAGGGAAACTCCAACAATTGTGACCTATTTCCAGTGATTTATGACCGGAATTCCAGCCAAAGCTGAGTGTGTATGCCCTTGAGCCAGTTGTTACAAGCTACGGTTGGACTGGAACCCTATCATAGTTGTGATTTTATAATAGCAAAGAGTAAGGTAGAAACAAGAGAAATAAAAGTCTGAAGCACCCATGGTTTCATAGGAGTTGCATGATTGCTGTGCATAAATTGATGAAAAGCAACTGGCCTGGCTTGCAGAGCCTGCAGAGCCTGCAGAGGCCGCAGAAAATTTGCTACTGACACAGTTCATGTGTTTCCATTTTAGTCAGCAGAGCTATCATCCCATTGGGTTATGTTTGCAGGTGTACTCTCTTGTAGTACTTTGTGGCAGAAATGCTAAATATGATGAAAAATATAGTAAATAGTAAGCTGAAGTGTTATTCCAATAATATAATTGAGTTATTACAAGATAATTTCCAGTACCTCATAGAAGTCACTCTATCCTTTGTCTGTGTGCATGTGTTTTGCTTCTTTGTATGTTTGGGGTTTTACATCACTTTCAACATTATTCCAGTCATTTCGTGATGAGACCTACTTGTTGCAGATATAGTGCTGCCTCACTGAATTGTTATGTCGCAGGTCCCTGACATGACAACCCACCCGGTCACAGATTTACAAGGACAACAGATTAACCCTTTTGGCACGGTGCTAGTAAGCTCGCGCTCTAACCAACTGCGCCACGGCCCGTGGCCTCTGTGTGCATGTGTATGTTTATTACCTTTTTTCTTCTATTTTCCTTTGTGTGTGGCCACGGGCTGTGGCGCAGTTGATCAGAGCGCCAGCTTATTAGCACCAGTTCCTCTGTGGTGATCCAAAGGTCATGGGTTCGGACCTTGGCCATGCCGAGATTGAGCTCATGATACAATTTCCCATGTGAGCTGAGGCCTGTGCCTAAAGCCTTAAGGGTTAACCCGTTGTCCTTGTAAATCTGTGACTGGGTGGGTTGTCATGTCAAGGACCTGTGGCACTATGTCTGCTACAAGTAGGTCTCATCATGAAATGACTGAAATAATGTTGAAAGTGATGTTAAACCCCAAACAAACAAACCAATGTGTGTTTGCCCTCTGCAAGTTACATATTGTTACATAATATCTAGAACATAGGAGAAAATGATCCTTAAGTCATTGGTTGCTGGTTGTAAAATCCAGGTGGGGCATGATTCTTTGATCTTTTGGCTGGGGGGGGTTGATCTATTTAGCTTGCTGCCAACTGTGACTGAGTAGGGCAATCAGATCCTTTTCACTTGCTCAGCACTCTATAGTCTCTGTTGTTGCTATTGACCTATATTTGAACCAGTGCTACAACTAAACTCTGACATTGCTGAGCACTGCTGGTATTGGGTGTTGGATAAAGTAAAGGCATTTAGCAGCACCTCACACAGTGTTTCCCCCTCCATGGAAACTTTATGTACTACAATGAAGCCAATAATAATCTGGGAAGAAATGAAAATATGTGTGGTGTTATACAAGGTACACAGTAGATTATGTTGTTATTAGGCCACTGGCATGGGGATGTGGCAAGGTTCTTGATATTTAACAGTGTCTATGGATTAGATCAGAGAGCAGAGTGTAAGTGCACTTAGCAGCCTGCAGCACAGAGGGAAAGACCTATGCCAATAGGTCAGATATCAATCAGTGCAATGTATTTAGTATTAAGGATCCAACACCAGATGACATCACTTAGTAAACAATACCTGGCTCTGTCAATTTTATATGAATATTTACATGTTCTGGTCCATTGATAATCAAATGAAGAAAATGTTTTTTGTTTAATTATGAAGGTAAAATAATTATGAAGGGAAATGCACTATTCTCTCTGAAAGATAACACAGAAAATTTAATATTTTTTGTTGGGAACTACTCTTATACCTGTAAACAACTTGTGAAACAAATGTAATAGACAGCTGGATAAGGCGTGGGCTAACATACAGTACTAACTGACATTCAGTAATAATGCTTGCCTCTGTGCTTGTGCCACCCAAATGCAGTACACATGCAGGGGCACTCACTTGGCATGCAAGTGTCATGCAAGGTACATATATATTCTGCAATCACGTCAGTCAGGCATAGTAGTCTGCTGCTTGTGACATGCAGGTGACATGCAGATTGATTGTTTGCCATGCACCAAGGTAAAACATTTGTACCATATGAATACAAAATATGATGTAAGCTGGGTTGTTGACATCATTTATTCATGACATCATTGTCATGTCATACCAGAAATGGATGAAATTAAAGATCTGGGCAAAATCACACTGAATAGAAAGGGAAAAATTATTTTCCTTACTGTAAACTTGTAAAATAAAGATTTGCACTGGGTATTCATCCAAAAGTATATGTCCAAAATACACACTATAAGATATTCAGTGTCTCTTTATCCACTACTAATCTACAAAGTAATGTACAATGCTATTTAATTGGTGAATGGTATCAATGCTTGGGAGCAATATGGCTTCCAGTGTTCAGGTGCATTTCTGGGTTGTCACTTGTGATGTCCATGCCACTTGGAACTGTTCTGTGTGATCAGGTTGCCATGTACATGAGTTGGTGATGTGTCCTCTGCTCGGATCAAAGACAAATATCAAAATCTAAATGGGGCCATGGGCCGTGGCGCAGTTGGTTAGAGCACCAGCTTATTAGCAACAGTTCCTCTGTGGTGATCCCAAGGTCTTGAGTTTGAATCCCGGTCGTGCCGGGATTGAACTCATGATACAATTTCCCATATGAGCTGAGGCCCGTGCCTTAAGGGTTAACCCGTTGTCCTTGTAAATCTATGACTGGGTGGGTTGTCATGTCAAGGACCTGCAACAGGACAATTTAGTGAGGCAGCACTATATCTGCTACAAGTAGGTCTCATCACAAAATGACTGAAATAATGTTGAAAGTGATGTAAAACCCCAAACAAACACAAATCTGAACAGATTCTGGTTTCTGGGAGGTGGGTATTTACAATAGATCTCACAAGAAAACCAGTGAAGTCCTTGCAATTTAACATTCATCCCAACAAATTATTTGGTACAGTCAATATTAATTTTTTATTTTATTTCCATCTTACTGTGGGTTGACCTCAGCATCATTCCCACAGTCTTGCAAAATCTTAAGCATTGTCAATTGCAGTGTTCACCAAAAGTATAAATTTATTATTGCAGGCAACATTATTATGATTGGTATTTAAGGATAGGGAAAAAGTACAATTCTCGAGCACATTTTTATTTTTTTCATGGCAGTTATTGTCCAAAGTCTTGTGTTTTTGGTGAACATTGCTTCTGGGACGATCCATGGCATCAGGATTTGACGAGGCACAAAATGGTATCATGTATCTAATGTTGTAATGCATCACGGGGGATAATCAACCATATGTCAGTTCAGTTGACGGTAAATCCCACAATACAAAATTAGGATTCATCACCTGGCTAACTTGCCTCTGTACTATCGTTGACCACATTTCAGCAAAATTCATATGTTACTGTTAAATTGTTAAAATCATATTTTCTAAATTATCAAAAGACCATAAAGATCAAATAATGAAAAAGAAATCATTAATCCACTCATCATGCACATTGATCAAAAACTTTCAAAAGTGCTCTCTCTCACAGGTTCAGATGTTATATTTCAATTCTTATTTTTGTTGGTAGTGAGGATCAGTTGGGTTTGTAAGTGTCACATATTTTACCATTCACTCTTGCTGGTGATCAGAAATGGGCTTTCTATTGTCCTTGCAAAATACTCCAGGATTCTTTGGATCAAAAGTTTTAAGTAAAAGCTGGTCTGTGGAGGCATTAAATGGGATGAAATCAACAATTCAATTCCATTTCTATGTTAATTCCCCCAACACGAAAATCTCAACAATCTCATTACATAACAAGGAAATGCATTTATTAAGACCATTAAATCATACAAAGTTGAATATGTACACAACAGGGTCAACAGTTTTAAATAATAATTGTGAACTTGTTGTGCATGTGACCAAACATAATTCCAATGTTATTGAGTCGTAGCCCTGTTGTGACAGGGGTATAACTCTATCTGTTTTTGTGCAAAAAAAACTACAAAGTCTGATTGACATCAAACTAAATAAGAGATGAAATGGGTGGATTTAAAGGTATTAAGCACCAATTCTGTTTTCTTGGTTTTGCAACAGTATATATACATATGAACACCATGACGTATTAAAGTCTGACATCGAGCACCAAGAAAAGTTACTACAAGACATAGAAGTTGCACAGTCTGTATAAGATTTTCTCAGCCTATGGCTGCACGTGACGGGTAAACACGGGTAGCGTGAACTTTATTTGACCTCAATTGAGGCTCAAAGTAGGGTAGCACTGTTTGACGTCATTTTGGTGCTATTCAAAAGACAATACATTTCATGACGTCATAAGCATATTGCCATGCTGTTATGACGTCATTTTACCTTTCAGTGCCTCTATGATGACACTCCACATAAAAATGACGCCAAGAAAGGAGTGTGCTTTCATTAGGGGCCTATATATTAGGTTCATGTTCAAATAGGTTTTTCAGACAATGATGGGGATGCATTTTTCAAAAAATTTATAGACATGAAAGACAAATACATTTATCACCAATATGTGAATTTTAAACGTTTTTTTCAAAATCGGTGCTTAATCCCTTTAATATTCACAGTGCATTGAACACTCTACATTAGTATGATTGTAGGTTACCATTCTGTGAAATATGTGTAGTATAGTTTTGGTGTGAGGGAGGGAGTACTTTTCTGTCATTCTGTCTGTCTGTCAGTCTAACACATTAGCTTTAGCAAACACATCAGACATGAATAAGTACTGGTTAAAAACCATTCTCTCACTTGATGTGCTTTTGATTTTGAGACACTGCACATGGAACACCATTTACCTCTTTTGATTTTATTAAGATGTATTATAAACAGAAGGAGACTAATTATCAAGAGATTTTTAATTCCCAACATTTGCACTTGCTTGTTTGACTGCAAATGTTTTTGTCATCAGACATTTGACAGGATTTCACAAGAAAAATTGTGTGTACCAGCTGTACCCCTTCGTGCAATCTTGCACTCTCGGTGGGATGCCAATTGGTTTTGCCGAGTAAACTTATAGATGTAGAAAATAAGACAAAAATGGACTAAGAAGATCTATATATAGCACTGCTACTTTTAGATATAGAAGGTTAGATGTTGGGTGAGAATGTGGCAGATAGGGGAAACAATAGCCATTGATAAATATGTATTAAGTGTCAGCACAGAGGAACATGTTACAAACATATTGGTCCATGGTAGGTACAAACTTGTGTATATATTTCTAAGTGATGAATGTACTAGTTCCTGGTATTATGTATGGCAATCTTATCAGTTGAACGTGAGAAACCATTCATATAAAACCAATAACTGATAAGAAACACAGGCAAACGACTATTACAATTCATCATTCTTATACCCTGTACATCATGTTTGTCAAGATAAACACAAGGCTTAGATTTTATCAGAAGTTTAAATAACATTGAACAAGTCATCATATCGGATATGGTTTTTAATTACATCTATTAAAATTTGTGAACAAAAAATATGCCAGCATAATCAACAAACTATTGAAGTATTATTAAAACTGGCCTGGTAGGGATACCTTTAAATACCTTTTATAGCCTTTAAAAGTTTTTCTTATCAGAAATATACAGTTATAAAATGCATAATGCACGCATGGGAAAATATTTGCAGAATTCAGACCTCTTCTCACCACTGTCTTTTTACTCTGTATTACATAGGTAGTATTTAATTACTTCCTCTGCAATCATTGCCCTGTTTTTGATCTCATTCTAAGTTTGGAATTCCCCAAGTCATAAATATTTTCTCACAAATATATCATTAAATCTGAATTGACCAACATCAGGTCATAAACTATAACTAGGTGTCTGGCATATATACCAACCAGTACAACTGCCAGTACAAAACAAATCTGTTCATATTCTTTCACCAATGAGTTGACAGCCAGATTTTTATGAATACTGATGATTTGCACTCGATTCTGTGCGAACCTTTATACCTCTGGTGGCAGGGACTGATATGATAGAAATGCTCAGAAAGAGTATTTATCGCTCTGGGAATTCCAAAATTTGAATGAGATCAAAAACAGGGCAATGACTAGAGAGGATGCTACCTACCGTATTTACTCGTGTATAAGACGACTCGTGTATAAGACGACCCCCCAAAATTGAGCTTATTTTGCTTGAAAAAAAACAATTTCCGAATATAAGACGAGTTGGTTTTTCAAGAGATATCGGCTCTGCTACCATTCAAGCTTAAGCTGAAGCTTGGTGGTCATTTTAAAAGTGAAACGTAAATATGCTTAAAATATAAGATATTAGACGTCTTATACACGAGTAAATACGGTAAAATGTAAATACGATGTTCATATTTTCGAAATAACAGATATCAGAGCTGATCGATTTTGATTGCGTTTTAAATGATAAATAAAGGTATTTACCCAATATTATCACAAATTGTTCGAGAACAGAACAAAACCATCAATCCATTTAAAACGCAATTAAAATCGATCCACGTGTGAAAGCATTTCTGTCAACAAGGAAGACACGACCCAAAGCAGTGGAAACAAAGACGAAATGCAAAACTGTGAACGCTGATAATTGGAATCAGTGAGAACAAAGTCAAAACAAAGCGTTTCGAAATAATATTGGGTAAATACCTTTAAATGATAAATAATTTTAATAGACATAGAAGTAAAAGTAAAACGTAAATACGATGTCCGTGAAGTAGCGGATCGATTGACCACGTGACTCACAAGTCATGTGATCATTGACTTTGCAGATTTGCAGGAGAATTGCGTTTTAAATGATAAATAAAAGCATATACCCAATATAAACACAAAATACGCTTTGCAGGTCGAGAACAGAACAAAACCATCCATCAATTTAACATGCATTACGCAATACTAGCGTGAAAGCAAATATCGGACAGGCGGACGACTGTCTACACGTGGTTGAATATTTCTTCCGTGTCTTCCCTGTTGACAGAAATGCTTTCACACGTGGATCGATTTCAATTGCGTTTTAAATGATAAATAAAGGTATTTACCCAATATTATTGGTCTGTTATTTCGAAATGCTTTGTTTTGACTTTGTTCTCACTGATTTCAATTATCAGCGTTCACAATCGTTTTCGTGCTAAAATCAAGACCTTCTTCCCGTCACTTCCGCCTTTCAGCGACCACGTGTTGCGTTGAGTCGTGTCTTCCCTTCTTGACAAATGCCTACACACGTGGATCGATTTTAATTGCGTTTTAAATGATAAATAAAAGTATATACCCAATATAAACACAAAATACGCTTTGCAGGTCGAGAAGAGAACAAAACCATTCATCCATTTAACATGCATTACGCAATACGAGGTCGTCATTTTAAAAAGCTGGAGTGACGGGGACAAGCTCTTATTTTTGGCGCGAAAACGATCAGAGCCTACTTAACACGCATTGAAATATTAATATATTGCGCAATGATGGATCCCTGGCTTCTCCTCGTGTTGCAGACGTGAATTAACGGGACGTCACGTACATGATATTTACGTTTTACTTCATGGATAAACTCTCGACCGGCGAAGCATAGTTTGTGATAATATTGGGTAAATACCTTTATTTATCATTTAAAACGCAATTAAAATCGATCCACGTGTGAAGGCATTTCTGTCAAGAAGGGAAGACACGACTCAACGCAACACGTGGTCGCAATTTTGAAAGGCGGAAGTGACGGGAAGAGGCTCTTGTTTTTACCTTTATATATCATTTAAAACATATTATTTCAAAATGCTTTGTTTTAACTTTGTTTTCACTGATTTCAATTATCAGCGTTCACAGTTTTGCATCTCGTCATTGTTTCCACTGCTTTGAGTCGTGTCTTCCCTTGTTGACAGAAATGCTTTCACACGTGGATCGATTTTAATTGCGTTTTAAATGGATTGATGGTTTTGTTCTGTTCTCGAACAATTTGTGATAATATTGGGTAAATACCTTTATTTATCATTTAAAATGCAATCAAAAAGGGAAGACATGACTCAAAGCAGTGGAGACAATAACGAAACGCAAAACTGAACGCTGATAATTGGAATCAGTGAGAACAAAGTCAAAACAAAGCGTTTTGAAATAATAGACCAATAATATTGGGTAAATACCTTTATTTATCATTTAAAACGCAATTAAAATCAATCTGCTACGTCTGATATTCGTTATTTCGAAAATATGAACATCGTATTTACGTTTTACCGTATTTACGTTTTACCGTAAATACTCGAGTATAAGACTGCTCTCGTGTATAAGACGACCCCCTAAGCTTTTACTAAGAGTTTTTGGAAAAAAACCTCGTCTTATATACGAGTAAATACGGTATGTAATGCAAAGTGTTAAGCATGCCAAAATAGGTAATCTTATTTTGAAGAAAGTAAAGATTCTGAATCAGGAAATTCAGTTTCGGTTTCATTTCATTTCAGCCCTGAAGGCATATAGATTATGGATTTTGGCTTTGTTTGCTATATCACTGTGAACATTTCAAAGGACATGTTTGATGTTCATTTTGTCATACACTTTTCACCCATTACTACCATATTAAAGTTTGGAAGTATAAAGGAACCATGAGCATTTCATAATAAAAACTACAGTAAGTTGCTATTATTTGTTCTTACATGTGTAATAATTTGGTGTATATTTTGTGGAATGTATATACATGTGGAATGTATATTTTTTCCATATGAAATAATCAATATCCCTCAAGTTAAACTATCTGTTTATGTAATCAACATGACAACATAATGTTCCTGTCTGTGATGACATCGATTTACATCGTGTACATGTCCATCTTTTGCAGGTCAGCTTGATGGTGTACATTCATAATACATGTCCATATCTGAACACATGCTGTTTACATGATTATGTAAGGTCATCAGCTAAGTGTCATTAATTTTCTAGATTATCGATGATGGGGCACACCATTATTTTCATCATGTGAAGTAGCAAATACAATGTACAGGACAATATCTGATGAAAATAGGAGTGTTCTCTGCATATGTATGGTTATACTCTTCACAAAACTACAGGCTCAGTTGGATTCTTGAAAAGTAGATATATCTAACGAGTTTTGAACATCAGAAGATGATCAAAAACAAATTTAGATTTCTTATGTTATAAACATGGAATGAATTATACTTCAGAACCTAACCCAATTTTATTCAAGGAGAATTAAAATTTGGTCATTAATTTATTGGAACATTCAAAAATTGGTGGCCATCTTGAACTTTTCAGAAGTTTACATCAATAAAAAGCGATTGATAAGGAGAGAAAAAACGTGACTTATATGATTTTATTTGGAACATTCCAAAATTGTGGGTGATCTTTAGTGTTCAACAGTTTTCATTTTTCTTTTTTTTGCCTCATCATGATAATGAACAATTTTGGTTGCATTGATTTGTGTCGTGTTTTGGAAATGTTCTAACAGAAGAGTAGCACTTGTTATGCATAATGTGTGTTGGCAATATCTGTTTATTCATGTCAGGTGTGTATATAATCATGCAAATATAAACGAGGATTCAAAACCCCTCCATTGGAAAATTCTGAAATGGTTCTGCAAATGGATATAATAGGTAAAAAAACCCAGAAAAAATCAGTCATGATAATCTATGAAAACAGCCTTTGTAAGGGTTTAATATGAACAATGCTTTTATTTCTATTTTGTTGTAAAAATTATGTTCAGCAAAGTTCTCTAATATGGTTGGGCACTGATGTGCAATATTAAAACCAAAATGTATCTGACTGGTAAATGACATGCTAATGTCATGTGATTTATTTAGTGGTTTCACTCTACGTGTCTGCTACATACATTCAAATGTGAGACCCAATTGTTTATGATAGATGAATTGTCCATGGAATTTCTGGTTCATTTAAATCCTGTTATGACCAGTGTGGCAGTGTGACAGCCAGAAATATCAGTGAAAATGATAATTGATTCCAAACACAACCTAATGTATATATTTGTGTGTGGCCCTGCCCATCAGACAAAGGGGATGGACAACAAAGAGAACTATTAATGCATTGTAACCCAATAGCTGCTATCCTGCTTGCCACTTCTACCTCATGAGAGAATGTATCGGTGCCACTGCATTATATACTTGAATGGATTTTGATTGTGTCATAATCATGTCAGAACCTGCCATATATGTCTGGGGGAGGATAGCTTAGTAAATGGAATTTATAGGTTAGTGTTAATTGTCTATTTTATCATTGAATTTACCTTTTTGACCCAATAAGGCCATTTATATCACATGTGTGGCAAAGACTTTTTGAAAAATTGCCCTTCATAACTTAATTTGGGTCATGTTTATTGGTGATCAAATGCATTTTCAGGAATTAATCATTATGCAATGAGGATGCTAAATTACCAGCACAATTCAGAGATGACATTTTTTGTCTTGTTTCGGAAGAAAAAATATGTGTTGTAAGGTAGTCTTTGGGTGGCAATATTGTGTGTGGTAAGGTATTTTGTTAGCATTAGAGACTTTTTGTGCAAATAAGATTCATAAATCATCAATACACAATTTATCTTCACATGAATAGGTTGCCAAAGTATTTCCCCGGTGTTTTTACTTATTTAAGGATTTCAAAGAACCAGAACATGAGTCATATGCTCCTGCTGCCAGGGCACATATATACACAATCACAGAGGGTCCAATCTGTATCAATAATAGCATTAATGAGGTTGTGAGATATTTGGACTATTATATATATGTATGCATTGTCTGGTTTGATCTGATGCCAAAGCGCTGCTGCTATCTGTGTTTTACTTGTCCTTCAATGCCCATGATGTCCTCCCATATTTAGCCCTAATGATTGGCAAATCATAATGCAAATTATTTTGATATCACTGTGCTTAAAGAAATAATCATGTTTAATGAGGAAATTGATATTTTGCCTACTACCAATGTTTAACACAGAGGCCACAGGGTAAAGTTAAGTTAATGGTGATTGTAAAATATTTATGTGAATACATTATATTGATTATATAAACATATATGTATGTGCTCTTTCCATTGATTATTGAATTATGTTTCATGTTTTCATAACTCTATTTCAGAAGGCCAGATAAATGAATAGACAAAGAAAGAAGCATATATGGCATCGCATTCGACACAAACATAGCTGCATAGAAGAACTAGGTGCTTATAGAAATACTGCAAGTAAATTACCACTCACAGATCAACAGTCCTCGGCTTATGGTAAGACCTTTTTATACATGTAAGTAGGAATCTGATGTAATGCTCAAATGTATTCCCAAAAGACAGATATCTTTCAGGTGTTTTGTATATTTAGAGAATAAGGATTTTAAATATAATTCCAGGAAGTGAATTTCTGACTTTTGTTTGGTCACATTTTCCCATGGAAAAGTAAGTTTTGGTTCAGAATGTAAATGGCAAACAAACTAAGATAAAAATTCAATTTGGTATCATTCATGATTTGTCTTGATTGTGAATTTATCATTGCAGTAATGTCAGAATCAATGAGATTGAATTTCCTGAAATGTTAAGATGGTTTAGTTTGCCAATAATGTCATGACAACTGCTCCCATTGCTTGCAAATATGGCCAGGTATTTGCTTACGTCTGAGTTGAAACTATGACCATATGTTTTGTTTGCCTTTTGATATTCTGCTATATTGGTAGAGCTTTATTGACATGGATATATATAGCATGAAACTGAAAGCAATATAACTGCTTTATTATTGCTCTCAGCATGAAACGACTTGCTGGTCGGTGATCCAGTCTTTGAAAATCTTGTAAATATAATAAATCAAAAAGAAACAAATATACCATTACCAAAATTAAACCATGGATGCATCTCATAAATGACTCAAAATGTTTTACTTGTCAGTGATCTTGACCTATATTCAAGGTCATGCAACCCTATCTCTAATAAAAGCCTTGTGAATGAAATACGTTGACAACAAATTAAGATACCATCACCAAGCAGGAACCATGGAAGCTCTTTGTCCAAAATGTTGTGCTTTTGGTGACTTTGCCTAGATTTTCAGTCTGGTACTTAAGGACTGGCCTGGGTTCAATTTGTAGCCCAACATTCTAGTAACCTAAAATGTGTTTGGCCCACACTGGATTAAAGCTATATGACCTGTTCTATGAAAATCTTGTGAACGCCAAACGTTGACAACAAATAAATAACGGCATTCCAAAAATTCAACCATAAATGCATCTGATTAATGTCTCAAAATTGTGCCCTTGTCATTGACCACATGCATTTTCTCACATGCATAGGTACCTGGAAAATCCTGGGTCTCATTTTCCAATTTATTTATTAATTAATTTCTGTAACAAAGCAATGTGGGTGAGATGGAGTTACAGACGGCCATATTGTGTACAGTGCTATGAATTACTTTATGACGTTGACAATTCTCAGTCTACAAAGCTGAGTAAATAAGTTTTTTGCAGGCATTAGTATACTCAGCTTATATAACAAATTAAGGCTAAAATGATTTTTGATTCTAATCTCCCAACAATCCTCTCAAAGCATTTTGCTTTCTCCCTGCAATTGACATGGTCCTAATTTTTCACCTGCAGCATGTCACTTGCATTGAAATCTTGAGAATCTCGATCCTCCATGGCATGACTTCTCTCCAATCATGTAATGCAGAGAAGGGAATCTAATGTTAAACATTAATGAAATAACTTGAAACAAGTTTCCTTTCAAATGACATATTAGGACAATATATTGATTTATAATGTGATATTGCACCTGATCATGGTGCTGTTTTGTGAGTGGTGTGGTTTGGCTAACAAGCAAAGCTTTGATGACTCATGGGAAGGCAAAGTGTTCCCCACAAACAGACAAATAAATCCCTGCCAATAAGAAGAGATAAAGCTAAGGCCCTATGTACATATATTTAGGTATATATGCCAATTTATTGAGTGAATGGGTTTGTATGAATCTTAAATAACTTATGTAAGGCCCACACATAATTCAATTTGGTAGCACTTGGTTTTGCTTTTATATCACTCTAATTGGTCCAGTATTTACATATGAGCATGAGATTTTTTATTGCTAATAATTTTGAAATTTAATATTTCCTATTAACAGCAGTACAATGTAAATGTTTGTTGTATCTATTTTGGTACTCTATTCAAAGATCTTAGGTATGTAAATGAAAATATTGTGGGGCATTCTACATGAACATGAACTGGTCAAAAATGGTCAAAACATACCCTGCATTACAACAATAGTATTCAATTACTACCTCAGCAGTCATTGCCCTACTCTGCATCACATTGATACTATTCAATTACTTACTGTACCCATTGCCTTATATTTGATGTATAAAAAAGCATCAAAATCACATAATAATCATCACAAAATTGTACAAATTTCATTACAGTAGAGTGTATAACAGTGTCTTGTTAATGATAGTGTAAATTTTATGCGCATTTGTGCGGATATTCCTGTGCGGATATTCCTGTGTTAAAATTATGCAAAAATCTCGTTAAAATTCAGTTTCGGATGATCATATACTTATATAAATAACTGATGAGCATGCTATTTTATTTGAAAATTTAGTATGATAGTTGATATATAAAAATTAAAGAAAACTTTACCAATTTGGCCATTGTTCACCATATGGCAAGGCCACGGGCCGTGGCGCAGTTGGTTAGAGCGCCAGCTTATTAGCACCAGTTCCTCTGTGGTGATCCAAAGGTTGTGGGTTCGATCCCCGGTCGTGCCGGGATTGAACTCATGATACAATTTCCCACATGAGCTGAGGCCCGTGCCTGAAGGGTTAACCCGTTGTCCTTGTAAATCTGTGACCGGGCGGGTTGTCATGTCAAGGACCTGCGACATGACAATTCAGTGAGGCAGCACTATATCTGCTACAAGTAGGTCTCATCACGAAATGACTGAAATAATGTTGAAAGTGATGTAAAACCCAAACAAACAAACCATATGGCAACACTCAGAAACCAATCAGATTGGCTGCAATTTAGTGTCTAGAATGACGTGATTTAGCATCCAGATCAGTTGTGAGCATCCAGAATGGCACAATTTGACCAGATTGGTTCAGATTTACTGCACAGATTTAGTCAGAGCTCTCCCACCCCTGTACCTGTAGGTGCAGAGTACTTGAGAAGTATTCTGCATTACAGAGGTATGATTCAATTTCTACCTCTGCAGTCATTACCCTGTATTTGATACCATTCTAAATTTGGAACTCCCTAAGTTATAAATACTTGCCTTGCTCACAAAAATATCATAAAATCTAAATTGACCAACATCAGGTCATAGATTGTAATCGTATGTCTGACACATAAACTGACTAATCAGTACAATTGCCAGTACAAAACAGAATCTATTTCAGTTGGCATTTATACCCTGCCAATCAGTGCACAGCCAGATTATTATGAATACTGATGACTTGCTGTTGATTCTATGTGCGCCTTTATATGTTTGGTGGTAGGGACCGATATGATAGAGAAGTCCTGCTATGAAGGGTACCTCAGAAGTTCAACTGATTGACTATTATTCATGTTTTTCTTAAGGTATTCAAACATTGCTGATATCTGATAAGATTTGGAACTGATATAAGCCTATTTGTGCAAGTACAATGGTGACTTTATCTTGTGTCGTGACTAGACTAGTTTTACATTTTGTGTTTGATGAGAGAATATATATAATCTAAAACTTAATCATGTTGAACCATGCCATACATGCATTGGTGCAATAAGGTTCGTCTGCGTTGATTATCTGGGAGATGGATTCAATATTTGGCTATTACCCTGGTTATCGGTGTGTATCTTGTTTCCTTGGACCATGGAGAAAATGGTCATATATTTTGAGATTTCATAATAGTTTAACAAAAATACAATTGCAAGTAATTTTTATGGTAATATCTTATGATATGTTAAAATTGCAGAACATATAACAAAATTGATAAGTTATTTTGACTTTGGAATGAAGCTTTGGAGTTTTGTTTGTCTACTTACTAACTTCTTATTTTTGTTCTGCTACCATCTTTGTGCTTAAATTCCTCAGTATTTTTTGCATTTATTGTTCCCTGCATTCTTCGCAATGCGGAAAGCGGGGGACATTAAATTGAGCTGTGTGGGTGTGTGGTAAATTACTTGTATGCACGATAGAGCCACACCGGTTAAACATTTACCTTAGATATTGCACACATGCATTCCTGGACACCTTCCTTTGATCTGATTAGATAATGGCTGTGATTGGTCAATTAGTGTAGCCATGACAATCATGTCACCAACTTGGCTTGTGTACATGATATAGCCAGAATGGTTTGACATTTAACCTAGATATTGCACACAAGCACTCCTGAGGACCTTCCTCTGATCTGATTAGATAATGGCTTGATTGGTCAATTTCTGTAGCCATGACAATTTAGCTTAGATATTGCACACATACACTTCTGGGGACCTTTCCCCAATCTGAATAGGTTATGGCTGTAAATGGTTGATTTTTGTTGCCATGGCGACCATCGTGGTAAATGACTTGTGTGCACAATACAGCCACAAGGGTTTTTCCCCCAATCTGATTATGTTATGACTGTGATTGCTCAATAATGTTGCCATGGCATTTAACGCTACCCTTTTCAACCATAAAGATCTATTGTGCCCAAAGTGCAAGGGACTTAGAGTCAATGCTCTTGTTGTATCTCCTTCACTCTTTGCCTTTTTAATTTTGCATATTATCAATTGATTATATAATGGATGACTCCCACTGGTCAAGGTTGCAATGTAAGAAGGATTTCTGGAAGTGCGCATTTCATATTGTCGGACCAGACATATACCCATTGGCAAAGACAGGTCATAAAACAGTTGAAATGTGAAGTTTGATAACAAGGAAATTGGCACTTTGATTCTGCAGTAAAGGAGAGGGGGACTTACTAGTCCTAAAGTTGGTCAGTAGGTCAGTTAGACAGGCTGCTGATCATGTAATGGAAATTTCCATTCTTCAAAGGTAGGTCAGTAGGTTGGTCAGCATCATCTTGGCAGCTTCATCTTCCACAATAAGAGCAGGTGTATTTCTCATCATTTTGAAAAGCAACAGGCAGGAGCATCTGGGGCCCGTCAATTGCCTTGTTTTGTATTAGGCTCAGAATTATTTCCATTTTTTATGATTTTTGAAAAAAATCTTGACAGCTTTTACTGAGTTGTCATGGAAGAGATATTATCAAAGATATGACAGCTATATTTTGACTGGCTGAAACTATCATCTGCTCATGTCTGCTCTGGGAATGGATTTAAATAAACATTTATGAAACAATTTGCAGGCAGAAATGTTCACAAACATTACAAAAAAACAATGATCAGAAGTAAAGATCCTAAATAAAAAAAAGACAATTTTAGATTTCATTTGTTTAGCTCCCACAGCTTGAGGGGTATATAAACTGTGAAACTATTTTATATTATGATATGCCATAAGCCTATTGAAGATAGGGGTTTATAACAACACGCCATTTTGAAAGAAAATGGGTCTTAAGGCTTTTCACAGAGTCTTTACTAATTGTGGTTTTATTGTCTGGAGATATACAAATGCAAGTATTTGAGAAATATGTCATGCAGTGATGATGTACAAGATTTAAGTTCACACATCTTGATTCCTCCTATTGGCATTTGCTATGTTGTGATATTAAATAATATTTAAATTTTAATATTTAATGATATTTAAAAATTTAGACAGTCTTTAAAGTAAGATAAATTTTCTCACCTACAAGAACAAATAGACAAAATGCCTCAGCAACGTTTTTACATGTTGAGTTGGTTAATCAAAGTACTTCTGCAAATATTTATAGACTTGCCAAGTTCAAACATTGGACTCGCATTATGTTTTATTAGTTCCTCTGATGAAAGCTATTTTGGCAGCATGAATTTGGTCTGCCATTGTACTGACCTGTTATAAGAGCATATTAATAGAATATCTTGGAACAGAGAGGTTTACTTGCTTTCAACATAAACAAATATTATACATTACATAGTGAACAAATTTAAATTTAGCAATAAAGTCTTTGTCACATTTATCTTTATTTCTACATCCAATATTTTTGCATTGATGATAGTTATGGCCATTGGTGATTTCATATTTAAGAATGTTTATTTTTTTCAAAGAAATTACCATTGAGGGCAGCTGATATATCTTTTGATGTTAATGGTTCTTGAGTGACAAATTCTTTATATTCCAGTGTTTTTTAGCTCTGCTGAGACTTTAGCTCACAGAGCTTTAGGAGGGGGAAAATGTCTGTCCGTCTGTCAACATTTCTTTAAAAATCTTCTTCTCCAAAACTACCAGTACTACATCTTTCATATTTTATATAGAGGTAGATATATAGTTGAAGATTCAGATTCCTTCAAATCTTAGTGATGTCACCATTGACCTTAGTGCAGTGACCTTGAGGTCACAAATTTTGTACTGAGCCTATCTCAGCAACCACTTATTACAGGATATTAAAACTTGGTATGCAGAAATGTCGTATGTTAAAGCTGTGCCTTGTCATACAATATTAGTCATGTGACCTTTGACCTTGACACATTGACCTTGAATTCAAAATTTGTGAACATGCCACATCACAACCATCAGAAGTGAATAAAAAACACTTCATATCTTTTATATACTAACACTATGTTTAAAAATCTTCTCCTCCAAAACTACCTGTAATATTTGTTTCATATTTAATACAGAGGTAGATAGAGAGATGAAGATTCAGATTCCTTCAAATCTTAGTGATGTCACCATTGACCTCAATGCAGTGACCTTGATGTCACAAATTTTGGAAGGAGTATATCTCAGCAACAAATTATAAGAAGAAATTAAAACTTGGTAAACAGAAATGTCTCAGGTCATAGCCGTGCCTCATCATACTTTCTTAGTCATGTGACCTTTGACCTTGACACAATGACCTTGAATTCAAAATTTGTGAGCATGCCACATTATAACCATTAGAAGTGAATTAAATACACTTCATATCTTTCATATACCAACACTATTTTATACAGAGCTAGATAGAGAGTTGAAGATTTAGATTCCTTCAATTCTCAGTGATGTCATCATTGCCCTTAGTGCAGTGACCTTGATGTCACAAATTTTGTACGGAGCATATCTCAGCAACCACATACCAGAAGAAATTAAATCTTGGTATACAGGTATGTCTTATGTTAAAGCTGTGCCTCGTCATACAATTTTAGTCATGTGACCTTTGACCTTGACACATTGACCTTGAATTCAAAATTTGTGAACATGCCACATCATAACCATTAGAAGTGAATTAAATGCACTTCATATCTTTTATATACCAACACTATTTTATACAGAGCTAGATAGAGAGTTGAAGATTTAGATTCCTTCAATTCTCAGTGATGTCATCATTGCCCTTAGTGCAGTGACCTTGATGTCACAAATTTTGTACGGAGCATATCTTAGCAACCACTTATTAGAGGAAATTAAAACTTGGTATACAGAAATGTCTTAGGTCATAGCTGTGCCTCGTTATAATTTCTTAGTCATGTGACCTTTGACCTTGACACATTGACCTTCAATTCAGAATTTGTATACTTGCAAAATCTCACAACCATCAAAAGTGAATAAACATATATCAATGGCCTTTGAGCTATGCATGTCATTGCTTTTTTGTAATGTTTTTGAACATTTCTTCCTAAATGATCATTTTTAAAAGATCCTTTTCAAGAGCAGAATTGAGCAGATAGTGATTTTGACCAATCAAAATGCATGTTACATATCAAATTTGGCCCCAACTTGTTATCTTGATTCTCATTGGCTATGTTATTCAAAATGGCAGCCCCCTTGACAACTTAGTGATAGCTATTAGATCTTTGAAAAATCACAAATTTTGTGCATGAAATATTGCATTGGTAACATGATAGTGATTTGCAAAATATTAATGAATATCTCATCAAAACTGAATTGGGATCTTGTATGGAAAATCATAACCTAGTTGCTTATTGCACTTTATCTCAGTTCATGTGTTTTCATTCAAGTCAGCAGAGCTATCAACCCATGGGGTTATGTTTTTATCCTGGCCCTGACACAGGGCTTATATGTGAGAGCCACCACTCATGATAGACAGTTGATAGACAGTCTCTGCAACTCCCATGTAAAGAAATTAGGTGCTCACATGGGCATAGCAAAGGCAAAACAAAATAAACCATAAACTTGTGTATCTACTCTGCATAGTGATTTAGAGTCATATACTACCTCTGCCGCAATATTAAGTTCTTTAGAGTTCTTCCGCACATATTAGCATGCAATTACCATATATTGGCCAATTGACTGGCTCATGTACATGCTCATTCACAACACAACTGCACTATTGTTCAGGTTTTTACATCACTTTCAACATTATTTCAGTCATTTCATGGTGAGACCTGACATTAGCGAAAGTCAAGATTTCTTCCTCCCTTGAGGATTAATGGTCATCCCCTTATGACTATTTTGTCTGAATATTTTGGTAAACATCTCATGAAAATATTACTCATTGTACTCACTTTCTTATAATAACAATCACACCAATTGGCCATGTTACCCCATGTGATGAAATATATGAATCATTGCTGATAAAAAGAAGCATGTACTGGGTGTTCACTCACTCAAAGAGTTGAATATGTTGATGACTTGCAGAGCCAGGTATGAATCCTGGATCTGCTATTGAGAGTATTGTTTATCCTCCAAAACACGACTTCTCTGTCATATTAGTCCCTGCTGCTAGTGATATAAAGGTGCACACAGGACCATCTGCAAGTTATGAATAATCATAAAAATCTGGCTGTGAACTGATTGGTGATAGAATTAGTGACTGTTCATTCAGATTCTTAATGATTTGGTCATTTGTTTTTTAAATTATGTCAGGGACTTTAATAGAGTTTTAAGATTCAAAACAATGTACTAAATTGAGATATAACACAATTAGTTTCAGATTAGCATGATTTGAAGGTGTCCTTAGGAGGTCAAGGACATTACCTTATCAGCTCTGTACACAACACTGTAAACAAACAATACACAAAGTATCAATTGTATTTATGTCACAATTTTGTAAGTCATACCCACAAATAGCCCAGCTTGATCTGAGATAAAGGAAACCATGATTACAGTGGTGTGGCCATTTAGCTTACAAAAAAACATATGCAAATGCAATTTCCCAGGATTCAAATTATAATAATCTAAATATAATGAAGCAGTTTTCATATATATCTCAACAAATCATACACTTACAGAATAATTTAAATAGTTCTGGAACTGTGAGAATGAAAGGACTAGATTTGTATATCTGACAAACTGATATTAGTTGAATTCCAACCTCAAATTGTAATTAAACGCTTTAATGTTTCCTGGGAAATAAGAGAATATCTTGAAGTGATTTTTCTATTTTCAAACAGTTTCATTGATATCTTGGCAAATAGAGCACTTACCAAAATTATTTGAACAGTTCTGGGATAGTGAGAATGTAGGGAATAGATTGGTATATCTTCCCATTTGACAGTAATATTCTGGAACATAATTCAGATGTTAGTATTAGTTCTAAATGATCAGGAAATAATGCACGTACAGAAATGATATGTCAGAAATTGTTAGTACAAGAAGAAAACAAAGTAGTGATACACTTTCAGAAATAATATTAATATTCTGAAATCTTTACAACAAGAGGAAAACAATCGTATGTGTGCATATGCATGTGTGTTTACACACATATTCATGTGTGAGAGGAAAGCTAAACAGCCACATCACTGCAGATGTAGAGGTACAGTGAGTGATCTGTTTGTTGTGAAAGATAAGAGATTGGTCAGTACAGCTGCAGTATTTTAAAGAATAGTTTATTAATTTTAAAGAATATTGCTGGCAGAGTCACATCCACTGGTATCTATGAACTTCTATTTATGAATGTGAAAATGCAACCCTGAACAAATATTGAAAATGTTAATATATATTTCAGATATTTATGAGGTTGTATTTTGTTGCAGGCCGATGATCTGGCAGTGACCGTGGCTACTCGTCGCCGTCGACGCCTTCTGCGTCTGTTGGCAATGTTCCGGTCTCCCTCTCCCCCGCCTGCCCGGCGTCGTGTGGCCTGTATTGCATACTATGGCAAGGGCCTCGGCATCGTCCTCCTCACCGTCCTCCTCTTCTCATCACTCTTCCATGTAAGTGCATCTCTGGCTTTACCTTTGAAAACTTGAAAGTTCACCAAAACATGTTACAAGACTTAATTAGATTGATGATGTGCTTGTTTTATCAGAAGTTAGGCTGAATAAACATTTTATGGACCCATCTGCAAAGAACTTATACAGTAATGTGTCAACAAATAACTCTGACTGTTTTAGCAACACAAAAGTTATTGTATACAGCTCTTAGAGCAGTAACAAATATATGTTATAATATAGGCTGTATTATAACATACTTTATACTATATTGATCAGAGACAATGAGGGCTAATGTGATTACATCAGTTATTTGTGTAGATGCATTCGATTCATACTCTTATGATCTTAGTTTCCAAGGGGGATTGCAGCATGTGTGTGTTGTTAACTTGTAGCTCACTACACGTGCCTGTCTATGACGTCTATGATATACAGCAACTTCAAAATGATGAGAAAATAATATCATTTTCAAAAAGAAAACTGTACAAATTCTTTTTTAAAAAAAGGACTTTCTTGTCATTTCTTTGCTGGATTTGACAAATTGTTTGTGGGATATGGTGTATTCACATGCATATTTGATAAATTGTTATAAATTGTTTTATTTTGTTGTGAATCTCAACATATGTGACACAATAATTAGTAAACTTTTGGAGAACTTTACTGTGAATTAAGATGTAAATGCCTTCATATTTCTCCCTGAATTATGTCACAAAGAACAGAGAGATGATGTTCGTGAGTCAACCTGGGATGGGCTGTGTGACCTGATCTTTGCAATTCTGTTAGCATATACAGTGATTCATCCATTAGTAAAGCAAGAATTAAAGTGTACTATTTTATCATTGTTTACTTGTGATAGTCCATTTGCAATAGAAAATTGACAGTTGCAATATATGTTGGAGTTTTTAGCTAATTTTTTTTTCATTTTAAACTTCATCTCCACTGAGATTTGAACCAAGCACAAACTTTATGGGTCGATACTAAGTAGAGTTTTTCATTAAAAAAATGTAACACATACCCATTGTGAATGGTCAACACTGCTGTCAGGAGTATCCTATATTCTATCTTAATTCCTTTACTAAAATGAAATTCATCATGGCCTTCACCTTGGATACAAAGATCTGAGTTTGAGCAGTATCAGTAAAGTAATGATATGTTTTATGAAAACTGAAGATCATTTTAGCTTGAGATGCGTACTGATTAAATACTCAAAGATGACTTCATTTGAAACTGACTACAATAAATTATCATATTTCATTGCGGTAAATGAAAAAGTTAAAAAGTTTTATTGTGTTTCCATAATTGGCCTAGATATGTGGAATAAAACCATCTATGATCATATGAACTCAAGATGTATAATTTGTAGAAAATCAGCTTTCAGGAAATATCTCTTTAAACCTTAATGAAAATGCACAAGATTTTCATATTTCAACTGACAGATTGATATTTTCCTTTCACTAGTGACCACACATCGACCTATAAAAATGATGGAGTGGAGGAGAAGGTATTTGGAATGTATGGGGCTCAAAACTTTCCACAAAAATATAATAAAAATACATTTATATAGTTGTTTGAGGTTTTATTGTCAGTTTGAATTAATACACTTATATTTCACTAATTTTAATTATTTGAGTCAACCTGAATTTTCTTGATAGTTAATTGCCATATTGTATTCATTTGAAATGTTTTCCGATTCATCAAACATTATCAGAAATAATAGTTACACATAGTTCACTTATTACAAGTTGTTTAATAAGACAATAATGTATATTTAAATGTATCTACACATATAACAAACACTTTAATTGGGTCAAGAATGAGATATGTTTTATGTGTCCAGCAGAGTGAAAGTCTGTTGAAGATATTTGGTGAAGAAATTTGATGTGAACCAGATAACAGGAGGTTTTTTAGCAAGTTAAGTGTCTATATTTTGTGTTGTTTATTTTCAGACCAACAGTCATTACCACAATGGCTTAACCTTTGCTGAATTTCACCTGGGCCTAACACAGAGTTGCACCGAATTTTGGGACCATCTTGCCTCTAACAATGACACATTTTGGGATAACTTTCCGCCTGCTGTTTATCCAGTCAATCGACACCCAGCCAAACCCACTTCACAAAATCTTCCTCTCTGTCCAGACTTCCCTAATAATCTAGGTAATAATATTTGTGCTTTATAATATGGAAGCTTTTAACCCTTGGCCAGTTCAAATAGTCTAGGGTATTGTAATCGCCTGCTGCAGCTTTCTGGTAGTATTCTTTCATATTGAGTATGCAGGTTACTCTACAGAGTGGATGAGATTGATTAAAATTGGTAAGCCTTTTGCACAGGTAAATATACTTCATATATTTGATATATGGAAAGATCTTTATTGTAATCTTGCCGCAATGACCTTAATGGTGACAAATTTGTCTGAAAGAATTCTCTGCACAGACATTTCACATTTCATTATTTGTTATGACCAGTAATTGTCATGATATTCTCCAGGACTATTGGAATGTGTAGTTTTTAAGGTTGGCCTTTCCTATTACAAATATATTTTAAAATTGGCTGACATGGCCCATTACCTGTTTTGAATTTTTTTTTTAAATGCCTAAAACAGCCTAAAACAAAGAACTTATTTTTTAGCAGATGACTGAGGATATTTAATGCTTTGAATGCTATTTGTAAATGTGTGATCTCTCTTTAATGAGTGCTGCATTAAGAAAACAAGGGCAACACCATGTTAAAATCATGTGCCTGATGATTGAATTTAAGGAACTAGTAATGTGGAAAAAGCTATAAATTGTTTACTTGTCAATCACCTTTATATATGAGAAGGCAAGATACATTGCTATAGACAGTTGGTGCATCACTGTTGGTATAGAAGATTATCTTAAGAACAAGTGTGTAATGTCCTACTAACTTGACCTTTGACCTTTTTGCAATGTCCTTATTCTGAGACAATTGGTTGGCCTATGACGTAACCATGAATGACAATTACTGTATACCGAGAAAAATTCGCGCCTAGTTATTTTCGCGCCATCGCCGTTTTCGCCAGGTTCGCGCCGTTTTATTTTCGCGAATTTTGGATTTCTAGTACATAATATTATCACAAATTACGCTTTGCAGGTCGAGAACAGAACAAAACAAAAAATTTCGAAACACTTTGTTTTGACTTTGTTCTCACTGATTCCAATTATCAGCGTTCACAGTTTTGCATTTCGTCTTTGTTTCCACTGCTTTGAGTCGTGTCTTCCCTTTTTGATTGTGTTTTAAATGATAAATAAAGGTATTTACCCAATATTATCACAAATTGTTCGAGAACAGAACAAAACCATCAATCCATTTAAAACGCAATTAAAATCGATCCACGTGTGAAAGCATTTCTGTCAACAAGGGAAGACACGACTCAAAGCAGTGGAAACAATGACGAGATGCAAAACTGTGAACGCTGATAATTGAAATCAGTGAGAACAAAGTCAAAACAAAGCATTTCGAAATAATATGTTTTAAATGATATATAAAGGTATTTACCCAATATTATCACACATTATGCTTCGCAGGTCGATAATTTATCCATGAAGTAAAACGTAAATATCATGTACGTGATGTTGCGGTAATTTACGTCCGCAACACGAGGAGAAGCCAGGGATCCATCATTGCGCAATTTATTAATATTTCAATGCGTGTTCATAGACTCCAATTGTTTTCGCGCCAAAAATAAGAGCTTGTCCCCGTCACTCCCGCTTTTTAACATGACGACCTCGTATTGCGTAATGCATCTTCAATTTCGCGTCCATTTAATTTCGCGAATGACGTCCTGGCGCGAATTAACGCGAAAATAAAAAGGTCGCGAAAATTTGTCTGTATACAGTATGTCATTTGATCAGAAGGTGGTTTCCAAGCACCCCACCCCTCCTCTCATGCTTTGCTTATATAGCTATCTTTCCTCCAGAGATCAAGGAATATATATTTCAATCAGGCTATTCAGATGTTATTTTAACATGCGTACCTTGTGCGCAAATCTTTAATTTAATCTAAAGTATCATGATGAATCAATAAGCTGAGCAGTGATGATGACCTTTGTATTCACACAATATTTTTTTACTGTTCAAGATAGATTGCATTTAATGCTTGTTGCAGAGGGAGCTTTGAATGTGACATTTGAAGCCTATCCATGGGCAGTGCTGGATGAGATGCACAAGAACCTGGAGATGGGGGGAAGGTGGAGTCCCAAACACTGCCGGCCAAGACACAGAGTTGCCATCATTATCCCATACCGAGACAGGGACCAGCATCTGAGAATTCTTCTGAGTCACCTACATCCATTCTTACAGAAACAACTGGTGGAGTATCGCATTTATGTGTCTGAACAGGTGTGTACATACCACTTAACCATGAAGCTTATAATATCAGCAGAGCCCATTATCTTGATCTACAGGCCATAGTAAATCCTCACTATTGATTTTAATATACTAATATATTATATTGATCAAATTAAAACATTTATGATAAATATGAACAAAAATTAAATATGATGAATTGTGTTTGCCTACAAGAAAAAAAACTTGGTGGAACAGAATTTAATGTTCAGTTATTTTTGTTTCAGACATGTTAGCATTCTTGCATAAAAATGGTAATTCCTTCTTGATAAAACACTATCTCACAAGAAATGTGTTTTTGTTGTATCTGAATAGATCACTTTTGTTGCCTTGTCCCTGTAAATAAAAGAAACATTAGAGTCCAAGTATTCACTTTGGTGATGCATAATTGTGACAATAGGTGACTTTGAGCTGTCTTTGGGCTGGCTAAGTATGCTTGACTAAAAACTCAAATGATAGCTATGCATAACTATATACTTGGTTACAAATATGCATTACAAACGAGATGTTTGGATTTGCATGAAAATTAGCACAGAAGCAATGCCTGCATTCATATCAAATCAATGAATATAAATACTTCCTCATTCAAAAATACAAGACAGTCCTTGGAAAGTATGATCATAAAAACTAAAAACTAGAATGAAAATATAAATTGGTAAAATCATGAGGGAATGAGGAGTGATAATGGAGTGCATGACTTGTTTTACTAATTTCCTGTTCCAGAATTGTCCAAGAGTGGGCCAGCATTAATATTACAGGAAGTTGAAAGGCCATGAAAGAGTTCCCTTAAATAATGTCAATCAACATTTGGGAAAGTTCCAAGTACTTTTAATACACAAAGAAAAATTCAAATTTTCACTCAGTTTTTAACTGACAAGCAGAGAAATTGCCATTCGGACTCTTAAATTTGTCCAACCCTTTTGGCCAGTTGTAAATATACCACTTCATCTTGTCTATTCTCCACTACCAAGTTTAGTAGATAAATACCACCCTATTTAATCAAAATGCTTATATCATGTATCTGTGTCACCGTGTCGTCCATTTAGACTTTCAGAGTAGTATAACTGGAATAGTTACTAACTCTCTCTATTGATAATAATACATGATTACTCGGATCTATTAGGATTTCTGATTTGTTCTTTACTGACACGCTTAAGCAAGTATTTTCTCTGCTCTCATCACCATTTGTGACTCAGATTTTATATTTTATATTCAAGTAGTATTAAGGGATGCTGGTTCATTATTGTTAGTTGCCTCTCTAGTTGTTGTCTCCAAACCAACAAGCTTGGAGAGGGACTTTAAAATGGGTCCTTTCTCAGAGTCCATCTGAAATCATACTTGCTAATGCAATAAAACAGACAATTTTTCCATTTCCATTGAAATTTGACAGGGACATTCTCCACATTAATATCTCTCAAAAGGGTCAAAAATTATATTTGTTTATTATGGCTGCCATGTACTGTATACAGACAAATTTTCGCGACCTTTTTATTTTCGCGTTAATTCGCGCCAGAACGTCATTCGCGAAATTAAATGGACGCGAAATTGAATTGAATTGTGAGATATAATTAAATAATAATTTTAATAGACATAGAAGTAAAAGTAAAACGTAGATACGATGTCCGTGACGTAGCGGATCGATTGGCCACGTGACTTTGCAGATTTGCCACAGAATTTACTGGATCGATTTTAATTGCGTTTTAAACGATAAATAAAGGTATTTACCCAATACAAGCCAGGGATCCATCGTTGCGCAATATATTAAATTTTTCAATGCGAGTTGATACACTCCATTTGTTTTCGCGCCAAAAATAAGAGTTTGTCCCCGTCACTCCCGCTTTTTAAAATGACGATCTCGTATTGCGTAATGCATGTTAAATGGATGAATGGTTTAGTTCTGTTCTCGACCTGCAAAGCGTATTTTTTTGTTAATATTGGGTATATACTTTTATTTATCATTTAAAACGCAATTAAAATCGATCCACGTGTGAAGGTATTTCTGGCAAAAAGGGAAGACACAACTCAACGCAACACGTGGTCGCAATTTTGAAAGGCGGAAGTGACAGGAAGAGGCTCTTGTTTTTAGCGCGAAAATGATTGTTATTAACTCGCATTGAAACATTAATATATTGTGCAATAATGGATGGTTTTGTTCTGTTCTCGACCTGCAAAGCGTAATTCGTGATAATATTATGTACTAGAAATCCAAAATTCACGAAAATAAAACAGCGCGAACCTGTCGAAAACGGCGATGGCGCGAAAATAACTAGGCGCGAATTTTTCTCTGTATACAGTATCAGATGGCTGATCTGATGACCTTATTTTGAATTAAAAGTTATCATAATAGCATCTTAACAAGTTCATGTCAGCTGCTGCTGATTATTTGACAACCTGCCAATATACTATGTACTCATGTCTAGCATTCCACAGCTGGATGGAGACACACAGCTTCTTACTTTCCATCAAGTTATTTCTCTTGATGGAAAGTATCAGATGGATATGATTTTCACGCCAGGCCCTGTGTCCATCATATTCCAATATAGATATTCCAAGCCTCACATTTATCACACAACTTTTGAAAAAGTAAATTGAATTGATTCAACTTCAAAATGATATCCTTTCTTAGGAACATTGTATGTAATATACATTATTATTATTGATACTTCCCTTTCACCCTCGATAAAGTAAGTGGCTGGAGGTATTCAGTGCTCTGCACAGTATTTTTTTTGGTCAATTTTCTTAGTGTAATTATTGCATTCAGAGTTCATTTATCAAATAATTGTTTTGAGATTAGATAATTGGGTTATTTTTTGCAATGACCCTTTTGGGAACTCCAATATATTGCAGATCACATGACACAAATTTCACATGCATGAAATATATGGCTCACAGTGGCTGTCACAAGAAAAACAGCTTCATATTATTTGCAGGTATTTAGTAGATTTTAAACAAAAGTAGTACTGAGCTTTATAAAAGATAAAGCATTAAATGAAAAATTCTTTTCATGAAATTATCAAATTGTTTATGTTCATGAGGCTGAACTCGTATATAACCCTGAAGTCCTTGGCCTTCACTGCCCGACCGATGCGGCAGGTTTGATATCAGGCTGACTGAGGCTGTCTGTGGGTGCATCTGCCAACAAGAACTTCCAACATTTTGTCATATCTTATCAGCTATCTCAGTTACAAATTGTTACCACACTTGCATCCCGCCTAGGCCTTAAATAGTATGACTTCAGATATGACCTTTACCTGTTTTTCTATGTCATCGGCTTCAAAATGTTACCGGAAACTTGTTTTGCCTACCGGTATGTTGTCATTTATTTTAGTCACAGACTAAAGACTTCTACCACACATGCACCTCATGCCACAATGGATATTCTCAAACATGAATGACCTTGACTTATTACCTATTCAAGGACACAAAGGATCAAATGTTATAAAATATTTTTGCTTTATATTGACACTTGTTAAGTTGCTGATGTACTGTAAGCTGCCAAATGGCCACTGATTGAACAAGATCACATGTTAAACTGCTACTGGTTAAAGTCTCCTGTGCTCACTGTAAAAACATTATTAAAGCATTCTGAAAAGAATAATCTTGTTTTAAAGGAAGTGAAGACTCTTAATGGAGAAATGCAGTTTTAGTTTCATTTCATTTGCTCCCACGGCCAGAAGTTGCAATAAACTATGAATTTGGACTCTGGTGGGTGGTGGGCAGCTGTTATATATCGTTTGTCAGGACTATTTCTCAGTGACTGAAATAAAGAGACACTTGTAGTTTAGTATTATGGATCAACATTAACATCATTTGACTCTTGAAAAATTGTAACAGCTATTTCTTGGCAACCCTAAATTGGAGATACACAATATTTTGTATATTGAATTATATTTTAGGGTCCATGCTTAACATCATGTTTATTTTACACTTTGACCTTCACACTCTTGTGTGCAGGATAACCTGTGATTATATTCTTTACAACTGATGAGCTGTAATGTTTTAACAGCTTTACTCTGTAATTTGTTTGTTGGTTTTTACTGCAAGACATGATATCATTAATTTTGATTTTATTCAGATATTAACATTGTGACTGATGGAGCTCTCTCTATTTTTTTCTGTATTTTCAGCACTAGCATAGTTTATGAATAGATCTGACAATTTGAGCCCTTTTGATGGTCATGTTATGTATTTTGGTAATATATTACAGGACTTTAAATCTTCCTTTAACCGAGGAATGATGAAAAATATTGGAGCTCTGCATGCGATGGAAATGCAGGATATAGACTGTGTGTTCTTCCATGATGTCGACCTGGTGCCTGAACACGACCACAACCTCTACTATTGTCAGCCTACACCAAGGCATTTCAGTGTGGCTATAGACAGCAGGAATTATGAGTAAGTTTTGTCTGTTCATGCTGGCAGCAGGAATTATGAGTAAGTTTTGTCTGTTCATGCTGGCAGCAGGAATTATGAGTAAGTATTGTCTGTCCTTGCTGGCAGCAGAAATTATGAGTAAGTTTTGTCTGTTCATGCTGGCAGCAGGAATTATGAGTAAGTATTGTCTGTCCTTGCTGGCAACAGGAATTATGAGTAAGTATTGTCTGTCCATGCTGGCAGCAGGAATTATGAGTAAGTATTGTCTGTCCTTGCTGGCAACAGGAATTATGAGTAAGTATTGTCTGTCCATGCTGGCAGCAGGAATTATGAGTAAGTTTTGTCTGTTCATGCTGGCAGCAGGAATTATGAGTAAGTTTTGTCTGTTCATGCTGGCAGCAGGAATTATGAGTAAGTATTGTCTGTTCATGCTGACAGCAGGAATTATGAGTAAGTATTGTCTGTCCTTACTGGCAGCAAAAATTATGAGTAAGTTTTGTCTGTTCATGCTGGCAGCAGGAATTATGAGTAAGTATTGTCTGTCCTTGCTGGCAACAGGAATTATGAGTAAGTATTGTCTGTCCATGCTGGCAGCAGGAATTATGAGTAAGTATTGTCTGTCCTTGCTGGCAACAGGAATTATGAGTAAGTATTGTCTGTCCATGCTGGCAGCAGGAATTATGAGTAAGTATTGTCTGTTCATGCTGACAGCAGGAATTATGAGTAAGTATTGTCTGTCCATGCTGGCAGCAGGAATTATGAGTAGGTATTGTCTGTCCTTGTTGGCAACAGGAATTATGAGTAAGTATTGTCTGTCCATGCTGGCAGCAGGAATTATGAGTAAGTATTGTCTGTCCTTGCTGGCAACAGGAATTATGAGTAAGTATTGTCTGTTCATGCTGGCAGCAGGAATTATGAGTAAGTATTGTCTGTTCATGCTGACAGCAGGAATTATGAGTAAGTATTGTCTGTTCATGCTGACAGCAGAAATTATGAGTAGGTATTGTCTGTTCATGCTGGCAGCAGGAATTATGAGTAGGTATTGTCTGTTCATGCTGACAGCAGAAATTATGAGTAAGTATTGTCTGTTCATGCTGGCAGCAGAGGTTGTCATTTTAAAAAGCAGGAGTGATGGGGACCCGTCACTCCCGCTTTTTAAAATGACGACCTCATATTGCGTAATGCATGTTAAATGGATGAATGGTTTTGTTCTGTTCTCGACATGCAAAGCGTATTTTGTGTTAATATTGGGTATATACTTTTATTTATCATTTAAAACGCAATTCTCTGGCAAATCTGCAAAGTCAATGATCACATGACTTGTGAGTCATGTGGCCAATCGATCCACTATGTCACGAACATCGTATTTACGTTTTACTTTTACTTCTATGTCTATTAAAATTAAATTCAGTGGTGTGAAAATTAGTAAAATGTCACTGATACCAATTATCAACGTTCACTGTTTTGCATTTCGTCATTGTTTCCACTGCTTTGAGTCGTGTCTTCCCTTTTTGACAGAAATGCTTTCACAGGTGGATCGATTTTAATTGCGTTTTAAATGGATTGATGGCTTTGTTCTGTTCTCGAACGATTTGTGATAATATTGGGTAAATACCTTTATTTATCATTTAAAACGCAATTAAAATCGATCCGCTACGTCCGATATACCTTTATGTTTTCTTTTGATGCTTTTCAAAATTACGACCATGTGTTGCGTAATGCACGTTATAAATGAATGGATGGTTTTGTTCTGTTCTTGACCTGCAAAGCGAATTTATGGTAATATTGGGTAAATACCTTTATTTATCATTTAAAATGCAATTAAATTTGATCCGCTACGTCCGATATTCGTTATTTCGAAAATATGAACATCGTATTTACCTTTTACCGTATATACTCGTGTATAAGACCGTTAAGATCTTGTATAGTAAGCATATTTACATTTCACTTTTAATATGGCCGCCAAGCGTCAGCTGAAGCTTGAATGGTAGCAGAGCCGATATCTCAAGAAGAACCAACTCGTCTTATATTCGGAAATTGTTTTTTTTTTCAAGCAAAATAACCTCAATTTTGGTGGTTCGTCTTATACACGAGTCGTCCTATACACGAGTAAATTTAAGTATACACTGAAAACTGGAATTGTGAGTAATTACTTTGGCTATATGTAAGGGCTTACTCACACTTAACTCCACATGGCATCACGCCATGGCGCCACAAATGAATATCTTTGTTACTGGGAATCAACTATATATATATATATATATATATATATATAAGCAGTTACAGAAATTGTTGTTGAAGTGGGCATTCAATTGAACAAATTTCACATTTATGTCATTCAGTATATCTTCTTATTACCTGACTTTTTATAGGATTTGTGAACACAAATATACTTGCTAGTATAAATATAAATGCTAGTACAGAAAGGTCAGTGGTATGTGCTCTCTTTTGGCAAATGTAAAACCCTGGACCAAAAACTCATGCCTTTCACACAATGCCCTCATGTGACGTCACACCCATACAAGTCACCCTGTGTTGAAAGTGGCAAAAACATGGAATATATTTAATATTTAAGTCAGCACAAGCTGACTTTATGTACTTCCTCTGTTTCCACCGCGTCTGCCGCCGCAGACTTTTGAATTGATCTGTGCTGGTTTTTCCTCTCGTTTCATATAATGTGTTGATAATTTTATTTTTTAGGGTTTTCCTTAATATAAAGTGGCACAAAATACATCCCAGTGACATTTTGAAAACAATATTGCAAATATGACATGTTTACAACCTCATCTAGCGATTTTGAAAAAATTCTGAATAATGAACTGTGAAAAGTGAATAAGTAACAAACTTGGTTAGAAAGTTCTCACACCATCATATAAGCCAATTGGGCGGGCATTGTGAGTGCACATGTACAAAACCCACCATTTGCGCACCTGTCTGTGGATTACGCATTCGACCTTGTGGAATAGGTTGAGACAATGTCATGCCAGTTGTGGCAGAGGTAGTATAGGACTCTACCTCGCCATGCAGAGTAACACTGTATATATGTCATATATTTGGCTCAGGATATGTAATGCGAAATGAGGTAGCATCACCTATTGTAGCAAGAGGACAGATGCATGACTAAGGTTTTATGCAGACTTCTATTCCAATACTTAAGGATTCCTTTTTTGTTTCCAGGGCCCCATACAAGGATCATTTTGGAGGAGTGGTCACTTTAACAAAGGATCAGTTTGTTGCCGTAAATGGCTACTCCAATGCATACTTTAGGTGGGGTTCAGAAGATGATGATATCTCTAAAAGGTATGGAAAAATGTTCAAAATGATCTGTCACAAACCAGTATTATTAATTACAATTCTGTTAATTATGATAAAATGCTTAGCATTTTGGGATCAAAATAATCTCCTTTGTACTAAAAAGAAAAACAACTCGGCATGAGTGAGCAAGTTGCTGCCATGCCGTGGTCCACGGATTGACCTTCCAAAGTCTTCATTCTAATTTTGGGAGTGACAGGAGGCAGTCACATTTTTAGTTTCTCTTAAAAACAAATACAATGGAACAAGATCTTCAGTCAAAATAAATAGGACTGGAACACTAATTAAGTAAAAGATAAGTATGCAGATATATTAACAATGTTATCAAGCAAGATGAGAATTGATAACCAAGTGAATACATCATAAATAAGGAATATGACTTGTTGTACTCTGCATAACATGCCATTGGGTAGTATTCAATTACAACCTGTGCTGTCCTATATTTGATACCATTCTAAATTTGGAATACCCTCCATAGCAGGACTTCTATAACATATCAGGCCCTGCCACCAAAGGTATAAAGTTGTCACAAAGGTATAACACTTTGATTGAGATAAACAATAGGGCAATAACTGGAGAGGTAGTAAGAAAAATGAATAACAAGCAATATTTGTTATGCAATGCAGATTAAGTTTGGAATTCCCCAAATTATAAATACTTGCCTTGCTCACAAAAATAAATTGTATCTGAATTGACCAAAATATCAGGTTAACTGTATTCAGGTGTCTGACACATGAACTGACCACTCAGTACAACTGCGAGTTGGGGAATCCACAAGTCTCTCCCCTCAGCTGCTGCAGATGTGGTGTTGGTGGTAAGCAACTCCAAATACTGCAAGACAGACTCCTCCAATAATTACGTGTGCAAAGGTGCCCGGGCTGCGATGCAAGGAACTGGAGTACAGAGTAGGGGAGAGGGCTCCAACGAGCAAGTTAACACGCATGACAGATAAGACAGATTCCACTCTACTCCTCCAAATCTTCTATGTTCATTCATTTGAGTCCCTCCCAGCCTGCCCACAAATAGGAGGTATTGATTAATAGTAGAATGAAGATATTGGAAGCTCAATCTGTGGACGATGGCGTGGCAGCAACTTGCTCACTCATGAGTTATTTTTCTTTTATAGTACAAGGGAGATTACCGGTATTTTGTTCTCAAAATGCCAAGCATATTACCATAATTCATCTTTTTAATGAATCTTAATTTTAAGTTTAAAAAAATTGTAATTTTTTGCACATGATATATATAACAGCAACACAGTTTAAATTTCTATTTGATATTTTTGATGCATAAGTAATGTATTTTAATCATGTTTCAGGATTCGCCACAACCACATGTGTGTAGAGCAAAATTTACAGGCTGTTGGCAGATACAAGATGATACCACACCAAAAAGATCCACCTAATGAGGACAGGTTTGTATTATGCACCTATTATTTAGTATGTCAATGTACTTCAAATGATGATACTTCCCAGTTATTGTCTAAATATCCACAGATCACAATAAATATAGATCTATACTGATGTCTTTCGATGTGCGGTGTGTGCCAGTATCCACATATCTCACATCAAATTCCCAAGCCTTTTGTCAACTAAAACATATTTATTTTGCTATTTTAGGTGGAGGAGAGTACGGTGGGCTCATTGCAGGTATGAATTTGATGGTATGAACAGTCTGAAATACAAACTGCTCAAAATAGAAAACAAGAGGCTGTACACACGGATATATGCTAGTATCAATGAGACTGATGTGATGCATGCTATACCCTTACCCTCAGAAAAACCGCTTCCACAAATAGTGCTCATGCGCTATGCAAATATGTCACTATGGACCAAAGTAAAGAACTTTGTCAGATCTCTATTCATATGGAGCTGATACTTAAACTTGGGAATAGGATGATTAATTTATTTTTAGATGTATGCCACAATAGAATTCTTGTTCCATTCTGCTCTGACATTTTGGCCACAAAGAGAATTCTTTTCTCATGTAAGTTGTGATGATGACCTTTCTATTAAGTCTTATCAGTTTTGGATTGTCACCATGATTATTATCTGACATTCAATTTATTTTAAATAATGAAACATGACCGATGACTTCATGGATACAGATGTGGCCTTATCTAAGATGCAGTCAACACAAGTCAATGAAAAGAAGATACATTTGTGAAGCAATATTGAATACATAGAATTAAGGACCAGACTTCCTGCATAATACTCTGTGAAGTAACAAGGATCATATGAGGATTATGTGCATATCACAGGAGGATTATGTGTGGATAACAGGAGGATTATGTGTGAATAACAGGAGGATTATGCGAGGATCACAGGAGGATTATGCGAGGATAACAGGAGGATTATACGAGGATCACAGGAGGATTATGCAAGGATCACAGGAGGATTATGTGTGGATAACAGGAGGATTATGTGTGGATAACAGGAGGATTATGTGTGGATAACAGGAGGATTATGTGTGGATAACAGGAGGATTATGCGAGGATAACAGGAGGATTATGCGAGGATCACAGGAGGATTATGCGAGGATCACAGGAGGATTATGTGTGGATTGCAGGTTGATTATGAGAGGATCACAGGAAATGCATGGGTGCAATATACCTCATGTTTATTTTGATAATATTGCTGTAATGAGAAATGACAGCAGTTGTTGGTGTGATGAGCTTGTGCAGAATAATCTAAACTGAATGTAGACTTCTCTTCCTTTATAATGGTGCCAACTTACTACAGTATTCATTAAAACTGCCAGGATTATTCATGTCTCCTTTATGAATGGTGCTAGGCTCCTTTTTTCAGAATCTTCCCTTTACACTCTTTAAAAATAACAAAATATATATCAAAGGCCCAGTATATATCAATACATCTTCTCATCATGAGGCATTCGTAAATATATCAAAGAAAAAAGTTCCAAACGGAAATGAATAGGGGTGATTTGATTTGCAGACTTTTAAGTAACTTTATTGAACTAGGCCAGTAATTATCTAATGTAATTATTATCTGTCATTTGGAGAAAAAAAATCCCATTATCACCCTGTTAATTTTTTTCCAACATCACAAAACAAGTGGATATAAAATACTTTCTTCTTTCTAGTTACAAACAATTTTGGTGTATTGCCAGATATTTCATATTTAATGCAATTTAATAGCATAAATGTCTGACAATTTTAAGAACTTGGAGGTTAATATATTCTTAATTATTAGAAAAATGTCCAACCTTCTTTGTTCGATTTGTTGAATTTGTGGCATTTTAATTTTTTTTCTTTCAATGTGCTGGTGAAATATCACAATATTTTTGAAACCACGTGTGAAGATGATAATACAATGCAGAATACTAGTTATTTCTCAAGAAAGAAGCATTTTATATCAAATCACTTGATGTATCTTTGGTACCTTGTGCAGAGGAATATATCATTTAATCATTTATTTTTTACTAAAATTTGAAGTGGCTTGTAATTGATGGAGTAACATGATTGGTGCTCAGGTATTTAATTATCTAGATATTAGTATTATTGTAAAATGGCTGTTATGTAACGTATAATTGTCAGGTCCTGTCATATCAAGTAATTATAAATACGATAACGAAAATATCATTTTTGATGCAAAGGACACATTGGAAGCATTTGCATACCTGCAGTGCTCAGTCTGATGTCCTTTTTTCCGTGATGACATATTTTTCAAGTTTGCAATGTGATATCAATGATCTGAAATCATATCTACTACATTTTACAAATCACAGTTGGGAGTGTGTGATTGTGGGCACAGATACTTACATCGTCAATATCATCAATCCATCATTATTTCAATAATGGTATTAAAAATTTCATAGAAAGAAATTTTTAATATAGGGGAGAAATGTGATGTTAATGTTTTGCTCCTTGACACTTAGGACAAGATTGTTGAGAATGCACAGTATATGGGCATATCCTATCTATACAAGTATTTTTTATTGTTTGTTGAATTGGAGTAAATGGAACTTTACAGAGTGGTTTTCAAATGGTTATTGGTTAATGATGTCCATAATATTTCACTCATATCTTCACAGCTTGTGATGCAGCAATTTTTAAATGATTTTTAAAAAAATATTTGATATTAGATCTGATTTCATTTACAGCTTATTTAGATTCTACAAGTCTGGGAAAGAAAGCTATTTCAATGAATTCACTTTAATTCAATCTTTTTCCTCTTTTGCCAAAGTCTACTCTGCCATTTTATCATTACAGTTGACAATATTTCAACATGTAATTTCCCAGAAAGGAGAAGTTTCTTCTTCATATATGTAATGCGTGACTGTTTTGTTTCGGATTTGATGTCAAATTTGTTTGAAGCAGAAAATGAGGCTTGCTGCTTCTGTTTTGTATATAATTGAGACAAGACAATGACAGATGTCTTTTTTCTGAACTTCCCAGTTTTCCAAAGAGAAATCTGAAGTTTGGGTTGAAGTATGTGAGTCCGTCTTCAATTATATTTGCTTTCCAAGTTGGATTAAAAATTAGAGAAAAAAATTGTACAGAGTATATTTATTATGCTCTTTGGTGATTGATGACCTCTTGTGGCAAAGAGAAATTAAAGTCTCCATTGGGTTCATGATGAAGGTCTAGTTTGTCGATTCAAGCTTCGGCATCAGATATGATAATATACTTCTGTGTCACCACAAAAATGCAACAGTGATAGTCTGAAGAGAAATTGTGTCCTACATTCTGTTAGGTAAGCCTTGAATGAAAGCACCAACTTACTCTGAATGTTAGTTTTTTTTTGCTTTACAGAATTTAGTATTCATAATCACATCCTATTTCTCCAAAGGGAGAAATGCTAGATAATTTTTATTTTAATTGTGGCCATCCCATCAGAAGGTGAGCCATATACTCTTTTCTACCAACCTACAAAAAAGGGTGGATACTGTGTTGACAATTTTTGTGTGTACCATATTGTTTCTTTGCACATAAAAATAAATAGGAATACAGGGAAGTAACATATGATATTAGAAACATATGTTATTAAATAACAAAGATATTCCATTTTAGATTTATAAGAACTCCAAATATATAAAGTTTCTCTGACAGGTTATTGATAAATTTTTAAAGAATTTGAATTCAAGAGAAATACACAGAGTAAAACAAGCCTAAAACTTATGTGGTGCTTGATTGAGGTTGTGGAGGATGGTAAGTGATGGCAGGTACAGTGTCATTAGCTGATGTTCTCAAGAGCTGACTGGGACTTGCAGCCTGATGACACTGAACCTTGCAGTCACACTCCTAATGGAATGATGGATTACAGGACTTCTCATAATGTTGTCTATTTTCAAGTTATAATTTGGAACAAATGGTCAACAAATGTAAAGCAATTATTTTTTTCAGATTGTTCTTAAAACATTTACTTTGACCAAACATTTCTTCTTTGTATGTTAATGTTTATATTGTATACTATCAAGACACTCAGATGCCAATTTGTAGATCACATATATTTTACTTTCAAAGGAATATTTATATTTTCATACTTACAGTTATATTTCTATGTAAATTATCAAAGGCACGAGTCTGTCTACATTGTAATGCCATTGAGGCAGTGCATATATTTTACCATTATTTAAACTTGCCACTACATCAAAGATGCTTAATCTGCATTAAATGCACTCCTTTTCCTGTTTGTTATATATTATTGCAATGAAACTGACATTTGGGTGCAGATTTTTCTTGAAAGATCTTGATGCACTGTACCAACTTATATATGCGAACTGCCCTTTTATTTAAAAAAAATAAAAATTAAAAAAATTAAAAAAAAATTAAAAATCAGTAAATAGGATGGTTTTTTTCACAAATTACATTGGATCAGTTACAGCTTTAAGTCTGGAGAAATTGTTTTGATAATTGACATAAATGTGCTTTCCCAATAAGAAAAAAAAATCATTACAGTGGCAGTTTGTTTAAACAGAAAGAGTAAATGTTCATATAATGTCAGCATCACTATGTATGTATTAATATTCTTGCATTAATGGTAAATGTCATATTTATAATGTCCTTTTTCTGAGAAATGATTAGTAGTAAAGCATGGGATCAGATTTGTGAAGTATGTTTTCATTTCATAGTACTTAATCTGTTAACAAAACACTTGAATTAATAAGCATCCAAAAAGTAAGTTATCCAAACATAGCTGATCTAAGACATGGAATTTTGTTGGATGGTAAAAGAATAATTCCAATATCTATATTCATAATTTAAATGTAATGAGTCGGGCCATTTAATCCATTATGTCGGTTTATATCTTAACCAAGAAAAGTATATGTGACTTTGAAAAAAATGACCATTTTCGAACTAAATGTAGATCGTATTGAAGTGCTTATAGATTCTATGGGCCAAACATCAAAATGTCATTAGGTATTGTGTATAGACTGAGAACCTATCAGTAGTCAACTGAAGTCTACAATTCCATGGATGACCTATTTTTATTTGTAAAATGTGAGATGTCATAGCACCAACAGTGTCCTACTCTGAAAGGGTTCCTGTTTGATAATGGCATAAGAGCATAATATACTGAATGACATTGTATCAAGACCATACAACACTATACATGTTTAATATTTTATCAGTACTTTGTTGGATATTTTTTAATCTTTCAAGGGTTTAAGTTGTTTATGAAGGTTGTTGTGTAATCATAAATCATGATGTGTATATTCCTAGCCAAACCAATTACCAGGTTATCATTAACCAAATTGAGATTTTTGTGTGATTTATATCATTAGTTTCTTTTGTCTATGAAATAATTATCATGGCTTGTGTTTCTCTTATGATCTCCTGTAAAATATTCAATTGTTTATTGTTTATTGGCAGAAAATGGGACCTTTAATGAAGAATTGAAGCCGGCCAGTGGTGATATTGTGAGCTTTGATATGTGCCTTGTAGATTTCATTTGTACTGCAGAGAGCTTGACTTCCTAGAGATGTGATCTCACACATACACACCCACAAACATTGTAGATAATGATCTCTAAGAAGATAACTGTTGTGGAAAAAATTAATCGTTAATGATCAGATAAATATGTTTTACAGAAAAAAATATTTTAAAATACCAAGATAAAAAGAAAATCCTTTATTTAGTTGCAGCAAAGTTTATGGCTATTATTCTTTAGGTTGTCTGAGGTGACCCAAGTTGAAGATATGCAAGTATTGTTCATTAAAATATTTTTTTGTAAAAATTCCTATGCTAGAAGAAACACCCACCCATCTAACAAAAACAAGGCATTTTTATCTTGCATGGTTTAGCTTATTTTGTATTCATTTGGAAGGGAAAATATCTACAAGATGTGCCAAACGGATACCTTTTATGAACAAAATTTTGCATCAGTGAATACAAAAAAAAAAAAAAAATAAAAAAAAAAAATAGAATTTTATATGAGGTGTTGGAAAAGGCAAATATTGAAGATTTTCAAATGCTGTATCACAATGTACCATAAGCTGAATCAATTGTACCATAGGTGTGAGACTTATTTTCATAGCAGTTACCATACATTAATTGTGGTTATTGATGTTAATTTTCTAACATTGAAAGTACCATGGTACAGGAATAAAAAAAATCTTTAATGTTACAAATGTTCTGTTTTATTTCCAATTACCATGGAATCATCAGACTGACCGTAGTTTTCTGGGTTCTTTGGGGCATACATTGTTATATGATAAAATAACGCAATCATTTATTCAATATCTACCTAAACTAGAAAGTTTCAGTAGCACAAAACTGAAGTCAGCACAGTATCTAATGCATACAAGTTCATGCACTATCCAACTCACAAATGCCACTTGCTCCACACGATTGGGTCCGGCAAATCGGCTCCTGTGACCTTAAAATTGCCTAAAGTCACCCAATATCAATCTTATCCAAGCCGCTCTGAGGTTGATCACATCTACTTATATTAATATTGCTGTATTTTGAAAGAACATAGAGCATTCACAAGCGAAGTTGCTCTTGTGCTGATCATGACCTTGACCCAAGGTCATGAAAAGTACATCAAAATAAATTACCATGGATATTTATATATATTTACATGATATAAAGATACTATTTTATCTGATTTGTAAAGTTGTGACTTTAAGGGTATTTATGGGTGTTGGTAGTGAGTGTCCTCTGGTGGCAGATTTTCTGAGGGAACTACTTTCTTTTTACGCCAAAATGGAATGTTTTCAAAAAAGTATGGGAAAAATGCTCAACTGGAGTTCCTTTTTCATTCAAACTTTCAAGTCATGAAATGACATTTTATGGTATTCATTTTTGATTTAAAATTATTGATTTATTATTTGAAAATCACAATGGAATTTCTTTGATTATATTGAAAGCTTCATATCTTTTTAACTCATAAAAAGTGGCGTAGTAATATATCACTGCTCCAAAATTTATTTGTCATGTCAAAATGTTAAAGGGAAAAAGTTCTGCAGATTGTGGGACCATGATAAAGTGGATTTCCAAACAACTTTGTAAAAGTGTTCTTAATTCACAATATTTACTGTGATCCTAGTGAAACAGATTTTCTATTTTTCAAATACATTAAGAGAAAAATAGAGGTAAAGTTCACACTTGATCATTTAAAAAATATGAATTTTTTCACCTCCCTTCTCATATCTGATTGCCAAACTTCCTTTTTATTTCCAAATTACACAAATCAAAATGAGAAAATTGTTTCACTAGGATCACAGGGAATTTTCTTCCCAATGTAATGAAATAAACACAGCTAAACACAAGCCTACTCTTGTTGTGTAATCTGCAGAACTTATTTGCTTGTCTTCTTCATTTCTCATGAAAACTATCATCAAGGAAAATTAGGACAAAATACTATTTTAATAGAAATATACTTGTAATCATACCTTTTAATTCAAATATTGAGGTGTATAAATATTGATTCATGTCATGAATGCTTTTAATTTAATAGGGAATGTATTTTTATACCGTAAATGTACCAATTCCCATCAAGTACAATATTTTGGTAATTTACTCCTCTGCCACTAGGGGGCACTCACTACCAACACCCATAAATACCCTTAAGAAGGTTATTTTGACCTAGTTACATAATTTTTCTAAAAATTACGAACAAAGAAATTGTGCAAGATAAATGTAGTGAGAATACATACTATTTGTAGTGTTTTGCAACATATCACAAATAGCCGATTTTGAAAATCAGCTCCTGTGACCTTGAAAATTGCCCAAGGTCGCCCAATATCGAACTTATCCAAGCCCCTCATTGGTTGATCACATCTACAATGTTATATCAATATTGTTGTATTTTGTAAGAAACGAGAGCATTCACAAGCAAAGTTGCTCTGTGCTGGCCATGACCTTGACCCAAGGTCACAAAAAGTTCAGCCCAAAAATTTCCCAGGCCTACATATTATTTTATAATATCTTGTTCTTATGTCCAAGCGTAAAGGAATGATGAAAAAAACAAAGACTCGCATTGGACACAGGACAGACCGGGCAACTACCAAGAGCTACCACAACAATTGTTTATTTACAATCGCAAGACAGACTGGGCTGACATGTCATAAAAAAGTTCAATTTTTATATGTAAATTAGCGATGAGAACTCAATGCAAGGATAAACTAATATCAGGTGACAATTTAGCAGTTAATAAGAACATAATGATGTCAATGTATAGCTCCATGGAGTGCCTGGATATGTCACAGTTTAACAAGAAAGTCTTTTTTTAAAATAAAAGGATTTGAAATTTCCCTTTTGAAAATTATAATTATATTTCTCCATCCCCCATATTCCAAATGGCCTGGCTGAAACGTCATCTGCTGAAGATGCATTTGATTATGAAAATCTAATGTGACAAAGGTGATCTTTGTTTCAGAGTGGATTTGCTGTGCAAGAGTACAAATCAAATGCATCACAGAATGACATTTGCACCGTTGTCTTTGATCACTATATATGCAATTTGTTGTAGTATAGTCTATATTATTACATATATTTATTATTGCTCTAAAAGTTGCAGACAAAAAACTGTTATGTCCTGGGTTTTTAAGGAGGCTCCAATGCATTTTCAATTGACAAATATTGGGGCAGCAACGTATGTATACAACAACTCTATTTACTAGCACCACCTGATGCTAAGAATATTTGGAAAGAGCAAAATACAAATTTTGAGCCTCATTGCTTAAACCTGTTGGAGTGTGGTTTGGCCAAAAACATTCAAACAAGCCGTACTCAGTTTCTTCTGTACCTGCAACTGGATAATACCTCAGTATGCCACAAAATTGTGAATATATTCCCCAATCACTATAATGAAATAGGTAAAAGGCAAAATTGCAATGAACAAATTAGATCATTTAGATATCAACATAAGTATTTATACTTGGTTTATTAGTGTTGATCTTGTGAGACCTGAAGAAAAAGACATTACGCATGATAACAATGGATAGATTATTTCAGTGTGTAACTAGATACCTTGTGATGAATGACACAATCGCTACTGTAATAATCTGTGGTGTCAACAATATTAGTATACATGGCTAAAGCCAGATTCCTTAATACTAAATACATGGCACTGGTTGATATCTGACCTAATGACTGCTGCAGGAAGTGCACTTACACTCTGATCTAAATCATAGAGCCTGTTAAATATCAAGACCCCTGCCCCATCCCCAGGCCAGTGGCCTGAATACAGAGAACATAATCTAACTTGTGCCTTGTATAACACCACACATATTGTCATTTCTTCCCAGATTGTCATGGACTTCATTGCACATTACGTTTCCATGGAGGTGGCACACTGTGTGATTCTGCTCAAATGCCTTTACTTTATGCAACACTCAATACCAGCAGCATTGGAGGTTAGTTGTAGCACTGGATCAAGTGTAGAAGAATCATTCACCCAGGGACCAAGGATCAAAGAATCATTCCTACCAATGTCCCGGATATTATGTAACCTTATGTAACTTGCAGGGGATAAATGCAAATATGACACACACACATACACAGAACAGAGTGATTTCTGAAAGGTACTGGAAGTTCCCTTGAATGAAAATGCATGTGATTTATATTTTTATGGATATTCATGATTTGCAGCCAATTATGCTTAGTCACTTCTTCCAAAAAATGACATAAACCAATGTGATTTCAAGTTATGTACCTTTGATATCTATTCCAAATACTAGAATCGTGTCCCATTCCCAATCATTAAGTCTTTGGCTGGAATTTGGTTTGGATAGATATAACCAGAAATGAATCATTAAATCAGAAATGTCTCACAGACACTTCTGATTTCCAATGTAATTTGTGTATTGTCCACTTTGTAAGAAATATAATATCAGTACAGCAACGATTGGTTGTTATACATTAATCTACAAAACATTGTTTCATTTAACATTCTAGCTCTACAAAAGAAAATAAGAGTATTGGATTCCCCATAAAATTCTCAATAAAATACACCTTAATTTTCATTAAATATGATCATTTAAACCCCTCAAATTGACCGGGATACCTTGTGACCAATGAAAAAGCCTGTAGGGCTTGTCCACCCAAAGTGGACAACTTGTCCACCCACTTGTCCACCTGGACAACCCCAAAAAGGTATATATATGAGAAAAAAAGATGATACTCCTCATACCACTGATGAGACTAACTGAAGTCAAAACTAGTATGGTAGTTGTACATCTTACAGAACAAAGAAGGACCCGGCAAGATCTGCTTCATTCCTAGCCCATATACTTCTAGAACTTCAACCAAATTCATTTCCATGACAATGTATAAGTTGATTTGTCTAAACATTCATTTTAAGCAGCTAAGCTTTAAAAACCTTCAACAAATACTGAATATTTTTTCACTTTTTCCAATTTTGTAACTCTTTTACTTCTTGAATCCAAAATCCTTTCAGTTGGTAATGATATTAGACAGCCACAATTAGATAAAACTGCCCGTGTTTGTCAATTGTTTGGTTTCTTTTTAATCAATTTCCCAAGGTTAAAATTTCCTTTCAATAGTTTGAGTCTTGAGAACTTGTGTTCAATGTTTCACTGAGTTACATTCCTAATTAATGATGTATTTACTTAGTTATCATTTGTTTTATCTTGCTTGATAACCTCAGGCATGGAACTTAAGTGATGTCCATATTGAGTCCCTAATGATAGCTTGGAACAAGGCAGTTAGAAGAATCTGGGGTTTGCCATATCAAGCCCATAGAAGCTTACTTTGTCAGCTCAACAATGGTAAACATGCCTGGGATTCTGTTCTTAAAAGGTTCTGCAAAATGTATGTATGTATGAGTAAGAGTAAGAATGAAAACCTCAGCTTCTTAATAAAAATGTCTGAGTATGATTGTAGAAGTATAATTGCAAAGAATGTAAGTTATGTGTGTAAAAGATGGTCTGTGTCATTTGGATCTATGTTCTGTGGAAATCATAGTGTTTTTACACCTGGTGAAAATGATATGTTACTAGTTAATATGGTGAGAGAATTGAGGCAAGGGATTGATGGTTTCACAATAGACGAATGTCAAGAAATGATTGATTATGTAACCACTGCTTGAAGTTGATGTTTTTAGATAACTGTAAATTTTTTTTTTGTTTGTTTTGTTTTTCCTCACACTATCGTTTTTTATCAAATCAATGTATACTGCATGTTATGTACGTATGAATAAAGATATTATATATGTCTGTATACTTATCTTTTTTGAATTAGTCTTCCAATCCTATTTATTCTGACCGAAGATCTCTGTTTATTGTACTTTGTTTTAAGAGAAATTCAAAATGTGACTGCCTCCTGTCACTCCCAAAAATAGAATGAAGACTTTGGAAGGTCAATCCGTGGACCACGGCATGGCAGCGACTTGCTCACTCATGCTGAGTGGTTTTTCTTTTCTTGTACAAGGGAGACTATTTTGTTCCCAAAATGACAAGCATTTCACCATAATAGAATTGTCATTAATCTTAACATTTTGTGTTCATTCAGCTGCAATTGTTACCCTCCATGGCAAGACTTCTCTATCATATCAGTCTCTGCCACCAAAGGTATAAAGGTGCACACAAATTCAACAGCAAGTCATCAATATTGGTAAAATTAATGGCTTTGAACTGATTGGTGAAAGAATACAATTGGATTTGTTTTGTACTGGCAGTTGTACTATTGGCCAGTTTTTGTGTCAGACACCTGATTACAGTTTATGTCCTGAATTTGGTCAATTCAGATTTGATGATATTTTTATTCAGATTTGATGATATTTTTGACTGGGGGAATTCCAAACTTACTCTGCATGGCGAGGTAGAGTCACATACTACCTCTGCCACAATACGGATGAAATGTTTCAATCTAGTCTGCAAGGTCGATTGCATAATCCACAGATAGGTGGGCAATTGGTGGGCTGTGCTCTCACAATGCCCGCCCATTTTCAAACCAAAGCAAGCCGTCGCATGCACACACACACACATTTGATTGTCCTGCGCTTGTGACAAGAACTTGTGGCATCAATGGTGAAACAAGAAACTCGAGGTGATTTGCGCTTACAATTTACACCACACACAATGCAGCTGCAGTCCCCCTCCAGGCTCTCCTGGGGTCGTTTACCACTCAGTATAGTGGTCATATTTGGGAAATAATGACTGAGAATGACTTGTACATGCATTTGTTGTACTCACTTTCTAACCAAACCAATGACCCTGATTGGCTGAATTATACTCGCACACACATCAGTTGCACTCACTTTCTAACCAAAACAATGACACCAGTTGACTTGCACATGTATTTGTTGTATTAAATTTCTAACCAAAACAAGGACGCTGATTGGCTGTGTTATGACATGTGACAACCTATTTTAATCTGTGTCTATTGGCTGCTAAAAGAAGCTTGTTATGGGTGTGGCCTCTTAGTACTCACTGATTATGGTCAATACTTGCAGAGCCAGGTATAAAGTATTCCAAACTTTGAATGAGATAAAAAAACAAGGCAATGACTGCAGAGGTAGTAATTGAATACTACCTATGCAATGCAGAGTATGCAATTGTAGGAAACCTGTAAATTATAAATCCTAGATGGTGGGACAATGGCATCACAGATTCATAGACTGCAACACCTGCAAAACATGTAAACACTGAAAGTTGGCAAATTTTCTAGGTTCAGGGCAATATATGCATTTGTCAAACCCAGCACTGAGAGGCTTGCAAATTGACCCTTCAACTCAATCCCTGCTCTGCAAAGGGATGTGAAATCTTTATCACTGGCAAAATCAATCAAAGACACAATGTTTATATCATAATTTTTAACAAATTTATGATTTGATACTGATGAGCAATCTATATCACTGATAAATTCAAGTAAACACATTATGTATGTATGAATTTTGTCAACAAATTTATTCTTTTCACAGTTTTTGAACTGCTGTACCTCTCTTTGAGAGATAATTTTTGATGAACAGAAAGTAGTAATCAGACTTTGCAAACCAAATACATTTTTTCCAAAATGTCTTACAGGAAACAAATGTTTCTTTTCAGTTAATTTACATAAATACTGTGAGAATATTACTATTTCTTTTTTCTTATTTCTTTTTCTGTACCACTTTTTGTTTACTTGAAATGTTCTCTTTACTTCTCACTCTCAGCGGTCTTGAAGTGTTGGCTTTTTTAAAGTATTTATGAAATATATTTGATAATCCTTTTCTTCAAACTAGTCCTTCAATTCTCCACTCACATAACATTTTATTCTGCTTTTTTAGGCCATGACATGCCCCAAATAGAATAGAAGACAAAAAGAGTTGCTGCAGCCGTGACTGTCATGGTGACTATGTATCCTGAGCTGTCCACACTTCCTCTCTTCTGCCACGCATAAAGCTCATGCTCAGTTTTCTGTTAAAATATAAGTGAAAATTTTTAAAACATGTAATATGTTAATTCAAATTCATAAACTTCTTAAGATCCCTTAACCAAGATGAATCAAACTTTAAATTTCATAATAAGATTAATTCTTAATTTTAAATAATACAAACTTCTGTATTGATTGTTTCATATTTACTCTATTCCATCCAAGTTTACTATGCTGTGCACTTTGACCTGTGTTCAATTATACATTTGGATAATTCAATGTATCTTTGTTAATTTAGTATGATTATTACAAATTTATGTTCTTCTGATATTTTCTTAAGTAAATAAACTGACACTAAAAAATTCTACCGGTTCAATATATAGGATAAAGAGACTGAGTGTTTCACTGCAATGCTTTCATTAGTTTTGTTCCCTCGACCATATTGGCTTTTTTGTTGGCAATAGTTAAGTGATTGATATTAAAAATGTAAATATATTATATTCATGATCCTTGTCAAATTAGGAAAAGTCCAATATTGCCTTCCCTATGGCTTCCAACTCAGGTATGCAAGACTAAAGTGAGCCAAACAATCATCACAGATTCCTTTATGCTGGTATTCAATGGGTGTTCATGTATTCATAGGTTGTGTTAACAAATACTGACCCAGACCTCATGCTGTGGGCTATCTTAAGATTCATAAAAATAAAGTAACTTTGTAGTTCAATTATGTGTCATATTAGAGGACTACATACACCCCATTCGCTCTGCAGCTGTTGCACTCTCTGATATTTGGATGTGGCCGGCACCATGCCTGCATTCTGGGCCGCACTGTAGGACTGCTTCATGGAAACTCCTTGCCTCACACCACTATTACTGAATGATCGTGCACCCACAAAGCGAGGGGCCAACCGCACTGCTGCCTGCAATTCATAATAGCATAAATATCTGGGTATGCCAGAATGTAGTTAACTATGACTTACTTTAAAAAATATATTTATTACAAAAAAGGGGGGAATATATAATATTCTTATTTCACAAGATCCTCTGTTCGGGCTTATTAATACCCTGTTGTAGTACTAGTGGCCCAAACTATATATATTTGCCTCATATCATGATTAATGGACTTGTAAATTTTGATTGGGACAAGTAAAGCTCCAGACATGATGATGTCTGTTATGATATTTTAGTGGAAAGGTGGGCAGGGCATAAAGGATCATTTTGATGCCTATCTTTATATAATATTATATTAGGTTGACCATTCCCAGGCAGCTTGATCGAATGGTGATTGGAAATTTGCTCCATCAACACTCCTGCTTAAAAGAGAGTGTGTTGGCATTTACATGACCAAAAATAACTGGGATTAGTTGATTTTTGGTTTACTTAGTATAGATTTTCCAGTCAATCATCACACCGATGCTACTGGGGATTGAGCATTGGTTTTATGCATTTTTCATTTTATTATTCATATATTCTGAAAAGTTGCCTGCATATTGAGAATTGACTGCACTTGTTCCATAAATGTCCTACATCCCTTACAGTCTGGCCCAAATACTATTTAGGCCACTAGACAGTCAGTCTAGTAAGTGGAGATTTGCACTAGCCTGAATCTAAGTATACTAGCCCAAACCAAATCTGTACATGGTTAGGGCAATTCATATTTAGTCAGATTAATCAAATGACAAATGGACATCATGATTAGCTACTAGACAATGGGGCTAGCATTATGGGAAGGACTACTTGCTTGACTGTTTCTACAAGTCTAGGACTAAGGCTTGTGCTAAAATCACAGAATGCCCTCATATGAGAAAAAAAAAATATCAATCCTAAACATTCTAAATCATTCCTGCCAAAAGCTTCTACCCAGTGTGTCAGTATGTAATTAATTGTGGCTCTATGCAGGCCCCGACATAAAGAGAAAAATGTTGGTTGCCCAGTTGGGCCACCAGAGCATGAGAAGTGGTGACCCGAAGTTTCTAAAGATAATAGGATGTGTGATACATTAAAAAGCATTGTACATGAGGCTGTATAGTGTCTGAGTAGGGGATACTTGTCCCAATCAAAAGTATATTGATCATGATATGATTAGAGTAATAAAATCAAGATAGTTTGGGCCACTAAAAGACCAAAAATATGGTTGCCCAACTGGGCATTCATTGGCCAGAACAGAGGATCTGGTGGCCCTGGGCCAAAGCGTATGTCAAGCCCTGCCTATGTATTGGATCTGAATGGTTTGGTGCTATGATTTAGAATGTTTTGGAAATTTCCTTCCTTACCTCAATAATTTTACCATGGACATTATTATCTTCAAATAGTTTATGAGCATTTTTAAAGCTTTTATTGGGTAGAATTAACTGAGCGACAGCCCCCCTCCCTCAAGAAAAGGGGCTGCCATAGTGAGCAATTATTTCCAAGCAATCTGATCTCATTATTAACATTCATATATGAAAGATAAACATTGACAAGAGCCATGCAATTTATGTCTCCAGTGTTGTAGACAAATGGTTAGGCAGCAGATAGCTTCATTACCACACCTTTGCTGAGAACAATAGGCACTGACTTACTGTCCTGGGTGACACATGCTCCTTTGATCAAGAAACATGGAAAACTGACATGGATAGTTAGTGGGTAGGACTATGAAAACTGAGCAGTCTTCCTGTTAACTGCCGGTCCTGACCGATATTTTTAGCCAAGGTCTGGCATATTTTCTGCCGTTATCGGACATCGTGTCCAACATGTATTTCTGTGAAAATTCTGTGACTTTTCTCAAGGCTTGTGCCTCAATAAGTTTGGCAGTCATTTTAAATGTAAAACCTAAATACGAAGTGTCAGAGATCCATCATTGCGCAATATCTTAATGTTTCATTGCATTGGGAATGAATACACTGTTGTGGCACTCTGATCGTTTTTTGCATCAAAAATAAGAGTTTCTCCCCATCTCTTCTGTTTTTTATGTGACCTCGTGTCGTGTGTGCGTATTTATTATTGTTAAACTCACATTTTCTCTGACTTGTGCATAATCTAAAGTTATCAAATGAAGGCGGATTAATGTTGACCATGTGGCAGAATATTTCTTTGTGTATTATGAGAAAAATATTTTAATCATATTGTCATTGGGGAAGCTTGTATCTGGACAATATGAGCAAAGTTTATTTACTTTTCATTCTTTTTTTCCAGTCCGGTAAAAATGCTTTCGGTCAGGCAAAAAAAGTCAACTTTGCCAGACCGAATGTCTGTTAATGGTCAGCTGACTATCGGGAAGACTGACTTATACCCAAAGCCATTGGTAAAATAGACATGAAATCCACTGTTTCTAGAAACACGGCGCACTGCCCATCATATTGAAGTTTCCCAAGTAAATGAACTCGACCTCCGGTGATTGACTGTTGCAGTTCTGACCCATGTCACTATCTTTCCCAGTCATAATGTCTAAAAATGCAAATCCGTGTGCATTCTGTAGTGTTTTTTCTCCAGTTTTTTACCCGATATTAAACCTGAAGACGTGAAATGACATTTAGAAGAGTCCAAGTGATGACGTCATGGAAACACCAAGGGAGAAATTTCGTATGACGTCAGAAGGACCACAACGTTGTGGAGCTTACAGACTGTTGCTGTCCCTCCCGTGAATAAACTGACCCACTTTCACCTGATGCGCAAACTCGTAAACAATGGCGAAATGACGCTGGTTAACAAAGAATTTTTTTCTGACAGGACTGACATCATATGTTTACTTAAAGGGAACATAATTGTTTGATTGTTAGTTGCCGGAAGTCGAGTCGTGAGTTAAATTGGATGGGCAGTGCGTGATGTTTCTGGAAACAGTGGATTTCAAGTCTTTTTGTAACACGGATGGTTCCTTTTTTGACAAGCATTGCCGACAGGCAATGCTTGTCAAAAAAAGGAACTATCTGTGTTATTCTGTGATCGGTACGATCATGGGAAATGCGTATTCATTTCCTGTGGTTTGTGATTCGGTTTTTTCTGTGGTCATTATTGTTAAAGCAACTGACGCCACTGTGGAGTGTTCGTCGTGTGCATGCGATAGATTCGACTGGTGCAGCCCTCATTTCTTGACACTCGATAGGGGACCAGTCTAGTATTTGGCGTATGAATACATAGCAGAACATTCAAAACTATAGTTGTCATCGTGTTCGCCCGTCGTTTCATATTTAGTTCAAATTTGGTGTAAATCGGACAATTAGAAGTCAGATGACATGCATTAGTCTGATCATAGAGAACCGCATTAGCTTCCAGCCATTCATGGCACGTGCATCACTGCCGCACGTGCCAAACATTGACATGACGTCATTGACCAGCACGTGCAGTGAAGAAAAAAACTGATGCGGTTCTATGATGCGGTTGGCATATCTTTGCAGAAAGTTGTGCTAAAAAATTCGTTCACATACCAAATTAAATGTTTTTAAAAGATGAATAAAAATAATTTCAACTACCCCATCAGTTTATAATGACTGTTTGTGTTTAAATGTATTTTGTTGTTTATTTAAAGTTTTGTTTTGTTTGTTGTAATTTTTGTTTTGTTTGTTGTAATTTTTGTTTTGTTTATTGTAATTTTTCTTTTGTTTATTGTAATTTTTCTTTTGTTTGTTATTTTTTTCCCATCCGTGTTACATGTGGAGCACCACTTTTTCTTGTTTGACGATGTCTTTGGGTATAGCCTATAGGGAAATTTAGGATTGAGAAATGTCAAAAATGATACAATTATGAATGCTATTCCTGTTCCTATATGAAAATGTGTAAGTGGGAATGTGTAAGATTGACAGAAAAACAGTCTGATTTGGTCAGGAAAATCTGGCTCGGCTACACAATTGAAGTCAATTCTGAACACTGACACAGTGACTGACAGTGAAAATGACAATTCTAGTATTAATACTGAACTATTGTAGCCATATAAGTGCATGTGATTGTTTTTCCGTCTGTACTAAATGCACAATGGTTTCGTATGTTTTATTAAGAGCTGAAATGTCTCAACCCTGGACCTTCAAAGAAAAGACATCATGATCATTGACAAGAATTGCCTTGGTGCACGTTTGAAGGTCAACAGTTTACTATATTTAAAAATAGATATATCTACGGTTGTTCATGTTGGGTTTCTCGGTTTATTTTGACTTCGTGAAAAGTGAGAAACTTACCTGAAGAGTGTTCATGTTTTGATTAGTAACTGAGGGGAAGAAAACGAATTAACGTGAAATATGTGCGTTTGGTATCTCGCACATCAACAAATGTCGTGCTTGCAGGAAGTAATTTAGAGGCATGCGCAGCAGTTACCAATTTGGCTGCACATGATTGGCACCCGCCATCTCGCCGGCGGTGAGAGCGGCAGTTCGCCGGATACTCTATTTTGTCCCGCCGAATTCGCCGAGGGTTTTTAGAGGGCGGAGGTTGGCGTCTGCCACCTTCGGTTTTGCTCGCCGGCGAAAGCGGCGGTCCGCCAAATCCGCCGGGTATTGGCTGTACACGATTGGGTCCGGCAAGTTAGCCCGGGTTATCCCGTTTCTCCACGATTGAGCCGGCGTATGAAATCTTTAAAACTTTAATTAACATTTCATTATATTGCTTGCAATCACGGCAGTCATTTTCACAGACAAAACGAAGCAAAATCTTCCTATAACATATATAACTGTCTTCCTTTTGTTCTCACGATTCCAGACATATTTAAATCATTTCTGTAAGTGTATTATTAGCTGAGATCTTCAAAAGTACAAAATCATTATTTTTTATATTATATTTGTTTGCCAAAAAGAAAAAAAATCAATTCTATACAGCCCAGCCTTTAAGGGGGAATCAATGCAGCCTTTGATGTCTTCCCATTCAGTGGTGTGAAAAACCCAAAATTTCATCAAAGAGTCATCAATTTCACTGATACCAATTACATCAGCATTCACAGTTTTGCCATTCAAAGTCCTTGTGATTTAAGGCCAAACCAGTGATCAAAGGGTTTAATGTCACTTTTTCCATATCTCGGCCATTAAGTTAAGGGGGATTCCATGCAGCCTTCCCCCTTTTGAAAGAAATGCTTTCACAGGCATAAGATATCGTTCATATAAGTAAGATATTTTATCCATAAGTAAGATATTTTATCCATAAGTAAGATATTTCATCCATAAGTAAGATATTTTCCCCAAAATAAATACAATATATTTCCCATAAGTTTGATATTTTTTGCATAAGCACAATACTTTTCACATCTGATTCTCGGCTAATACAGTAGAGCTAACTACCATAAGATTTGCGCAACCATAGGATTGGCTGATAATTATGAAATTGTCTTGTATACATACAACAAATGGAACAATTATTTTTTTGGCATAGAAAAGTTGATTTAAATGGTATGAATAAATTGTTCTGAAAATTGCACCCATTTACCCTGAAACTAAATTGTCCGAATTTCTGCAAAATCTTCTTGGACGTTTATATTCATAACTTCATAAATATTCATCTATACTACCAAAAGAAAGCCAAGAAAAGGTAGACCTACTATCACCATGATAAGTGTCATTCCCATTCATTCTCTATAAATAGTGAAAAGAATTGGCCGAAAATGTGTTGTTCAGATTTTGTCAATGTGTCAACATGTATAATTGAATTATTTTTTTCAAACACAAAAAGTATAAAGAATAATGACTTTATGCACAAAACAAAGATAAAATCTTCATATTGGGCTTCTATTTGAGCGATATGGACATCAGAACACCTAGAATTGAACTGTTTTTTGCACACGAAGAACACATAATAAGATAGCATAATAACTTTAAAGATGAAATCTTCAGATTGGGGTTCAAATTGACTGTACTATTTCAATGGCTGACAGGGATTTGTTTTCAACGCCAGTTGTGGTTGCCAGGGTGTGAAAGCCCCGTATGTGTTAAAGTGCCCGTATGACTGCCCCCTCCTATTACCGCACTGACGTTTTTATCAGCCAATCAAAATTACGCGGGTCATTAGTGCGGACCGAAAAGTCGAGAGGTCGAATTCCGTTTTGCTTCCCGGTTGACAGTTTGTTCCACATGTTTCTGTTTATATGGTACTAGAGGGGTCGGAATCTACATCTATATGTTTACTCGGCAAAACCAATTGGCATCCCGCCGAGATACCCCTTGCAGTTAAGTAGGATTTAAGAACTGGTACGGTCATTGATTGAAACGACATGTTGTTGACATCTGACAGCCCAGGCCGGATGTTTACCTCTCGACCGAGGCGCCCCCTTTTTCAGCCTCCCGCACAGAAGAGTCAATTCCAGTGAAAGTGCGAGTGCAAGAATTCTGTGAGAGCGGTGTTTCAACACACTCCCGCGCAGTGTCGCCACCGTCTCGACCATCCACCCTCTCCACCATCGACGGTACCACCAGTGATGGGTCTTTGACCCGGGGCTGTGAGGAGTGTGGTGTTTCAAGTGAGAGTATACAGATGGCGCCAAAGCACGTTCTGCAATTCCGATGCATATGAGGTAGAAGTGGGCGTGTTTGGTTACCATGTGACCTGCGTTAATTAATGTTCCCAAACAATGACAACAAAGCTGGTCTGTTTGAACACATGTATTCCAACTTGAAACCCGATCCGGACAGGCCCGGAACGATCCAACATAAAAGTAGAACAGCAAAACAACAAACGGAACGGAGTGGAGTGGCGCAGCACCCCTCTTATTTATCTCTTATTTATCAAAATTAAATTTAGCTGGTTGAACAAATGTCAATATATGAGAAACTATAAATATCTACACTTGTAAGAAAGGTGATAATATAGTAAAAATGTCAATTGAATTGTACATAGTTTGGATGTATGAAATAACATGGTCATTAAACAAAAAGTCACAATGTCATAGATAATATGTCGCAATGTGAAGCAGTTGTATACACACATGTACAAAATGATATCAAGTCCTGTCAGTATCCACAATATGATATCAATTTCTGTCAGTATCCACATAAAACACACATCAAGTATTGAATAACACAAATCATGATATTTGGCGGCACTAAGCTCACACCATTTCTAAAGGCATTATTATGGCCTTAAAAATTATTGGTTACTCCATAATCCAACTTTCATCCTGCCAAGCAGGTTTCTTCCTTGAACGTGTGGATCTGCGTGGTGCCGGTAAGGCAGACTCCTGTGGTGCAACGCTAATACTGTCTTTTGGTGCACCGTCAAAACTGTTAATTTGTACACTATCCATAGGATCATTTATGTTCTGTTCATCCTGTTGCACATCTGTCTCAACGACACCAGGGTCTGGAGGACGGGAAGGCGACCCGCCAAACAGAGGCTGCGGAGGATCCACTATAGCACCGGGTGGATCCGGGGGTGGTGCGATGGATCTGTCATCAGACTGTTGAGGCAGCAATGGCATGGCAGGCCTGTTATCCAAGACATTGTCCAGGCCACGGATTGGACCAGGCACAAATCTCTCAAGTGTTGTTGCTTGGATAGGGTAGCAATCCTCCACCCTGACATCGTATGTCTTTGATCGGAACTGGGACTTAATAAATTTCCGCACTTGACAATAGTCATCTGACACAGCCACCACCATATACTTCTCCCTTGCCTTGGTTTTATCCCTGTCACCCTTCAAGTAGACTAAATCTCCCACACTCGGGCAACTGACACCAGGTGGCACTGATGCTCCATGGTTCTTGGACTGAGAGCTAGGCCCATGACTGTAGGCCCGACTCAAGTGCTTTTGGAGTATGAGTTGGCAGTCATCAATGGGTAGCTGCTCCCCAGTAATCTGGTCCCTTTGCGTCCAAACCTCTCTAGCAGACAGACCGCCTTGACGGATCCTGGCATTCATGTTCGCTGTAGCAAGGGCAAGGGTCACTTTGGACAGTGGTCCACCACTGGGAGACATGTGAAGACACTCAAGCCCAAGCTCCTGAATGGCACGCTCCGCAATAGGATTCTTGTTCACATTCTTCTCCCTGCCAATCTCCAACCTGATTCCATGTTGCATAAATATTGGGTCATTTTGAAGGGCTTTCAGTCCAGGGGCCGGGTCGACTCGGATATGAGCACTGTTCTCACCAAGAGGACGTACTTGGGCACAAAGTGTGATGATGGCATCTCTCAGACAGGTGTGAGTCTCAGAATCAATGAAGTCAGTCAGAGTATAGGATGAAACAGATTCACGCAGAACCAGTACTAACTGCCTGTACCGTTTCATGACATCAGCGGCGAATGAGATCCCAATCACATCTGGTGGCTCACTTGTGCTCTGAGGGTAGAGATGCGTTGGAGTTGATTTGAGAGATTCACAGTGATGGCATGATGACGTCACGGTACTGGTAGCCTTCTCAATATCTAGAGCAAAGAAATAACGGTTGAAAACCTGTTTGATTTGACTTCGTGCAGGATGGTTGAACCTGATATGAATCGCAGTTAGTAATCCGTCCACTACTGATCTGGGAACCACTATTCGCTCTCTGCTTGGCTGGAATGGCAGATCCGACCTGACCACTAGTACTCCATCATGTGCTACTTTGACTTGCCTGAGATAGCGTTTCACATCAGGGATTTTTGTCACCTTTTTGGAGGGCCTGGTCCCTTGTGTGAGATGAGAATGGGTCCGTCTCAAATCTGAACACTCCCTTTGTGTTGCGAACCATGCAACCCTGCTGGTAAATGGCATCCTCACACTGCCCTCAGTGACATCCTTGACAGAGAGACCTCTGACTGCTGACTCACTTGTCTCACTGACGAACTTGCACACCTGGCATGACTGACTGATACACTCTACCGGGCTTCTACTAGCATAATCTGAGGGAAGGTTGGAGACACCTGCAATATGTCTGACCTGTATGCCGTACCGACTGATTGCTGTCAGGAAAGTAGTGATTCGAGCACTGGCAGAGAATTCCCCACGAAGAAGCCTGGAATAAGCCTGGACACAGGGCTTACTGTCGGTCAGCACCTGCACTGGTTGCACAGATTGCACAACATATGGAGAGAAGTGCTTGACAGCTGCTGAGATAGCAAGAGCCTCTAGCTCACATGGCAGCCACTTTGCTTGATAATCCTTGAGTTTTGCACTGAAAAAGCCACATAGAAGTAATTTCTCACCCCTGAGTGCGTACAGTGTGGCAGCCAAACCTCCATGCTTCCCAGATGCATCAGTCACTATCCACAGGGTATCTCGAGGATGAGGTAGGGTGATCACCTTGTTATCTTGCAGGGCCTTCTGTGCCATTTGAAAGTCATGTAAGAGCTCCGACGACCACACAATTTTGTCTTTTGATACTTTTCCTGCAATGGCACGGTCCAATGGCTCCAGGAACTGAGAGTAACCCCTCAAGACACGACTAAGGACCTTGCATGCCCCAATAAAGGAGCGAAGACCGGTCACTGTTGTGGGCGGCTCAACCACGGACAATGCAGCAATTTTGTGTGGGGTCGCACTGAGTGTACCCGCTGACCAGAGCCAGCCAAGGATGGTTGCTGACGTAGGGTGTATGACGGTTTTGGCACCATTAAAGCCAAGATTGTTGTCGCTCATCTGTTCCAAGACTCTGACCCAATTTGCAAGCAACTCTGCAGGAGTGTCCCCGCCCACATAGAGATCGTCCGCTATCTTGGCTGCACAGCCCTCCGCGATGAGACCACCCATGACTCGTGACATGAGCTCCTCCAGACAGGTCTCAGAGCCCGGCATGCCCATTGCACACCGGGTGTAGACCCGTACACCCTTGTATGGGGTAACTACTCCGCAAAATTTCATTGAAGCCTTTGCTAATGGTATCTGATAGAAAGATTTCAGCAGGTCGGTAACTATTAGGTACTTCCATCTCCCGATATCGGTCAATACTGCATCTACATTGGGCATAAGTGAGGGTGAGGGCTTTGCATATTGGCCTACCTCAGCAAAAGAAGTTACCAGTCGTTTTCCCCCATTTGGTTTCCTGACCAAGAATGACATATTGAGATATTCAACATTCACCCCTACATCCTCTGGTTTGGCAAAAATGCCAGCACTTTCCAGTTCGTCAAACTTGTTCTGTAACTCCTGCATGGCCTCATGGTTGTATGAGGGCAGCCTGCCCTTGCGCTGAGGCGGTAGAGTCGGCCCCATATTCACTACTCCTTTGATATCACCACTGGCCCCATTGTACTTTGGAATTTTGGAACTGAAAACATGGTTGAACTGTTGATTCACCCGACGAAACTCATCCCGGATATGTTCTGGCAGATTATTACCTGGGTCAACAGTCACTTGATCGGCGGAAGAGACAGGTTGAACAGCTCCCGTGCTCATCGGTGGCGCGTTTTGGCCGCCACTGCGCTCCTCACTAGCAGACACAGTAGACCTGATTTGACACACATGCTCATGTTTATTTATGCGTACTGCGTCATCAGTGTTGTTGCAGAGACGTATATTGTGACCCACTGAAGTCACCAACTGCGCCGGGGGCCATGCTTTTTCGGGCTTGACACTCATATTTGATGGGCAATCGTATCTGGGCTCCAGTGCCCACTCAATGTCGGGGGTGGCGTCTTTGGGAGTAGACAGTTGAAGGAACTCACCAGGGAGAATGACAGACTGACAAGCAGGGCTGAGGACAGTTGCCTGTGTGCGACGCACTGCAGCGGATTTCCTGCGGGATGACCCATACTGTATCACCTCTGAGCCGTTAATGGTAATCTGGCGCAAGGCTGAGCGGGTACCTACATCATTCAGCTCCAGGAAGGGATTTCCTGCCAATACCTCTACATCTAACTTGTCAACCACCAATGCATCAAGCACGAAGACGTGACTGTCCCTCGTTAACTCACAATGAGTCTCTCCAACAACATCCAAAGGTGTGACACCATCTGCCTGATGTGCCATTTGAGTGGCTGGGGTGATATGCAGGCCAATAGCTCTGGCCACATTTGCACTGACCATATTCGTGGTAGCACCTGTATCAATAGTAAGTCTAACTGGGTGATGCTTGTAGTAGGCATTCAAAACTGGAGATTGGACCACACTAACCCGGTGAGATACAGGGTTGGGGAGCACCTCGTCGGGCTCCGCATCATCATATAGGTCATCATCCATCACCTCGTCATCACAATCTCCCACATAGCGGGTGCGGGCTATGGCTTGACGATCAGGTTCTGGGAGATACCTGCATCCACTGATGAAGTGAGTGTGATGCACCCGGCCAGCAGCTTTGCACAATACACATGACCGTGTAGTGTTTTTCCCTTTTTGGAATGTGGTAGGTTTGCTGGTACCAGACACAAATCGCCTATTGAAGTTGGAGGCAGATGCGCGCATGGCTTTTGTATCTTCCAACGTGTGAAGCTCGTCTAGCAGTGATGACAATGCCTGAGAAATCTCGGATTTCAGCGATGCTAATGTGCGATTGCGGAGTTCGGCACCATACCGCTGTTTGACAAGGAGCGGCAACCCGGGATGGACGAGGTGGAGCCACATGTAGGTGATTGTGTTCTCCAATGTGGGAGTGAGGTCCTCATCCTCGGCTACACGCACTCCATGATGCACCATACCCCCATCAGCTGTTAACAGATTGTCATCAAAGAAGGCGAGAATGCGCTGATACAAATCCTCTGGTTTTTCGCCTGCCTCCAGTTTGATACTGGCTAGGTCTAAAAAGTGTCCCCCTGTGGCTTGAAAACCATAATGCTCTCTGATAGATTGCCATATGCTGTTGAGGCTGGTGGAGGACTTTATTATGGTGTTTCTTGAGATGACACTGCAATAGTTAGCTATCTGACCCAGCATCAAGTCCAGTTGGGTATTTTTCTGGACAGCAGTTCGCCTATTGGCCACGTCAGCACCATCATCAGTAAAACCACGCAGGGGGGCTGCTGCGGTTTTCTTGTGCCAGGTAAACTCTGGGTCCAGGAATGTGGCAAAATTATTATCTAGTGAGAGGATGTACAATAAATTTTGCCTCCAATTTTCAAAGGAGTTTATTGTCTCTTCTTTTGTCAATTGCCACTGCTTGGGAGCTTTGGTTGCCATGATTACTGCTGGTATACTGAGTATTGGGGTAGAAAAGTCACTGGGAGATACTACAAATAGTCAATGTTATGCTGATTGTGCCCTTTACACAATACTTATCCTGATTCATGTGAGTGTGTATAACTGCACTACTGTCCTTGTGATTCAGGCGAGTGTGACAAAGTGACGATGCTGGTCCGGTTGTTGACACATGAAATGTTCTCAGATATCTCTCCCAGCTGGTAAGTTGCCATTTAATTTCTTCTCTGTGTTGAAGGCTGTCTGGGTACGGTAGAACCGCTGCCACCACGTTAATTAATGTTCCCAAACAATGACAACAAAGCTGGTCTGTTTGAACACATGTATTCCAACTTGAAACCCGATCCGGACAGGCCCGGAACGATCCAACATAAAAGTAGAACAGCAAAACAACAAACGGAACGGAGTGGAGTGGCGCTGTGACGTGGTAGCTTTGCACACTGTCCACCAGAGGCACACGCAAACTATTTTTGATAGGTTCACCATGTCGCCCTCTGGTGGAGGTTGATAGTATAGTACTGGGCCGTAACTGTAGGTGGCGTGTTTCCACGCTGTGTCGGATCACACTGTCCACCAGAGGCACACGCAAACTATTACCTCTGGCCAACCCAGATTAGTATTCATCCGGTCCTACTTTTACTGGCCATGTGCTTATGAACTGTCAAACTTAAATAAATATGATTAACATGCTAACATCTTTTAATATCAAATATATAGTTGCCCCGAGTTGTATTAGAGTTCATTTGTTAACATTTGAACATTTTCCGTTGGTTTGTTTTAACCAAAAGAATAAAGAAAACTAGAATTCAAATTATAAACAAAGCGGCCATCTTTGTTGTGTATGCGTCACATTACTACCCCAGGAAATGGCTCCTCCATTTGAGAAAGTAGTTCCATGTTTTATTTCTCTAAATAGTTGTTTATGTATGCACAAACTTTTGTATTAAGGGTGAAATATATCACATTTTGCCAATCTGAGTACAACTTAAGCAAAAATATAAGTTAGAAAGACAGTTGCACTAAAATTGGTGGATGTGCTGAGCCAGCACCAAAAGGCACCTTGTACAGAGGTGATAGGTTCACCAGGTCGCCCTCTGGTGGAGTTTGGTGTCGGATTTGAATGTTTTTTGACACACCGTGCAACCACGCCACCTATATTTACTTTCCAGACCGCCACCACCAAACTCCACTAGAGGGTGACGTGGTGAACGAGTACAGAACGCGCTTTGGCGCCATCTACCGACTCCCAATGTGACCCACACAGCCACACTCCCGCGCAGTGTCGCCACCGTCTCGACCATCCACCCTCTCCACCATCGACGGTACCACCACTGCCACAGGTGCCTTTTTGGCTCCGATTTGCTCCCATACGCCGAATTTGTCACAATCGCTAGAGTTTATAGTTGAGTAAATTTATAAACTTTACATAGTTATCTGAATGGGTTGTAATCATTTCTGAAACATTGTACCAATAAAGGCAGTATTTACAATGTTACACTCAGAGTTTGTTGGGAACTATTTAAAAGTCATGCGGGGCTACATTCAGAGGTACGTGATTTGGTTTTGAAGGCAGACGACAAACAGCTGAAAGTAGTACCGACGGTCATATGCTAATCTGCCTGTGGCAGTGATGGGTCTTTGACCCGGGGCTGTGAGGAGTGTGCCACACAGCTACACAGGATCATCACGTCACCAACCACGTGGTATCCAAACATTAACTCATTTAAAGGGGGAGTTCCTAATAATCTAACCTTATTTTTTTTTAACATGTAATGAAATATATGGTAATAAGATATCATATCACACACATCCTACATTAATCTGGCCAACTGTTTATTTACAAAGTGGATCTTTGTTGTGGCAGCAGGCTGTCCTGGAAAGAAAGGTCGGGTTCGGGAGGGTAATAAAACTTCGGAGATTATACGTCACGGGTGTAACTCCTTATCCCGGGAAACTGGGTCTCACAATGGTGGGTGAAGCTGGCCCCTCAACATGTACTCAAAATAAGCTGCTCTCATTGTCAGGGGAATTGTGTGTCATAAATATTTGCGACAAAAGTAATTGACAAGGGATCAATGTTTTCAATTCCCCAAAAATTGTGGCAACAAAAGTTTGAAATACACAAAATATGCAGGTTTGAAACACAACCAGGGTTATCAATGAAGAGAATATTTTGTTCTTGAGTCAGAATATGGTAACAGTTGGGCCTGAAACAATGACTACCAGAGGTTCCCTAGGCTAAAATGAACTGTAATTCTTATTAGACCACATCACAAACCTAGTGATGATTAGATTAGCTGAACAGAGGTCATTTCACAATCCACAAAACAGAGGAAAGAAGTTCTAGACAAGTCTCCATTACTGATACCATGATCAAGTGGCAGTGTCAGAAACACTAGCATACGAGGTCAGGGTGCTGAAATGAGAGGTGAATGTAGATACCTCAGTGATTCAATGTGTTGTCCCCAAGAAAACATTTCTCAAAATATTGTCAAATTTAAAGAAAATGGTCCTTAATTTTAAAACCTCTTTTAACTATTATTTTATATGAACATGTTTGTGATATGCAAGTCTTTTCAAGATTTTAAACTTTGAGTATATACTTTGTGGTCCATACAAATGACTGAAAAATAAGATAAGTTAAATCGCATGGCCAAGGTTCGTGTTTTGTTTTCATAATTGTTAATTGGCACAGTGTGATATGTTGTGTCATAACATACTATCTGCTATCATAACATACTATTTTGATTTGTTGAAGATCATCCCCACTGTCAGACTCTTCTCAATCACAGTTTGCAGGCTACGAGTCTTGTTTGTTGTGGGGGGTCAAATTGCCATCCCTGAACTTTACCCTGCTCAATAAAGCTACCTGAAGGTGGCTCAGACCCACTTCTTTCATCCTCAGATGATCCACATAAACTTTGGACCTCTATTATGTCAGAAACACTTGTTGAACAATCACTATCTGTAAAATCTCCCTCCGACTCCATGATGCTGGGCTAGGGGTTTTCCCAAAATGTTACACTCTCTACGTCACCACCCCACGTGACAGGGGGTAATAAAATTCCGGACTGACTTCGGAGATATGTCATGATCCAAACTTTGAAGTGAAATTTGATCATCACAACGTTTACAAGATACACTTGAAATTTGTGAGATGATTACTGGCAACCAAATGAATGATTTTATGACAAAAAAACACATGGTTTGGGGTACAACCCAATTATTAGGAACTCCCCCTTTAAATACCACACGCACCGTACGAGTACGCCACCTCTCGTCAGAAAATACTGAAAATACGAACAAACAAGAAAAAGTGGTGCTCCACATGTAACACGGATGAGAAAAAAAATGAACAAACAAAACAAAAATTATCTGCTGTATCTCACTTGTGCAGCTATCTATCTCTACTGTAACTACCTCTCACTTATAGGAGAGGGCGAGCTGACGTCACTTCCGGTTGACAACACGGTGACCACGTTGAAAACAAATCAGTGCGCACATACACCAGCATATGAAATCTTTAAAACTATAATTAACATCTCATATTATTTGCAATTACGGCAGTCATTTTCGGGGCCAAAACGAAGTCAAATCTACAAAATACACATATAACTGTCTTCCTCTTGTTCTCACGACTTCAGACATATATAAATCATTTCTGTAAGTGTATTATTAGCCGAGATGTTAATATGAACTGGAAGGAGGTGGATGAATAATTTTTTTTTCTTTGGTAGGGTGGATGAATAAATTTTTTTTCTTTGGTAGGGTGAATGAATAAATTTTTTTTCTGGGATGGGGTGGGTGAATAAATTTTTTTTCCAAAATCTCCCACCCCTGCCCACAAAAATCAAATGGATCGCCCCTTACGGCAGTCATTTTCGGGGCCAAAACGAAGTAAAATCTACAAAATACATATATAACTGTCTTCCTCTTGTTCTCACGATTTCAGACGTATAAAAATCGATTCTGTACAAAAATCATATGTGAAAAATATCTTACTTATAAATGTGAAAAATATCTTACTTCTAAATGTGAAAAATATCTTACTTATGTGATAAATATCTTACTTATGTGATAAATATCTAACTTATCTGTCAATAAGATTTTAATGCAGAATATTATTGTCAACTGTGAAGACATCAAAGACTGCATGGGCTGAGTTGTGGAAACAATGACAGAATAACCTTTGATCACAGATTTGGCCTTACATCACAAGGACTGTGAAGGTGGCTTTAGGGGTGGCTTCAACAGATTCTGTATTGGGGTGGCTTCAACAATTTTACACATGTTTGCAATTTGTCTTTGGGTTGGCTTCTGGAACTATCCAAACATTCAATGTATCTTAGGGGTGGCTTCACCACTGAATGCAAAGGGCATTTCGTGCCCTTTGATCTTAACCATAGTAGGTCTACAAATAAAAAATAAACAATTAAGAATTAAGAATTTCTTTTTATTGATAAGGGAAAATATTTTAAAGATGTGTGATGACCATGGAACAAGCTCTTGTTTCTGCAATTTTATTGTACCTGCAACAAATAAAGAAAAAAAAACAATGTAAGAGAAGAGTCTATATTTCAAGCATAGCAGTCTATGCTAATAACTTTGTTATATCAATGTTAATGTTAATCATAGTTTTAAATATTTCACATTAATATTTCTGCTAATAACACACATACATAATCGATTTTTACATGTCTGAAATCGTGAGAACAAGTGGAAGACAGTGGTGTATGTTTTAGGTAGATTTTATTTTGTTTTAGCCCGAAAATGACTGCCGTAATTGCACATGATATATAACAATATGTCAATTATAGATTTGAAGAATTATTTTTTTTAATGACTTTATACAGAAAACAAAGATGAAATCTTCATATTGGGCTTCTATTTAAGCGATATGCACATCAGAACAGATAGAATTGAATTATTTTTTCAAACGTAGAAAGTATAAAGAATAATGACTTTTCACAGAAAACAAAGGTGAAATCTTCATATTGGGCTTCTGTTTGAGCGATATGCTCATCAGAAAATACAGAATTGAACTGTTTTTTTGCACGCAAAAAATAAATAAAAAAGATAATGACTTTAAAGATGAAATCGTTAGATTTGGGTTCATTTACTCTGTACTATTTCAATGGCTGACAGAGATTTGTTTTCAACGCCAATTGGGGTTGCCAGGGCGTGAAAGCCCCGTATGTGTGAAAGTGCCCGTATGACTGCCCCCTCCTATAGCAACTGTTTTTCATTTGTGCAGCTATCTCACTCATACAGCTGTATGTCTCACTTGTGTAGCTATATCTTACTACAATAATTGTCTCTCGCTGTTGTAATTATCTCTCACTGATGCAGCTGTCTCTCCCTTGTGCAGCTATCGTTCACTGATGTAGCTCTCTTGTGCAGCTATCTATCTCTGCTGTAGCTACATCTCACCTGTGCAGCTATCTCTTACTGATGCAACTGTGACATCATATGTGCAGCTATCTCTCTCTGTTATAATGGTTTCACTGTTGTAACTATCTCTCATCTATGCAGTTGTCTCACTTGTGCAGCTATCTCTCATTTATGCAGCTATATATCTCTCACTGTTGTAATTGTGTCTCACTGTTGTAACTATCTTTCTGATTTGTAACTATCTCTCACCTGCCGTGCAGCTATTTATCATATATGCAGCTATCTTTCACTTATGCAGCGGTCTCTATTGTATCCATCTCTCACTTGTGCAGCTATCTCTCCCTTATACAGCTCTCTTAAAGGTATTAAGCACCAATCCTGTTTTCTTGGTTTTGCAACAGTATATATACATATGAACACCATGACGTATTAAAGTCTGACATCGAGCAACAAGAAAAGTTGCTACATTACATAGAAGTTGCACAGTCTGTATAAGATTTTCTCAGTCCATGGCTGCATGTGACGGGTAAACACAGGTAGCGTGAACTTTATTTGACCTCAATTGAGGCTCAAAGTAGGGTAGCACTCTTTGACGTCATTTTGGTACTATTCCAAAGACATTACATTTCATGACGTCATAAGCATATTGCCATGCTCTTATGACGTCATTTTACCTTTCAGTGCCTCTATGATGACACTCCACATAACAATGATGCCAAGAAAGGAGTGTGCTTTCATTTGGGGCCAATATATTATAGGTTCATGTTCAAATAAGTTTTACAGACAATGATGGGGATGCATTTTCCAAAAAGTTTATAGACATGAAAGACAAATACATTTACCACCAATATGTGAATTTTAAACGTTTTTTTCCAAAATCGGTGCTTAATCCCTTTAATGTTGTAACTATCTCACTTGTCACTGTGCAGATATTTCTCATGTCTCAATGCAGCTACCGGTATCTCTTAGTTATGCAGCTATCCCTTGCTGTTGTAGCAATCTCTCACTTGTGCAGCTAACTCTTACTTGTGCAGCTATCTCTCGACCGTTTCTCACACTCGTGGAGCTGGCTGGTTTGTATTTCTCCCATGTAGGCCTCTTTGTTCAAAACCTACTGGAACCCCAATAATTAGGTCAAATTACCAATGTTGTTATTACCAAAGAACCTGAGATTCTTTATAACATACATATATAAAAGCATGAACATGATCAGAGAGGAAGAGTGACGAGATTTGAAAAAAATTGCTGACTAGAACAACTAAATGGCCTTATGGTGCATCAATCTTGTAATGCTGCAAAATAAAAATTACCTCGTCCACTTGAATTTAAAAAAAAAATGTAGGTGTACATCTTTCTGCCATAAAATATAATACAAAGAGATTTTGACACAAAGTTTCTGTCAACCAGGGATTTGGATATACTTAAACTGCCACATCATGGCCAGTCATTTGCACCATAGGAAATCTGAAAAGCTAAGATAGGGTCGAAATGGTGTGACCAATGCAATGTCAATTCTCCCTTTACTCATGTACATGTACAACTAAAGGGATGAAAGCTTATATCACAACCTTGGATGAGATCATTTTTATTCCATGTATAAAGTTATCAATTTTACTTTTATAAACTTGAGGTGTGGATATTTCTGATCTGTACCATCCAATCCTTAAATTCAGCGTTTCAAAACTTAACCTAGCCTTACCTTAATTACTATTTACATGGGTGCTGAGAAATTTTTCTCAGAAGACTGAGAATTGTGCGAGTCACAATTTTGGAGACTGAGGATACGCACCAACGGTGCGTACCATTGCGCCGAAGGCGCAATTAAACTAGGGGGGTACGGGGGCATGCCCCCCCGAAAATTTTTGCCATTTTCTTGTATTTTGGTGCATTTTGGTGCATTCTGAGCAAAAAAATGCATAGCTGATGAAAGTTGCTTACCTGTTGTACTTAGACTTGTTCATAGCTGATAAAAAAAATGCTTACCTGCTGTACTTGTACATGTTGAGTGTTCATTGTTGATGAAAAAAATGCTTACCTGGCTGGGTCAGTTTTACCACAGCAATGTCATTAAGGGTGTGCCTTACCTGATTGATTTTGCATTGTGAGCATGAAATCATTACTACCTTGCTGCTAGGGAAGTCTGGAGCGCTGGTGGGGACAGTTTTACCACAGCTGCCAAGGGACAGTTTAACCAGCACTGTCAAAGGAGTATATTCTAAGTCAAACTCACTTTTGACTTGGATGTGGAGGTGGAGGTGGTGCCATGGCCATCATATAATCCTGTAACAGCAATAAATTTGTATAACCCTGAAAAACAAACAATTTTTTTCATGTGTGATTTGAACTGTTCAATGATATGAGTGCAAAAACAGATTTGGCAAAGCTAATTCCCTAGTTCCTGAAATTAATTTTCTATGGCTATTATTTTTGGTAAACGAATCAAACCAAGCAGGAGTAGATGCACATTACAAAACAATGGTTGAACAATGGTGTACATTCAATTTTATTGTTTCTGGACTTGCCAAGGGTGCACAGGCTCAAAAACTAAGAAGCATATCTGATTTTCTTCTCTAAAAATGCCATGCTTCGTTAACACCGCTGGGTATCAACATGACAGATCAGAGAAGATATTGATTTTTTTTTTAAATCAAAGATGCTCCTAGTGGCCTCCTTGGAACATGACACAGCATGAACATAAACAAGTCAAGTTTTTACCAATGCTCATCCAGTGGTGTGCAACATGATCAATAAATAATAACACTGTTTTTAAAAACTTTGGAGTGTGTGATTATTTTGTGTTTATTTTGCATTCAAATTGTTAATGGCGTGCATGGCTGTGCCATATAATATTTAATTCTAACAAAATAATTTATCTTTAAGTCCTTCTTTTGTAAAATATAGCGATCAATTTAATTGAATGACGGATTATGGGCAGCAGAGCAAGCATTGCTACCCATGCACATGATTTGTATCCATGGCCATGTGTTTAAGATCATGTAACAAAGGAATGTATGATCAATGCCTAAATCAAGTACATTAAAAACAATTTTTCATTTTTTTCTTGGAGAATATCATTTAAGGTCTATAATCCACAATCGGTTTGAAGCATCTGGAGAGAACTTCGTGTGGTCTCGTATATTTCCGTAACTGCCTTCGGCTCTGGGGGATTCCAGGATGAGAGTGAGGCTATGACGTCAGTGGGGGGTATTTCCCATACAGCCCACATGGCGGGCGAACTCGTTTGCATGAAATTTTTAAATACCCAACTCTTTTAATGATAATTCATATTTTATGCCATGATTATATCTAAAATATCTCAAAAAAGCTTGATTATTCTTTGGATGACATTAAATAAAGAAAATATAAATACTTGATACAAGTCACCAGCTGCAAAAACTGAGTCAAACCCGTTTTAACTACAGTTAAAACGGGTTCAATTTAAATAATAAAAAATTAAAACTAGCCGGTTAAGTTTACTTTTTCTGTGCTAAATTAACAAATAACATTACTTTGAACACATTTAAGCCAAAAAAACATAGGTCTGTCCCGGTTTTACATTGTGGATTATAGACCTTAAGGACAAATAAAGGGTTCACTTCAATTGAAATAAATTTATTATGGGCAGCTGATGAAGCATGGCCATGTGCTATGCGGTTATCTAACATGGCCATGTGCTTTGAGATAATCCATGGATTATCTAACAAAAGAATGTAATCAGAGATTATTGTAAAATATAGTGATCAATTTAATTGAATGACAGCTATCAATTTAATTGAATCAGAATGACAGATTAAGGGCAGCAGAGCAAGCATTGCTACCCATGCACATGCTTTGCATCCATCGCCATGTGCTTTGAGATAATCCATGGATTATCTAACAAAAGAATGTATGATCAGAGATTAACCTTAAACCAATTCAAAACAAATAAGTTATTCAGTAGTTCCAGTCTTCAGTACAAACCTGTGTTTAACTTACCAAATGTGTAATCTATTCAATTTGGCTTGAAAACTCTTGATTCCAATCTGATAGTGTTTGTTTGTTTGTTTCAGTCTTATCCAGGTACCACCTGGCAGCTATGCAAGCACAGCTCGACCTTTCCACCCTTCCCACTGTCACCACAAGAATTTTGCCCCCTACATTCCACTTAAAATATTGGCCAGAGAATAACCAGAACAATCAACCCTCTAGGCTTCCTCTATCTACTATTCGTCTAGCTACCTGACCTTAAACCCCTGGCGCATCCCGTGCATACAGGGGGGAAGCACACCCCGACATTCCCTAACCAGGCATATAGCCTTCCCCCCAGTGAAGCTAAACCCCGGGATGTATAGAATTTAGTATTACCACTACTTTACACAGGCGACATAAGCATTATTAAGTTGTTGAATGATGTGACCATATGAAAATACATAATTTTCCCAAGGGTTCCTGATGATCCAGAAAGAGGCGTTTCTTTCCACTTTCCCATCCACCCAAAGGATCCTCGGTGTAAACAATGATGCGATCCAATGCTAGTCTAATTATACTCTGATCCGATAGATTACGGCTCATCCCCTAGGGTCATACTCTCCCAGTCATTCTCCTGCTCTTGTCCTTCACGTATTTGTATTCCCACTCCTCTTCTAATACATCTCTTGTCCCACATTTTCGTCAGCATCTTTTTAACAATCCTCCATTGAGGTTCAGCTGTTCCTCCGTACATACCAAGAATCTGGGCTGTCTTTCCCCTCTCATCTGCCTGTCGCCACTGATCGTATTCCTCCTTGCTCCATATGGCTCGCAGGTCTGTTAATGCCTCCTCCCTCTCTTCTTGGTAAGCCGGGCACTCACTTAAGAAATGGGAGTCATCCTCTTCTGGGGCTTCCACACACAACTCACAAAAGGGTTCTATATCCGGCATCCATCTTGCTGATCTGGCATTCAACCCCAAGTCTCCCGTTCGTGCTTTAAATAAGAGCACAGTACCCTCCCTCCAATCATGATACCTTTCATAGCCATACTTTTGTTTGAGACTATATAGCCTGAGGCTGCTCTTCTCCCTCATACCATCCCGCCATTCTGTAACCATTTTCCTCTCAATCCCACTCTTCACCTTGTTTTTCCACATGCCCGATGCACTCGTCTCATCCAAGTCTAGTTCATAATACACTGCTAGCTCCTTCATCCTAGTCAACCACTGATGTCCTGGCTCTGTGCATTGTACCGAGAATGCCAACTTACACCATCTATCCTCTTCCAACCTGGCTAATCGTCCGTAGTATGCAAGTTGAGCCTGTGCTATCTTATGTTTTATTGGCCACCATCCCAACTCTCCTCGTAGTGCCTCAATTGCCACCCTGGAGCTAGCTCCCAGGATTCTCCGTGCTATACCATTTTGTATTCTCTCCAGACTGTCTAACTCTCCTGGCCCCATTCCTACTACTTCCACTCCATATAAGATTGCAGGCATAGCCACCTTTTCCCACATTTCTTTTCCGATAATGGTCCTGGCTGGAGAGTTTGCTACCATCGCTCCGATTTCCCCAGCCAATTGGTTAGCCTTCTTCAGCATATTACTCTTGTGCTCCACAAAAGTGGCCTTATCACCTTGAACCGTTATCCCCAAGTACTTATAGGAATCTACTTCGCTTATTATGACGTCTCTGTTCCCTCCCTCGGGCAGGACCTCCTTACCCAGTTTCCACTGGCCGCCGTCCGTGTCCTTCCAATTTAGGATAACCTGGCTCTTCTTATCACTAAATGTCATCCTTTTACTTTCTCCATACTCTGCTACTTTGTCCAAAAGGAGCTGGAGCTCCTCTTTTGACTCTCCTAGAACTACCATGTCATCCGCAAAGAACATCACTGCAACTCGCTCATCTCCTATTTTTGCTCCCCATCCTGTTTCCTGTATCCCATCCCCTAGCTCCTTCAGATATAGTGCGAATAGAATGGGGGACATACCGCATCCTTGTTTTAGACCCTCACTCATGTCTACTTTCCCCGTTCTGACCTCTCCGAACTTAACTGTAGCTGACAAATCTTGATACATGGCTTGAATGAGTCGCCTCATCTTGCCTCCATATCCCAGTGCTGCCAATGTATTCCACAGCTCTTCCCGTGACACACGGTCATATGCCTTTTTTATGTCTAGAAAGGCCATTGCTAGTCTGTTCTTTTTCCTCCTATAGGACTCGATGATGTGAGTTAACGTGAATGCCGCATCTGTACTCCTCCAGCCTTTGCGGAAACCGTGCTGTATTTTCCCCAACAAATTCCTCATGTCAACATCCTCCTCCAACCTTTGAGTGAGGATTTTAGTGAAGAGCTTCCCCACATTGCTGTTGACAGTGATGCCTCTGTAATTTGTCAATAGTCCTGGATCTCCTCCCTTCTTCAGCATAGTTACTGACGCATCTCTCCATGACCTAGGAAAGTACTCTATTTGTCTGACCTTCTCAAAAACTTCCCTGAGCTTCCTTTCTAATACACGTCCTCCCTTCTTCAAAAATTCGTTCGGTATGTTATCCAATCCCACTGCCTTTCCATCCCGGAGCTTCCCTATAAACCTTCCTATCTCCTCCACTGAGATCTCACTCGCCAAGTCATCACCTCTTCGGTCTGGTTGTAGCGACCCTTCCGTTCCCCGGTGGTCATCTCGGTAGTGATCCTCATCATACCTTACTGGGATCTGGTCCACTAATCTAGGTGCGTGTGGGACATTGATTTCCCTCACATAGCGCTCCACTTCCTTCGCAATCCTCCCTCTATCTGTGATCTTCCCTAATGGCGTCTTTATACAAGGTGTGGTTATATATCTGGGTTTCCGTCCCCTGACAAGCTGCCATAGCCTTTTTATTTGCCCTGGGGTCTTATCTCCTATCCCATCCACCTCTCGCTTGAGACGAGTCCACTCATCCGCTTTCTTCGCTTCTTGGGCTTCTTGCTTTTTCGTCTTCAATGTCTCCCACTTCCTCTGCTTATCCTCCTCTGATGAGTGCCCCGTCATTGCTTCCTTATATGCCTTATTGGCCTGTCTCTGCTCATATACCTTCACCTCCGTTGTCGCCGAATGCCTTTCTGACCCCTGTATCCTTCTTTTCCTCCTCTTTCCTACTGTGGCTTCGCCTACCCTGTGTAGTATCTCCTCTAGGTCATCCACTATTGCTTCCACCTGTGCATTGCCTTCCTTGTCAGTATGGGCCATGTGGACATCCCATTCTTCTAGCTCTACCTCCAGCGTTCTTCGGAAAAACGGCCAATCAGTGTCGTCATCTATCCTCCATCTATCCTCCTGCCCCAGCTGATGCTTGCTCATTGGTGGTAGAAGCAGGTCTACCCATATGAGGTTATGATCCGAGTCTACTAAGTGGTCTCCACTGTCATCTACCTCCATTTGTACCATGGCCTGTTTAATGTTGTCGCTCATCAGCACCAGGTCGATGGCTGACTTTTGTAGTCCTTGCATCCTTGTCCATGTACCTCTGCACTCCCTTGTCCCATTCATCAAAGACAACCCCGACGAGCTAATGAAGTCAAGCACTTGTTTACCCTCTGTGTTTACCTCTGTCACATTGTTGGGGATCACCTGGCCCACATGTCCGTTGAAGTCACCCATAAGAATAATTTCCCATCCTGCCCCTTCCAGAATATTCACCTGCCTTGCGACCTTGTCCAGTATCCTCTTCCTTGTCTCTGTATCCCCACTGACATATACTACCCCAAGAGCGATATTCCAATCTCCTGTAATCATACCTCTCCAGTCCCATTCTGCATCTATTCCATCCCCGCAAACTCCTTCCTGCAGCAGCTCCTCATCTAATGTGAAGGTTTGAAGGGACTGCTTGCTGTACATACCCACTCCCCCACTAGCGAACTCTCTATCTCTATGCTTACCCTCAACTGGTCGACCAAGAATGCTGACTGTTTCTCCCGCTTTCAACTTAGTTTCCGTGAGTGACATCACATCCAGCTGTAGGTCCTTAGTTATCTGCTCCAGCTGACTCCTCTTCTTCGCCAACCCTCCTTGTACATTCACATACCCTATTCGAAACCTACTAGATCCCCTTCGTCCCCTATGAGTTCTTGTCCTGGATCCCCCCCTCTTCGTTGTCCCAACCGCTTCTTCCAGGGGGGCTGTCTTATGCGGTCCATTTCTGCTTACGCTCCTATCTGCAGCTCCCCTCCTCAGTTTAACTCCACCAACTCGTACGCCTTACCCACTGCCGCTGCATATACTCGGGTACCCGCCCCGGCCTTCAGGTGTAGGTCATCCCCCAAGAGTTCTACTGCTGCTCTCTCTCCCCTCCAAAAGTTTTGCAATGACACATGTCTCCATCCATACTCTGCTAGCAGGTCTCTGAGCCCTTTATTGAATTCCCGGATACTGTTGTTTGCTACCTCCCCTTTGGACGGGCCCCGCGGCAGTACCTCGGCCCACATCTTCACCTCAACATGTCCAAAGAGGTCCTCGTAAATTCTCAGTGTCTTCCTGGTGTCCTCCAAGATACTCGCACTCCTCCCCGGCCGGTTCCTGGGAAAACAATTTGTCGCTAGGTTGACCAGGATGGCGTCTGGAACCACCGCGTCTCCTTTCCCTCCCTTCACCTGCCACTCCTCTATCAGCACTCGTCCATCCGAGAGGGAGGCGCCTGACGTTGCTCCAATTCCCACCGACCAACTTCCTGGCATCGCCTGAGCTAACAATTTTCACAGAAGATCTTGAAGAAGGATGCTGAGATGTCTCGAACATCCAGTGTTTAAAATTCGCGCTAAATGTTATTTGTGGTATCCATTAAAAAGCGAAAGATAGAAATGTAGAGTCGCAATATTTTTCGACCAATAAGAATTCTCGTATTATGCCGTGTTCGGCTTCATTTGTCTCGGCCAATCAAATTCCGTCTTATACGCTTTGGAATTTCAAGATGGCGTTCAATCGCTACGATGTTTTAGCGATGGCCTTCAAAGGTAAAATTTGTACTGTGCATTAGATTTTGGCTTTAAATAAATGTTTTAGCGTTACGTCGCGATGGACACTTTGGAAATCCAAGATGGCGCGTGTTCTTCGCTACGATGTTTTGTTGATAATTTGCGTACTAGATTTTGGCTTTAAAAATACGTCCAAAGACGGAAGATTTTAGTCCGAACTCAAAAGACGGAAGATTTTTGCCCAAAGACGGAATTCCGTCTCAAGACGGAGCCTCAGCACCCATGTATTTATGCCCAAATCTGAGGTCACTTGTACAAAAATCCAAAAAGCATGTGATCCAATTGAGGGAATGATGGAAATCAATAGTGTCCCATACAATACTATAATCCTGTGCTCAGTAGGGTGTGAAAATGCCTTGTGGTTCTTTGCAAATATTATGAGCAATTAAACACCAGGGGGTGCAAAATATGTAAGTTTCCAAGGGAATGCTATTATTTACAGGGTGTTCCACCACCCAACCACTGGTTTTTCTTATTTCTCTTGGAACACAATTTTCAACTCCATCAAAGAAATATTTTTAAAAGGCGCAAGGCAAAGTTTTCACTTTTTAAAAATGCTTTGCTATCTAATCATATAATCGCAAAGTTCTTTTGGTCTTTATTTTTTTATATTTGATTTTTTTTCCCAAAAGGTGGCCAAAAGTAAAAGTTTTGTTCGCAAAAGGTATATACCAGTATATCCATAACAGAAATCGGTAAATGTAAATGTAAGTTATGTAAAAAGATATATATATCCTGTCAAAAAAGGATATCTCCTTTCCTGTGACAAATGATTTTTATGACCTTTTCAGTGTTGTGGCACTCTTTTAATCAATTGTTAGACATGTAAATGGAATACACCAATATAATACCTTAATGCCAATTTGGTATATGGTAAAAGCTTAATAAACATAGGCATCAGAGATGCCCTGGTAACTTACTGTACAACATTCGCTCCGCACAATATTTGTGAACAAAACGTTACCGACACCAAGATAGATTGGGTAAAAAAATATAATAGTGCACATCTACTCCCGTTGATAGCATATGTGTGTCAAGTCTCATGAAACTGTCATCATTTACTCCAGAATTATTGAGATAATGGGCCTGTGACTTTGAAAAGTAGGTGAAGGTCACTGTCCATCAAACTCATCTGGGGTCTTCACCAAATGCTTTTGTGTCAATTCTCATGAAGCTGCCATCGTTTGTTCTTGAGTTATTGCAATGACGTAAATTTGATATAATTGTCCCTGTGACCTTGAAAAGTAGGTGAAGGTCATGTTCCATAAAAAAGTCTGAGGTCTTCATCATATGTGTGTCAAATCTCATAAAGCTGCCATTATTTGTTCTTGAGCTATCATGATTCTTGGGATTTCACATAATTGTCTGTGACCTTGAAAAGTAGGTGAAGGTCACTGTCCATCAAACTCATCCAGGCTTTTTACCAGTTGATTATATGTGTCAAGTTTCATAAAGCTGCCACCATTTGCTCTCGAGTTATAGCAATGATGAGGATTTCACATATTTGTCCCTGTTACCTTGAAAAGAAAAGTAGTTGAAGGTCATGTTTCATTGAAAAAAGTCTGAGGTCTTCACCAGATACTTATGTGTGTCAAATCTCATAAAGCTGCCATCATTTGTTCTTGAGTTATTGCTATTCTTGCGATTTCACAGAATTGTCTCTGTGACCTTGAAAGATAGGTGAAGGTCACTGTCCATCGACCTCGTCTGAGGTCTTCACCAGATGCTTGTGTGTCAAATCTCAGAAAGCTGCCATCTTTGGTTCTTGGGACATTAAAACAGAGCATTTACTGGCCCGAACAGCGGATCTGGTGGCTCTGGGCCACCGGGTATGACAAGTCCGGGAATAGAATCACATGCATTTACAGTCACAATGGAAATATGAAGTTTTATAGCTTAAGTCCGTACATAAAGTATGCATTATTGAGTATCTGAGCACATTGAAATAAAATCAAAATTACATGTTTTTCAAAATTACTGCACAATTCCTTCAATGTGCAAAATTTGTTGGAGGAGTGGTCATAACAACACAGATAACTTAAGTTCAGGACTAATTTAACCAAAATATTTTGTGCCTTTGGAAAGATGACCAAAGACCCTATCATAATCCATTTATGCTGACCACAAATTCATATCCAAATCTTTAAAAGCATTTGTTACTTTACTCAGGATTATGTTCTATTATTTCCTGAAAATCAGTCAATATTTTGAATGTGCAGCTGACCAGCCCGTGGCCTTTGAAAACATGGAATGAATGAGACTTTGTTTTCTATGAAAAGGTTTAATGTGGGGAACAAACATCAAAAGACACGATAGACTACTCCTAATCAAATTAAGACAACAAACAAGATTTAATTATATATAGCATAATTTATTTACATCAATGTATTTTACATTAAAATTGGTGATACATCTCCAGGATCTTATCTTTTTTGAATTTTATAAATTTTTCTCATTATTTGGCCCTGAAATAGTAAAATGAAATGATATCAATAAAAATCTTGAAAGAAACTATTTAATCTTATCTAATAGAGAAAATATAAAAATAAATAGGAACATAAAATTTCTTTTCAGTTTTTATTTGTCTGTTATTTGGCAGCTTGAAATTGCAGCATTTGGTCAATAAAAAATTATCAGCCTTTGCAAAGTGTAATGAATATTTACCTTTATTTTCCTAATGTAGCAGACTGTTAATCTTGTGCTGGAGGTTTTGGAAATGACATTTGGGCAATGGCATATCCAACATAAAATACAGCTCCGACTGTGGCCAACATTGTGAAACCATACAAGCCACGGTCACGACCTGCTAGTTTCTGCCATACTAACAAACCATCATTTGTCTGAAAATGTCAAGCTCAACTGTAATCCAAAGGATAACACCAAGGTATATCAAGAAAGATCACATCATAAGTTATGTGGTTTTTTAAATAGGTTTAAATAGGCTAGGAAAAACAAATATTTTCGAATCCTGTTCTGCCAGTACCAAGTCAAAAATGTTTCAAACCTTTGGATGTGGATTACTGAAAATTGACGAGTTTTAGGCATCACTTTGATATAATTTAGAATGATAAGATACTAATAAATAAATACTAAAATGTGAAGAATTAAATTGATTATGATAGGGCCATGGATGTTTCATGTTTGTGATAACCAATTTCAGATAATTTTGTTATATTAAACCCGATTGCACTGCAATTGTTAAATCAATATGTTGGTATCTGACCTGATAACCAAGCATTTGTACTATCTGCTGCAGTCTCTAAAGTGCATTTGGATTCTGCTGTTTGTTTTAAAGGGATTAAGCACCAATTCTACAATTCGGTTAAATTGAAAGCTTAGCCACATATGAACATCATGACAAATTAAAATTATCATAGAGTAATAATATAAGTTACTATAAGACATAAGAGTTGCACTCCCAGCACAGGTCTGTCTGAGCCCTAAGCTGCACGTGACGGGTAAACACGGGTAGCGTGAACTTTGTTTGACCTCAATTGAGGCTCAAAGCAGGGTAGCACTGTTTGACGTCATTCTGGCACTATTGAAAGGACAATAACTTTGATGACGTCATAAGCATATTGCCATACTCTTATGACGTCATTTTACCTTTCAGTGCCTCTATGGTCACACTCCACATAAAAATGACGCCAAGAAAGAAGTGTGCTTTCATAAGGGGGCAATAGATTAGGGTCTTGCTAAAATAGAATTAACAGGCAAACATAGGGATGCATCAATAAAATAGAAAATAGACAACAAAATTGACATCATTTATCACCAATATGTGAATTTTAAACGTCTTTTTCAAAATCGGTGCTTAATCCCTTTAATCTACAGATAAAATTCAAGATGAAGCCCACTCCCTCCCCCTCCTTCCATGCCAATGACATAAATAGAGATAACAATAAATAGTCTATTGTGTGCCTTGTATTTTTCCACATGTGTTGTCATTTCTTCCCACATTGTAGTGGCCTCATTGGAGAAGACACACAATATGTAAGATTCTGCTGAAATAATGCGTTTTCACAGTATACATCATACCTTTCAATAGTTTATTCTTAGCACTGATGGTTCAAATGTAGGTCAACATGTCATCCAATTAGGATAGCTTAAAGTGTATTTGCATACAAACTGCTGTATTGAGTAAACTAGCAACACTAAAGAGATTATAGTGTGATGTGTAGTAGGTAAAAGGATCACTTCTCTACTTAAAAGGATCACACCACACAGTCTTTCTTGCAATGGAAATTTCCTTCTCTCCAAAGCCCTTTTGTCAACCGGAAGTTACCTTTCAGTTCTTCAATGAAACTGAATGTGACCTTTTTTCAACAGGATTCAAAAAATTGTTTTCTTAGCCTATACAACAAAATGAATAACATATATTTAGGATAAATACCAGAGCATATGAGTAAAGATTATTTTTTTTAATTTAATAAAAACAATCTGTTAATGTACTTCATTGCTTCATTTTTTTACTAATAGCTTAAAGGTATGCATGTCAAGACTTACTCCCATTTTACTTTGGATTCCCATAACTTTTTTATATGTAGATGATGTAGGGACATTTCCTCCTTTTGTATCAAGAGCAGCTGCTGATGAGAATGCAGCAGGTGCCTCAACTCGGGCTGCACGGGTGGCACTGGTGTCAAACTGGAAAGAAGCCACCTCTGCTACTTCAGCCTGCAGACCCTGTAACAGTGCAATCAAATATAACAGGACACACTCTCTCCCATCTTAAATGTCTTGTTATTTTCAGATGTAGTTCTTTTAAGTAAAACAAACAACTTAGAGCATTCATGAAACCACAGAGGTCACAGGCAATTTTACAGAGGTTTGGGATAAACTTAAATGATATGTGGCAAACTACCTCACTAAAATCAATCAAAATACAATGACCATGGTTATTGTGTTTTGCTGAAAGTGCCAAGTACTGCCTGTACTCTTTTGACCACCAGGTGGCCACATGTATACAATCGTGTTACCTCTATTGTGACTTGTCCGGGTGTTAGGCCTAGTGGTGGGCCGATGATCGATTATAATCGATTACCAGTCAGTTTAGGTTGTGAACCAAGCAATCGGTAGCAAAAATGTCAAATCGATTATTATCGGAATGAATTTGTCCGGTTGAAATGTAATATTATCAAGCAATTCTCGCTAAAATGAGCATAAACTTCTGTGACTCACAATGTTTTGAATACGTCCTGCCATCTTGTCTTCTTGTCTCGCCGTCCGTGACTTTGTACGAGAACAACAATGGTGGACAGTACTGAGACTGAGGTCGAGCATGAGCGTACAACACGCCTATGGTGCGCACCTTACATCACACTTAACGAACCGATTATTAATCGATAATTGGTTGGTTTGGCCAAAGCGATCATCAGTTTGGAAAATATAACCGATTCCCACCACTAGTTAGGCCTGTACCATTGGACAAACATTAATGGATAAACAGGGCTCTGTAAGCCAAATCACTCCATTGTCCCAATTTTGGGTGCCCCACTGTTAGAAAGACTTTACTATGCAGGTGATTGCACAAAATCACTGGTCAGCTAAACAAAGTTTGTTCGACAAAGTCTCCAATGGATGATTTGGATTTTAGCAGAAGACTCGTCCACTTTCAAATGACACAGAAATATATGTAGGGGAAATATGATGGGTAATAACTTTTGATTGCAAAGTTTAGGGTATAAACATTTATAACAAAGAAATTTTTCCGGACAAGCCTTGCGTTTGATGTTGAAAAGAGAAGTACAAGACTTGGTGAAGACCTGTTGCTGGGAATCGAGTTCTACCAAGCAAGGAGTTAGACACCATTGCTAAAGTTACCCTTTTGCTCCAGTAGTGTGGGTCACTCAAGGGTATGGTATCTAGCAAGGCCGAGGAGTGTTCTTTCAAAATTGACAAAAATGTTACTCTGAGGAGCTGGATTCACTTGTGAATTCAGCTTAGTTTACTGTTAAACATTTCCTTGGTAGGAATCTGAATATCTTTGATTTCACTACCCTCCATTACAGGACTTCTCTCCCATATCAGTCCCTGCCTCTAAAGGTATAAAGATGTGCACAGGATTGGTCGCAAGTCATTAGTATCAGAGATATTTAACAGAGATTGGAAACAAGCTAAAATTCTGCATTATCGCTCAGGCGAACTGAACTTGTGGTGGCACCACCGTCACCAGAGTAAATACTACATGTAGACCTATAACACGGACCTGAATCCAGATTCACAGACTCGTATAAATATGTCTTTTTTGCAAGAAATTATTACGAGAACTACTTACTTTTCACATATCTATGTTAATCACACAACAATGACATCAAGAGTGGAAGAATTTGGGTAATAAATGCAAAACTATTTATCGCTTATCCACAACAGTTGCATGACTGAGCTGCACGACTGAGCTGCATGGTACACCTAGTGGCAGACCTGCTGTTTCCAATCTCTGTTTAAATATCTCTGTCAGTGTGTCACACAAATCTGGCTGTCCACTGATTACTATACCCAAAGACATTGTCAAAATAGACTTGAAATCCACTGTTTCCAGAAACATCACGCACTGCCCATCCAATTTAACTCTCGACTCCATTAGATTTAGAACTTGACTTCCGGCAACTAACAATCAAACAATTATGTACCTTTTATATGAACATAAGATGTCAGTCCTGTTTGAAAATATTTCTTTGTTTTTTCTTGATCTCAGCATCATTTCGCCATTGTTTACGAGTTTGCGCAAAGATGTGAAAGTGGGTCAGTTTATTCATGGGAGTGGCAGCAACAATCTGGAAACTCCACAACATTGTGGTGCCTCTGACGTCACAAAATGTTTCTCCCTTTTTGTTTCCATGACGTCATGACTTGGACTCTTCTAAATACCACTTCACATTGTCAAGTTTGATATCGGGTAAAACCTGAAGAAAAAACACTTCAGAATTCACACAGATTTGCATTTTTAGACATTGTGACTGAGAAAGACAGTGGCATGGGTCATAACGGCAACAGTCAATCGCTGGAGTTCGAGTTCATTTAGTAGGGAAACTTCAATATGATGGGCAGTCCGTGGTGTTTCTAGAAACAGTGGATTTCAAGTCTATTTTACCTAGTATAGCAACCATATACCGAAATCATGGGCCAGAGGCCCATGTACGGTATAGACTGGACTCTCTATTTTTTCTGGTGATCTAGAAGCAAAATCTGGAATTGGGCATTTTTGCAAATTCTGCATGTACCTGTATCATATTTTTAGTTATTAATTTAAAATGGGCTAAAATTGTCTCTATTTCTTTCCTACCTTCTAGAGTTGGTATCTGTTAAAGGTTGAAAATATTCTTATTGCATTTGAGCAACCCTGGCAAAGTAAAGTTGGCAGCCATGTTACATTGTTTACTATTACAAGTTATCTCACTATATTTTTTCTCGAAAACAATATTTTTTTTTTATAAGGTTGCCTTGAAATAGTTTTTTTAAAAATAACAATTACATGTTGCAGACAAATAAATGTACAAGATTTATAATAATTAAAAAAGTAGGAGTGTCTTTCTTTTGTCTTAGGCTTGACCCCTTTGTGATCCTTTTGTCTCAGGCAACCCACTTTTCATGGTTGACTACTTCTATACCATGATGCACCATTCATTATGGCAGTAGAATGATACAATTTTCTTAATCCAGAGGATATTCTAATTATTATATATATTTACTTCACCAATACCTATGGATATCAGTGAAATAAAAAGCTGTGAAGATGACATGGAATGAAGTGCCCAAAACTTGGCAAAAGATTGGACTCAAAACTGCAGGTGTGACATTGTTTTCACAATTTAAAATTAGCGCCTTCATTCCCGAGGCGCACTCCCGTGAAATTAGTACACAAGTCGTCAGTACCCTTCTCCCAGGTCGGGGACCTGCAAGGAGGAAAGGGTACTGATTGCCGTACTAATTTTACCAATGTCTTTGGGTGTAGATTACTGAAAGACTATAAATCGATTTGTTTTGTACTGGCATTTGTACTGATTCGTCAGTTTATGTGTCAGACACCTGATTGCAGTTTATGACCTGATGTTGGTCAATTCTGATTTGATGATATTTTGTGAGGCTTGAGGAACTTAGGGAATTTAGTATGAATTACCTTTAGCATCAATGAAGTTCAAACGAAGACCTTCACAAATTATCGCTCATACGTTTTAGGCTTGTTCGAAGCGTTCTAAAAATATGGCGATTTTGTCTAATGGACATATTTTATTTTCATATATCGCATACTTACAGCTGGGGCATATGCTGCCCTTTGTGATGAAGGTGCCAGGCGACCGGCGAAGCTGTTGAATTTGAAGAAAGACATCTTAAACGACAAAGTGCCTCTCTGTCTCTGCCTCTGCCTCTGATCTGACTCTGTCCCTGCCCTTCAGCAAAGCCTCAGAGCCTCGGCCTCACGTACCTGTTTCCGTGAGAGGGCGCTTCACGGCAAAGCTGTCATTCGTGGCCTACTTTTGCTCCTAACACCAGCAGCGCAGCGGGATGTTTATTGTGGCGATGGTTGCTAAGATCAACATTCACACGTAGGGTACAGTTTTCCTCTGGAAACCAGGTGTTTATTACCCTTTTAAAACATCAGAACTTGGGAGAGACGATAGCTAAGGAAGCTGAGGACAAATAATGTCGTATCTGGAGGAGTATGTTAGTGATTCCACCTTACCGTCAATCAGGAGGTCAAGGTCTGGGGTTTTGGAAGGTACGAGCAGAACAGCAAGAATAACAACCATTGAAGATGGCTTTTTGGATGGTGCTGATAATACAAGGAGCACCCGTGTGCGAATATCATCAGCAGGGGCCAGGCCGACCAGCCCTCTATTCCACCAAAGGTCAACTTCGCCAAATAGCATGCACAGGAAACAAATTTTGGAGGCAAGTTTCATGACATGAGTGTGTCAGAGTAGTAAATTTCCAAAATTTACTCTTCACTTCAGACTTTTTGGAGGCCAGTCACCACCCCATGTTGTATTGGCATGTCACAACTGGTTTTGCTCCGTCTTTCAAGTTTAGAATCCTCTAGTCAGTTTTTGTCTGTGGATTTGCCATCTGCCTAATATCTCTTCAGATTTTGAGAGTGATCAGTATTTGATTTATTTATTTGTTTATTTTTATCTTATTTTTTATTTATTTATTTTTTTTCAAAGATTCAAACAAGTTAAAAAACCATCATGTAAGTTTGATCTTTTAACACAAATATTGTGCTTTACCATTAAACTTGGTGATTCTTCTATATTGAAATTTAGATTTACCACAGTGTTTAACTAAAATATTGAACTTTCAGCTTCAAGACCAAGTAAATTTATACAAAGCAGAACTATTAAAGAGGGACAATTTGATCAAACAATTAACCAGGTAACGTATCATTTCATTGCATTATACTATTTGAATCATGAAAAGTACATAATGGATAATAATTTGATTTCTCTTTATTAATTCATCTTCCAATGATTGGTCTTATATGGTCATGGTCATATGGTTTTACATCCTCCGTATTTCTAATGATGAGGTTTCTTAACCTCTTATGGACGGGAAGGACATCAATGTCCACCACCAGCAATGGACGGGAAGTATGTTGACGTCCCCATTGTTCTGGCTTAATGATGTCATTTTGTAACATTCCCTTGGGCAGCAACTTGTTACAATGTAATCATAATAATGACGTCAAATTGATTGGATCATGAACTTTTGACCAGCACTTCATTGAGCATATTGAATAACCATGGATATAAATTTATCAATTTAATATATAGATACACTAGTCCAGAAAAAAATTGGTTTCCTGCCAATCAACAAAATTTGGATAGGCTTGTCCATTAGGGGTTTTAAAAGTAAGAACAAAAATGAGAAATACCCGGTAAGCATTTGCTTTGGTTATCATTAATATAAATGTTAAGTATGTTTATTTCAATATTTTCAGCTTGGACACAGCCAAAAAAACAACGATTGAATTTTCAACATCCAATGTAAGTGATACTAAGTCTTTCTCCTCAATATTTGTTCCATAGTTAATGACAATATATTCCCAGTTTTTATCATTGTTATCAAAACTTACACTGGTACTGAACTCAATTTTGTTATAGATTTTATAGATTATAGATTTTATCATTCAATACATTTTAATGAAAAGTATGAAATCATATTGATATCTGGCTAAATTATACATGTCTAAATTGCTGTCTTTTTAAAGCAAAACAGATGATGTATGCATTGATAATAATAATACTGATACCACACTTTGTAACTACACAAGTTGACATTGTACATTGTTTTAACTTTGTTCATACTTTGTGGGAAGCAGCAGCTTGTTCATTAGCTATCAGCTTGAACAGATTTTCGCCTTTGGTGACAGCAATAATCTGTGCATAGTGACAGAGATATTTATATCTGTGATGTAGTGTATATTGAGATAGTTGCTTCCCAGTTATAAATAATTCATCTGTGTTGATCAGCCAATAGATAAGTACTTTATATACAAAGTGACAAGCTTATTATCCAAAAAATGATTTAATTTATGCCCAGAGACAAATATAGTACACCAGACCATCTACAGCAAATAATTTCCCAAATTTAAGTTAAAACCCACAAATTCATTCCCTCATAGGCACAAAGTGTTAACAAAAACATAATTATCAGCATCTCTTCTGATGGATCCCTAGCCACATCTAAATGAATGGTTTTAGCTTTGTAATTTGAAATAAATGAACATATGCCAACTATTTCTGGAGTTATGTGATGTTGAAATGCTGACACATAGTGATCACTGTTTCCCGCCATTGTTTAAATTTAATTTAAATCTTGTAAATAAACTGTTTATTTTAATTGTGAATATCTAAAATTAAAATGATCCATTATTTGGATAACTTTTCATTATATTACAGTTACAGTCATTGCATAGATCATTTGAAATGAAAATATCATGATTGGGAAATGATTAGATGTATTTTGGGAAATGATCAGATGTATTTCTGAAATAGAGTTTCATTTGTTTGTTGGGATTATAATATTGATAATTTTTATACTTTAAAAATGGAAGTGCAAATTGTGTTACATCTTTTCAAAAGTCAGTGATTCAATCACTTTACAAAATTTCTGAAAACAAAATATTCTGGAATGTGTGCATGAACAAAAAGTGTTTTGAGCAAACCTTTATGGAGAACACATGGTATATAACGGTTGTGATTGAGTCGAGATCTACAGGCAATAACATAAAGGAAAATACTTGGATTCTTGATAACGTAGAGTAACATACTCTTGTGTCAGATATAATATCATGACTTAAACGCTTTTTTATTCATTTTGTTCAGCTTTACAGAATCATTTATCAGTACATAATATTCCAGACAATGTGTTTGTTTTCAGATAGAAGAGGCATATAACACAGAGAAGGCTGCAGCTCTAGCAGCTGCCCGCAGTGATGTTGCTGCCCTCCAGACCAAACTGGAACGTCTTCAAACCGAGGTTAATATCTTATTTAAAGCTTGGTTCTTTGTTTTACCATGATCACTATCAATTGATTCATTATTATGTTGAATATTAAGAAGAATCTAGTAACAAATACAAGATACTTATTGTCCCCTGACCATCAATGTTAGAGGCATACCAATATTTGAAAAAAAATAGAACCATGTGAATGAGCCCATGCCTGTACATTGCTGTACTGAATGTTATCTTGACAGGTAACTAGATCAGAAATAAACGATCAGGAAAGAGCTTGTTTTTCCATTAATGCCTTGATAATAAAATTTTGATTGCAATGTTGAGGTGTCAATTTTTCCCTTTGACATGGATCAGAATGAGACATTTATCTGTGATTTCAATGAGTCATTATCTCATTGTCTCATGTCAAAAGATCCCTTGCTTAGCTTGATAAAACCTGGCATGTAATTCCAATTTCTTTGAAATTTTAACAGACATTATCCACAATAATATCTTGGAGGAGATCAAATGAACTTTCCATGACCTCTCAAATAAGGTCAATCCAAATGATTCAAACAGGGAATTCCTGTTGGGGCTCAAACTCATAACTCAGTTAAGGTACCATTCCCCAACTGGGGCACCTACTGACCTTGGTTTCAATCATCTGTGTTTATAATGACTGTGTGACAAAGATATCATATTTGTTACACAGCTTAGTGTATTGCCTTTTACCCTCAGACCTTCACCTACTTTTCAAGGACACAGGGACAATTATGTGAAATCCCAAGAATCGTAATAACTCTAGAACAAATGATGGCAGCTTCATGAGACTTGACACACATAAGCATCTTGGGAAGACCTCAGACTTTTATGGAACATGACTTTCACCTACTTTTCAAAGTCACAGGGACAATTATTTGGAATTCCCATCATTGTGATAGCTTGAGAACAAATGATGGTGACCTTCACCTACTTTTTAAGGTCACAGGCTCATCATATCAATAATTCTAGAGTAAATGATGACAGTTTCAAGATGCTTGACACACATATGCTATAAACAGGAGTAGATGTTCACTATTATGTTTTTGTTTACCCCTGCATCAATTTGACTTGGTGCAGTGATGTTTTGTTCACAAATATTGTGCGGAGCGAATGTTGTACAGTAAGTTACCAGGGCTGAGAGTTGATGCATCTCTGATGCCTGTGTTTTTTGGTTGCTATTGGTTTCATTCTACCTCAAGTTTCCCTGGAACCATCCTTGTTACAAAAAAAATGTAGCACAAAATGAAATATACCATATGATTACATAAGTATATACTGATGGTTAAAGAGAAAGTATTAAAGCATTTTTTTGTAAACATTTCAGTTGCGAGAGACAAAAATTCAGGTAGATATTCGTGAAGAGAAGATCCGTGAATTGAGATTAGAATGTGAGACAGCAAAGGAGGCTGAGTCCCAACATTCCTCAATGGTTTCCTCTATGAGGCAAAGAATTGTGGAGTTTGAGACCAAATATGGCAACCTGGAAGGGGCTGCAACAAGGGGTGAGGTGGCTGTCTCCACTCTACAAATGCAGCTCAGAGAATCTAATGATAAGATACTGGACTTGGAATCCAGACTCAGGTATATTAAACCAATATTTCACATTTATCCTTCACATCAACCAATGATCTCACTTCTGCTTTATGTACATTATTACTAGCCAAATAATGCAGAGTTCATGATTTGTATCACTGACAGAAATGTACTATTGTAGGCTTTATGTGAGTGAGAAAGATAAGATGATGACACAGGTGTCGGTGTGGGAACATAAATATAAAGAGATCATTAGTAAATTCTCCAGCATCATTAGTATAGACATAGGAGTGGACACAGACATTGAAACAATCATAAGCAAGGTATATGCAATTTTTGTCAAGAATAATACTTGAGTATGATCAATTTCCTTTTATAATTTTGACTTGTTTTCCTCCATGGCACTAGCATAAAGATGAATCTTTGAACAGATATTTTTTGTTGCCAGATAAATAGTGACTACCATAAATGAAACAAATTGTACATAAAATATAGGAGTTTATTAACATAAATGGTATGTTATTCCATCAGTTCAACTCAATGGTCCAGGAGAATTCTACCCTGCGCTCTAAACTATATACCATGAAGGAATATGTGGGTAATGCTGAGGTTGAAACCAAGGCATGCCGGGAAACCATCACCCGCCTGGTGGCCGAGGCTGAGAAGGAACAAGCTGCAGCCACTAAGTTCTCCTTGGAGATTGACCAACTCACACTGGTGAGTACAAATTTATTTGGAAGAAAATTAATCATTTCGCATTTGTCAGTTTGGTTTATTGATGGATCCAATGTTTGACCTGGCTGTAATGTGACTATGAATGGAAAGCATTTCATATTTTGTATTATACAGCATCACCTTGGCAGGTTGATGCAAAGAATATGATTCTATTCACTGGAGCAATGTTTCACTTTCAGGAGCGTGACACTGCCCTCTCAAAGAAGAGTGAGTATGACCATGAACTGATCACTCTGAGGGAGCGGCTTGAGTCGACACAGAGGGCATGGCAGGCGACCCGCAAGGAACTGGAGGACAAGGAGCTGCGGTTTGCCACTATTGACCGTGAGGTGCGGGATTCCTCCATGGCAATCAGAACAGTTGAGCTGCAGATGAAGGGTTTCATAGAGCAGTTGGCATCCATATTGTCTGTGGATGGACTGCAGCCTGTACAACCCTACGAGGAAGCAATCAGGGACCGGGTTAAGGCAATGGCACTTGCCCTCAAGGACAAATCTGTGGTATGTTTTATTTAAAGCTATCATGGAATGGATATTTATTGCCACCTTTTCCATTTTTTTACTGCCACCTTTCTGTCCATCAATTCAGACTTTTTATTTGGTTTTGCAATGTTTAAATAAAGACTTTTTGATCACTTCATCCTGCAATTATTACTATGGACACTTCATTTACCGATTTGTATACTGGTCTCTAATTGGTATAAATTATGCTCAACATCTCAACCATTGTCTTGGCTGCTGTGATTGGTCAGAGATCTGGATGTGTGTTGAACAGTCATATCAAGATATTGATATTGAGGTTCTCTATTGAAACCTTCAGAAGTGGTATTCATTAAATTTTGTCAACTTTATAGACCATAGAAAATGGCAAAGATTTTTCATATTTTGTATTTTGAAATGATTTTTTGACTTCTGATTATATTTTTATGGGCAAAAACCTCTGAGAAAATGGTAAGTTTTCATGAGGTTTCAATGAAAGCTTTAACTTCAGAGTAAAATGTGTACAATGATAGTGCATTTTCATTAGACTGGATAGATCTATTGTTTGACATTTACTATACATAGTTTTCTGTATTAAGTTCTCATTATTTAACGTTAATTTATACATTCCAAGATTTAGTTGACACCATGGGAGCAGGAATAATCAGATGCTTTGTTCTCAACACAGAATGGTGATATAAAGAAATCATAATTCTGACAGAAATACATAACCAATCTATTGATTTTAAATTCAAATATTAAAGGGGGAGTTCCTAATAATCTAACCTTATTTTTTTTTAACATGTAATGAAATATATGGTAATAAGATATCATATCACACACTTCCTACATTAATCTGGCCAACTGTTTATTTACAAAGTGGATCTTTGTTGTGGCAGCAGGCTGTCCTGGAAAGAATGGTCGGGTTCGGGAGGGTAATAAAACTTCGGGAGATTATACGTCACGGGTGTAACTCCTTATCCCGGGAAACTGGGTCTCACAATGGTGGGTGAAGCTGGCCCCTCACCATGTACTCAAAATAAGCTGCCCTAAATGTCAGGGGAATTGTGTGTTATAAATATTTGCAACAAAAGTAATTGACAAGGGATCAATGTTTTCAATTCCCCAAAAATTGTGGCAACAAAAGTTTGAAATACACAAAATATGCAGGTTTGAAACACAGCCAGGGTTATCTATGAAGAGAACATTTTGTTCTTGAGTCAGAATATGGTAACAGTTGGGCCTGAAACAATGACTACCAGAGGTTCCCTAGGCTAAAATGAACTGTAATTCTTATTAGACCACATCACAAACCTAGTGATGATTAGATTAGCTGAACAGAGGTCATTTCACAATCCACAAAATAGAGGAAAGAAGTTCTAGACAAGTCTCCACTACTGATGCCATGATCAAGTGGCAGTGTCAGAAACACTAGGCTGAGACTAAGACTAAGCCTACTAGGTCAGGGTGCTGAAATGAGAGGTGAATGTAGATACCTCAGTGATTCAATGTGTTGTCCCCAGGAAAACATTTACCAAAATATTGTCAAATTTAAAGAATTTAAAAACCTCTTTTAACAATAATTATTTTATATGAACATGTTTGTGATATGCAAGTCTTTTCAAGATTTTAAACTTTGAGTATATACTTTGTGGTCCATACAAATGACTGAAAAATAAGATAAGTTAAATTGCATGGCCAAGGTTCGGTGTTTTGTTTTCATAATTGTTAATTGGCACAGTGTGGTATGTTGTGTCAGAACATACTATTTGCTATCATAACATAAATACTATTTTGATTTGTTGAAGATCATCCCCACTGTCAGACTCTTCTCAATCACAGTTTGCAGGCTACGAGTCTTGTTTGTTGTGGGGGGGCAAATTGCCATCCCTGAACTTTACCCTGCTCAATAAGGCAGCCTGAAGGTGGCTCAGACCCACTTCTTTCATCCTCAGATGATCCACATAAACTTTGGACCTCTATTATGTCAGAAACACTTGTTAAACAAACACTATCTGTAAAATCTCCCTCCGACTCCATGATGCTGGGCTAGGGGTTTTCCCAAAATGTTACACCCTCTACGTCACCACCCCACGTGACAGGGGGTAATAAAATTCCGGACTGACTTCGGAGATATGTCATGATCCAAACTTTGAAGTGAAATTTGATCATCACAACGTTTCCAAGATACACTTGAAATTTGTGAGATGACTACTGGCAACCAAATGAATGATTTTATGACAAAAAAACACATGGTTTGGGGTACAACCCAATTATTAGGAACTCCCCCTTTAAAGGGGGAGTTCCTAATAATCTAACCTTATTTTTTTTTAACATGTAATGAAATATATGGTAATAAGATATCATATCACACACTTCCTACATTAATCTGGCCAACTGTTTATTTACAAAGTGGATCTTTGTTGTGGCAGCAGGCTGTCCTGGAAAGAATGGTCGGGTTCGGGAGGGTAATAAAACTTCGGGAGATTATACGTCACGGGTGTAACTCCTTATCCCGGGAAACTGGGTCTCACAATGGTGGGTGAAGCTGGCCCCTCACCATGTACTCAAAATAAGCTGCCCTAAATGTCAGGGGAATTGTGTGTTATAAATATTTGCAACAAAAGTAATTGACAAGGGATCAATGTTTTCAATTCCCCAAAAATTGTGGCAACAAAAGTTTGAAATACACAAAATATGCAGGTTTGAAACACAGCCAGGGTTATCTATGAAGAGAACATTTTGTTCTTGAGTCAGAATATGGTAACAGTTGGGCCTGAAACAATGACTACCAGAGGTTCCCTAGGCTAAAATGAACTGTAATTCTTATTAGACCACATCACAAACCTAGTGATGATTAGATTAGCTGAACAGAGGTCATTTCACAATCCACAAAATAGAGGAAAGAAGTTCTAGACAAGTCTCCACTACTGATGCCATGATCAAGTGGCAGTGTCAGAAACACTAGGCTGAGACTAAGACTAAGCCTACTAGGTCAGGGTGCTGAAATGAGAGGTGAATGTAGATACCTCAGTGATTCAATGTGTTGTCCCCAGGAAAACATTTACCAAAATATTGTCAAATTTAAAGAATTTAAAAACCTCTTTTAACAATAATTATTTTATATGAACATGTTTGTGATATGCAAGTCTTTTCAAGATTTTAAACTTTGAGTATATACTTTGTGGTCCATACAAATGACTGAAAAATAAGATAAGTTAAATTGCATGGCCAAGGTTCGGTGTTTTGTTTTCATAATTGTTAATTGGCACAGTGTGGTATGTTGTGTCAGAACATACTATTTGCTATCATAACATAAATACTATTTTGATTTGTTGAAGATCATCCCCACTGTCAGACTCTTCTCAATCACAGTTTGCAGGCTACGAGTCTTGTTTGTTGTGGGGGGGCAAATTGCCATCCCTGAACTTTACCCTGCTCAATAAGGCAGCCTGAAGGTGGCTCAGACCCACTTCTTTCATCCTCAGATGATCCACATAAACTTTGGACCTCTATTATGTCAGAAACACTTGTTAAACAAACACTATCTGTAAAATCTCCCTCCGACTCCATGATGCTGGGCTAGGGGTTTTCCCAAAATGTTACACCCTCTACGTCACCACCCCACGTGACAGGGGGTAATAAAATTCCGGACTGACTTCGGAGATATGTCATGATCCAAACTTTGAAGTGAAATTTGATCATCACAACGTTTCCAAGATACACTTGAAATTTGTGAGATGACTACTGGCAACCAAATGAATGATTTTATGACAAAAAAACACATGGTTTGGGGTACAACCCAATTATTAGGAACTCCCCCTTTAAAGAATGGAGTGTCATACAGATGAGACTGGGTGCATAATCTTACATTAAACCTATGCATGGGAAAATGGCAAGAAGTGAGTCAAAGTGGTTGATGTTTGATTTGTATCTGTATGTTTTTTTTAGCACATAGACATGTTGGAGAGTAAATTCTCTACAGTCAAACTTGAGTTGGACAGGCAGTTTGAGTTGCAGAAATCGGCTGAAGGCCGCACCAAAAGAGTGGAGGCAGACTACTTTCAGCTCAAGGAGAAGATTCGCAGCATGGAAGACGAACTGGGAGCAGCTGACGCCCTCAGAGAAGGACTCCGCATGGACAAAGAAAAGGTAGTAGAACCATCTTTCTATACAGATTACTGAGTGGATTAACATTAAATATATATGCAGATTTCAATTTGAATTTAAACAGATTTTAAGAGTAATGTTTGTGGCAGCATTGAAGGTTATTATTTCACCAAATCATCAGTCACCAATCAGAGTATACAAGATATCAGTAATTAAATGATGGTTGACTGTGTTGAAAATTCATGTTCGCATAAAAAACATTATAGATAAACTTACATGGAGCATACGATTTATTCACATCATACAACATTGTCTCAAATGTTGAGTCTTCAAGATAGAAGTTGGCATATGATCCATTACTCTTGTATGTGCAGAGTGTGTACTTCATTTACGTCATGTTACTTGAAGCCTCAAGCTGGAATTAGTAGAAGCTGCAAAATTCCCTCAGCCACCAGTATACCTTCGGAAATAATTGATATATATCCTGCATTATTTCTGAAATGTTCATCAACACTCTTTTTGATCTGATAGCACAAAAGAATTTAACATCCAGTGCTGGAAGACATTGTGCAGATATGGTGAATATGAATATAACGTCATCAAATAGGTAACATTGCCAATATCATGTTTAAACTTGTGAAAACCATTTATTTTGACAGATTTACTCACAGGTATAGTATGTCAAATAGATACAAATGGTGGTTTGAGATATCTATGCTCTTAACCCTCCTATTATAACAAGGAAATGCATAGAGGATCTCCGGTCCAACCCAATCCTACCCTCAATATCAGTGTAAACAACATTAAATATTGTCAACAAGCAATACAATTCCTCCTTGGGAGTCTCTTTGTTTCATATTTCTTTCAAACTATTAATATTATATCATTTGGATTTTGACATTCCACACATTTTATGTTTATAATATCCTTTCTTATTTTACTTTAAATTCTAACATTGGTGCATAAATACTAAACAATTAACACCAATGCCATATAAAGATATGTTTTGTTGTGACAGCCTGATTTACCCCACTGACCATACATTTTGTTGTGGATAAATTTGGACAGGAAAAAATATTCTGGAACTGGAACTGGTAAAAAGATTTTTCAAGCATATTGTTACAGTCCGATATTCAATGGCGAGAGAAATAAAAAATAATATTTTATATATGTTTATCTTTCAATGCTTTTGATCAGCTCTCTGATACTCAGATATTGATATTGTTCTGAACTTTATTTTATAGTATATGCATTTGTTGGAGAGGTTGGCTCGAGTGATGAACATTGAATCTATAACTGTGGATATGGGCTTTGACATGGCCATAACAACACTGGTATCAAGGGCTGAACAGCTAACCAAGATGGAGTTTGATTCCATTCAAGACAAGAAGACACACATATACAATCTTCAGAGAAAAATGAAGAGTCTCAAAGAACAACTGGAAAGTCGAGATCTACACATTGACCTTCTAAGGAAAAAAGTAAACTATTCTTTATGTCACAAAAATATTTATCCACAGTATTTTGCTGTGTTGACTATGTCAGTATAGCTTAAAAGTGAGGCAGAAAATTTTCTGTTATTTAGTCTGTCCATCATATTTGATCTTCTCCTGTAAAACTATTTGAATAAAGCATGGGGGTGAAGGAGTTAGTTCCAATATTGGGTACATTATTTTTACCGCATCAACTATTCTTGAACTGCAAAGCAGGGCAAATACATAAAATTATCAGTTATAAAACACTTTGCAGGCATTTCCAGGAAACGTTCACAAACATAACAAAAAAGCAATGTCCAGCACAGCTCTAAGGCATTTGGCCTGTGTTTATAGAAGGAAATAAGATGGCAATTCTTTCCCTTTAGCTTGTCAAGTACAAATAATGTTTTACCAAACAGGTGGCAGCACTTGAGGAAAAATTGATTGGTAAATCTGAGGCTGAGAAGGAAAAGGACAGTGAGATGATTCGAAATAAGAAGTTGATCAAATTGGTAGAGAGATACAAACAAGAACTGCATGAGACCAATGTGGAAATGAATGAACTCAAAGCTCGTATGCTGGAAAGTGCTGATCTCAGGGTAAGCTAATGCTCTTTCTTTTTTGACTTGCTTAAAAATAAAAGTATATTTTTGTGGCCATGATAGGGTATTAGGAAATAATGTCAATCTCTGGAATTTGACCTAACTCCAGATTATTTTGAAGAACTAACTACTTTTTCTTGGACAAGTCAATCTAGATAACTATAATTTATAGCCATGATCATTCAACATATGCAATGCCATACTAGGGTTGAAGTTTATCCTCCAAGTGACATGACATCATTGCCATGATTGCCATCCAAAAGCCACAATATGACCTCATTTATTTAAACCATCGGGTTGTTTACATTTTCTCTGCTTGTTGTGAAATTAAAATTGACATCTTTTCCATCCATCCATTTAAGGCATGAATTATCAAAACTGTAAGAATTGTTACATTTTAAATGCAGACTCGCACAATAGAACAGGAGCAAGTGCTGGAAACATTGGAGGGCAAAGTGGGCCAGCTGGAACGTGTCCGTCAAAAGCAGGCCAAGAAAATAGGACTACTGAAGGGAACATTGGATGAGAAAACTGAGGAGAACAGCATAAAGCATGGACAGATCAACCAAACCATCCAAGCTTTGTCTTCAGAACTGCGCACCACCAAGTCTGCCCTCGAGGAAATCACCACTAAAGAAAGACAGGTACATGTACACAAATAGAATAGAATCTACCGTATTTACTCGAATATAAGACAAGGTTTTTGGACCCAAACCTTCAGTCAATGTTTGGGGGATTGTTTATACACAAGGGCAACCTGTGGACAGTGATTTACGGCACCTCCAGGTAGGGCATCACATCATTGGATTTCATCGATACGATACGGTGATAAAATTAAAATCTCGTAGAAACGTAGAAAAATTCCACGAGTTAACAGTAGTCCGCCTTCATTTAATAAGTGTAAATTACGCAGAAATTAGGAGAAAGTCAGAGAAATATATATATATATATATATATATATATATATATATACAATGCTTAAATATGCATACGTAACACGAGGTCGTCATTTTGAAAAGCAGAAGTGACAAGCTCTATTTTTTGGTACGAAAATAATCGGAGTGCCGCCAGACTCAGGGATCCATCATTGCACAATATATTAATATTTCAATAGGAATGAATACGCTTTGGTGGCGCTCCGATTGTGCCTAAGATAACAGCTTCTCCCTGTTGCATAAGCATATTTACATTTCACTTTTAAAATGGCCACCAAACTTGAATTGTAGCAGTGCTGATGTCTCGATAAAAACTGACTCGTCCTATCAGAAATTGGCCTTTTCAAGCAAAATAACATCAATTTGGGCGGAGTCATCTTACACACAAGTAGTCTTATATTTGAGTAAATATGGTATATGTATATGTATACAATATGTTTAATTTGTATTAAATTTTTTTTGTGTGTTAACTTTTACTTTAGACTTCTTACAAGATGGATCCTATATATGAGAACTTATTGGTAAACATAAATTTTGACATGTTGCAGTTGCTGGATCTGCGTCAGGTAGTTGCACGTATGCTGGGCCTTGATATCAACACTCTGGCCGTCCCTGACTATGAAATCATCTCCCGCCTGGAGAAGCTCATCTTGGCCCACCAGTCCTCAGCTGTAGCCTCAGCCACTGTGGACACGGTTCTCACGGACATGGAAGAAGGTTTCAAAGCTGGTTACACAGGGGCTAACAAAATCATCACCAGATCCCGCAGTCCAACAAGGAAGGTTACCGTGACAACTAAGACCAGGACCACTTCGCCTTCTCGAAAGAAGGATTTCCGTGCATATTAGGAATAAATGTCTCCAATTTTCTTATATAAGAGATAAATATACTACCTCTGAATATGTAAGAAGTTATACTTTAGGCTAATGAAACAAGACTTGATATAAATTCACCACCTCAGACATGTAAATAATGTAATTGGTACAGATCTCATTGTGTTAATGGCAAAAGAAAATATCTTTTCTATGACATATAATGATCACATGTGCCTTCCTAAATATATGGGCGATCTCAGACTCCCAGAGGATTGTTTTGAGGGTGTTAGGATATGTGGTAAAGAATAACTTTGATTGAAGGATACCAGATTCCTGCCAATATATAATTTATAATGCTATACCACTGTTCACTGTTGGTGGACTATATTCATTGAAAAAAATTATGGCCAAAAGAAATTGAGATCACAACTGGAATTAGTAAAAAAAAATGCCAAGGCCTTTTTGTCACTTTGTTATATTTTAGAAACCATTCTTTTTTAATATTTTTTTTATTTTGATAAAGAAATATAACTTACCTGACTTTTTATTGTGATCATGTGGTACATGTTGTAAGAAGACTTATTTGTATATATGCTGTTAAACTTTTTGCTTGGTATAATATTTAATGCGAGGGACAAAACATATAAAACTCATACATCATCTCTCCCACCTGATCATATTTATTTAGGTATGGTAATCCATTTAGGAAACTTAATATATAAAAAAACTGAATTAAAAATGATTCAGTAAATGTTAGTTGTATAAGTATCACATTTTTCAAATAATGTTACATATGCAGTTCTGTTTTGTAGATTTTGTGTATTTGTGATAAAAAAGAATTGTAAATCTTAAGATCAGAGTTCTTGCACTCATGAGAAAATAGTAGGAAAAACATTGTCATTTTAAGAAACTTGAAATATTTATATTTTTCCAGAAACTGTGATACTGAGAATTAATACATGTATAGACTATAGATTTAGAAAAATGTTAAAAATTACTTATAATGACCTATTTTTTCATATATATATATATTTCAGTGTCAATTTCAGTCAATTAGGGTTACAAGTTAATGTCCAGTAATTAAATGTGTTATATTGTTATTTACTCTTATTATATTGGAGGAATATGTACCGGTATGTCTTGCTTAAAGTTACGAAATGTTCACCATTACTCTTTTTGTTTTGGAAAATGCATGAAAGGCCAAGAATCGTTATAATTAGAAAGTGATGGAAAAGTAAAAAATTGATCCAATAGTTTTAGATGTTTATTTTAAATTTTTAGATGTTTATTTTAAATAGAATAGAAGGTCAAAACATAATAGATCATTAGAGAAACGATTGTTTCTTTAATTATTCTGCCATAGAGCCATGCTATTTTGCAAAGTTGTACTCCGATGAAAATAATCAATTTTGACAAATGGTCAGCAAAATCAGTTATTTTTCCTTGCCTATAGTTTTAATATGTGTGCTATTATGTATTACACAAATCCTAAAATATTTATTAAACGATGGTAGTCTTTGCTCCATTAAATGAATCATGTGTCCTATTGGCAGGCAACATGGAAAATTATAAATATCTTTGTTTACAATTCAACTAATTTTGACAAATATGTGCAATTCAACCAATGCTTCATGCAATTTTCAAGAAAAAGTAATATTACAGAATATTAATTCCAAATTAAATGTCTTTCGAATGGGGAATGGCTTATTGGTGTTGTCCAATGAAAAACAAGTGGAAGTCTATTTCAATATAACCTTTCTGAAGAATATTAATAGGATATTTCAATAAATGTCTTTGTATGTTTTACACTAAAATATTACACAAAAGTTAATTATTTGTACCATGCCTAGCTGTCTCCTTCCTTGTAGAATAATTACCAAAGAATAAAAATGTTTTCTGATATTCTTGATTGTTTTAATTACATTCACCATTTTATATCTGCACGTGTCTGGAGTTTAGTGGTGAAATCTGAAATTTAGTATCTCCAGTTCATAGTTCATGAGATATGGCTTGCACAATAATACAAAGGTCAAGGTCACAGTATCAAGATCAAAGGTCAATCTGTAAAAAAAGTGTAAATGGTGTTTGACATAGTGTTGATATATAACAGATATAAACTACTTTTTATTCACTTTTAATGGGCGAGATGTTGCATGTACACAAATTTTGAATTCAAGGTCACGATGTCAAGGTCAAAGGTCACATGACTATAAAAAGTATGAAGAGGCACAGCAATGACATAAGACATTTCGGTATACCAAGTTTTAATTTCCTCTTATAAGAGGTTGCTGAGATCTGCTCAGTACAAAATTTGTGACCTCCAGGTCACTGCACTAAGGTCAATGATGACATCACTAAGATTTGAAGGAATCTGAATCTTAACCTCTTTAGCTATCTCTATAAGAAATATGAAATATAAATTACTGGTAGTTTTGGAGAAGATTTTTTTTAAAGTGTTGACAGATGGACGGACAGACATTTTCCCCACCCCTAAAGCTCTGCGACTTCAAGAAGTCAGCAGAGCTAAAAATCACCATTTATAGAGTAATTTTCATGCATTGCCAGAAAATAGTCAGAAGCTTTAACAAAAAGGGTCAGCACATCTATTGGGCGCAATGCCTTGATATCATAGCAATCTCTCATGCTTGATTCTGCTTTGATTCTGCCTCAATAGAGTGACCCACAATACTGGAGGGAAAGGGTAAAGCAATGGTCTCTAGCCTAATGCCTATCTTTAAATGTTGTTACAATTAATTCCATATTTTCAAATATCGACAAGGTTTAAAATGAGTCATGAGTTAAGACTGGTAAATTTGAAAACATTTTACATGTAAAAAATTTATTATTTTCACCAAATACATATTGTTAACCTTATCAACAAAACATGTACAAATGCAACAGTAATTTTCAATAAAAAAAACAATGAAAACAAAAATCTGACTCAGTAACAACTTAGCAGAGAGTGATGGTATGTTTGTCCATTTTTCAAAAAGATAGACACATTTTTTTTCCTGAACTTCTTTTTGCACAGGTATCATGACAGGAATAATTGGCACAATTTATTTATTATCATTATTAACAAGTTAAATTGAGGTACATGCTTATTTCCACCTACATTATGCACTATTTTCTTGCTCTTGCATATTTCTTTTCAACTGTGTATCATGCTTTAATACTTTATTTCCTGATATTGTGAAATGGTGTTTTTACAACCCTTTCAGCAACTATGGCCATATCAGGTTGACTTTTAACCAGTGTGAAAGTGACACTGCCGGCAGTGGGAGTCGAACCCACCACCTCCCGTCCTCCACTTATATAACCATTAAAGGCACAGATCCTACACTCTACCAACTGTGCTAGTGGGGCCGGTTTCCTGATATTATTTTCATGTTTCAAAATTTCTATCCTTTTCTTAATTCCTCTTTGTCCACATAAATTAAGCAGACCTTGTGGAGTAAATGCTGGTTACATATGTTATGGACTATTTCTGAAGGAACTATTTTTTTAAAAGGTAAATTAGGCCATGTGCCATGAAGAAATGGCAATTCTATAAAGATAATTTGAATGCATATTATCCTAATGAAATGGAGGCCTTAATGTACTATGATATATTTAATCCCAAATATTTGTGTAACATATGTAAGTAAGTGGCCATTATTTTGACAAACATCACCAAAAGTTCTTCCTCTGTCATTATTAAACTTGTCATTGGACCATTGTCATCATCTTGTCTCTTTCATTTCAATGTGGTTTTACATTTCTTAATGCATATTTTCTGCATTGTATTCACTTGGTAAAAAACCCAACAAAATGAGTTTATTTCTTTTTATGCTTTTCAGCATGACCCATCAGATGTGGACTGAATGGTTAAAAAAAGGGAATACTTTAGTATACAAATGCAGTTAATTCCTCACAGGACCTCACCTGTAATTTGTTCACTTTTACCAGATGTCTGAAAGAGAGACTATTATGCACTTTTTTCAGATGGCTTTGCCGAGTAATTTCTTATGTTTGGATAGATTATTAAACTCTACCCAGGCCCTGTTAATTCATTTTACATGGCCCATACAAGTTACCATTATTGTTGTTTCAGAGAAGTGGCACTGGTTTTTTTTTACACTTTCCCAGCATGAGGTTTTTAAAAGGAAAAATGCAACTGATAACTGATCTATTGAATAAAGTACACATAACAAGCATTTACACAACAAGCACTTACACAGTGCACAAAATGAGCACTTACAGCAGTTTTCTATTTCCAAATTTTATTCTTATTCAACACTCTTTAACATAACAAGTACATCTGAAAGACTTATGGTATGTGCAAATTAATTATAGTCTAAATTTATCTAGAAATACATAATTATAACTAATTATCATAAAATGTAGCATAGACATAGACATTTACTTTATCTTCTTATCTCTTTGCTGGGTTCCTTCCTCACTGCAATGATATATCATCCATTTGCAATTTGTATAATTCTATTCAATATTTATGCATTTTGCATCTCTGTACCTGCTCATGATCTGGAATCCCCCAAAAATGGCAGTTTAAAAAAGACATTATTTTCCAGTCATACACATATTCACACATATATACGGTACATGCTTTGCTCATAAATGCTCTTTCCATACAAACCTTAGTACCAGAGACAAAATGAAAAAAACAAATTGATCCCCAGAAACATATATACTGGTCAGCATTTAATTCTGATAATTCTAACAGTCCTTCATGAATATAATTCATACTATAATTTCTTTACTCATAGAATTTACATTGTCATATTGCTGCTGATTTGATATGTGACTTGTACATATATTGTGATAAAACTTAATAAGAACAATACTAACATATCATGCCCCACCTCATGCATTGTAACCTCTCAGCACAACTGAATATTAGAGTGGAGAGCACATACATCCCATGATGCCATATTTATATTGTGATATTTTTAGGAATTATTTTTAGATCCTAACAGTTTTGATATGGGGTGTTGGGACAAGGTTGAGCTCATTTTGCTTAGCCCCAACATTTAAATAAATCAAAAAAACAAAAAACAACATTTTGTGGAATATCTGTAAATAGCTATTTTATGTATTTAATGTATAAAGATTGATTCCAAATAAAACAATCTATAGAAAGGATAACTATTGCAAATTCAACAGTCAGACCAGGACAGATTTGTTATCAATCATTTAAGGACTGAAATGCCTGTTGCACTAAACATTTTCAATCAATACCACATATGGATAACAAATATATTCTCTTTAAATAGAAGGTGACTTAAGGATTGGGAATAAATATCTTCACTGCCAAAGGGACACACTTTGTGAGCTGCTACAACACTCAATACCAGCAGCAGCAAAGTCAGAGGTGAGTTGTAGCACTAGTTCAAATGTAGGTCAATAGCAACAATAGAGACTATAGAGTTCTGTGTAAGTGATAGAGTTCTGTGTAAGTGATAAAGATCTAAATTTCCAACTTACTCAGTTGGCAGCTAGCCAAAAGATCATGCCCCCTGATGTTACATAAGGTTGTGTAACCAGAGACCAAGGACTGAGGGATCACCCCCCCCCCCCCCAACCCCCAAGCCAAAAGAAAGGAGATGCAGGTGGAGAAGAGTTAAAAAGGTTACAGAGGGGTAAAAGTTTAACTCGTTGAATACACTTCCCTAAAGGGTTAATATACCAAGTTTGATAGGAATCCAATTTGTTTTTGGAAACTTATCACGCTTACATGAATAGCTCACACATACGCACATACACACACTCACACGCACACATGCCTACAATCATACATACAGTTGCAGCACTACACTCGGCTCTGATAAACTAATTGAGTGTAAAAATATGTCAGCCTTTGAACAAACAATTTCCTCCATTTGAATTCCTTATTAAGTTTCTATATATTTTTCTTATCACCTGGCAATGTCATTATCTTCATGTAGTACCTGGTCATTGTTTATCAAAATATCAAACTGCCAGTGCTGTGATTTCTTGCGATGATGACACTTGCTGACCATGAGACTAGAGCTGGTCGTGTCACTGTCTAAACACAGCCCTGTCACCTCATGGACAAGGTGACGATTACTATAATTCCACCTCTGAAAATAACCAATTTTATCAAATTTATATTATCCCATTGATTATCAATTTTACTAGGATTTCTTTTGTCTCATTTCAAAATCAACTTGATATTGTGATTAATTGATACTGTGAATTACATTACCATATTTACTCATGTATAAGACGAGGTTTTTGTACACAAACCGTTGGTTAATGTTTGGGGGGTCGTCTTATACACGAGAGCAACCTGTGGACGAGGATTTACGCCAAATAATTACGGCACTACAAATTTCTCCGAGTCAAAACAAAACATTTTCATTACGAACATATCAGACATAGCAGTTTGATTTTAATTGCATTTTAAATGATATATAAAGGTATTTACCCAATATTACGCTTTACAGGCCGAGAACAGAACAAAACCATCCATCCATTTAACATGCATTACACAATACGAGGTCGTCATTTTAGAAAAGCGGGAGTGACATAGCGGATCGATTTTAATTGCATTTTAAATGATAAATAAAGATATTTACCCAATATTATCACAATTTATGCATCGCAGTTCCAGGATTTCTCCACGAAGTAAAATATAAACATGATGTACGTGACGTCCTCGAAATAACAAACATCAGACGTAGCAGAGAAGCCAGGAGCGGCCAACATGACGTCCTCGAAATAACACACATCGGATGTAGTGGATCGATTTTAATTGCATTTTAAATGATAAATAAAGGTATTTACTTAATATTATCACAATTACGCTTCTCGGGTCAAGAATTTCTCCACGTCTTTGATCTTAGCGTCAAAACAAAGCGTTTTCATTATTTATCATTTAAAACGCAATTAAAATCGATCCGCGTGTGAAAGCATTTCTGTCAAAAAGGAAAGACACAACTCAAAGCAGTGAAAACAAATGCCGCAAAACTGTGAACGCTGATAATTGGTATCAGTGAAATTTTACTAATTTTCACACGACTGAAAGGGAAGACATCAAAAGCAGAATTGAATTGTGCGATATAATTAAATAATAAATTTAATTTTAATAGAAATAGAATTACAACATGCATACGTGATTTACGCAATTGATTCCAATTATCAGCGTTCACAGTTTTGCATTTCGTCCACTGCTTTGAGTGGTGTCTTCCCGTTTAACAGAAATGCTTTCACGCTAGTATTGCATAATGCATGTTAAATGAGAGGATGGTTTTGTTCTGTTCTTGACCTGCAAAGTGAATTTGTGATAATATTGGGTAAATACCTTTATTTATCATTTAATATGCAATTAAAATCAATCTGATACGTCCGATATCCATTATTTCGAAAATATGAACATCGTATTTACGTTTTATCGTAAATACTCGCATATAACACCATTAAGATCTTGTATCGTAAGCATATTTACGTTTCACTTTTAAAATGGCCACCAAGCTTGAATGGTAGCAGAGCCGATATCTCGAGAAAAACCAACTCGTCTTATATTCAGAAATTGGTCTTTTCAAGCAAAATAACCTCAATAACTTCAATTAACCTCAAGGTTTTTCAATGGGGGGTCGTCTTATACACGAGTAAATACAGTAATACATACGACAATGTTTGATAAAAAAATAAAAATTCAGATATTATGGTGTTTGCCAATGGAAGAGATTACAGAGACATCTGCTGGTGAAATCCATCCTCATGAATTGAATTAATAATTGCTTTGATGTTCATATATAAGTACCTGAGATCTGTTATAACTACACGGTTGTAACACAATGTGTCTGTGATTGCCTTTGAGATCAGGACCAAGACATGTATGACCACTGGTCAGAACTCCAAGCACCTTCAGAGTCCAGTCCTGCAAACAAAAACACATTTGAAAAATTAAGATTACATGACTTATTTATTGGTTATCTAAATATTGGGAATAACAATTTTACAGATATTTTGGGGTAAATGACATGTGAAACTTAAATCAATAAAAATAAAATAAGAGGATTATTGGAAGTGCCTGGTACTACGGTCGTACTCATGTGACCACTGTTGTTAGGTCTATACCAACACTAATAAACAAACAGGCCTCTGTAAGCCAAATCACTTCAGTGTCACACTTTGAATGTGCTCCATTGTTGGCAAATCTTTACTAAGCCTTGTCTACTTTCAAATGGCACCCACATTTATGAAGGGGATTTTGCACTAGTCACTGGTCAACTGAGTAAAGTTTGTTGACAAAGTATTCAATAGATGATAAAGATTTTAGCAGAAGAATCTACTTTCAAATGTGCACAGACATTTATAATGGGGTAATATGATAGTTAATAACATTTGATCACAAAGTTTAGGGTACAGACATTTATATTACATAAAAAACATAACCTCCCGGGTTGATAGTTCTGCTAACTTGAATGAAAACACATGAACTGAAACAAAGTGCAAACAGTTTCTGGTTTCCCATACATGATCCCAATTTAGTTTTGATGTGATATTCATAGATATCTCTACATCAGCATAGCTTCTACAGTGATAAGGGGGATATTTTCTGTCAATCTGTCCTTCACCTTTGATCTTCTCCCCTGAAACTACTGGGTGGAGTTCTTAGCTATTAGTAGGTAAGATTTTGTATTTTTAGGGGACTACTTCTATCTATTTTCCATTAGGCCCAGATCTTTTACTATTTTGTTAAGATTTTTTCAAAAATCTAATAGCTATCACTAAGTTATCAAGGAGGCTGCCTTTTTGAATAACATAAAAATATTAGCCATTGAGAATCGAGATAACAAGCTGAGGCTAAAACATGCATTTTTATGCATTTTATAGGTCAAAATTATCATCTGCTAAAGTCTGTTCTTGAAAAGGACTTAAATGTTCATGTGTGATGTATATTCCAAAAATGTTCACAAACATTACAAAAGAGCGATGATCAGCACAGCTCTAAGGCCTATGTTTATTCAGTTTAATGTTTGTGAGATGTTGAATGCACACATATTTTGATCTCAAGGTCACTGTGTCAAGGTCAAAGGTCACATGACTAAAAAAAAGTAAGACCAGGCACGGCCATGACTGAAGACATTTCTGTATACCAAATATTAATTTCCTCCTATAAGTGGTTGATGAGATATGATACTTACAAAATTTATAACCTCAAGGTCACTGCACCAATGTCAATGGTGATATCACAAAGATTTGAAGGAATCTGAATCTTTACCTCTATATCTACTTCTGTATAAGTTTTGAAACATATTTTGATGCTCTCCTGCCATGTCCATCCATTTTAAACAAATGTTGACAGATGGACAGACATTTTACCACTCCTAAACTGTGCTTCAAAATCTGATTTCATGAAACCTATGAGTGTCCATACAGGGACTGGAATATCACTCAAAATTGTATCATTTTGCATTCTTTCCAATCCTAAAATTAATTACATATGTCCCGTTCACTGATTTTTCCAGTCAGCAAAGCAAGCTTCACAGTTCAATGAACCAGGGTCTTACCTACTGGGATAGTAAGGCCAGTGTTTGTTGTTCTCATCTAAAGTGTGATAATTAAGCTATCTGCTGTCCCATCCTGTTGTCTATGACACTGGACTCACTCTTGTGTGGCTTTTAATATACATACATCAAGCCTGATACAGTTAAGTGACATGACTGGCCAATCAGTACACAGTGGCCTGTAACTCATGAATAACTGATAACTATTCATGACAAGAAGCTACCACTGGGAGATCTTAACATTATCTCAGACTCTGACTTAAGGTGGGGGGGGGGGGGGGGGGCTGAAACTTGGTCAAGGATGGCAGTGATTGTTCTAATAGTATAATTGGCAGTTACTCTCTTGTTTTTTAATGCACTTTGGATTTTTTGGTGTACTTTTAGTATGTTGTTTTCAATGGGGCAAGTTGGCAGCATGCAGTTGGCCTATAACCACAAGTGACTCACTTGAGTTGGAAGTTGGGCATTGCAAGGTTTCAATGCAGGTTTGGCTGGTGGGTCTTTACCCTGAGTATCTAAACATAACTTCCTCTGCTTTAATAAACCAAATCCGATCCCATCTGTCACAGGTAATCTGAAAAAAATTAAATTATTAGTACTCAGCAAATGAACCTATAAAAATAGGTAAATTTCTATTGTGTACTTTCTTGATGGTTTACAATGAGGCAGTGTAATGTTATTTATAATCTGTTAAATGTTTTCTTTCAAAATGAGGAACCCAAATAAGGATCATTCATTGATAATAATGATGCTCACTGTAGTTCTGGGTATATGTTTTCTAGGTACCACTTGAAAGATTTGCATTTCAATTTCTGCCTGAGCTCTTTTCGTTTCTGGACACTGGAAAAGAATTGTGAAAAAATACATATTTTGATACAAGATGATCATGACAAACATGTTAACATGAAAAGGTATTGTAATAATTTGTGGTGTCCATTTTTGGGCCTGTCTCACTGATGCTGTGCTGTCCACTTCTCTTCAGAGTATCTCTGATGCTGTCCTGATGCGGTAGCCATGTCTATTCTCTCATCCCTGATGCTGTCCATCTCTGCCTGTCTTTTAATCCCTGATACTATCCTGCCAGTGCTGTCCTACCATGTCCATCCTCTCATCTCTGCTACCAGCCTGTCTCCTCATCCCTGATGCACTATTTGATATGTTTTTGAAATATAAAAACTCTAATTTGTTATCACTGATATTGATAAATCAGAGAAATAACCACAAAACTAGAGGCCACTGGCCGTGGCACAGTTGGTAAGAGCTCCAGCTTATTGGCACCAGTTCCTCTGTGGTGCTCCAAAGGTTGTGAGTTCCTAATGGGTTAACCCGTTGTCCTTGTAAATCTGTGGCTGGGAGGGTTGTCATGTCAAGGACCTACAACATGACAATTCAGTGAGGCAGAACTATATCTGCTACAAGTATGATGAAATGACTGAAATAATGTGGAAAGTGATGTAAAACCACACACAAACAAACAAACAAACAAACAAATCACATAACTAGGGAACAACTTATGTTGGCCTTGATACCATTTCCAAGGAGTAATCTGTGCAGAAGTGAGCACATCCATGCACAACTACCCTCCATAACAAGACTTCTCTCTCATATCAGTCCCTGCCTCCAAGGTATAAAGCTATACACAAGATCAGTCGCAAGTCATTAGCATCAGTATTCATAAAAATCTGGCTGTCCACTGATTGGTGAAAAGAACATTAACTGATTTGTTTTGTACTTGCAATTGTACTGATTGGTCAGTTTATGTGTCAGACACCCGATTACTGTTTATGACCTGATGTTAGTCAATTTAGATTTTATGATATTTTTGTGAGCAAGGCAAGTATTTATAACTTGGGGAATTCCAAATTTAGAACGGTATCCAATATAGGGTAATGACTGTCAGAATGTTTGTCAGTTTCTATTGTTCATTGCATTGGTCAACCTCAGTATGAGAGAGGCTACCTAATGTGAGATTAGAATAACTTATGATTTTATTTTCATTATTGCTTTCATGATTATGCGGACAGTTAATAATATATATCATATTTAATCATTTTAAAGGTATTAAGCATTAATCCTATAAACTTATATCTACACACAAACATCACCAGAGGAATGTCACAATCAGTACTGTAACAATCTGTGGTGCCAACAATAAGAATATACATGGCTAAAGTCAGGTTCCTTAATACAAAATACATTGCACTGGTTGATATCTGACCTGATGATGTAAGTCCTTTCCTCTGTGCTGCAGTCTGTTAGGTGCACTTGCACTCTACTCTTTAGTCTAATTCATAATCACTGTTAAATGTCAAGACCCCTGTCCCATCCCCATGCCAATAGCCTGAATACAGATAATGACATAATCTACCGTGTGACTTGTATAACATCACATATATTGTTATTTCAAGTACCTACGACATGACAATTCAGTGGAGAATCACTAAAACTACTACAAATAGGTCTCATCACGAAATGACTAAAATAATGTTTAAAGTGATGTAAAACCCCAAACAACAAACAAATAAAAACAAACAAACATAGAATATCAAGGCAAATGACGGGCCCCAGATGCTCCCACCAGTTGTTTTTCAAAATGATGACAAATACAGCTGCCCCTATTGTGGAAAATGAAGCTGCCAAGCTGACGCAGTCCAACCTTGTGATCTGCCTTTCCATCGCATGATCAGCAGACTGTCTCACTGACTTACTAACATACCTTTGGACTCAATGACCCAAGATTATTTTTTTTCAAAGACTAAAAATGCTTGGCCACGATCTAATTTATATCATTTATTAATCTAGATTTTTCAAACCTTCCATATGATTTTGCTTTGGCCGAGGGTCGAGCTTCGAAAAAGAATCTTTTATATTCATCCATCCATACCTCAGCTGTCCTTTTTGTATTTCTGAAAAAAAGGTATTGAAAATTTAAAAATATATAGTACAGTCTTAGAAAAGCCTGTGTTTCAGAGCTTAGATTTAATCAAAATATTTGTTTGCTGGATGCATAAGTGTTTAACAGATGATTTGCACATAAATGATGATTACGGTAAACTACTTTTCTATTTGCAAAAACAGTACCCTATACATTTGCAAAAACAATACTCCGAACAGAAATACATTATTAACTTATTTATGGGCTCAAAGTACATACTTGATATAAGTGTTTGCATTTCCACTGGGGAAGACATATGGATGTCTTTTCCGGAACACATGGCCTACTCTGCTGCAAGGAATGATCTCCAACCGACCTCCACACATCCATGCCCGGAAAGATAACTCTGAAATCATGAAATGGGTCATGTTGTGCCATTTTACTTAACATATTAACCTGTTTATTTTTACTTAACATATTAACCTGTTTATTTTTACTTAATATATTAAACTGCTTATTTTTACTTAACATATTAAACTGTTTATTTTTACTTTACATATTAAACTGTTTATTTTACTTAACATATTAAACTGTTTATTTTTACTTAACATATTAAACTGTTTTTTTTACTTAACATATTAAACTGTTTATTTTTACTTAACATATTAAACTGTTTATTTTGGCCAAAAGCCTGTGAGCAGTGCTGACCCTTGCTTTGCATCTCAAAACTGTCAATGTGGCAAATATAATGTTCCAACATCACAGTTGTTAACTCCCCAATCCATTTTCTCCAGAAATTTTAAATTGAGGCTGTATTAAGATTAACAGAATCTGGATGTTCACTGGATGTTCAAATTATGAGAGCATGTGACAAATTCAAATTTTGCATTTTATTTTGTTAAAACCATTAACAAATCAGAATATATACTCAGATATTACTCTTAACTCATACATGACAACCTACCGGTAAATTGAAACCTACCAAAGTTTTCTCCTCCCCAGATGTCCATAGCAGTATCGTATTTGCCTAGTTTATTGAACCAATCCTTTCTGATTGCATATAATCCCCCAGCTATCATTGGAGTTCTTAAAATATGAAATTATATTTCAGTTCCAAATCTCAAAGTTCTTTACAAGAGTTTTGATACAATTAAAATGTACAGTAATCACTATCAATTACTTTTCATTACAAAAAAATTAATTAATGCTTAAAATGTCTCATAGACTTTTTACTGAAAAGTGAATTATGCAATATTAAATAAAATGTACATCTGAAAGCATACAATTACAGCTCATGAGATATTGCAATGAAAAGGATGTTTGCAAAGACAGAAGTATAAAGGATGGCAATAAGATCCCAAAGCCATCAATGAGGAAGATGATCAAATAACTAATACATATATAATGCTTTATATTAATGTAGATTAGTCCTGTGCATGTTGAATGGTATCATGTCCATATATCTATTAATACTAGCTAGTAGGAAGTTTCTATTCCACATTTCCATTGAACACAATCAACAAAGCTTGACTTGCTCTAACTTCATCCCAACCACTATAAACTACTTCAACTAAAGAATAAAACTATTCTTTTAGCCTCAAATTATTAAACCAGGGCATAGAAGCTTTTCTATTATCTTAAGTTTATGTTTACCAATTCATAGCTTTATAATGTTCTCTGAAACAATATAAATACAAAGGAAACCTTGATAATGTTTAAGGAAAACACAATAAACATGAACAAAAATGTGAGAACAAACTTTAATACTATAATACCAACATAGTAACTCTAGTATAGGTCTTTATACAAGGACACATCTCTGGTCAATATTCCTGAACTAAGATTCATATTTTCTTCAACATCAATAAAAACCAAACTAAAGCCAATTTGTTGTATTACTAGTTTTTTATATGAGGTAATAGCTTGTAAGTATAATGTAGTTAGATTTATCAATCTTAAACCTTACTGTCTCCTCCCAAAATACAATTTGTTCCTACTTGTGGAAGAGCAAGATATTATGGCTTATACCTAAACTTGGCAATGTTACTCACTTTATGGGTTCAATTGGGTCCACTCTTGCCTGTTTTTGTTCCATTGTTAATGGCTCCCACTTGAAGTGTAAACTCCAATCAAAGCCTGAGTGATAAAAAAATGTCATCCATTTATGTGAAATTGTTATTTATCACTTGAAAAAACTGTCTTTATTTCTTTTTATCCCCAAAGTACATCAGTTTAAGCCTTGTCTTCTTTGAAGTCCAAACTACGAAGCAAATATCTGCTTCACAGCAGAAAAAAACAAAAGAAAATAAAAAACAAAAAAAAACAAAAAACAAAAACAAAAACAAAAACAAAAAATTCATCAGAAAAAAGATCATTATTTACATTAAACATAACCCCATCGATTGATAGCTCTGCTGACTTGAATGAAAACAGATGAACTGAGATAAAGTGCAATAAGCAACCAGGTTATGATTTTCCAAACAAGATCCCAATTCAGTTTTGATGAGATATTCATTAATATTTTGTAAATCATTATCATGTTACCAATGCAATATTTCATGCACAAAATTTGTGATTTTTTCAAAAATCTAATAGCTATCACTAAGTTGTCAAGGAGGCTGCCATTTTGAATAACATAGCCAATGAGAATCAAGATAACAAGTTGGGGCCAAATGTGATATGTAACATGCATTTTGATTGGTCACATCACTGTGACATCACTGAGAATTGAAGGAATCTAAATCTTCAACTCTCTATCTAGCTCTGTATAAATTAGTGTTGGTATATAACAGGTATGAAGTGCATTTAATTCACTTCTAATGGTTATGATGTGGCATGTTCACAAATTTTGAATTCAAGGTCAATGTGTCAAGGTCAAAGGTCACATGACTAAGAAAGTATGATGAGGCACAGCTATGACCTAAGACATTTCTGTATACCAAGTTTTAATTTCTTCTTATAAGTAGTTGCTGAGATATACTCCTTACAATATTTGTGACATCAAGGTCACTGCATTAAGGTCAATGGTGACATCACTAAGATTTGAAGGAATCTGAATCTTCAACTCTCTATCTACCTCTGTATTAAATATGAAACAAATATTACTGGTAGTTTTGGAGGAGAAGATTTTTAAACATAGTGTTAGTATTAGACCTGAGTCTACTATTTGATATGTGGGACCAGGGCATACGAAAGTAGTGCTTGATAATTTCCTACTCCCCCTTATTATACATGATAATAACGAGATGCAGATCACATTAGACATAAAATGAATAGTGATATTTAATAGCACAATAATGGCTTGTTTTGTCAAAGTTATTAGAAAAATAATGAGAATAATTGAAGGGACTATATATTGATCTTTGCTATCAGGGGCTCATTTCTATATTGCCATGTTCTGTTCTTTGTTTTCAAGGTAGGTGGCGCTTTAACAGATCCTAGCAAAAAAATTCAATGGTCAACCTAACTTCATACTCTGCTTTTAGAAAGATAAATATTTTTGCCATCTTATAAGTATTTTTCAAAATACCCTAGGTCGATACGAATATTTTCTATGAATTTTTGAAGGTGAGGCATTTACTATGGTTTTCAATGGGACATTGTAATAGTGGTCCGAGGCCTAATAGGCAAACAGCATGGTGTTTAACTTTCAACTGTGAATCTTTTGAGCAGTGATTTGTCAATTAATTTAGTAAATTTATGTAAATAGGAAATAGATCCAGTGTAGTTTAATCCATATCAGGTCCCTTTTTGCCTGATATAATGTATGACAATGCCAACAACCCCTATAAACCTCTATATTGAAGTGCATGCTCTATTGGCACCTGGACCACATGCTGCACAAGTCAATAGGTGTATTTTATATAATAAATATACACAGCAGAGAGAGTTTACAATGTGAAGATGTATAAGAAAAAACTGTATAAAATGTCCATTGTGAACTTTATACTCATCAATTAGGCAAAATGCATGCTCTCAGACTCTATGTTCTCTGTGTAACATCCTAATATATTGCTCTTAGAGGGATCTCTATTTTTAATATTTCATAAATTATGCATGAAATCAGAAGGTAACATTCAAATTTAAATAATGAAAATAATGAAAAGTATCATTTGGTACTCTTTATCCTATAATATCGACTCAAAACAACATTTTACAGCACAAAATAGCATTTTTTCATGATTTCTTAAAAAGTTTTTGATTTTTTTTGGCGTTAAAAAATTCTTTTGCGTAGTTATTTAAAATTTATACATGTGCATCCCTACTTTACAATTTGATTCTGAAAGTTTGAAGTCAATATAAAATGAAATACTAGTTTTAATCATCCCTTATTGTGTGGCACCAAAATGCCCTGAATGGTACTCTAATCTGGTAAGACCAGGGGAGCCAATAGGTGGCACTATGGTATATAGGTAAGCATGCATGCTTGTTTTAACACCTGCACTTAATTAGGGTAATATCATAGATGACTATAATTGGCATAAAGTTGCATTTAGGTCTATATTTGATCTCTATTATATAACAGATATGAAGTGTTTTTTTATTCAATTCTGATGGTTGTGATGTGGCATGTTCGCAAATTTTGAATTCAAGGTCCATGTGTCAAGGTCAAAGGTCACATGACTAAAATTGTATGAAAAGGTACAACTTTAACAGAAGACATTTCTGCATACCAAGATTTAATATCCTGTAATAAGTAGTGGTTGCTGAGATATGCTCAGTACAAAATTTGTGACCTCAAGGTCACTGCACTAAGATCAATGGTGACATCACTAAGATTTGAAGGAATCTGAATCTTCACCTATATATCTACCTCTATATAAGATATGAAAGATGTAGTACTGGTAGTTTTGGAGAAGAAGATTTTTAAAGAAATGTTGACAGACGGACGGACAGACGGACAGACATTTTTCCCCCTCCTAAAGCTCTGCGAGCTAAAGTCTCAGCAGAGCTAAAAAGGACAAGGATGAAAAATTTAGTAGAAAACAGAATCAAATAAGATTAAGTTATTACTGGCCTCCTTTCAGTTCACTTGCTGCCGGCACATAATCGAACGAATCCATGTTGATGACATCTATGACAGGACTCACTACACTATGTGGCTCCTAGAAAACATAACTCACATCACATATTGCACTTTCATAATAAATTTCAAATAAATATTTTTGAATTCTGTGCATTCACAGATGTTATTACCTTGTTCCCAATTTATCAGTCTTAGATTGACAAAAATATGATTTATTTTTTTAAAATATCACTCATTTTATAAAATGTAATTTTCAAATTTCAAAGTAATTATAATTTAAATTTGTCCCGATTTTCTTTTTTTATGTTTTTCATTTCATATCCCATACTGCTTCCATTTTAATCTCAGGTGGGAATCTTGAAGCATAATCATGACTACATGTTTCATGACTAGTTTCTGGTGGGGAGGAAGGAAACACCTGCGCTCCACTGACACTTTCCTAGATGCAGGAGACATTGTTATGCAAGTAGACTTGAACACAGCAGGCCTTGATGTGGGACACATTGCTATGCAGGCAGGCCTTGATGTGGGACACATTGCTATGCAGGCAGGCCTTGATGTGGGACACATTGCTATGCAGGCAGGCCTTGATGTGGGAGACACTGCTATGCAGGCAGGCTTTGATGCGGGACACATTGCTATGCAGGCAGGCATTGATGTGGGACACACTGCTATGCAGGCAGGCCTTGATATGGGAGACACTGCTATGCATGCAGGCCTTGATGTGGGACACATTGCTATGCAGGCAGGCCTTGATGTGGGACACATTGCTATGCAGGCAGGCCTTGATATGGGAGACACTGCTATGCAGGCAGGCCTTGATGTGGGACACATTGCTATGCAGGCAGGCCTTGATGTGGGACACACTGCTATGCAGGCAGGCCTTGATATGGGAGACACTGCTATGCATGCAGGCCTTGATGTGGGACACATTGCTATGCAGGCAGGCCTTGATGTGGGACACATTGCTATGCAGGCAGGCCTTGATGTGAGAGACACTGCTACGCAGGCAGGCCTTGATGTGGGAGACACTACCATGCAGGCAGGCCTTGATGTGGGAGACACTGCTACGCAGGCAGGCCTTGATGTGGGAGACACTGCCATGCAGGCAGGCCTTGATGTGGGAGACATTGCAATGTAGGCAGGCCTTGATGTGGGACACATTGCTATGCAGGCAGACCTTGATGTGGGACACATTGCTATGCAGGCAGGCCTTGATGCAGGACACATTGCTATGCAGGCAGGCCTTGATGTGGGAGACACTGCTATGCAGGCAGGCTTTGATGCTGGAGACACTGCTATGCAGGCAGGCCTTGATGCGGGACACATTGCTATGCAGGCAGGCCTTGATGTGGGAGACATTGCAATGTAGGCAGGCCTTGATGTGGGACACATTGCTATGCAGGCAGGCCTTGATGTGGGAGACATTGCAATGTAGGCAGGCCTTGATGTGGGAGACATTGCAATGTAGGCAGGCCTTGATGTGGGACACATTGCTATGCAGGCAGGCCTTGATGTGGGAGACATTGCAATGTAGGCAGGCCTTGATGTGGGACACATTGCTATGCAGGCAGGCCTTGATGTGGGACACATTGCTATGCAGGCAGGCCTTGATGTGGGAGACATTGCAATGTAGGCAGGCCTTGATGTGGGAAACACTACAATGTAGGCAGGCCTTGATGTGGGACACATTGCTATGCAGGCAGGCCTTGATGTGGGAGACACTGCTATGGAGGCAGGCCTTACCTGTTGGATTCTGTGAAGCAGAGGTTGCAGCCAGTTCTGGTTGGTTTCACAGTGGGAATCCAGAAATGTCAGGACATCTGCTGTGGCCATCTCAGCTCCCTTAACCCGTGATCGTATCAATCCTATAACAACATTAAACTTTTGATAACATTACTGAGATTTTATTCATCATCTATGAACGGTATTAATCTATTGAAATTTATTATTATTTTGTTTCTAATTAGTAGAATTTTTTCTTTGATTAAGGTCTCTAAATTCATCAAAGACTCATATCTTAATTATAACCTTTATTTAATTTAGGGCTGAATAAGTGGTACCTTCTCTTTTAGTATTTCTCAAAACTTTAACTTTAGGGATGGCTGTGAGCAGTCGGCCATCTTCTGCTGCAATATACAGACAATCAATGTATTCATCACAAGAGTAACTTAAAAGAAAAAGATGAGTGAAAAATAATCCAAGAGCACATTGCTCAGAAGTCATTTGTGAGAATAAATACCTCCAGTATTTTCATATTCAAAATATACCTTGCGCTCTATTTAACGCTCATGGTACCGTTTCATCTTAATGGAAGGTACGGTAGCTGATCACACAGGATGACTGTGAGTACCAACTGGTTACAAGGTTACCATACAGTACCTGATTAGAAGGTGACCATTTGATATTAATTGATTATAAGGTTGCTATTTGATACGGAGGGGTAAAACATCGCATACAAAGGAGAGCAATTGGAGGAACTAATTGACATACAAAATAATAACAATAACCAAAATTGTGAAATAAAATGCAGTTGTTTTTGTTTGGTTTTTAATTTAGCCATTGAGATGAATGTTACAATTCTCAAAAAAATATTCTTTTTATGATTTTCCATCTCAATCTATCAAACATACTGATGTTTTACAGCACAAAAGGTTCCAGTGTGGCCTCCTGAATAATGGTCCACCTGGTGAGAAAAACTTCACCAGTTTGTGAACTCCTAACACATGCTTCTGAAAATCATGTGGCTGTGAACATTCCCATCAAATATCTGACAATATTCATAAAGTTCATAAATATTGCTGCTGCTGTCAATTATTTTACCACACACCATTATATACCCACACACACATATACAAGCATGTACACACACATGTACACACGTATAATTACATGCACATTAACACACTCTCTTGAGAAAACATCTGCAAATATTGAAATTCTTTCAAGATATGTGTGAAATATATATCTAGTGTCCACAGCATATTGTAGTTTATTTCAAAAAGAAATCTTTCCTGTTAATGAGGTACTTATCCTGTCAGTTTTGTAATTTCACATTTGTAAGGTCAAAGTTGTACTTTAAGCTAAATGAGCATGCAAATGTGAAAATGTGAAAACGTGACAAATTGCTTTCACAAAACATGCAATACCCATGGGTATTTACACCGATATCTCCTACTAAATGAAACATGACAGATCACATCACTCTTTGGCCTAATTTCAAAACATCAACAACATGATTTAGCTCATGCCACTCTAGCAATTTTCATTTTTTACAATTATATCAAGATATTCGCAATGTACTGGCTGAATCTAATTTCACATTGAGCAAACATTTTGTTTGTGGTAAATGGTATGAGTAGTTACTCAACTACAGCAGGTTCCTTTCTGTAATTCTGCTTAGGTTTGAGATTAATGATATGCTTTAATAATGTATCTCCTATAAAGTCAGAGGAATCACTATAACATGCAGGCCTTGACATACACACTGGCCCAGTGGCCCGGGGCCACCAGATCCTCTGTTTGGACCAGTGAATGCTCTGTTGTAGTGGCCCAGTTGGGCAACTGTATTTTTGGTATTTAGTATTTATCTTGATTTTATTCCATTCTTTGATAGATATTTGTCTCATATCATGATCAATGGACTTTCATTTTGAACCTCCACTCAGACACAAAACAGCCTTATGCGCAATGCACTTTATTGTATCACACATCCTATTATCCTGGGAAACTTCGGGCCACCACTTCTCATCCTCTGGTGGTCCAACTGGGCAACCAACATTTTTCTTGTTATGTGAAGGCGTGAACATGTTCAGGGAAATTAAATGAAATGACAAAATAATGTAACAAAATAAAAAAAAAACAAATAATTTTTCATTGATAATGAGACAAGAACAAAACATGCATATCATGTATATTTAGCTCCGTCATATTTATAATCTCAGGTAAAGGTTGAATTTCATTTAAAAGATGACATATTAACGAGTGATCAGTGTGTATCAGTGAGGTAGATGATAAGGGCTACTACTACTTGAGCAGTACCCTTATTCTGATAGATCATGGTCATTTATTCAGCTCTAGCTCTAGACAAACATAAATTCTGATGAATAAACAAAGAGGCAACTATGGGTCCTCACTCAGGGTTCATGTTAGTGGATTGATGATAGGAATGATGATGATGACACAATGCCTCCTCCCCTGCCAGGTAAAACATTGATCAAGCCAGAAAAAATTGGCACATAACACATGACCATTAAACATAATATTCCATTTATATCTATTCCTCTGCATTCATCTCAGCACTAGCACTAAATTTGCACTTGTTTTACTTCACCATGGTAAGTGTCATATGGAAAATAGTTTACATAGTGTATGATTATTTTGCAGGTTTATTAAAGAAATTAAGCATTGATCCTGTAGTGTTGTGCATAAATAGCATATCTACATACCAACATAATAACATATTGAAGTTTAACACAGAATAATATGTGTTGCAATAAAACATAGAAGATATCTGTCTCAGTCATCACCTGCATGTGACATGCTAACATGGGTAGCATGAATTTTTGTCTGAAATTAGTTGAGACTCAAAGTTGGGTTTCTTTTTTACCGAGATTTTACATGGTATGATCCAATTAAAAGTAATATGCTACATAAAAAGTGTCAAGCAATACTTACAATTATCACTGTAGTCATCCACCAAAATTATTTCCTTTACAAGATTGGAAGGGCTCCTGTTCAACACACTAAAACAGAAATTAACATTTGAAAAGTTTGCAAAGGAATTTTGACAAATATCTTTTCATACATTTTTACAATATTAATTTAGTAAAAGATCACCGAGAGCAATTTCTGGTGTGTGCACATAATAAGATGTTGTTGTTGTTGTTGTTGTTGTTGTTGTTGTTGTTGTTGTTGTCAGGTATGGGCAGTAGCGATAATTAAATGTGGCGGATACCTTAGTTAATAATGTAATGAAGTTAGGCTTCATAACTGATGTTACCTTCATAACTGATGTTACCATACATGGAATACTGCTTTTACCTTTATAAAAAAGTCCTCCCTTCTGTTCTGCTTGAAAAGCCATTTATTTTGTCTGATAATAAAATGAATGTATGCTATGTCCCTTCCACCTTTCTTCCAAATGAGTCCATTATCAAGCCGATGGGTGTAGCAAATGTTGTGTATGATATAATTAATGGCTTTTTCATCCCATTTCATATTATTGATTCTCATTATTGATGTTACTTAATACTCACCTGAATGAAAGCATTTTTCCTTCTATTTAATCACAACCCGATGTAATTGTTTTGATGTAAATTTTGATAAAAATATGGTAATAATGGCATTTTTATTTCAAGTATATGTCTTTAAACCCCCAAATGCATAAATGAAACAAAGGTTGCCATTAAATTTTCATTTGATATGAGGACTGAGAATAGAGAGTTGTGTATAGGCTGCCTCACCTGACTATGGTACGCAGGAGGGTGGATCTGGCCTCATTATGGAATGTGATGATGATGCTTGCTTGAGGCAAACTTCCCTCATACTTAACACTCTGGCACCTGAAAAAATAATAATCCACAATGTACTCATTTGCCAATTATTTCTAACAATTCAAACAAAAACTTCTATTTCATTTCTTCATTTTATCCCTTGTTGCAAGAACCTCTCATCTTTAAGTTGATTTGTCATCTCTTGTTGAGATAAAGAAGAACTGGGCATACCGGTATTTCTTTTTGTAACACTGATGGTCCCTTTTTGATGTCCACTGTCGACAGGGAAGGGACTATCTATGTTATTCTGTGTTCGGTAAGATCATGGAGAATGTGTATTCATTTCCTGTGGTATGTGATTCTGCTTTTTCTGTGGTCAATATGGTTCAGGCAACTGAAGCCACTGTGGAGTGTTCGTTATGTGCATGTAATAGCTTCATATATGCCCATGCGTCCGCGTATGAATACGTTTCTATAACATGTAAACAATGATAAAGAAGTGCATGATGACATAAAGTTCAAGATGACATCATCATCGCCCATTGTTTTCAAGTTTTATCTATTTTAATTTGTTGTCAGTTTTGTTTTGTTTGTTGTAACTTTTGTTTTGTATGTTTAATTTTTGTTTTGTTTGTTATTTTTTTCCTGTCAGTGTTGCATGTGGAGCACCACTTTTTATGTTGTATACAGCTCGTGGAGCAGTAAGAAATATATGTTATAAGAAAGGCTCTATTCTCACAGTACTGTATACTAAGCGATCAGAGACGATGAGGGCTGATGTGTAAATATGGTCAAGCAGCCCAGCGATTTCTGTGTACATGTCATTCTGTGATGTCCTACAATTTAAGGTCTATAATCCACAATCAGTTTGAAGCATCTGGAGAGAACTTCGTGTGGTCTCGTGTATTTACGTAACTGCCTTCGGCACACATGGCGGACAAACTCGTTAGCGTGAGATTTTTAAATACCCAACTCTTTTAGTGATAATTCATATTTTATGCCATGATTATATCTAAAATGTCCCAAAAAAGCTTGATTATTCTTTGGATGGCATTAAATAAAGAAAATATAAATACTTCATATAAGTGGCCAGCTGCAAAAACTGAGTCGAACTCGTTTTAACAGTAGTTACCCGTTTTAACGGTCGTTAAAACGGGTTCAATTTAAATAATAAAAATTTAAGACTAGCTGGTTAAGTTTACTTTTTCTGTGCTAAATTAACAAATAACATTACTTTGAACACATTTAAGCCAAAAAAACATAAGTCTGTCCCAGTTTTTCATTGTGGATTATAGACCTTAACTGAACCATAATTGTAGGGATTATTAGGAAACAAGATATGCATTTATGTTATAATGTTCTTAACCATATTAACATGTAATAACACTTCAGTTAGAAGTAAAATCAATTGTGTAGACCTTTCATTTACTTCTCAGGGGTTGGGGGCCATTAAAAATCTTTGCCATTGTTGTTTCAAGTCCTCATTTCCCAGTCTCCAGAGTGCACGCGTGCCATAAATTTGTAGCAGTGTTGAGTATTGACGTTGCAGATCCAGGGTTAATGTGTGGGAATTAGGTCACACATATGTCTCGACCTCCACCACGTAGAGTCACATCTACTGCCATCACCACTTTTATATAGGTTAATACTTAGTATATACGACAGAGACAGAGAGGGTCTGGGGACTTTCACTCTCTGGCAACCTGTGATATAACTACCGGTACCTTAGTCATGATGGCTTCCGGCACATCACTTGTGCCGTGAAAATTAATAAACACTTTTGAAAGACAGTAGAATTACAAGATGACATGTGAGACACAACATTCAGCTCAATTGAAATTAGTGGTGGGTATTATAACACAGAATTTTGGAGCGATATTTACTCTGAGGAGCTTGCAGATCACGGACCTGGCTGTCAGTGTCACAGAATGGTGGACACCTTAACACACAGAATTGAAATATTTTTTGCAAACGTAGACTATATTAAAATTAATAACTTTATGCACAAAAGAAAGGTATGCTAGATGTTTGACTGTGTTAAAAATGTCACTGCAGTCTACATTTATTGCAACTTCAAAATGATGAGAAAATATAAATATCTTTTTCAAAAAGGAATCTGTATACTAATTCTTAAAAAAAAGACTTTCTTGTTACACCATTACTTGTGTATTGCTGCCCAGATAGAGGTGGAGAATCTACCCATGCTTATCTGATCACATTTCTTTCTCACCATGTTAAGAATAGTCTGCTTCAGAAAGATTTCCCCATCAAATTCATAAAGGAAAATGTTGACATCAACTGAACTTGGACCAAATTCCAACTGCTTTGTTTTATGTGAGATCTGGTAAATGAAATGTGTGTTTGCCTACTGAGAGATAAGAGCTTCTGTAATAAAGTTTATGCTTGTCTTGAGGGACCATTCAATATTCATTAAGAGCCTCTGCAATGAGTGTTATGAAATCATCCATTGTTTAGCTTATTATGATTTATCTAAATGTATCCATTGTGGCTTATGAAACACTTCTAAGAGAATTTTTTTTTATTCTTTCTAAAATGAATTTCAGTTTTGCCTTGTTCGAAAAAATAAATAAATCTAGTACTGATTCAAGATTCCATCATTAAATTTCTACATTATTTTCAAATCAAAGTGGATATTATGAATAAGGTACCATATTTTCTCGAATATAAGATGAGGTTTTCGCACCCAAACCATTAGTTAATGAACATAACCCAACTTTGTCGGTGTGAAAAGTAAATAAACTTCGCTCATTCTGTCCAGATACAAACTACCCCAACTGCAATATAATCAATATTTTTAGCTCATAATACACAGAAATATTTTACCAGGCCTCAATAGTAGTCAGCCTTCGTTTAATAAGTGTAGACTATGCAAAATTCGAAGAAATGTGTTTAACAATGCTTGAATATGCTTATGCAGCACGAGGTTGCCATTCTGAAAAGTAGAAGTGTCAGAGAGAAGCTCTTATTTTTTGCACAAAAACGATTGGAGTGCCACCACAGTGTATTAAACTGCATTGAAATATTGATATATTGCGCAATGATGGATCCCTAACACTACCTAAATACGAAGACTAAGGGATCCATTATTGCACAATATATTAATATTTCAATGGGAATGAATACGCTTTTGTGGCGTTCCGATCGTTTTTGCACAAAAATAAAAGCTTCTTCTTTGTTTGGATGCTACGGTCAAGGACGTGGAGAAATTCTCAATCTGCGACATGGAATTTGTGATAATATTGGGTAAATACCTTTATTTATCACATAAACGCAATTAAAATCAATTCGCTACGTCCGATATCCGTTATTTCAAAAATATGAAAGTCTGTATCATATATGATATGAGGTTTATTTCCAATTAAAACGCTTTGTTTTGACACTAAGGTCAAGGACGTCACTGACATCGTATTTATATTTTGCCGTAAATCATTGTCCACAGGTCATCCTCATGTATAAAAGCCCCCTGTTGCCTAATGGTAGCAGCGCTGATGTCTCTGGAAAAACCAAATCATCTCATATTCGGAATTGATCTATTCAACAAAATAACATCAATTTTGGGGGTTGTCTTCGACACGATTCATCTTATATTTGAGTAAATACAGTAAGATTAAAATATTTTTATAATCTGCAATTGATGTAACACTGCTGCATTTACTGTACCCTCCCTAGCAGGACTTCTCCATCATATCAGTCCCTGCCAGCAAAGCTACAAAGGTGTGCACTGAATTGACTGCAAGTTATCAGTATTCATAAAAAATCTGGCTGTCCACTGATTGGTGAAATAATATAAATAGATTTGTTTTGTACTGGCAGTTGTACTTATTGGTCAGTTTATGTGCCAAACGTCTGATTACTCTTTATGACCTGGTGTTGGTCAATTCAGATTTGATGATATTTTTGTGAGCATGGCAAGTATTTATAAATTATAATTTAGAAAGGTATCAAATATAGGGCAATGACTGAGAGGTAGTAACTAAATACTACCTGTGTAATGCAGAGTACATTTACTGTTGTGAGTTTCCAAAAATAAGCAATAAAGAGCAAATTGCTTTTCAACAGCCTGAAAAAGTGAGAAATGCAATTTTAGCCACAACAGTTTGGTAAATAGGCCAAGGTTTAAGAAGGATTCACTGAGCTTAGCTTGTGCCATTGATTCATTGCTAAACACAGTATGAAAGCAACAGTTACTGTCATGGGACTACCCGCGACCCAGCCACAATCAAGCATTCACACATCATTCACACATCATTCTAGTCTGTGTGAGTAGGAACCAAGTATTAATCTATGCCAACCTTATTTTTCATGATAATTTCACATTACACTGGACTCACACCCACTAGGAGGAAGCTCTGGTGATTGGTGACTTGGGCCACGGCTGGATGAGGACCTATATCACTAGGCTACTTGCAGCCCTATTATGGGTCTACTTGCTCCGCTAATTTCCTCTGCTCCTCTGCAGCTGGGAGGAGACTGTGAGGAGAATTACCAAGACACCTCTCCTACTCAACACTCGCCTAAATGCTTTGAATTTTACCACGGTCACATTTCGTAAAGGTCTTGCCCACTTAATATTGGCCTTTGTGGCCTTCTGTGTGCCTACCACCCCTGCAGGGGTAAGATTGTCAGAACATTCTGCATCTGTTTCCCAACACTTTCTTATTTCATGTTTTGGTAACAATCTTCAAACCCATGAGATAAACAAGATATTCAGCATGGCATCTATTACAAGACTGGGAGAAAGACATTTAATTATCAGAATATGACATATCACATGACTAGGGGGAAGATATTAAGTCATTAGGATGTGTCTAATCACTTGACTTGGGGGAAGATATTAGTATTCAGAGAACAGGGCCCGCTTTTTTAAACAATCTCAAGCAAGAAAATGTAAGCAAGAACTTCAAATCTCATATTTACTTACATAAGTATGAACTTCAAATCTGAGATCATCCGATTTTTTTAACAAGCTTGGGACTAATCTTACATAAGCACAAAATAGCACTTTTCATCCTGAACCACATCAGTTTTGTTTTGTTCATTTGTATCATTTGTATGCTCTAAATATGTCCATTTTGTGTTCCTATAACATTTTTTTAATGTAAAACACTATTTCCTGTCAAAAATACCTTTAAATTCTGCTTAATTCATTGAATTACCTGTTTGTTTACATTACCTCCGATGTTTGACCCTTCTGAACTTGTTACACTGGGGGTCTGACAGGATTTACATTGTAACTTCATGAGGCCCCACAGTGCAGTTTGTAACCTTTTTTCCAGTTTTCTGGGTGCTTCTGTGACGTCATGGTGCAATATTTTTACATTATGACCCATTTAAAGCTCCACAAAATTATTTTTGAAAATATTTGCAGCTGTTTTCATCTTTTTCAATATTCGATGCAAAATGTAAGCAAGAAAAACTGCATCCAAGCAAGCTACGGACCATGCTTGACATCTGAGCACAAACTTGAAATGTAAGCAAGACAGTCTTGCTTGAAAATGTTTCAAAAAACGGATTTGGGTATGACTTGAGATGTAAGTACAAACTTGAAATCTAAGCACAAATTTCTTGCTTGAGATTGTTTAAAAAATTGGGCCCTGGAGATAACACAATCACTTGACCCAAATAGGGCGAAGTTAATATTCTCATAATATGACTAATCACCTGACCTGAATAGGGTGAAGTTAGTATTCTCATAATGATTAATTACTTGACCTGAATAGGGTCAAGATGGTATTTTGAGAGTATGATACATTCACAGTTAGACCTGTAGAGGTCTACTTTGGGGGAATCATGAGACTTGGCCACCCCTGTCAATGAGCAGACTGTTAAAACATCTGTGGCCACTCAGCATCAAACATCTCTGCTTCTTTACACAATTCTTTTCCTCAAATTGCTTTTGCGTTTATTTTTTTATTTACAAAGGCCAAACAAAAGTTGTTGCAAATTGATCTCATTTCACAAACACCTACTCACATGTATATGGAAATAGAAAAATAGAAAATAAAATGACTGCTCCCTAATACATTGTTTGAAGTCCACACTCAACCTACACTCTATTTGTATTCATTTAAGCTATGCTGTATTAGGTTATTTTGTCATTTGGAGATTTTTGTTATTTAATCTCAAGTCATGAAACACAATCCAGTGACAATATTAGACTAATATGACAGAACCACATACTGCAGCATAATCTTTTGACAAATTGAAAATCTGAGTTAGTTTAGAAAATGAATATAAATTTTACAGAATGTTAATTTTATCTGCCTTGCCAGAGTTGAGATGTTTATGCCAATCTGACATGAAGCTTATGAAGATGATCACATACAGGTTGGATACTGAACATATCATCGGGAAACCAGCAAGTACTGCAGAGACACAAAATTGCTCCTGTGACCTTGAGATCTGGGTCAAGGTCAACCATATGCAATCCCATACAAGGTATATGGGACTTACATAATCCTGTGCAATATCAAAGTAATCCATTAAACGGTTCTCCTTTTATCATCTGGAAACCATGATTGTACAAAACATGTCCTGTGACCTTGAAAAATAGGTCAAGGTCATTAATCATGTGTGATATCAAAGCCAAATACCAAATAGTTCTCAACATATCATCCAGAAACCAGCAAGTACTGCAGAGACACAAAATTACTCCTGTGACCTTGAGAACTGGGTCAAGGTCAACCATATACAATCCCATGCAAGATATTAAGGACTTACATAATCCTGTGCAATATCAAACTAATCCGTCAAATGGTTCTCCTGTTATCATCCAGAAAGTTCGGACACGTGGACTCGCGGACACGCGGACGGAGCCCGATACAAGGTCTCCCCTCCCCTACGGGGTGGGTCGACAAAAATCTGAATTTTTACCTCTAAAGGAACACCAAAATCATAACTTTTTACCTCTAAAAGAACACTGTTTCACTTCAGGAGGTCAACTTTCCAAATAAAATATCATTTTGAGCCACCCTATAAACCATGTCTTTCTCATGCCCTCCAGGCCTGCTTGGCCTATGGAATATGAGAGCTGCTGATTCTTTTTTATATTTTTTAAAAAGAAATGTGTATATATGTTCCCACAGCTTGCTTCTTATCATCAAACTGACTTCATGATATACTGCAATTTGACATGTTTATCTGTCACAGGATGGCTCTGCCTATCATTGTTGTCAGGCATTTTCATTTAGAACACAATGCTACCATGCAAAAAGGACAATTTGAATGCCAGACAAAAGGACAAATGCAATGAAAAACAACAATATCAGGTGTCCAGGAGACAGATAGTCTGAGACTGACAGCCAAATTGACAGCTGCATGCAATCACAGAAATTTATGATTTAAGCTTGAAAACATAGCATCCTATTTTTGTAAATTTGGATATTGTTTTAAAAGTAAGGAGAAAAGCACTAGATGTTTGAAAATATGGTTAAAATATGATGCTTTGCTGTGTAACCAGCAAACAGTTTATGGTTTTCCATACAAGATCCCAATTCAGTTTTGATGAGATATTCATTGATATCTTGTAATCATTATCTTGTTACCAATGCAATATTTCACGCACAAGATCTGTGACCTAAGGGTCACTGCATTAAGGTCAAAGGATGTAGGGGCAAAATAAAACTGACAGTGCACAATTGTCACGCATGCCCAATATTTATCATCTTAGTTAATCATGCACGAGATCTTCTCCTTTAGGTATTAGTAGGCAAGATGTTGTATTTTCAGAGGTCTAATTCTATCTATTTGCCATTGGGCTCAGCTCTATTTCCATTTTGTTATGATTTTTTCAAAAATCTAATGGCTATCACTAAGTTGTCAAGGAGGCTGCCATTTTAAATAACATAGAAATATTAGCTGATGAAAATTTAGATAAAATTTAAATGTGATATGTAACATGCATTTTGATTGGTCAAAATCATCATCTGCTCGAGTTTGCTCTTGAAAAAAATTTAGATGATCTTTAGGAAGAAATGTTCATAAACATTAAAAAAGCAATGCTTATTCACTTTTAATGGTTGTGAGATTTATTTTGTATGGAGACAAATTTTGAATTCAAGGCCAATGTGTCAAGGTCAAAGGACACATGCCTAAATCAGTACGACGAGGCACAGCTATGACCTAAGATATTTCTGAATACCAAGTTTTAATTTCCTCTTATATGTGGTTGCTCCGTACAAAATATATGACCTTGAGGTCACTGCACTAAGGTCAATGGTGACATTACTAAGATTTGACGGAATCTGAATCTTCACCTCTATATCTACATCTGAATTAATTTTGACACATATATTACCGGTAGTTTTGGAGAAAAAAGGCTTTTAAACACTGTATTGTTATATAACACATATGAAGTACTTTTTATTCACTTCTAATGATTGAGATATTGCATGTACCCAAAATTTGAATTCAGGGTCAATGTGTCAAGGTCAATGGTCACATGACCATAAAAGTGTGACGAGGCACAAGTATGATCTAAGACATTTCTGAATACCAAGTTTTAATTTCCTTATATATATATATGTGGTTGCTGAGATATGCTTTGTACAAAATTTCACTAAGATTTAAAGGAATGTGAATCTTCACCTATCTCTATATAAAATATGAAACATATATTACTGGTAGTTTTGGAGAAGAAGATTTTTAAAGAAATGTTGGCAGACAGAAGGACAGACGGATAGACGGACAGATATTTTCCCCACTCCTAAAGCTCTGCTGACTTCTTAAAAAAGGACATTGTTTTGGATAACATGCTCCTAAAAAATAGGATGATATCTTTTTATTATTATTATATTTTTTTATCAACAAGATCAATTATATTGTTAAGTGAGATATATACATACAATTTACATGGACTTGTGATTCAAATTATGTCTTTAAGCCAAGAAAGTTAAAAAAATAAAAATAAATTGGGTCTCTGGTTCAGACAGAGAGTATAGAGAAAATCAGAAACATTTTATATTCTTAGGCCTTAGTATTATATCTTTTTATCAGAATCTGTTCTATTCAGATTCGTGACTCAATCTTGTCATCACAATCCTGAATTATCTTTTATTTTTGTTGAATGATTCTAACCACAGTGCAATTTGTGTCTTTCTATGAACATAACAGTGGGCATTTGGCCCACCAGACAGGAAGTGATCTGCAGAAAATAGCATTGCATGATGTGATTGGTTATCAGTCCCATGCACATGGCATGTCTGGCTATGTTTGTATCACAGCAGGCAAACCATGATGCTGTGTGCCAATAAAACTGGCCAAATGATGAAATAGAAATTGAAAGTGGCATTTTGGGTTTGAAAGATTGGAAGAATGGCTGACAGTGCAGGTTGTGCATACTTGGCAGGTGGGTGGGGGGTTGCTACTGTGCCCCTCAGAGTGTTGGTGTGCCCCTCAGGGGTGTGTCCCTCAGGGGTGTTGGTGCGCCCCTCAGGGGTGCTACTGTGCTCCTCAGATGTCAGACTGCATGTGCCCTGCAGCATCTCCATCAAATGTGAATGTATTTGTAAACCGTACATCAATCATTAATAAATCCTATTGCAACGTTTAGGTTTGAGTGGACAAATGGTTCAGTGTTGCTGAGGTCTCCTGAGATCCTCCCACGGGTGCCAGAACAATATCAGCAAATACACTTGAATGAAAACGAATTTTCAGATGGCACTTAAGATATTGCTGCATATTGACTTGAAATTCCAAGTGCTGCTCTGATGACTGTCGACCTACATGACCCTGTTATACCCTTGTTATCAGGGTGCTACAACCAATTTCCAGGGCTCTCTTTATCTGCAACAAAGTTAGGTGTGGCATTCAATATGCTGTCCATTTTTTCAATTGTCTGAGGCAGCCATTTTTGTTAAATTCTGATAATTGCAAAGCCAGATTGTTGATGTCAATGTGAGACTGCAATGTTCTAATGGAATCTCCCGAGAAGACCCTGCAAATCACCTGCATGCTGATCTACGATTGCCAATTTTATCGACAAATATGCTGCTTTGCCTCATAAGAAAGGCTGCCTTATCTGACGGCGGGCACATTTTTTTTAACTTCATGTAGTTCATGTTGCAAAATCTCAAGGGGGCATGTTCTTTGGAATAAACGATCATTTGAATTTGTTTCCTGTGATGTATCACCATCACCAGTCTGTAATCCTCAGTGACAGCACCGTATCAAATCTATCATTTAAATCAAAGCAATGCACAGCATGACTTTATAAGAAATCACTTTACAAGCAATAGAGATATTAATTACTCTGCCTAATGTCCATAAAAAATTAATCAAATCCAAAATTGCAAATTAAGAATAAGCTACAACTTAACCATGTTTGTAAACATAATCAGCAACCTTAATTTATGAGAAGAACTATATTTTTTGACAAAATCAATTGAGTTATGGAATGAATATTCACCTTTATGAGATTGTATCAGCTGACAGTGTTCGACAACTTGAAAATGTGTGGTCAATATGCCAGTTGACAATTGTTATTGAAATCAGTTGAACCTGTTATGTAATAAGATTAAAGAGGTTCTCCTGTGGGGAAATTGACATGGATAGGTAATTCACGGCATATATGGCATTGTGGATTTCAACCCATTTTATGCCACCACAGAAGATCATTTACTTCAAAGTTTCAACTCTTTAGAATCTTTTATTTTGCAGAATATAGTGAATCATGTACCAGAAAAGAGTTTAGATTGACTTGAAGTGCACACATGTACACATAAATCACAGCTAAAACACATATGCATGCCTTATTAAACAAGATAGATGTAGCCTACACAAAGGTAAACAAAATGAAATCATTAAAAAACAACTTCCCTTTTGCTCATTTTGTAGATTTTATAATTGATAAAATTTGAATTTCTCAGTATTAGTAAGAGTCTGAAATAATGAGATGAGTTAAGAATATGTCCAGTGCAATTCAATAGTTCCAAATGTGTTATCATGTGTTAACATGTGTCTAACAGGTCTAATTAGGTGCATTTATCTCACTCATGTCAAGATTGCTCACTCAACATTTTGCCTGGATCCATATTTTCATACAAACAAGGACTGTACTTTACCTAGATACCATGACAATGCTTTGTTTGTTTGTTTGTTTGTTTGGGGTTTTACATCACTTTCAACATTATTTCAGTCATTTCGTGATGAGATCTACTTGTAGCTGATATAGTGCTGCCTCACTGAATTGTTAACCATTTTGGAAATCAACAAGTCACATGTTACCTGTATATGATGCAGTGTAAATAAAAAAAATAAATATTAATCCGCTTTTTTTCAACGTGCCATTTAAAAGTTCAACTCACTTTGGGTCTCTGGTGTCGGGAACCTCTCTATCTGAGGGAAGATTGTCACTTGCTTCCACATTAAAAGCATTCTTCTTGTAAGCATCGCCTAACTCTCGAACAGAATCTATATATAGCCTCTCATCAAACTGGTACACATTCTCCTGACTCAGCAGACTCTGAAAATGAATAGCAACATTCATTTCATAGATATAAATACAAACCAATAATTAGACCCGACACTGCATGAATATTGCTTGTAAAAAGCACCTCATTACATCTTAATTTAAAGGCAAAATGTACTCATCATTAATTTGGGACAACTGTTATGAAGATGAATATATCAACAGCATGTGTATCAAGACTTTGTGGCATTGTGTTTTTTATTTTGCAAAGTTTTTGGTCCATATTTTTAATGCTATAAATTAACGCTATAAATTAATTGATGCTTGCATGCATGTGACTGAAAGACCTGAAAGACACTAAAAAATATTAAGTATTGCCTGCAATGCCAAGGGATTGTTTCCCAAAGATTTGTGAATATTTGTGTTTCCACTGTTTCACTCTGTACCCAACATCCCAGCATATTTGTTCTGCTCGCAATGCTTGCCATAATAACTGGAAAAGCTTTTCAGGCAAAGCCCAAAGTGCCATATTGACTTAACAACTAAAAAAACTCTTGCTGAAAGCGGTTGGGCTGTGCAATGTCCCTTGTTTGGACTGCACAAGACCATTATGACAGTATGCAAAGATTATTGACATGTCCTCTGTGAGTTACATCTTGATAAGTGTAATAGGGAATGAGAATAATAACAGAGCTACATCAGGTGTCTATGTCTATAATTTGGACAAACACAGATAAAATATTTTAAGAAGTATCTAAATATATCATTTGTAAATGTGGGGAATAAGGACAGAAATGGAAATCATTTTCTGACCATTCTTGTTCAGATCTTTCTTGAACTTCAATAAAAAAAGGTTTTCTGAAATAGCAAACTATTAAAAACAAGGAATGTTTCAAATTAGAAGTTATATCAGTATCAGTTTTGGACATTGGGGAATTCCAGATCTTTATACTTGTATGCACTACCATGTCATGTCCATTGATTGATTATCTATTTCCATAAAAAAGTTAAATGAGCGATTCAAATTTGAAAGAAGGTATTCTCAATATACAGATAAAAAATCTATGATAGACTAGTTAATACCAGTTTTCAAATCATATTATTGGTAAAAAAGACAAGGATTATTTCACTTAAAGACCAACTGAACCCCCACTTCAAACCCAAATCATTTAAATTCTTGCCTACTAGCCCTTTGCAACCCATTCAGTTGTACACCTTGACCTTGATATCCTTGATATCTCAAAATCTTCTTTTTGTGTTACAAGATTGTTCATATTGATGATACTTAAACTTTCTCTCCCCTTTAATTCCCTTTGTCAAAATATGTTACAAGCATACCAGTATTAGTGAAATTTGTTACTGATTTTTATTTTTAGGCATGTAAAACAATATTAGGCATGTGAGACAATAACCTTTGACTGTGCTTAACCTTCGAGCCTTAAATGTAACCTGGACGTTGAGGAAGAATGTTACAAAAAATCTACAAAAAATCTTCCATCTATCTGCATTTTAACATGTTTCCCACTCATAAAAATTGAAAACGTAAATGTGAAATGAACTTATTTGACAGAAGTCTCATAATTACTTAAATATGATAAGAACTAGACTATAACTGCTTCTCATACAGTTTGACAGAACAACAACCAGAGTGTGAAGTTTGATGATATGATAGCAAATGTAGTTTTGATGACCTTGAGGACACCTGGTGTAGGAAGATTCAACCATTTGGTGGGACTGCAATGCATCACCATCACACAAACATGTCCATGTCATGACTTTGCTTGAATTGGACAGCAATTATGAACTGCAGGATTCACACAGTTGTGGCCAAGGCAAAATACACCCACCAATGTAAAAAAAAGTGCAGTTTATAAATGGTTAAACCCAGTGTGGATCAATCCCAGTGTGGATCAATCCCAGTGTGGATCAATCCCAGTGTGGATCAATCCCAGTGTGGATCAATCCCAGTGTGGATCAATCCCAGTGTGGATCAATCCCAGTGTGGATCAATCCCAGTGTGGATCAATCCCAGTGTGGATCAATCCCAGTGTGGATCAATCCCAGTGTGGATCAATCCCAATGTGGATCAATCCCAGTGTGGATCAATCCCAGTGTGGATCAATCCCAGTGTGGATCAATCCCAGTCTGGATCAATCCCAGTCTGGATCAATCCCAGTCTGGATCAATCCCAGTCTGGATCAATCCCAGTCTGGATCAATCCCAGTCTGGATCAATCCCAGTCTGGATCAATCCCAGTCTGGATCAATCCCAGTCTGGATCAATCCCAGTCTGGATCAATCCCAGTCTGGATCAATGTTCCATGTTCTGAATGAAATATGATATTTCAGTTGCAAATTCATTAAATATACCTACAAAAACAAAAAAATCTCTTAAAATTGTGCTTCATTTGATATATTTGCTGCACCAGATTTTACTTCGTCCCGAAAAAAAAGATGACTTCTTGACTAAATTGACGGTCAAAGTAAGATGAAGTTGTTGTATCACTTTCAGACATTTAAGGAGAATTATGTCTTAATTGTTCAGTGGGGGAGCACACACTTTTGAGGATAAGATCCTGACATTAGTCAACAGTCCCACAGGTTAAAATCATTTTGGTGATAGAAACACAAATATATTCCTATTCCATAAAATCAAAATGCAGAGATAAATACATTGTGTGGGAGGATGGCGTGATTTACTAGCATCACATTCATGGCTTGTTGAATCATACATCAACAGTTCTTGAGGGCATCTTTCTCTCTGCTTTCTGCTTATATCATGTATTTGAGGTGTTTCCAGCCATTCTTCATCCCATCATTTAATCTTGTATCTGCTATAAAATTATCTGCATTTTATATCAATCCGTATTTATCACCACCCTCAATGGAGAATGTATTCATCCAGGATGCATCATTGCTCTTTTGATATTGAATTAGTTTTAATTTTGAAGCTAGGCAATTCATAACAAGAGTAAAAACAAATAAATAAAAACAAATAAATAAAAGAGAAGAACCTTTTAGGGCATTTTCCCTACTGTCAGAAACATTGCATACAATCTCAGTACAGTCGCCAACTCGATCTATCTTCACAGCCAAAATTTCCCAGATTATTTCAGTTATTTGTTTCTCTAATGTTGACATTACTGATGTGCAGACTTTCAGCATGACTGGCCATTTCTGAGTCTTCATGCAATGTTGCATGTACATATTTTGTTTGTTAACTGTTTGAATGCCAAGTGAGAGGTGGCATGGCATACACATTTATATTTTCATTCCCATTTCTTTGTAGTTTTTTTTTTTAGCAGATATCAAACACAGTTATTTTCATGAAAAGTAAGTCAGTCAGAAGCCAAGTGGTCATAAATTTTAAATTGTTTATATTTCTTTCTGAAATGATCTCATTTATTACACATTCTTAAACATTTTTATTTAGTACACTAGAAATCTTCATGATACAGATGATGATATGAAATATTGAAAACAGTGGCTTTTATTACGGAGTGACAGGTGAGATTTTGACATTTTTACATCTGATAAATGCATTTGCAGGTTATTGAATATTAACAAAACATTACAATATTTAGACATACAAAAATCTCTTATCTTTCTCCAAACCAAATATGATTCACCTTGCCTTTATTATAAGTGATATAAATCCATGCTATTTTTTTGAGTGCTCATTCATGTGCCTGCTAATAAGCATGATATAGTTTGTGGTGCAAATAGCCCCTAGAATAACATTTCTCCATTGTTTTAAGAATTTAGTCATAAATGAGTTGATGGCAGCCAAAAATATGTCAGAAAAAACACTGATCAGTGGGTCTCAGTGGGTCTCACATAGGTTGACCTCAGTGGGTCTCTCAGTGTCGATCACATAGGATGACCTCAGTGGGTCTCTCAGTGTCGATCACATAGGATGACCTCAGTGGGTCTCTCAGTGTCGATCACATAGGATGACCTCAGTGGGTCTCTCAGTGTCAATCACATAGGATGACTTCAGTGGGTCTCTCAGTGGGTCTCACATAGGATGACCTCAGTGGGTCTCTCAGTGGCGATCACATAGGATGACCTCAGTGGGTCTCTCAGTGTCAATCACATAGGATGACTTCAGTGGGTCTCTCAGTGTCAATCACATAGGATGACCTCAGTGGGTCTCTCAGTGGGTCTCACATAGGATGACCTCAGTGGGTCTCTCAGTGTCGATCACATAGGATGACCTCAGTGGGTCTCTCAGTGGGTCTCACATAGGTTGACCTCAGTGGGTCTCTCAGTGGCGATCACATAGGATGACCTCAGTGGGTCTCTCAGTGGGTCTCACATAGGTTGACCTCAGTGGGTCTCTCAGTGGCGATCACATAGGTTGACCTCAGTGGGTCTCTCAGTGGGTCTCACATAGGTTGACCTCAGTGGGTCTCTCAGTGGCGATCACATAGGATGACCTCAGTGGGTCTCTCAGTGGGTCTCACATAGGTTGACCTCAGTGGGTCTCTCAGTGTCGATCACATAGGATGACCTCAGTGGGTCTCTCAGTGGGTCTCACATAGGTTGACCTCAGTGGGTCTCTCAGTGTCGATCACATAGGATGACCTCAGTGGGTCTCTGAGGTCATCCTATGTGATCGACACTCTCCGTTTACATTTTACATTTTCCCCAAATGACCTCAATAAAAATTCCTGTATAATTGTTTCTATACTGTGACACTGAATTTCGTCCGTAGCATTGCAATTCATTAACATTTTTATGCATATTGATGCCAAGTCTATGTAAATTTTTTTTAACATGTTTATATGGCAATCAATGGTATGGCATGTTATGAATGGTGTTTGTACATGCACTGTAAAAAACTTGATATTGCTTTTGCATGACATCATCCATTAAACTTTACACAGTCCTCTATGTGTATTCAGCTTTTTTTCAGCAAGCATGTGTACATTTGGCACAGTATAAATGACAACTGTACTTTATATTTATTCAATATCTAAAAGGTTTTTCTGTACAAATAAATTCTCTTTTTGAACAAAAATAATATGTAGTATGCTGATCCTGGGGTTCATTCAATCACAACACTCCACAACAAATCAGATCAGGGCTCATATCACGCCAACATTATCACCCCAATGCTATCACCCCAACATTATCACCCTGATGCTATCATGCCGACCCTATCAACCTAACACTATCACTCTGACCCTATCACCCCGATACTATCATCTTAACCCTATCACCCTGACGCTATCACCCGAACCCTATCATCCCAACGCTATCACGCCAACTTACCCTGATGCTATCACCCTGACGCTATCACCCTGACGCTATCACCCTGACACTATCACCCTGACACTATCACCCCGACCCTATCACCCTGACACTATCATCCTGACGCTATCATCCTGACGCTATCACCCTGACCCTATCATCCTGACACTATCACCCTGATGCTATCATCCTGACCCTATCATCCTGACACTATCACCCTGATGCTATCATCCTGACGCTATCACCCTGATGCTATCACCCTGATGCTATCATCCTGACGCTATCACCCTGATGCTATCACCCTGATGCTATCACCCTGATGCTATCATCCTGACACTATCACCCTGATGCTATCACCCTGATGCTATCATCCTGACGATATCATCCTGACGCTATCATCCTGACGCTATCACCCTGACCCTATCATCCTGACACTATCACCCTGATGCTATCATCCTGACCCTATCATCCTGACACTATCACCCTGATGCTATCATCCTGACGCTATCACCCTGATGCTATCACCCTGATGCTATCATCCTGACGCTATCACCCTGATGCTATCACCCTGATGCTATCACCCTGATGCTATCATCCTGACGCTATCACCCTGATGCTATCACCCTGATGCTATCATCCTGACGATATCATCCTGACGCTATCACCCTGACGCTATCACCCTGATGCTATCATCCTGACGCTATCATCCTGACGCTATCACCCTGATGCTATCACGCCAACTTACCCTGATGCTATCATCCTGACGCTATCATCCTGATGCTATCACCCCAATGCTATCACGCCAACTTACCCTGATGCTATCATCCTGACGCTATCACCCTGACACTATCATCCTGACGCTATCACGCTGATGCTATCACCCTGATGCTATCACCCTGATGCTATCACCCTGACGCTATCATCCTGACGCTATCATCCTGATGCTATCACCCCAATGCTATCACGCCAACTTACCCTGATGCTATCATCCTGACGCTATCATCCTGATGCTATCACCCTGATTAGCATTTAAAGAAATGACAACAGTATCCAACTAAGCAAACATTTTTCCATACCCTTAATATAAATTAGTCTATTGATATGTGCTGACAAAGACCTTGGAAATCATTTACTGGGGACTGCCAGCAACCCTAAATGAACAAATATAACAAGGGATTATCAGCAGTAAAAGATCTCTAAAAAATTGACTCAGAAGTTTGAAAATTGACTCAGAAGTTTTTAAAAGGTTTTACGGAATGAAAATATATGTCCATACTAAAGAAAAGATTTATATCACAATGCATGAGTACTTTGTCAGCCTGGGTGATCATAGCTCCTCTCTGCACCCAATTCATCTGGTGCTCTGGCAAACACCACTTTGTAAACACTCCAATCTTAAATTAATATTCTTATTCCTTTTGTTCACTCTCTAATAAATTTTCTTTTGAGATATGTATCTATGGTTTCCTGCATGTAACATTTAATGCCAATTTACACACAAATTAAAAACCACACTCTGGCAAAAAACATATCCTATTCTTACAAAAAATCTGTTTAAAATAAATCTATTTTTGAACGTTATTCAGAGTACATTATGGTTTCCTTCTAAAAGATAAATTCCTTGTTATTATGATATTCAACAAGCCTATCTGGTCGCAGATAATTTGACTGCAAGATGGCATTAAGTTCAGTCAGTGATTTGCCACAGATGTATTGGCGGTGTATACCCTGGTGCTGAGTTATGACTCTGCTGGGCTTCCCCGTCTTCTTTGCTTCTCAATACAAAGCAAGAGGATCGTGACCCCATCTCTAAATCTTATCCTGGGTGTTCTGCCTTCAAAGGTATGTCCAGGTTCTCTCACAATGGGGGATGCATATCCAAAATGCATACTTATTTGATATATTTAAAAATATTTGTCCATGAAAAGAGAATTCAAGTTACATACAGCTATGTTTAGAGTCTTGTACGATGTCTTGATGATCCATACTCATGCATTGTGATATAAATCTTTTCTTTAGTATGGATCGTTTATACAATTAGAAAAGTAGGAGAATATTTTATAAAAATTTTATGCTAAATTTGTCTCAAAATAAAACATAGGGTATTATTCCTTGTAAAATAAATTTCCATTTATTAATTTTAAGAACTGCTCGAACGGAAACACTTGTTTGAGTTTTTGCCATTGATTTCAACCCCCTTAACCCAGGCCTTAACCAACATCCCCGTTGCTGTGTGAAGGTGCATCACCACCCAGGACCCTATTCTGAAAACCTTCAATACATTTCAGAGCCAAAGATGATACTTAGGGAACCCTTGTTAAATGCCCATAAATTGTCATGTTTTTAGTTTTTGGTAGTTCCAACATTTTGCCCACTGCATTCTGTAGTCTTCAAGTCATTACCCACCAGATTATACTTTCATGATTAACCCACACATCAAGAGCCTAATCAGATGGAAATAAATATTTTCTTCCTATCAACTGATGCACAGACAACACTGATATATACCACAATTAAAATATTGGTTTTAATATCAGTTTATCAAGGCCAGTACTGACAGATATTTTAAATGCATGAGCTGCCAAAATATGAGCATAAAGGTAGATCCTCTATTATAAACACTATTACTTCTCATGCTTCTTACCAGTCAAACCTCTCCACGATTCTGTCTGATAAAATGTGCCATACTTTAAACTACAACATCAGATTTTACACACATAAATGCTATGCAGCTGAAACACTGAACTAATCCCAACTCAATTACAGAGAACCTGGCACTCCAGTAAATATATTCATTGAAGATTGCTGGACTGATTTCCTCTGTAGATTGCATCTACAATCAATGGGAAGTGATGAAAAGTCTCACAGGACTTGTGTCAAGTTCAACACCAGAAAGAGCACAATCTAAAGTAACTGCAAAATCATTTGCCACAAAAAATTGATTCTGCCATATTTCCATCACTCTTACTGACCAGAGTTGCAACTCCAAAAATTGAATTTATCAATGAAAAATGCCAAGAATTTCCCTTTGTCTGTTGGCAATTAGGTCTTTGATATTTTCTGATCAGTGGAATTGATCTCCTATTAACTCAGAGGTCTGGATATCACAACATACCACACCAGGGCCTAGATATTTACCGCGAATGATATCAGGGCCTTTCATCTACCCCACATCATATCAGGGCCTTAGATCTATCCCACACTATATCAAGGCCTTAGATCTACCCCACATCATATCAGGGCCTTTCATCCACCCTGCATCATATCTGGGCCTTATATCCACCCCGCATCATATCAGGGCCTTTCTTCTACCCCACATCATATCAGGGCCTTATATCCACCCTGCATCATATCTGGGCCTTATATCCACCCCGCATCATATCAGGGCCTTTCTTCTACCCCACATCATATCAGGGCCTTTCATCCACCCTGCATCATATCTGGGCCTTATATCCACCCCGCATCATATCAGGGCCTTTCTTCTACCCCACATCATATCAGGGCCTTATATCCACCACGGATCACATCAGGGCCTTATATCTACCCCACATCATATCAGGGCCTTTCATCTACCCTGTATCATATCAGGGCCTTTCATCTACCCTGCATCATATCAGGGCCTTTCATCTATCCCGCATCATATCAGGGCCTTTCATCTAACCTGCATCATATCAGGGCCTTATATCTACCCCGCATCATATCAGGGCCTTTCATCTACCCTGCATCATATCAGGGCCTTATATCTACCCCGCATCATATCAGGGCCTTTCATCTATCCCACATCATATCAGGGCCTTTCATCTACCCCACATCATATCAGGGCCTTAGATCTATCCCACACTATATCAAGGCCTTAGATCTACCCCACATCATATCAGGGCCTTTCATTTACCCTGCATCATATCAGGGCCTTATATCTACCCCACATCATATCAGGGCCTTTAATCTACCCCGCATCATATCAGGGCCTTATATCTACCCCGCATCATATCAGGGCCTTTTATCTACCCTGCATCATATCAGGGCCTTATATCTACCCCGCATCATATCAGGGCCTTTCATCTACCCTGCATCATATCAGGGCCTTATATCTACCCCGCATCATATCAGGGCCTTTCATCTATCCCGTATCATATCAGGGCCTTATATCTACACTGCATCATATCAGGGCTTTGGATCTATCCCAAATTATATTAGGGCCTTATCATGTTGTATCATGAAGTTTTACAAAAAGGGTAATTGCAATTACACATAGAGGTTGCACTTTCTGCACAGGTCAGTTTCAGTCAAAAGCTGCATGTGATGGGTAAACATGGATAATATGAACTCTTTGTGACCCAAGATGAAGTTCACTGTCTCATGTCATTCTAGTACTGTTCAGAGGACAATGCCTTTGATGATGTCATAAGCATATTGTCATTCTCCATTGACATCATTTAACCTTTCAGTGCCTGCTTTGCATCGGTAGTATTGCAAGTTGTTCAATCTTCTCAGTACCTCTGCATTCATTGCCTTTTATTTGATATCATTTGAAATTTGGAATTCCCCGAGTCATACATACTTGTCTTACTCACCAAAATATCATCCAATCAGAATTGGACAAAATCAGGTTATAACTTGGGATCAGGTGTCTGACTCAGAAAGCGACCGATCAGTACAGCTGCCAGTACAAAGCAGAACCTGTGTGAATGGTCAATTATTCATTCAACAATCAGTTCACAGCTAGATTTTTATGAATAACAGATCATGACTCGTGGCCGATCATGTGCACACATTTCTATCCTTGGAGGCAGAGACAGATTTGATAGAGATGTCCTGTTATGGGAGGTATTCCTTAGTGTCTTGTTCAAATAGGTTTTACAAAACTACTTGTCATGTTTCAACAATAAAATAATGCACATGAAAGAAAATTACAATAATCACTTATTCAGAAATTTTATGCATTTTGGTCAAAATTGGTGCATAATTCCATTAAATGAGTACATAAATTGGCAGTCTGTTACCTATGACAGTGTAACACATACACATCCGGCACCTGATCAACGGATAATATGAGTGCAGAGATTGGACATTAGGTCCTAATCAAAGGGCCCTCAAGGTTTGTTGTAATTCACTGATCAATAATAAATCAATGTCTCAACACGTGTGGGCAGCAATCCATATTAAATGCCGTGGCAATGTGCACTCATATTGTCAATGGCTATATTGCTGTAATCAAATGAAATGAGGAGTACACAGGTGTCTAATTTCACTCATCTCATTATATAATGAACTAATACAACAAGGGTCCAGAAATAAAGAATTATTCCTCTATGCAACACTAACCATTTAAATAAAATGGAAAACATTACAAATTATCAGTAGAAGAAATAAATATAATTTGTCTAGATTTACTACAAGGATAAGCATAGTAAGTATTTTCAAATAATAAAGACAAAATATGGAGAACACTTGAAGTCAGGTGCAAATCAATGAAATAAACAGGGCAAATGTCTCTCTACAATCAGCAAGGAGACAAGAAGAGAGGCATTGGCATCACTCATGTTTGTTCAGCCATATCAGTCAATTAAGACAATCTGGTCCAATTTCCTGCAATAACCCTCAGGATCAATTCAAGATTAGCAGATAGGATTATCTGTGTCCAGTCACCCCATATCCTACAGTAATACAGTTATCTGCCAATTATAGTGGGCCATAGTTTGCAGATGTGCTATTATGGCCCCAGGTCTCATGGCAAATCAATGACAGCTGACCTTGGTACCCTGGCAGGGAACACCACTTGGTTCTTTCACCATATTGACTCAAATTTCTTTATTTTCTTGAATATTGTTTTTTATTACTCTACTGTGGCATTACTCTCCTCAGCAGATCCTGGGTTTATACCAGGCTCTGCAAGTATAGGCCAGACCAAACAGTTTCGGGAGACCACACCCACTATAAGCTTCTTTACAGCAGCCAATGGGCACCAAGTCAAATAATTTGTGACATGTTATAACATGGCCAGTTGGTGTCAATGTTATGGTTCAAGCTTGAGTACAACATGATTGTTTTTACTTTCAACAGTATTTCAGTCATTTCGTGATGAGACCTACTTGTAGCAGATATAGTGCTGCCTCACTGAATTGTCATGTCGCAGGTCCTTGACATGACAACTCACCCGGTTACAGATTTACAAGGACAACGGGTTAACCCTTCAGGCACGGGCCTCAGCTCATGTGGGAAATTGTATCATGAGTTCAATCCCGGCACGGCCGAGTACAACATGATAAGAATATAGGCAGTCAACATTGGATGGGGAGGGATGGTATGAAAATAATCCAGATTTACAATTGCTCTAGCAATGCACATCCCAATATATAGTTTTCATACCAAAAAGTCTTTTTATTGTTATTTCACCCCCTTGTATGATTAATGGTCCATCCCTTATGACATTGTGCATGGGCAGTGCATCAACTGCACATATTTCTGCTTACTATGAAAACGAACTGCAGAACAAATAGACACAATTTCATGCCTTTACTGATAGAGGTGGTAGGTGACAATATACCTCACCATACAGAGTACTGTGGCACATTACCTTTTATTTCTACTGTTGTACATGCATCTGGTTGATTGACCAATCAAAATATGTTCAAAATTTGGTTTGATCTAAAAATGCAACACTTTTGCCATTCAAGTGCAAGCAATGTACAATCAGAAAAGACAGTGCTGAAAATTATGTTTTATGGATACACAAAAAATGGGAATTCTATGTTCGTCAGGGAATAATTAGTAGCTGTAGGAGACAAATTTAGAGTTTAAATGCAAAAAGTAAACAATCAGCTGACATGAATAAAACAAGGAGATCTCTGACAAAGTTATTACAAAATTTGATAAAAAATATTTGATATTTAGCTCATGATGGACCCCTGTTTGCGATATATAAATGTTGATGCCAAATTCACTAAAATATGCAAGAAAAACACTCATGAACTCCAAGATGAAAACCCCAAGAAAGTTTTTGACTGAAAAACATCTAAGGATTTTGATTGAAAAAAGTATGTATGCATTTGCCTTCCAGTTTTAACTTCTATTGTTATAATCAAAATATAGCATTTTCATAATAATATACAATAATATTATCCATTCCTAATCGAAAAATAAAATTATTTCTCATTTCCAATAGCCATAACAACCCTGGTAAAATTCCTGAGTCATCCAAGGCTGGAATTTTAAAAGCTATCCCCTGTAACTTAACCTGCATATTCTTCTTCCTCAAAATATATAATATACTATCTATTTCATTTAATGAATTACATGGGTCAAGTATATCTTTTATGTCATATAAACTTTGTCATTTACCATGTATTTCTAATGAATATGTTAAATGATATAAACCTTGCTTATTGGCATGAGTTTAAATTACATGGTATATTGGTCAATAAGATGCATTGTATTGTACTCATTAAAGCCCTTTTTTCAACTGCAATATTCTATATTGAAATTGACAGTTAAAAAAAATTCGAGGATTCATGATGAGAATAACAGTTTCCTGTTGACATTTCAAGGATGTGAGCATTAGCAGGCTCAATGCAATCACAAACACATATTAGCATGTTCCTAGTGGCTTTTGTAAACATAATTTTTTTTATGACAGAACATGAAAAAAAAAATCATCCGAGACCTGTCATTAATGTGTTAATTACCATTTCACTTAAATCATTGTAATTTTTTATCTAGTGAAGATAAAATAAAAATTTAAACTGTTTTACAAATGGGAATATGTCCTCTATTGAATGAAGTAAGAAATACACTGCTTTTCCTGACTTTGATATTTATGACTGATGTTCATGTCTGCTTGGCCAAGCCCATATGTGTCTTCCAGTTTTAAAATTGCATTGATTTCCAATTCTAGCTTAGCAGGTACACAAAGTGAGACATTCTTTTTTGCACGAGAAATAAATTTGTCACAAATCACAATATAAAAGACAATATTTTCTTCTAAGCATCATCTCAAGACATAACTCTCTTAGTCTGCATGCTTCAGTGAAAATGAAAATGGATGCATATTGCCTGAAGAAGTATCTGTTCTGTTTCCTTGTCTTTCTAACACATGAGTATTCTAGCCAAAAAAAACTCAGAAAACTTGCATTATGTATATGTTGTGCTTCAACAGCTACGAAGTTGATAAAATTCACAACTCGGAAGACTTGTACACATCCTATGGTGGCAGTGAGACTTAATCTAAGAAACAGAGTCCATTTAATCTTTGAGTATGAGCTAATGCTCTGCCCAGTGAGAATACAGGGAATGAACAGCAAGCTCTCGGGTCTTTTGGGGTTGCTGACTTTCTGCTCATGTTCTGCAGAGTCTAAGGAGTTTACAAGTGTTAGACACATAGCACTGTTCCCAGGGGAATATTTTGTTGCCATAAAACCATGAAATGCTGAGCTGCTAAAGCTAAGATGCCTGTCCACACATTTCAATTTAAAATTCATTGATGGTTGTATTGATATCAAAGCAGGATCCCTTATGTGGTGCGAATTCATTATTGAAGGAAATGGCAAGTGATCTCCGGAGAGTTGCTGCACTTTCTGTCTCCACGGCAAGTTTCCCTGTCCCTTATACCAGCCATCAGCTACAAATTGCTCTATTTAAACACTCAGATATTATCAAATTGTGAGCATAATTTCTAATTGCCAATTTCAGGGCTGGAGAAATTGAAGCTAAAACAAGACCAGCTTTAGATGGGATTATGGATTCAATTTCATCATGTCTCCACTCAAGTTCTTTGCAGAAGTTTTTTGCCAACATTTTCTGAAAGCTGAATCAATGAAAAAAGCAATCACTCACAGAGAAGCTCAGCAAAATGAAATAAACCCTTTACACAAATATGGGAAGCATGGGTCTGTGTGGTGAAAGTGGTGACAGACAAACGATTCTTCTTGTGTCATTCTGTGGGCCACAATTGTGTCTACAGTGACACATCTCCTCCATCCATCATCTCCCAACATCAGCAGTTACTGGGAAAGGCAAAACAGAGTCAATTCCCTCCAGCCTTAATGTCCACTTTATTTACATAAAGTGATGCAAAGCATGATACTCTTACAACATGATTATCTTACAACATGATGCTGTATAGGACATTAAAACATAAAACTATGTAAAACCTTATTCAACATAATGCTATATGGAAACTTACACTCTGATATTATGATGGACCTCAGAGCATGATGCTGTACAGAACCTTACACTGTGATGCTGTACAGAACCTTACACTGTGATGCTGTACAGAACCTTACACTGTGAAGTTGTGTGGGACATCACACGTTGATGCTGTGTGATAACATATTTTAATGTTGTAAAGCAACTTGCACATTTTTTATGCTGTGTGGGACCTTACAATGTGATGCTGTGTGGGACCTTACACTGTGATGCTGTGTGGGATCTTACACTGTGATGCTGTGTGGGACCTTACACTGTGATGATGTGTGGGACCTTACACTGTGATGATGTGTGGGACCTTACACTGTGATGCTGTGTGGGACCTTACACTGTGATGCTGTGTGGGACCTTACACTGTGATGATGTGTGGGACCTTACACTGTGATGATGTGTGGGACCTTACACTGTGATGATGTGTGGGACCTTACACTGTGATGCTGTGTGGGACTTTACACTGTGATGCTGTGTGGGACCTTACACTGTGATGATGTGTGGGACCTTACACTGTGATGATGTGTGGGACCTTACACTGTGATGATATGTGGGACCTTACACTGTGATGCTGTGTGGGACCTTACACTGTGATGCTGTGTGGGACCTTACACTGTGATGACGTGTGGGACCTTATACTGATGCTGTGTGGGACCTTACACTGTGATGACGTGTGGGACCTTACACTGTGATGCTGTGTGGGACCTTACACTGTGATGCTGTGTGGGACCTTACACTGTGATGACGTGTGGGACCTTATACTGATGCTGTGTGGGACCTAATGCTGTGATGCATTACAATGCTGTGTGAGGGATGTATTCTTTGCTTCAGGACATGCTTTTAGTTTCAATTGAACGTCATATGCAGAGAGTATTTGGGGCAATGTTACCCTATTTTTCTCCTTCTTTATTCTTAGAATCTACAAAATGCAGTCTATTTTGTTTGCAATATCTACCATTCTTTGACACATGAGATTTCAATGATATAACTCATCTTCTGCTTTGTGCTACAAAGCAATCTTCTTTTGTTCCATGCCATGACAGTTATCTAAATATTTCATTTCTGTAACCACAGGCTGTCTCTGAGTTTTTCTTTTTTTGAGATATATGAGTGTTTCTGAGCAGTAAATCTGTTTTCTTTCACTCTGTGTATATCTGTGTATGAATGTCTATGTGTTTGTGATACATTACTACTAAAAAGTCACATTACAATTGAAAGAAATTTACTATCTATAAAACTTCAGACATCAAATGATCAAAGGTGGAAAATAAAGACAAGGGAAATTGGCCTAAAGCTTATATTTTATTGTAGTGATTGTGTATTCCATTTCTTTCAATCGTATAATATATTGTTATTGCAAAACTATCTGACGGTATCTTTTTGGTGCGTTTATCTGTTTCATTCATCATCTTGCAACTATTTGTATGGCTGCCAAGGCTACTCTCACTGGCCATTGTGAGAGAAATCTCTGCGATATTCAACAGAAAAAGAGCAAAGAAGATCTTACCGATTTATGTCACAACAGGAAGATACCCAGCAGATAACGTGCCAATGTGAGCATAGTGTATTCTAATAAATGGATCGCCAGAAGGGCATGGACAACTCATGCTTTGCATTGGCAAATTCAACATAGGGAGTTTCCAGTTCCTGTGGACATAATACTGCAATGATCCCATAAGATTAAAGCACCTCATTACATGACAAAATTGCATTCTTCTCCTGAGCATATTTTCTTGCAGCATTATCTCATTCTGGAGATGTTTGCATGGAGTGATTTTTTTTGGTACCGAGATTCCAGATTGAATGTGTGGTGTACTTTGTGAGACATGAAGGATGGGTTAGAAGGAAAATTTCTGTCAACATTGGAGATGAATCTGACAAGGGAATAAGCCAACTTTTCATGGCTGAGGGAGATTAGATATTGGTGTGAATGACTGAGGGTAAATGAGGCGTGAGACACCACCACCTCATCAGGTCGTCTACTAGCATCGTCTGCCAGTGAGGCTCTGTCATTCCTTGCAAATCACTCCTATAAGAGGGACAAACATCACAAAGATCATCTCATTAAGAAATTAATTTTGCCAGATTCAGCTTTGTGTTGCCCTTTTGTAAATATTGAAAAATCTGTTTCATATTTTCAATAATTTTTTAAAAGGATTTATGCTCTTTATGATCTTTTTTACCCTCTATAGCAGGACTTCTCTATCATATCAGTCCCTGCCACCAAAGCTATAAATGTGTGCACTGAATCGAGCGCAAGTCATTAGTATTCAGAAAAATCTGTCTGTCAACTCATTGGTGAAAGAATATAAATAGATTTGTTTTGCACTGGCAGTTGTACTGATTGGTCAGTATATGTGCCGGACGATCTGATGTTGGTCAATTCAGATTTGATGATATTTTTGTGAGCAAGGCAAGTATTTTTGAGTCGGGGATTTCCAAACTTTAAATAGGATCAAAAACAGGGTAATGACTGCAGAGGTGGTAATTGAATACTAGCTGTGTAATGCAGAGTAATCGTTTTCAAAATTTGGAGAAAATGATGATCTTTGTTTGATGTACTTATAGTAAGCCTTGAAAATGTGCAAATGCAACTGATATTTTCTAAGGACACATTGTTTGAACTCATAACAGAACTAGAGTTGCTTAGTATCAAAGTAGTCAATGTTATATTTGGCCCTCCTGGTATTGTCACATCGTAGACGGATTCTTGCCTAGCAGCCATGCCTGCCAGGCAAAGCCTTCCCCCACTTTAGGACTACAAACATCAGAGACTATGCTAATATGTATGGACAAAGCATACTGCCTTGAAAGACTCCCTAGTGATTCACAGGTGCTCATTAATATATAAGGTAGCACCGGTTTCCTTTATTCATTTATGAGACCCCTGGTATCTTTGCTGGCAGTTTTGGTAAGTGGTGAAAAATACCAACTTGGTCCAAGTTATTGAGCCATTTCAACAAAATGTTTTTTTACAATGTGAAAAGTTCAGAATTTGATTGAAAATAATTAGATTTGGCCTTCCCTTGAGGATGATGGGCAGACCAGAGACAGATGCAGTTAATTGGATAGACAGATCTGCCAACTCTTGGCAACAACAGCTTGTCCACATTCTGATGTATCACCGCTTACTGCTCTTGGCTCATGTGGCATTGGTCTGTGATATCTTGTTTCTTATTATTCTGTCATTTTTCATTTGATTTAAATGCAAAGACTGAATATTCTAATCTCCATATATGATATGATACAAATTTTGAAGGTAGTATGTGTAAGATGTAGTTCAAATACATTCAAAAACTCAATCGATCTGTACTCTTGTTTTTAACAATTGTACAATTTTAAGATCATAAGGCCCAATTTAATATTTAAATGTTCTATGTTAAAGTTATCGTATACAAGTTTTAAATGATATGTTGATATGTTTGGTTCAACTGAGATCAGTTATCTTCAATCCATGGTTTAAAAAAACCTGCCAAAGCAAACCCTGCAACATGGTCTTTTTATCCAGGATATATATGCCAGATGAAAGTCAACGTACGTGGCTCTTCCAATTCTGGAATGATCTCTGGGACAATTGAATGGTATTGACACAATGCACGGTGGGGCCCCAAGGTGTCTGGCCATTTTGCTCAGACCCTGTTCGACCGTGTCCTGCTCAACCGTGCCTGTTCGACAAATTTATTTCAATTAAATTATCTACTGTCTTCTTCTTTGTCAACATTATTATGACTGCCTTCTTGAAAGAGTTATTATGAGTTTTGGTCCATTTCAGAGATACTGGGGCCAACCTCTCATGAGGACCGAATTCTCTGCCACCGTGGAACATGCCACTGCCAAACATGGGTCTGTGTGAACGCACCAGCAACCTGCCACAGCATCTCTCTCTGCTGCCCACCAGGCACATATTATCTTACTCACCTTCAAACAAACAGTCTGAGTCATGCACATACTCAATTTGTGACTGTAAAATGTCTTAAAGTCAATTTATATGATTTTCAATATATTTCTCTATACATTTAACATACATGAAAACATACATGTTCTGAAAAAAATAAGGCATTTGTGTTTTGTTTGAATTCATCAATGCAACATTAATTTGTATCCCTGGTATACTCATCATCACCCATCCATTACCACATGAGCCCCTAGTATATTCCACATCGCCCCTCCATTACCTCACATGTGCCCCTGGTATACTCCACATCACCCCTCCATTACCTCTCATGCCCCTAGTATATTCCACATCGCCCCTCCATTACCTCACATGCCCCTGGTATACTCCACATCACCCATCCATTACCTCACATGCCCCTGGTATACTCCACATTGCCCCTCCATTACCTCACATGTGCCCCTGGTATACTCCACATCGCCCCTCCATTACCTCTCATGCCCCTGGTATACTCCACATCGCCCCTCCATTACCTCACATGTGCCCCTGGTATACTCCACATCGCCCCTCCATTACCTCACATGTGCCCCTGGTATACTCCACATCACCCCTCCATTACCTCACATGTGCCCCTGGTATACTCCACATCACCCCTCCATTACCTCTCATGCCCCTGGTATACTCCACATCGCCCTCCATTACCTCACGTGCCCCTGGTATACTCCACATCACCCCTCCATTACCTCACATGCCCCTGGTATACTCCACATCGCCCCTCCATTACCTCACATGTGCCCCTGGTATACTCCACATCACCCCTCCATTACCTCTCATGCCCCTGGTATACTCCACATCACCCTCCATTACCTCACATGCCCCTGGTATACTCCACATCGCCCCTCCATTACCTCACACATGCCCCTGGTATACTCCACATCGCCCCTCCATTACCTCTCATGCCCCTGGTATACTCCACATCGCCCTCCATTACCTCACATGCCCCTGGTATACTCCACATCGCCCCTCCATTACCTCACATGTGCCCCTGGTATACTCCACATCGCCCCTCCATTACCTCACATGCCCCTGGTATACTCCACATCGCCCCTCCATTACCTCACATGTGCCCCTGGTATACTCCACATCGCCCTCCATTACCTCACATGCCCCTGGTATACTCCACATCGCCCCTCCATTACCTCACATGTGCCCCTGGTATACTCCACATTGCCCCTCCATTACCTCACATGTGCCCCTGGTATACTCCACATCGCCCCTCCATTACCTCTCATGCCCCTGGTATACTCCACATCGCCCCTCCATTACCTCACATGTGCCCCTGGTATACTCCACATCGCCCTCCATTACCTCACATGCCCCTGGTATACTCCACATCGCCCCTCCATTACCTCACATGTGCCCCTGGTATACTCCACATCGCCCCTCCATTACCTCACATGCCCCTGGTATACTCCACATCACCCCTCCATTACCTCACATGCCCCTGGTATACTCCACATCACCCCTCCATTACCTCACATGTGCCCCTGGTATACTCCACATCGCCCCTCCATTACCTCTCATGCCCCTGGTATACTCCACATCGCCCCTCCATTACCTCACATGTGCCCCTGGTATACTCCACATCGCCCCTCCATTATCACACATGCCCCTGGTATACTCCACATCGCCCCTCCATTACCTCACATGCCCCTGGTATACTCCACATCACCCCTCCATTACCTCACATGTGCCCCTGGTATACTCCACATCGTCCCTCCATTATCACACATGCCCCTGGTATACTCCACATCGCCCCTCCATTACCTCACATGCCCCTGGTATACTCCACATCACCCCTCCATTACCTCACATGTGCCCCTGGTATACTCCACATCGCCCCTCCATTATCACACATGCCCCTGGTATACTCCACATCGCCCCTCCATTACCTCACATGTGCCCCTGGTATACTCCACATCACCCCTCCATTACCTGACATGCCCCTGGTATACTCCACATCACCCCTCCATTACCTGACATGCCCCTGGTATACTCCACATCACCCCTCCATTACCTGACATGCCCCTGGTATACTCCACATCACCCCTCCATTACCTCACATGCCCCTGGTATACTCCACATCGCCCCTCCATTACCTCACATGCCCTTGGTATACTCCACATCACCCCTCCATTACCTCACATGCCCCTGGTATACTCCACATCACCCCTCCATTACCTCACATGCCCCTGGTATACTCCACATCACCCCTCCATTACAACACACATGCCCCTGGTATACTCCACATCACCCCTCCATTACCTCACATGCCCCTGGTATACTCCACATCACCCCTCCATTACCTGACATGCCCCTGGTATACTCTACATCGCCCCTCCATTACCTCACATCAACAAATCAACAAATTAACAAATAAATGTGTTTACATTGAATTACATGTGACTTTTTCAAAGCTTGTCACAAAAGAAAGCAAGGTAACAGTTATCTCATCAGTCACTGTAAGATTTCCCACTTTCGGTCTGAGATTCGGTCTGAGGTCATTAATGGTGATCTTTTGTGGTTAAAAAAATTATCTTGTAAATTTTTTGTCAGCCAATTATACAATTCTATGAGCACCATAAGCCAGTAAAATTGCTTTCCAAAACCCATGATTGAATGACAAGAAGGCATGTGTCATGACAGTATTTACAGTCTCCAGAACTGTCTGCAGCCACTTCATGCAAGTTAAAGTGATCAGAACACTAACTGGTCACTGAGGAACATGAATTATGTCACTGTGGTTCATTCATACTCCATAATCTGACATGCTGCATAACATAGAGGCAATATGTTTCAATCAATGTGGCGTGAGACACCTCCATCTTCCAGGCGAGATTTGACAATGATTTCAGAACCAAATAAACAAAGATATTAACAAACATCGGGTTAGAGTGTGAGTCAACTTCTCCACACTTTATGTTAAAATTGAGTGTACCCATGTCCTTCTGAATAAAAATAAATGTGCTGATTTACCCATAAAATCAAAGGGATTTTTGCATGCCATTGGTGGCAATGTTTGGACAATTGATTTTCATCCGTGAAAGGATTCCACGCATATGCAGCTGCACATATTAGCCATATATGAGAAAAATATTAGCCATATGTGAAAAAACCTGAGACTGGCTCTTTCTCTACCATAAGAGTGCTGTAAAACCAGTACATTGAGATAAATTTGGTGCTATAAAGAAATGAAAATCATGAAATGCCTGTCTCACTATCATTAAAGATCATCTATTCCTTCCAGTCACAAACAATGCAACCAATATTTATCAAGATTATGCCCAGAAAAGAAAACAAACTGTATACAGCCAGGCAGAACATCACCTGGTAGTAACACAAGTTATATACAGTCAGACAGAACATCACCAGATAGTAACACAAACCATATACAGCCAGGCAGAACATCACCAGATAGTAGCATGAACTGTATACAGCAAGGCAGAACATCACCAGATAGTAACACAAACTGTATACAGCAAGGCAGAACATCACCTGATAATTGTTGATTATAGGTCGAGAGTTATTCTTTCCACTGATGAGCTACATATATTAATGGAATCCCGGGAATGGAATGTCTAGTTTTTCCTGTCTAGCTGTATTGCAACACACAAAAGTAGCACCAATCCGATGTCAGTTAATTCATATAATAAATGTAGCAGTCTCTGATGATTTTCTACCCTCTGGTTAATCGGTTTATCAAGTGTTCCCACTCCTGAAGTAAATCAAACTTTGATGTTTTCAAATTATAAAGGCTGAGGTTGGAGGTTTCTTTGAAGGTCTCCCAGGCTCCTACTTGTCCATAAATATGCAATGTTTTATCTGTACTAATTACACGGCAGGAAATTGCTTGATGGTTGCTGTGGCTGGCATTGCAGCATTTGTCTTTAGTTCCGAGGTGACTCTATTAACCTACACATGGAAAAATCAATGATCTTAACAGAAATAAACTACACATTATCTGCTAAACATATTTACATCAATCCATATATCTCATATGGTATTTCATCAACTTCTAGTTTTCATAAAAAAATATCCTCTCAAAATCAAACAGAATCAACCTAGTGCCACTAGAATGACCGGCTGATAGATATGCATACATTAGGTGTGAGAACTGCCATCCCTCACGTAGCAGGGCTGGGACAGAGTGAAGACTGTTTCTGGAATTAAACAAATAATGGTCACTGTTTTAACAGTAAGTTGAATTCCATGAAGAGCTGAGTGTTTTGTTTTGTAAAATATTTTAGACATTGTGTACAGATAGTAAATGACAGAGATTCAAATGGATGGAAATCATTCACAATATTGTTCTTCATATCTTCAAGTACGCTTATACAATATCTGCCATTTTAATTAATGATATGATGCTGATGCTCAATGCTTATTTTGAGACCGTGTTGAGAAACATTTCTGTTAAAATCGACGATGTACTTTTATTAATAAAAAGATGAGAAAATGCATTGATTTGTTTTCTCATCAAGTAAAGATGAATAATGATGCTATGATGAAAAGATAGGATGCCTGAAGACAAAGGGAAAATTTATCGACACTGATAACAAATATATGGAAAGTTAAGAAATGCATTTAAGTTAGAATAGACAATTTTTAATTGTATTTGTAGTTGATCTGAGCACGTCTTGTATTCTGTCATTTAAAAAAGTGAGTTCCTATTGACCTAATTGATGACAGGAAGGAATATAGAAGCCCAGGCAGTCTTTTGCAACTGTAGGATCCCAGCTGTTGTTATAAACATAACCCCATGGGTTGATAGCTCTGCTGACTTGAATGAAAACACATGAACTGAGATTAAGTACAACAAGCAACCAGGTTATGATTTTCCATACAAGATCCCAAAGTAGGCAAGATGTTGTATTTTCTGAGGTCTAATTCTATCAATTTTCCATTAGACTCAGTTCTTTTTCCATTTTGTCATGATTTTTTCAAAAATCTAATAGCTATCACAAAGTTGTCAAGGAGGCTGCCATTTTGAATAACATAGCCAATGAGAATCAAGATAACAAGTTGGGGCCAAATTTGAAATGTAACATGCATTTTGATTGGTCAAAATCATCATCAAGTCTGCTCCACTTTTAATGGTTGTGAGATTTTGCATGCACACAAATTTTGAATTCAAGGTCAATGTGTCAAGGACAAAGGTCACATGACTAAGAAATTATTACTAGGCAGGGCTATGACCTAAGACATTTCTGTATACCAAGTTTTAATTTCTTCTTATAAGTGGTTGCTGAGATATGCTCCTTACAAAATTTGTGACATCAAGGTCACTGCACTAAGCTCAATGGTGACATCACTGAGAATTTAAGGAATCTGAATCTTCAATTCTCTATCTAGCTCTGTATAAAATATGAAACATAAATTAATGGAAGTTTTGGAGAAGAAGATTTTAAAACATAGTGTTGGTATATAACAGATATGAAGTGACACAAATTTTTAATTCAAGGTCAATGTGTCAAGGACAAAGGTCACAAGACTAAGAAAGTATGACGAGGCACGGCTATGGCCTAAGACATTTCTGTATTCCAAGTTTTAGTTTCTTCTTATAAGTGGTTGCTGAGATATATTCCTCACAAAATTTGTGACATCAAGGCCACCGCACTAAGGTCAATGGTGACATCACTAAGATTTGAAGGAATCTGAATCTTCAACTCTCTATCTACCTCTGTATTAAATATAAAACAAATATTACTGGTAGTTTTGGAGGAGAAGATTTTTAAACATAGTGTTAGTATATAACAGATATGAAGTGTTTTTATTCACTTCTGATGGTTGTGATGTGGCATGTTCACAAATTTTGAATTCAAGGTCAATGTGTCAAGGTCAAAGGTCACATGACTAAAATTGTATGACAAGGTACAGCTTTAACATAAGACATTCCTGTATACCAAGATTTAATTTCTTCTTGTAAGTGGTTGCTGAGATATGCTCCTTACAAAATTTGTGACATCAAGGTCACTGCACTAAGCTCAATGGTGACATCACTGATAATTGAAGGAATCTAAATCTTCAACTCTCTATCTAGCTCTGTATAAAATAGTGTTGGTATATAAAAGATATGAAGTGCATTTAATTCACTTCTAATGGTTATGATGTGGAATGTTCATAAATTTTGTATTCAAGGTCAATGTGTCAAGGTCAAAGGTCACATGACTAAGAAAGTATGATGAGGCACGGCTATGACCTAAAACATTTCTGTATACCAAGTTTTAATTTCTTCTTATAAGTGGTTGCTGAGATATGCTCCTTAAAATATTTGTGACATCAAGGTCACTGCACTAAGGCCAATGGTGACATCACTGAGAATTGAAGGTATCTAAATCTTCAACTCTCTATCTAGCCCTGTATAAAATAGTGTTGGTATATAAAAGATATGAAGTGCATTTAATTCACTTCTAATGGTTATGATGTGGAATGTTCACAAATTTTGAATTCAAGGTCAATGTGTCAAGGTCAAAGGTCACATGACTAAGAAAGTATGACGAGGCACGGCTATGACCTAAAACATTTCTGTATACCAAGTTTTAATTTCTTCTTATAAGTAGTTGCTGAGATATACTCCTTACAAAATTTGTGACATCAAGGTCACTGCATTAAGGTCAATGGTGACATCAATAAGATTTGAAGGAATCTGAATCTTCAACTCTCTATCTACCTCTGTATTAAATATGAAACAAATATTACTGGTAGTTTTGGAGGAGAAGATTTTTAAACATAATGTTACTATATAACAGATATGAAGTGTTTTTTATTCACTTCTGATGGTTGTGATGTGGCATGTTCACAAATTTTGAATTCAAGGTCAATGTGTCAAGGTCAAAGGTCACATGACTAAAATTGTATGACAAGGCACAGCTTTAACATATGACATTTCTGCATACCAAGTTTTAATATCCTGTAATAAGTGGTTGCTGAGATATGCTTAGTACAAAATTTGTGACCTCAAGGTCACTGCACTAAGGTCAATGGTGACATCACTAAGATTTGAAGGAATCTGAATCTTCAACTATATATCTACCTCTATATAAAATATGAAAGATGTACTATTGGTCGTTTTGGAGAAGAAGATTTTTAAAGAAATGTTGACAGACGGACGGACAGACGGATAGACGGACAAAATAAATACATTGAAGCCAAAGTATTAAAATTAATTGAACACCTTAATTCTATTTGATAATCCATCGAACAGTGGATATCTCTTACATGTTCCACCAACTTTATCAAATACCTTTTTTGATAATTATCTTAAACTCCTTCTGATAATTTTGCCAATCTTCTTGATAAATCCCAAATATTCTATGAAAAAATGTGTGGTTTTCCACAGTTAGTCTGGCACATGAATCTGGATTTGGACATTATTCAAAGGAAGCCCACCACATCAATGTGGGTGGCAATAAATGCTTGTGTAATAATGACAAATCTCCTGAGCCTTCTGGTGCCAATAATTGTGGCTTTATGATACCACACACGAATTGCAATAAGTGCAATCTCTTGGCAACGGTTGCATTGTCTCACTGTATAATGCCATTCCCACGTCCCCTACTGGACAAAATGCCCCACTCTGACACCAGTGCTATCCATCTCTTATTTATGCTCACCATGGACACAAAGTGGAGAAAGTAGCCTTTTTTCATGCTTGATGACTGTCAACTTCCTACGGGAGTCCTTGTAATATTCATGCTCTTATATTTTGTAATGGTATGCTTTCCAATATCTCTTCACAATAAGTGATTTAGATCAAGGTTTGAGAATGTGCTAATGGGCGGTGTGAGGCTGTAGGTTGTTGGATGCAGGGGGAAGCCAGCCTGAACACGTGCACACTCACGACCACGCTCACGATCGCTCAGTCTAACATTGGCAGAGGGACACCATACACTATGACTCATACAAATTTATCACTGGCCAAGCTTTGGAAATTGAACCAAAAATCTATTTAGTGATATTAGTTTTGATCCTGTTTCCCTGTGCTTCAGGTGTGCAGGATGGAGACCTGTGATGGTGTACTATGAGTGAGTTCATACAAGTTAATTCTTTTCGGGAGTCAATGCAATACCAATGTGAATATAACTTATATTAGGTTAAGCATTCATAAAAATTATGGCTTTCTAATGATCTAAAACGGGACCCTAATTACAAATTTAGGTCAAAGGAAATCATCTTAAACAATTCTGACCATTGCAACACAGCAAGCTCATTATGTAAAACCTTCATAAATCACACTGCAAGGTCAACCTAGGGTCAAATATTATTTTCTACACAGAAACTTTAATAATCAGAAATCGCAAATTGTATTACAGCTCTATTAATTGCAAGACATTGGCTTTATATTAATTAAATAAATCTGGCATATCTTCCCAAATTACTCAATTCAATGCTATTTAAAAAAAAATTCAACATCTTATTTGTTTTTTCAATATCTCTTGAGAATCATATGAAATAAGGTAATTTAGTAATAAACAAACTTTCAACTTTCTCTTATAACATAATCCCTCTTAATATTGTGTCCAAGCATTTATAATATTATTGATTAATATTGAGATAAGAAAAAGGAGCATTTCAATAAAAGCAGAAATTGGTTGATGACTGCGAAGACATATAGCAAGAGGAGCAGACAACAACATCACATCTGAATGGTCTTTTCCTATCTCCTCATGTCATTTTCCACCAAAAAACATTTCCCATCTCAAGATTGCAGCAATGCTTGGAGACAAGATCTACTTCGGCTGAATAGAGCATACTTAAGTCAACAAGGTTAGGATAAATTTGTGCAAATAAAACAATATATGACAATATAATTGAAATTTACACACTGTTGTTCTGATCATATACATACACACACACAATCAAACAAACAAACAAACATTAATATCCATGTACTCTCCATAAAAAATTCAGAAGAGTGCAGCAAAGAAAGCACAGTTTATGTTCCCAATTGCAATTATTGATGATGATGAGGTTGGTTCTCACAGCTGAGTTACACCCTAAGCATGTCCAACACTGTGAGCCTTGTGGATGTCCAGAATGGTGGTTCAGCACACAACCCACCAGAGGGCTCTCTATAAGTTATGGTTAAAACATGTACTCTTCAAACTGATTTTTTTTATATCTGTGAAATACAGCTGGTGCTAATACATTTTTCTATTTCTAAAAAAATTAAAAAGATATTGTTTTAAGTCTGAATAACATAGAGAGTGCATAAACGAACAATTCAATAAAACCTACAGTATCCATGTTTTATATCAAAATACAATTACCACATAACTTGAGCCATATATGTGAGAAATGTATTAACTTAGTGTAATATTTGAAGTGCTATAAAGTGTTTTCTTGGAGACAAATGAGCAGCCTGGTCTCAGTACATCACACAAAGATTTCACCCTATTTTACAAGCTGATGCCCAGTGAGAAAGCTGACCATGCAGGTTTAATCAGAGCCCCAAGGACTTTACATGTTCTCCTGGACATGTCTCATAAATCAAAGTGTTGGGTCAATAAGCTGGTGTCTGTTGTATAGTGTATGAATGCGCCAGCAATGGCGAGTCCCAGCAGACATGTCACTACTCAACGCCTCAGCAGTGATGTAGTGTCCAGTTTCTGACCGTGAGTGACCACTGTGGTATTGGAGGAGTGATAGAGTACCCTAAATGTAGTGTTACATTGACTGCACCATCTCAGACCATGCTTCTACAGTCTTACAACTGCCACCCTTGACAGACCAACAACTTATATCTGAATGATTTCCTAGGAGAATTTTCACTACCTTCAATCCAGAGGAATTTGAACTTTTAACAAACATATCAAACCTATAAAAATATGGTATCTTTTGAAAGGAATAGACAACCAATGCAATATATATTTATGATGCCACTAATGTAAAATGACATTTGATGCTTATGATTTCCAACTTGACAAAATAAATCATAAGCACTGAATTGACACTTTTTGCTCTGGCATTATTATATGGGATGGAACATCGATTAAATGGCAAGCAAGAAAAAATAAAGAAAGCAAAGCATGAGTGGTATTGATTCCCATCTTTTCTTATTGTCTCACTTTTAATATCACAACATTTATCCATGGTTAATTAATATAGGACTGGAGGTCTGAATCTTGGCAACCTTGACATGTTGAATGTCATCAGTTAATGTGGCAGTTTAATTTTGGGCAAACTCGAATTTCCTATCTAACCAAGGAATTATCTCAAAATTTACTACTCACAAAAATCTTTTAGAACTAGTCGATGTGATATTCAAACTTTTGATATCAAATTATGTTATGGATGATTAATATTTTTTACAGATTCTTTTCTTTATCAGTATCAAAATATGTTGTTTTCTATGAGTATTGCCATTGAAAAGCTTCAAATGTAAGGTGATTTAAAAAATTGTTAGAACATAAGGAAATAGAAAGAAATGTTATTTTCAATAACACACAAAATAGCTTGAATATCAAGCAATATGGTCAACCTCAATACCACACAAAATGGCCAGCTTCAGTCAGAGAAAATATAAAAGAAAATAAGCGAAAACTTAACAAATTAAAAGACATTAGGGACTTAAATATATTCAATAATAAGATAAAGAACATAATAGAGTGAGTGTGAAGCAAGGTGTTCTCCTAGAATATGACACAAAAGAGAAGTGATATCTTTACATTGTTAAAAGACATATATTTGATGTTGAGTGTATGCAGGTCAGGCCCTCAATGAGGACATCATCCTGCAATCCTACAATCCTTCTCATTACCAACAATAGTGTATAACACTCTTGACACTGGTGTCTACTTTATCTTGCCATTGATTGTGACAAATAGCATTTTATGAAGCAGATAGGCATGGCCACATTGCTATGAATGTCAGTGGCCTCTATCAGACACACCCGGTGCCACGCTCAGTCCTTGGGGATCCATGCTGCTGGGCAGGGCGGTGGCATACACCATAGCCAACTGACCTCCACCCCTCATGGGATGGACACCAAAGCAACAAAAAGCTAATTGTGATGGACACTGTAGGATTTGTTAGGGAGCCTGCAGGATGGGATGTCACAGAACTACATAAATGATGCTACTTCACTAGATAGCACACAACATTGCAGACTGAGCACATGATAAAAACTTCTTGCCTTGTTTTCATATCATTGTCTCATGTGGATGGCAGACAAATGATTATTAATATCACAAACTCATTCACAGAGATATAGATATAAGAATCATAAAAAATATTAGTCTATTGTCATCCATAGAACATTTTTGCTATAAATCATAGATATGCACACAATTTGCAAAGGATATTTCCTTTATAATGGACTAGATGAACATGAAGATTGCCACATTCTGCAGCAATGCCTGTCATTTTTATCTTGACTTTGTGCATGATAATATCATAGCTTGTCAAGTTATCTCAAGTAGAATGTCATTATTACATCTATTGATTGTATGACAGGTGCAAAATGTGAGGAGAACCTGCAAAAAATGCTCAGGGCCACCTGCAGGCAGTTAACAGGGTTATCTGTTCAAGATCTGAACTATCTAATGTCAACACAACACTCACCGTTTCAAGAATTATTTTTACTGCATGATATAGTAGAGAAATATTACAACCACATGGATATTGTTACAGATGAAATTATTATGGCTTTACTGTTTGTATTCTACTCTGGGCAGCCAACCCTTCAGAAGTAAATGTATCATATATTTCCACAAACACATCCAGGTAACACTGAGGGTAAATGGTCTGTTTTTATAATAACAATCAATACCCAGTTGGGCCTTTCTGTCTCGGTGACAGTGTACCTGTATTACAGCATCTAGCTGGGTATACATGAGCTTGAGGCCTGCCAGACTCCCGTGTATCCCTGGTTCACTCTCATATATCCTGCTAGGTCTGACCTGGGCTGCCCAATGCGTCGTTAGGGTATCAACCCAACTCATAAAAGCAACATAATCTGTTGCCCGCTGGACCTGTAAAAGGGCACCTGCAAATCCTGAGTAGCTGTGCGGATCCTCTCCTGGTCTGCCAGGCCCTCGAGCATGACATAACCTCTAAGGCCTGACCGCTGATTTAGGAGGTGTGACCTCGGCCTAGATTACAGTTTATGGGTGGTGACAGGGCAGAATGGCATACCTAATACTGCAAGCATCTTACATCCTCATGAACGCCTTGTTCTGTGATGACGTCTTTGTCAAAGAAACTTGATATTGCTTGTTATGGGGAAAATGATGTTGGCAGCCAAATTGCTTTCTTTTATGAGGGTAACTTTACTGTAATTTGCTCGTTACCAAATGTCAGTGTAATTTGATGTAAGGGCAATGGAAATACATTGGATCTAGTCTTACACTCTGCTGATGGCTTTCTGGATAAAAATGTCTGATAAATGAGAAATGTAGACATAGGGTAACAAGGTTTATTAGTTGTGTGAGAGGTTCGGTGCAACTTATATGCACCACCTGAGATGGAGAAAATACTTTCATTTAATTTTCATATTATGTGATTTTCATAAATTATAACATTTAAACTAATTAAAAAAGTTGTCTTTATCTTTTATGATATATAGGGCACTAATCTTTGTCCTATTTCTAATTGATGACCTTTGTCCTGATCACAGAGCTTAGGACTAGACCATAAAGAGGACGGGGATTAGGGATTGGTCACTGACAGTGCCCTACACATATTCTAAAGCATACCATTTGCCTGCAGAAAACATGTGCAAATTTTATGATTCATTTCTCAAGGCTGTTGCTTTTTGAGAGGGATCGTTGAGGTTCTAAGCAACTCTATATCAAGCTTCTGTGACATTAAAGTCATCTCATGACATTTCTTCAAGAGAGGCCAGTACATTTGTGGAATTAAAAAGCCTGCTATCTGTATGTATAATAGGTAGTGGGGGAGCCTGGGAGGTCCCTACTTGACCATTCTAGTGCTGAAGCCATTTGACTGCACCATGCTAACCACCACTGTAGTTTGCTACTTCACTGCACAGATCAATATTCTTTTCCAGATACCAGCTTATTTGAGATGAACAAGAAATAATCATTAATTCAGCAAGAAGAATGTTAGCATTTTACTCAATTATTTCTTTTTAGTCAGTATGTTTGTATCACTTTTTTAAGTGTTTTTTTTAAATTGACTGCAGGCATCAGTATTATCATCATTTAGACATGTAACTTTAATAATGGTCATTAAAAAGACCGCTATCTGTGTGTATAATAGGTAGTGGGGGATAGTATTACTATTGATCAATCCGACAGAACTGAATTGATAAAAAAAGGGCAGCACGCATTGTCAGTGGTGCAGGAACATCAACTGCTACAATTTATGGTGAACTGGGGAAGAGCTCTTTAAGTATCAGACGAGAACAACACAAGATTTGATTCTTCATATGATATTAAATGGATATGCACCCAGATATTTGATTAATATTGTACCTGAATATGTACATGATAGAACAGATTATAATCTTAGGAATTGTCATCAGACTACAACTTATAAAACATGACTAACAAAATTCTACAAATCCTTTTTTCCCAGTGTTGTACGATCATGGAATATGCTTGATCCTTGTCTTAGAACTAAAACCAATTATGATCCATTCAAATTACAGTTTTTAAAAAATGTACCAAAGCCAAATCTAATGTTTTGCTATGGTGCAAGAAGGGTTGCTATACTCAATGCTAGAATTTGTATGAGAAGCAGCACCTTAAATGCACATCTCTTTAACAACCATTATATAGAAGATCCAATGTGTGAATGTGGATATAGGAGAGAAGATGAACTCCATTATTTCTTTATATGTCCATTATATGCTATTGAAAGAACACAATTTCATGAGTCAGTCTCAGATTTGGCCATCTTTAATCTACATACATGGGAGTAACAACCTTTCTAATGACATTTATCATAAAATACTGGATGCAGTTTTTAATTTCATCATATATTCCAAGCGGTCCAAGCGGTTTGACATATAGGTACTGAGTATGCACAGCGATATGTATATAATATATATGTTACCAAATGAATCTGTTCATTATGCATATTGTACCTCCCCAAACAACACCTTACTTTATTGTATAAGTCATCTGTGCTCATATTGTACTTGGCTATATTGTATAGCAAAAGCTGTTCCCCAATTATGGCAAATAAATATGTTTAAACTAATCATGTTCCTCCCCCCAGGTACTGGCAAAAAACAGCATAAAAAAGTAGTGGCAAGCTGTAGCAAAATCTCCAAGCCACCAAATAATTCTGCAGCTTAAAACAGGATATTTGTCACAAGCTGAAATCTCGGAATTGCTTGTAAAGTCTGTAGTTTTGAGAGGCTTTTTAAATATGTTCCAAATCAGTAGCATAAAGAGGCAGAGACGAGCCTTTCAAGGTACCACCAAATCAGCTGCAGTTAAATGGTGCGAGGCTACTTTAAGGCAGAAAGGGAAATGTGAAAGTCGCCTGCAAGATAAGCAAATTTGAATTCCACATGCAACTGCATACTAATGGGACATTAATTCCTGGGTATGAACAATCAGCTTTAATTACATGTCCCTGTTTCATAAAGATTTGGGGATTTTGGGTCTGGAAAAGATACTGAAAGAAAATTAAGCTTTTAACTTTAAAAGAAATGTAATTACATTCTACTTGTGTTGACAAGCGGTCAGTAAAACAATAAGACCGTGTAAATTTATTCAGTGTTATTCAGTGTTATGTCTTTTGAAAAGGCAGAAGTTTACAGCACATTATTTATATAGAAAAGATTTCCCAAAAGATTTCCAATGTGATCTGTACATATATACACACACTGAGCATGTATATATATCTATATGATGCTTTCAATACCATTATGAATTACTTTTATAAAACATTTTGACAAACAATTATTTTCACAGGTTTGCCAGCCACAATACACAAGATGATCCATCTCAAAGTGGCAGGAAACATCCCACGTGTGGGAGATAACAGGTGGCTTGGTGTACAATGTGGGTCTGAATCATCTGTATCACACCCAGCATGGCTTGGCCCCCTCTCAGCATCTGTCTTGTAAACAGGAGGCAACCTTCAATGATGTATGTTGTGCCACTGGGATTTATCTTTCCACACTTCTAACCATGAATGATTGGATTTGATTAAAATACTTTATTTCCTTCTCTAAAATTGAAAATTATTTGATAAATAACTTAAATAAAAAAATTCTTATTCAAATCATGATTTATTTCAATAATCACAACAGTGGTTGTTAATATACACCTTTTTTGCTTAAAAACTGAAGCAGATTGCAGCTTTTTGAAGCTTTTGCTGCATCATAACACTCTTTAATAAAATCAGCAGTTGCAGGGAATCCTGACTGCAAAGAAAATGCTTTGTAGGTAAGACTGCTAGTATTACCAAAGTAGAGTGGAGCAAATATTCCTGAAAACTGACAAAATGGACTGACATTATGATATTACCTCACAAACAATTCCCTCAGAATAGAATATTACAGAACACTCATCCATGACATTCACATTGAGCTCAAACTAAATCATCACTGCATCCATCTGACCTGCACGAAAATGATGATGTTTTCCTATCTCTACCTGGTGGAATAGCTGCCAGAACTGACATTAAGCTAAGGTAAAAATAACAAGGCAAATCTTGACATTATTTGGATGACTTGTGGCAGTGGTGACATCACAGATAAGTATCTGTGACTCACTATCCTCAAAGTTTCCAAGACCTGTAATCAAGAATGACGACCTGCCAGCCATGCCATTCAGAGGGGTGGAGGTGGACTTGTCGGGCGACTCTTGCTTGTTTCTCCACAGCTTCTTATTGGAAGGTTACATTCATAGGAAGTATGTCTCTTGTTTTATAATCTGAACACACAAACTGCAGGGCAAACTACTTTGTGTTCCTGACTCTTATCCTCCGTTTCTATCATTTATCTCAAGATAAGCGCTTACATCTGGCATGACGTGTCTCTCTCATCACATTAGCATTTTTTACTTTTTCTTCCTCTCAGATCACTTTCATGCTTTTTGAATATATGCAAAAACTTAAAGCAAATCATCTGTTAATAATTCAAGAACCTAGTGACACTAATTTTAATTGTATGGACATTACACTATGCCCTTTCCACTCATCATAGAGAATATCTATGGTCACACTTGCATGTGACAAAATAAGGTCACACAGGACAATCAAGTGACTATACCTGACCATACTAAGCCACATTTGAGGATAGCATGTAAATCAAAACACCTATTCCACATCCCAGGCATGGCTAAATCTTTTCCTTCAACACCCAAATATATTCAACATATGCAATGTTTATAAACATGTGACTATATCTTGGGCTCCGACTGGTACAAAGCTAAAACACTGCCTTGACATTCATTCCAAATACATGAAAGTGTACAGACTAATCCTGGCAAAATATGAGCTTTATGCCCCAAGGTGTTCAATCACTGGGCCTACATACTTATTTAGGGACCAACAACTCCTGTCTGCTATCCCAACATAATTATTATAAATCTCTTAAATCAGCTACCCAACTTGACCACTGAGATCCATAACCTCTTTTCCCCATTTAAAGTCTTAAAATCACTCAAAGGGATTGATTGCTGAGGTCAAAAAACCTAATCGAACCCACTTGCCAAGAAAGTTCACCATGTCCCATCGGGGATGAAAGTCTTTCATGCACCATTCTAGGAGTTCACGATGGACTGCTCTTGTACCAAACACCAAAGGTTCTGAGGCAATTTTTCCAAGAGGCATATTTTTTCTGTTCAAAACAAGGATCAAAGGAGAAATTGATGGTAATATCTCATCCTTTGCTAGTTATGCCTGTGAGAGCACACAGTGTGATTCGGTCACAATTAAGATCATGGCAGATCGCACTCAGTGCTGATTAACACTCGGTTCCTGCCCAACCTTCACTCTCTCATTACTGTCCATCACTGTTATGACCTAAGCCAGGCCAATGCCACCAAACAACCACATTGTTGCAAGCTCCTCTGTTTATAAATTAGTAGCAAATAATTCTTGTGTGAGGCTCAAACAGCACCAAAAAATGGTTTTCACGTGGGTATTTAGCAGCAAATACTATCCATCATAACTGCATTATGTGTGCAATATGTATATAATATTGTAAATTACAAAAATACATACTGCATATACAATATACATTTCCTGGACATGAACTCATATCTTAAAACATTATCCATCATGCCTAATTATCATTAACTGCCTTAAAGTCATTTCTAAGATCCCCATCCCTGTTCACCCTGATATTCTGGGGCCTCTGGATCTCACTGCTCTGTTCACAAGAAGTAACCTCTGACAGGATCCCCCATCCCCACCTCTATTCACTAGCAGTAACCTCTGACAGGATCACCCATCCCCAGTTTTACCTCACCCTGTTATTCTCTGGGGCCTTAAGATCTCACAGCTCTGCTCACTAGCAGTACCCTCTGAAAGGATCCCCCATTCCCACCTTAAGTTCAACCTGAATTCTGGGGCTTATTAGCAGTAACCTCTGACAGGACCCCCATCACCACCTCCAGCTCATCCTGATATTCTGGGGTATGAGGGTCTCACACCTTGTTTCTGATTGACTGGTACTGCTATAATCCCCTTGACAAGATGGCTGCCTCCAGCAAAAGATGATCATAAATTTAAGAAAATTTAAGGATAGGAAAATATAAAAATTATATCTCTAAATCCCTTTTTCATGACTAATATATTTCCATATTAATGATATCTAAATTGCTTATCCATATTTTGTTAAGGTTTCCTTCCCTTTTTTCTTTCATTTCCTTTAAAAAAAAATTCTGTAAGATTACATGATCTTGTTTTACTTGATGCACTGAGTTGTGAAGAGCTGGACGTGAATCATTATCTTCAAAACAAAAAAATAAGACCACCTGTAAGAGTGCCATGATACACACATCCTGAAAATGTAAATGCTCACACAAGTTGTATCACACTTCATCTCTCATAATCGTTAAAATGCATCTTCACACTATCATATGCCACACATGCCTAACAATTCATTCAGAAATAAAATGGTACTTTGTTTTAAGAAAAAACTTTGGTGTTTTGAGGTAAAAGCAAATTCTGCATCATTCTTCAGCAGTCAGCTGGTGAATCAGCTGGAGAAGCTTCCTATGTTGGCCAATATTTCAGAGAGGGATAGTGCAGGGTGTGGTTCAGTAGAAACATCACAGCAGTCTGCATACCCTCCTCTTTACCCCCTCAGCAGGTAGGGCGTCAGCTATCACTACAAGTCTCCTTTGATGTACCCTGACAAGTGGGAATAGCATAATTAGCAACCAACAAAATATGCTAGGTGTTTACATTGTCATGCCCCTGTACCATGTATTTGAGACCTCAACTTCTACTGGCTGTACAACTCATCACTAATGTCAGCATCTCAGATATAAAGAAGACATTTTATATTGATTATGCAATAAATGTTGAATTACATTGAAATATGTTTTATCACTCTTTCATATTGATGGATAACTGCAAAAGAAAAAAATAAATACACTGGATAATTGGGTGAGCAAACCATGCCAGTTCCTGGTATTGATTTGCTTTGGTGTTGTTAATTTATAAAATCTATTGGTCTTTGAAATTATGATCATTTAAACATTTTCTGCCTAACTTTTCTAAAAAGATCCATTTGCAAAGACTCTCAGAAGAAGGGCGAGCTTGAGCTACATCCCTCTGCTCGCATCATTTTTTTTTTTTGGTGACAAATTCACAAAATGACTGAAATAATGTTGAAACTTACAAACAAACAAACAAACAAACAGATCTCCCCCTCTGGAAATACTGGATGGGAGTTCTTAGTTATTTGGGCTCAGTTGGTTTTCAATGAGAATCGAAATAACAAGTATGGTAAACCAAATATGGTACTTTGAAATGAATTTCTACCATCATTTATGAAGAATTTTCCAGAAATATTCACAAACATTACAAAAAAGATTATCAACATAGTTCTATGACTATTGGCCTATGTTTTTTTCTGTTTTAATGGTCTTGAGATGTTGCATGCATACAAATTTTTAATTCAAGGTCACTGTGTCAAGGTCAAAGGTCAAATGACTAAAAAGTATGATGAGGAACAGCTGTGACTCAAGACATTTCTGTATATCAAGTATCAATTTTCTCCTTTTAGCGGTTGCTGAATGATGCTCCGTACAAAATGTGTGACCTCAAGGTCACTGCACCACGGTCAATGGTGATATCACTAAGACTTGCAAGAATCTGAATCTTCACCTCTATATCTATCTCTGTATAAAATTTGAAACATATCAGATTTTTAAACAAATGTTGACAGATGGAAAGACAGATGGACATACATTTTTTCCACTCCTTATGATCTGCGACTTCAATGAAGAGCTAAAAAAAGCATAAATTTACACTCTCTAAAAATGCTCATCAGTTTCAGGTACTTCATTTAGAAAAGATATTGAACACATTTTTGATACTTCACCCTGACTCACTCACTTGTTGTGAGTTACATGCCACAAGACATTGCTATTTCAGCTCAAATAAGCCAGGCAACTCACATCACAGTTCACACTTCTTCATTTCCTTTCAACCTGAAATGAATGTTCCCTAACACAAGTCAAGATATTTTATTACTTTCCCTAACACAGGATACCGTTTTTCAAATTTCTGCCCAACACAGGGATCACAATCCTCTTTTCCAAATCCCTTAATCCAGAGCATGTTTTGTCACCTTCATCCTAATACAGGTTTGACTGTTACCTTCCGATCACAGTGCACAATTAAGATCCGGGTCAAAATGTAATACGATTAACCTATATTACAGATGCGTGGGTGTCTGTCAGATGAGGGCTGTTAAAACCAAACAAAGCATATGACTGGAAATCTTTTGATAAATATTTAAAATATAACATGTAATGATGATAGAAAAGTCAAATCAAAGCTAATTAATTTTTTTTTTAAAATGGGGGGCAGTTCCAAAATTATTTGATATTCATGAAGTCTGCCTTAAAAAAACGCATTTGCACAGAAGGTCTGGTTTCAGACCAACCCAGCCGAAAACTTTCCAGGTGAATGTATATTTTCTTTGCCTTTAAATGAATATTACATTATTTTTCTATTAGGAAAAAATAAGAAAGGATCAATTGAAACATTTTAACAATTTTTTAGTGAAGTTTGAAAGTTGCATGTTTAAATAGGATTATATAGTGGCTTTGAATTGGTGCACTGTGACCTTCCCTTATGAACCTTTTTTGTATACAGGTCTTAAACCTGTAAGAAATATATGTTACAATAAAGTCTGTGTTATAACACACTGTATATAAGCGAACGGAGGCGACGAGGCAGTCAGTGGTGGATCCAGGAGGGGTCTGTAGCTAGGGAGTTTTGGGGAACTGGAGCCCCATACTTTATGAGACTGGAGCCCCTTACTTTATGGGACTGGGGTCCCTTACTTTATGGGACTGGAGCCCCTTACTTTATGGGACTGGAGCCCCTTACTTTATGGGACTGGAGCCACTTGCTTTAGCAAGTGCAAATTAGTGGTGGGTATTATAACACATAATTTTGGAGCTATATGTTCTTCTGAGGGGCCTGCAGATCTCAGACCTGGCTGTCAGTGTCACAGACCAGACTGGCGGACATCTCAACTGCATAAATAAACATAGAATTTGAATATTTTTTTGCAAATGTAGAATATATGAAAATTACTAACTTTATGCACAAAAGAAAGGTATGCTATATGTTTGACTGTGTTAAAAATGTCTGAGTTTCAACTGCCAGTTTCAGACAGTTGGCAGTCACTGTACTCTACATTTACGGCAACTTCAAAATGATGAGAAAATATAAATATCATTTTCAAAAAGGAAACTGTATACAAATTCTTTTTTTTTAAAAAGACTTTCTTGTCATGCTGTGAGGGTCCATACAGGGACTGGAATAGTATTGAGAATTGTACCAATTCTCAATCCTAAATTTCCCCAAGTTATTTTTTTAAGTCCCACCCAGCATGCTTTTCATTACTGGGGGAGTGCTGCTACTATTAAATATACAATTATAAGATATGGTTAAAGTATGAAAAGGTGTACATGACTTTTTGTTACGTTTTATGGGTATTGAATGTACAACTCCAAAAACAGGGTATCATTTTCTTACTGCATCACCCAAAGTCAGGGTATCATTTTAAATTTGCATCACCCCTAAATGAGGATATCAAAATCTAAGTTAGTCCGAAATCAGGGTACCAATGAAGATAGAATATTTCTCTAAATCAGGTACTGGGGTATGCAATTCCAACCCAGCCTCTGCGGAATAAAATTATGAAAGTGCCCTTGCCATACATATAAATATGAAACATATAAATATGAAACATATAAATATGAAAAAACAGCAGGATAGGCTAAAAATAGCTTTAAGGAAACAAGAATAAGTTTTGGTTTTTTTAAGTTAATGCACAAACCTTTTGGGCAGAAAATCTGGTTGTGAATTACCACCTCAATTTCCAAGGTCAAAACCCTGTTTCATTTTCTTCTTGAGCTTGTATAAGATTTTGTACACAGCATGACAAAATATGTTGCTTTCTTATATCATACTGTGCAATCATGTGGCTGTCACATTGGTATACACAGATGTCTATGTATGGATCAATATCATAAGCAAAAAAAATGCAGAACACAAAATGCATGCAAAACGGATTCCCTATATTCTTGGGGTATCTCCAAAACTACATTGTTTAAGATTTGATATCCCAGTCAACGACATATTCATGCAACATACACAAAAAATGGACAAAAGGAAGCATGTTTTATGGACATATATTTGCACACTTTTATGCACTGCTCACATGTTAATGCTGACACACAGACAAAAGGAAATTCAAAGACAATCTTTGAGAATGTAACACTTATCCTGGCCTTGTACTATCATATTGATTGATGTCCCATCCAAACCTGTGCACTTTTCAGATCATGTAATCTTACAGCTCATATTAAGGGCCTCAATGCAGTATGGGATCACCAAAAGAACCAATTCCTTCTCTAAGCAAGCAATATAAAGTTAAAAAATATTACTACTTTACTCTCCATGTACACTGAGAAAGGAAGCCTTCACAATGACATTGACTTGTTCCCATCTTATAACATGTATGAATGCATTTTTGTGGAGTCAGTAGAGGCCCAAGACAGAGTAATAATAAATATCAGTATTCTCTGGAGCTTATTATCCTGGCTGCAGATGAAAACTCTACAGCTGAAAAACATGTTCACAGACCTACTGCAGACTCCCTGTGGTATCATAACTCAGGCCGCAGAACATACACCCAAATTTATCATTTAATGTATTTCTATAGATGGACATTTTGCACGTGTGGGGTATAGATATGATACTGCACATAAAATAATGAAAAAGACTGGTTTTATTTCTCCCCAGGTAACAAAAGTTTCACCAGAAGCAGTCAAACATAATTCAATATACATTTTTGAATTATAATTCCTTTCTCCTTGCTTTTTTACAATTGTTATTTTGTCATTCTCTTCAAGGTAAAGTTGCTGAAATTCAATCATGTTTTTGATTTTGGACATCAATCATATTTCCAAAAGTTAAAACCTCAATATTAAATTTGTACCAATTTCATATAAATACTAATGTTAACAAAACACAGTGAGGCGTATAAATTTACATTAACAAATCATGTCAAGGTGTTTTGACCCACTTGGCCAAATGACAAGTGATTTTAAAATCTACTCGCCTCCAGGCTGTAAATTACAATTACAATCTGATCTCATCAAAAGGTGCTCACTGGTATCCATATGGTAGATTCATACTTGACTGCTTGAAAATGTGCTCATCAAGCATAGCGAGGCATATGAAATGGGATGCAATTTAATTTCTCATACAAAGATTTGGGATCTCTTTATTTAACATGTATGATAGCCTGGCTGATAGCATTGGCATTTGATATTTGTATATGTTTCCCCTTTCATAGTCCAATTATATCTCATGTGGGCTGCTGCCAGTGTTGGCATACATTCTGTACATATATCTATACATATGCTGATGTGCCCCTGCCCCACATCATCTTCTCTCTCCTCATTCTGAATATTATACCATCAGGAGTAACTTACATTAAACATGATATCTTCCTATTTATAACAGAGCAAGCCTGCAATCTATTCAGGATTTCCTTTTTGTTATTATCTGGTATGAAGAATCAATAATTTACATATTTCCAAAACAAAAAAAATTTGTGTAATTTATACAGAAGAGATAATCTAAAACAGAGTATGACAAACTGAAAGTTACACAGATTGACAATGTCAATGCCAGATAATGGTCTGTGAAAATGAATAGGTAGCTAGTTTCTCTGTCGAACAGACGTAAAAAATTATAAATATTTCAGTGAATATGTATGATCTCTATTATGTTATCTGTTTATCAGCAGACTGCTGATTAGTAAAACACAATACAACCCCTGTAATATAATTCAGTAGAACCAACTTGACTCCTGTAATAATGTCTTTTGCTCAGTTGGAATCAAGGCCCTGTGGGAATTCCTGCATTGTGCAACTGTGCAAAGTAGGAATTCCTACAAAGAGCAATCAACATTTCAGAGATTTTAAGTTGTGCGATTCACTGAGATGCCTGTCATGGTAGATGAGCCAGTAAGAATGCAATGTTTATCAAATGTACGACCCTGTATACACCAGGGTTGGCACGTTTCTTCCGCTAGGCGGAAAAAACCGGACGAAAGGGCGGAAAAAACCGTCCCGGAAGAAACAGGTTTCTTCCGCTTAAAGCGGAAGAAACTGGAAGAAACTGGAAGAAACTAGAAATAATTGGATTAAAGTTGAAATATTTACTAAAATGACTGTAAAATGGGTTTAGAATGCTAAGGAACAACTTTATTCAAATGGTCACACATTGGGGGGTTGGGGGTATGAATGTATATGCAGGCTTACTGGATGGAAGAAACTTATCCTCCCGGAAGAAACTGGAAATAAATGGAAGAAAGTGGAAATATTTCATAAAATGATTGTAGAATTGGTTTAGAATGCTAAGGAATGACTTAATTATATAAATGGAATACTATACATATATGAAACATATTCAAATTGTTACTCATGGGGGGTGGGGGCATGAATGTTTAGGCATACTAGCTATGGATGGAAGAAACTAATATCTTACAGAACTTACAGAAGAAACTTATCACTGCTTTTTAAAACTGGTTTACCTTTAAGGTGTATTATACTATAGATTGTTTTAAGTATAAATCATTGCTTTATGATAAATCATTAATACACAATACTACAAATCATATGGGCAAAAATACACAATACTACAAGTCATATGGGCAAAAAGGTAACCATATACACAAATCATTTCTTCCAAGTTTGTTCTCCTGTCCTGGAAGAAACAGGTTTCTTCTGGAAGAAACCCAAACCTGCCTGAAACATACTTATGTATCATGTATACTCCACAACAAACAAAATAAATTTAACAAATTAACAATGTTTATCCACTTTCTTCCATGTTTCATCCAAGTTTCATTTTTCACCAAACATATTTATAAATAACAAATGTGAGTTAGTTTTATGTTTGTATTGCAGTTTACAGAATAAATAACTATACACATATATGTACATCCATATCAATGCATGACATTTGTCAAACAGACTCTCCATGCGTTTATGTTTATGTTACATTATCTCCAACCTACATGTGGGTTCAGGTGCAGAAAGAGGAGCCCTGACAAATGATCAGGACAAATAACATTTCAAATCACGACTCTGCAATCTCAGACATTCATACTCATCTGCACAGCGTAGGAATTCCTACTTTGCCGTGCACAATGTCGGAATTATTCCTACTTTGTGTAAGGATTCCACGTTCGCATGACAATTGTCTGGCGGAGTTTCCTGATCTGATTGGCGACAGACAACCACCCTGTGCAACACCCCAACACCCCTCGTCCTGCCGGGCAAGTTACAACCTCCGTGTATCCTGAGCCAAGGATCGGGTGTCAAATCTGTTTGGCTTCAGCGCATATGTCGTCCCACACAGGTAATTCGAAGGTTGTCTTATAAACAAACCCTTTCACTGAACACAAACAGAGAAGGGGAGATAGCAATAGTGCTGACACTATACCCCTACCTTTCTGACGTTGTTTTTCACGGCCCCGGAGACCGGGACAACTTTGAGCGGGCTGCCGAGAACTGAGTCCTTCTTGTTCCATCGTCGCTGGCTCCCGTCACCATCACTGCCGCTGTCTTGTCCTATTCCAAAAGAAGATTCGTCAGAGAATAAACTGGAGCTAAAATGTACGATTCCTACGACCCAGCAAATAACGAAAGCAACAAGTATCATCCGTCGTCGCTTCATGGCATGAGCAGTTGATGGTTGCGCTGTTTGGAAATGATGTGTGATAGTACGGCGACTGTGCCGCGGCACACAGCGCACCTGCCCGCCCGAGAGGCTGTCTGCTTGAGTTGACGGCCACCACGCACACGCTGCACAACACTTCACTGGATTGCAGAACTATACTCTTGAGGATCACACATCGACTCCCTTCTCCTTCACAGCTTGCATTATCTTATGACCCATGCATTTGAAAAGTATTTTGGGGCAGAAATGGAAAGAATTTAGATTCATAAAGTTAGTAACAAATTATGACAAACATCAGTACATGTATGTCGGCCATAAAGAATTATAAGAGCTTTGCTGAATGGTTCCAATTTCAGTTGCCATTCGCTGAGCTGGGAATTTAACACCGGTAATATTAATGTGCACATTGAAATATTACATGGGGTTGGTCCATGTTACATATTTTTAGTCAAATCATATTTATGACAAGGATTCATCCAATTACATTTGATTTTTTAGATTTGATTTATTTTGTATTCACAACATTTTGTGCGTCAAATAGAAGCCTGCCAACGTTTAACAGGACTGAAAAGCCTTGCCCATTACAAGGAATGACTAGGGCCCTTTACATTATTACAAAGGAACACTAAACTCATATCCATTGGCAAAATGGAATTGAAATCCACAGGTTCCACACATTGGCCATCATATTTCAGCTACTACACTGGTAGAACTTGAATCCAGGAAATAGGTTTTAAATAATCCATGATGTCATCACTTGGATTCATCTAAATACAATTTCGTCAAGCGTTATGTTGGGTAAAAAACTGAAGAAAGGAAGTTACAGATAACACACGGGTCTATATATCTGGAGACATTATGACTGGAAAAGATGGAGACACGGTTTGTCACCAGGAGTCGGGCTGAACCAATTTGGAACAAATTTTGGGCCCATGGATTTGGATTCACAGAGGAAATTACAATTTTCAAGTACTAGTCCACCAAGATGATGGAAATAGTATTAACGGATTTGATAACAATTGTGAAGTTCTGGGGCAATAGTTATGGGTGATACATGCGTCAATCACACAGCACGACATCGTCCCGACTGGGAATCAACCCTCAGACAAATTTTGTTAAAAAATTAAAAACTGAATAGGTTAGTTATCTCTCGCCTATAGCTAACTATTTCGAAATAAAATGGCAACATCTACGATTTCAGATAAAGATAAAATTGTGTCGAAATTTCTCAAATGGACATAAATAAAACATTGTCCCACAATTTGAGTATTATGATCTGGGATGATAATGATAGGGGGATCATCAGCAATGCTACACATATATCAGAAGTCAAGATATATCATGCTTTATACCAGAAGTCTATATACTAGTATATGTCATGCTAAATTTCAGAAGTCAAGATATATATCATGCTTTATACCAGAAGTCAAGATATATATCATGCTTTATACCAGAAGTCAAGATATATATCATGCTTTTTACCAGAAGTCAAGATATATATCATGCTTTATACCAGAAGTTAAATTAAACCATTTTTTAAAAGATGTGCAATCACAAAATGTTATTATTGTTTAAATAATGTGAATAGATAAAATATTAATTATACTAAAATGATATATCTTGGAGAGTCATAGATATTTGGAGTGGACTTAAAATTAAAGCATTAATGAAATGAAGTTTTCAAGCACCTTTTCCTTGCATGATATAAATGTTAATACCCCAAACTTTCCAATCAAATGTTATTACCCATTATAATTCCCCTTCATAATGGATGAGTCTTCTACTAAAATCCAAATCTTCCATTGGACAACTAAAATCCAAATCTTCCATTGTCAACAAACTTTGTTTAAGGGTATTTATGGGTGTTGGTAGTGAGGGCCCCCTAGTGGCAGAGGAGTAAATTACCAAAATAATGTACTTGATGGGAATTGGTACATCTACAGTGTAAAAATACATTCCCTATTAAATTAAAAGCACTAATGACATGAATCAATATTTAAACACCTCAATATTTGAACTATAAGGTATGATTACAAGTATATTTCTTGCAAAATAGTAATTTATCCTTATTTTCCTTGATAGTTTTCATGAGAAATGAAGAAGACAAGCAAATAAGTTCTGCAGATTACACAACAGGAATAGGCTTGTTTTTAGCTGTGTTTATTCCATTTCATTGGGAAGAAAATTCCCTGTGATCCTAGTGAAACAGATTTTCTCATTTTGATTTGTGTGATTTGGAAATAAAAAGGAAGTTTGGCAATCAGATATGTGAAGGGAGGCGAAAAAACTCATATTTTTTAAATGATCAAGTGTGTACTTTACCTATTTTTCTCTTAATGTATTTAAAAAATAGAAAATCCGTTTCACTAGGATCACAGTAAATATTGTTAAGATCACTTTTACAAAGTTTTTTGGAAATCCACTTTGGAAGTCCCACAATCTGCAGAACTTTTTCCCTGTTAACATTTTGACATGACAAAATAAATTTTAGAGTTAAAAAGATATGAAGCTTTCAATTTAATCAAAGAAATTCCATTGTGATTTTCAAATAATAAATCAGTAATTTTTTTACAAAAATGAATGCCATAAAATGTCATTTCATGACTTGAAACTTTTAATGAAAAGGAAACTCTTTTTGACAGTTGAGCATTTTTCCTGACTTTTTTTAAAACGTTCCATTTTGGCGTAAAAATAAAGTAGTTCCCTTTAGAAAATCTGCCACCAGAGGACACTCACTACCAACACCCATAAGTACCCTTAACTGACCAGTGATCTAATGCAAATAGAGCTCACATGCTTGTCTACAAGTGGCTACTTTATGGTCAAAAGCTTAAGAGTACAGCCAGCATTTCAGCAAAACACAATGGGGGAACAGCTGTATGGGATGTGTTGTTGATTGTTGCTAAAATACCAAAAAGGAAGACGTCACTATTTCATTGATAAATAGCCACAGCACCATTATGACATCATTGCTCCTTTAACTGCATGAAATAGTGCACCTTTATGACATGCCAAAGTCAACTAAATAGATAATAGTAAGTAGGCGATGCTGCATAAGACGATCTTGAACAGCGATCGCAGTCCCAACCAATACCAACACTGGTTTCAATCACTTTGGATCTCGTCAGTTGGATGGGGACTCATAGATAACATATATTGGTCCAGATGGCATCAATGTTTATTAATACACATGAAAACATGTATTGATCTTTTATGACTAATCCATTAGCCAGTAGCTGCTGCATTAGACCTCATCACTACCTAGTGATACAAAATTAGAAGTAAACAAAACATATTTCTTAAAATTTCCCATGATTTTTATGACAAAAATGAGATTTAATTATGTAAATTCAAGAACAGGTTTACTCCAAATAGTGTTCTATTTAGTTTAAATAGAGGGAATTTTGGTTAATGGTCTATATTTTCAAATATCTAACTTTCTTAAAAACCAAATCAGAAATTGCCAAAAAGTGTCAAAAATTTAGACATATTTAAAATATTTTATTCACAAAAACACAAATTACGAGTTATAAAGCATTTAAAAAAATTCTGTCTATAAAAATTTATGTCAGGGGGAACAGTGTCTTCTAAAGTTCTTTTTTCCCGCCAAAAAAAGTCATTTGAACCACAAGAAATGACATGGTGCAAGATAATTGCTTTGTATGAAAATAACTACAAAACGGATTTCAGCCTTTAATGTATTAAATGCTTCGGGATTGATTTTTCTTTTGATTTGATTTTTAATTTGTTTTTAAAATTTTATCATTTTTAATCATTTTAGATTTAAAGTTGAAGCAAAAATCAGAAAAAGATGTTTTTTTTGTAACAATTAAAGAAGGGATAGAGCTTACTTGAAAAACATTTTTGGGAATAACTACACTAACAATCTGCAGAACTAAGACATTGATCTTTAGCTAGAATGATGTTATTTAGTTTAAATAGACAGAATTTTAAAAGACGTCTTATAATTCAAGTAATTTGTGTTTTTGTAAATAAAATTATTCAAATAAATGTAAATTTTTGACACCATTTGGTAATTTTTGACTTGAATTTGAAGAAAGTTAGATATCTCAAAATAAAGACCATTAATCAAAATTCCCTCTATTTAAACTAAATAGAATAATATTTGGAATAAACCTGTTTTCATAATATTTGGAATAAACCTGTTTTCAACACATTTCATACACCTGTGATCCTCTGCATGAAGTGTCCCTGTTCCCCCTAACGTTAAATAGCATCATTCTAGCTAAAGATTAATGCCTTAGTTATAGATTGATAGTGCAGTTTTTCCCAAAAATGTTTTCTCTATCCTTTCTTTAATTATTACCAAAAAAAAAAAGAAATTTTTTCTGAAATTTATCTCAACTTTGAAACTTTGAAGTCTAAAATGCTTAAAACCAATAGATTTTTTAAAACAAATTAAAAACAACATCAACATAAACATAGCTATAAGTGTATTCTCTAAAAAAAAATTCAACCCTTTCTAATCTAATCTATTCTATTCCCCAATCTATTATAATCTGCTCTATTTTATTTATTCTCATATTTAATTCCATTTATTCTATCCTCATCTATTCTTATATTGTTAAACATCGCCATACACCAAGGACATATTAAAAATATATAATTTAGCCCAAAAATATGTATAGGGGTGTTTAACAATTGAAAATACTATTTTAAACAAATAAATCCTGTGACCTTGGGATGACCTTGACATGATCTTGAAATATGAAAATGCTGTTGCACACTTATAACTGTCAAATAATGACACTGCAACTGATATATTTTTTTATTGTTTATTATGTGCAAGTTGTACAAAAGTGGTCAATTCTTCATAAAAGAAAAGAACAAACATTCATTAGTTATACATCATACAAAGTTCATAATGTAAATAATTATTCAAAGTTTCATCTTTAGAATAATACTAATCAATCTAATATAAAGTTAATTTCACATGATTATCACAGTTGGCTATTAATGATAATGATAATGATATTGACAATGTTCCGAAGTGTTTCAACCATGTTAGGAAACATTACTATAATGATAACTATTAAATAACCATTGAGTAATCATTGAGTAACCATTGATTAAACTATTAAAGTATTATGTACCTTCTATGCAATGACATTCCATAACATGTCAGATGCAGTTCATATCAACTGTGTCCCAGGCCATGCTGGCCTCTGAAGAAAACATAAGTCATATTATAATATAATCTTTAAAAGAACCAATAGATTTCCTAAGTAAATTCTATAAATTCCAATGTTTCATTTTCAGAATACTCAAAAATAAACAAAGTCTTTTTCCATAATAATGAGAAAATTAGTAACCACACAAAGTACAAGTATTTACTATGTACCATAACCTTAATGTACCATATTAACATAACCTTAAATTTATAAACATTTGTTCAATGCTATCCAAGTCTAAATGCAATTAATTTCCAAGTAAAATTCTAATTTCCTAAGAAAATTAATATCTTCAAAGTTTACATTAGAATTACAAAATCCTTGATCAGGACTGTATATATGCATTTATTCTTGTCATTACCACCTTGTATGTTCAGATAAATCAAATAAGTAACTGTAGATTTGATTTTAAACTTTTGATTTCCAACTTGACCAAAGTTGAGGTCATGTCACAGAGAGTGACCTACCTTGACCCACTTTCTAGGTCAAAGTTCACCAAACTAGGTCATGAGTCAGATACATATTTCATAACTAGGTCAAATAATATTTTTTCACAAATTTACATATTTTGTCAAAACTTTCACAGGCAACATGTATTTGTACATTACTTGTAGTTTTTAGCTCATTTGACATTTCACAATTTACCTGTTTGACAATATTCATTCATACATTCCATGCCATGTGCTTTTCACAAATTTCTTCAAAACTCATTCAAAATGACATTCAAAACTCCAAAACTCTACAGTATCCTATTCTGAACACATTTTATCCAACCCCTACATCCAGATACAGGTTTATAATACAACAAATAAGAAACTTTAATACTTACAGGGACAATGTTCCCCTTTTACTGCAAAGTGTTTTCAGATGTCCTTTCTCCTTGAGAGCTATTGGCAAAGTGACAGATTACAGAGAAAGAATCTCCCAAATCTAAAATTGTGAGTTCTCTGTTCTGATTGGTCAAAATATGAGAACCTCATGGTGATTGGTCAGTCTGTCCTCTGAGTAAACTCAACTCAACTCAAATAATGTGATAGCCCTGCCTGGACTGTGAAGCCAGCCACAATGCTCAACTCAACCCTGACTATCCAGCTCTTGTCACCCATTCACTCAAAACAATCTTGCCTGCACCTACACACATGAGCAATAGTTTTGTAATAGAAACATATAAACATATAAACCAAAATCTGGATAAACATTTTATTTGTACAATAAAACCCATCTTACACACTAAAAATCTCATTTATTTAAATCATATTAAGAAAGATTTCTCCAAAACGAAACAAACAAGCCTAAGATCAAGTCTGTAGCTCTTATAGAACAGATTTTGTGGGCCGTTGAATTTTTGGCCCAAGGTCACAGGGATTTTCCATTGATTTCAATCTCTTTCAAATCCAAAAGGCAGAAAATCTACCAAACAAACTATTAAAATTCCTTTTGCTTTGCATGCTATCAGAGTTATATTTCCAGCATAATATGGGACACTTTTCATCATTATAATTTCATTATTTGAAAAATTACCATAATTTATGGCATAAACTACAATGACTTCTAGCAAAAATACCCCTCTGAAATCCTATTCAAATGAATACAGTGCACCATTTTTATGGGAAATATAGTCAACTTGTACTATTATTTGACATAATTTTACTTCTTGTAGGTATTTAGGTATATCTCAGTAACTATAGTTATCAAACTTTTTTTACAATTTTAAATTTAAGTGTGTAAATGGTGCAAAACGTCACACTGACACCCACTACACACGAATTTGGATCCCTACCCGTTCTAAAGCCTATGCCCTAGATTTATGGCAATGATCCGTTTTATCAAATAATTACCGATGTTTATCACACCATTTGATTCAGGTTCTTTGAGTGTACATGCAAGTGTCAGAAAATAACTTGGTGTGAATATTTTCGAGAGTGCAGACGCACTAACAAGGCCGCTTGAAAATGAAACCGCAGCTCGGTTGTCGTCCACAGCTCTGTTGTCGTCGGCTGTACCAAAATTTCTTCTGCTACATATGTATATTGTATATTAAAAGAAACAATTTCTGCATCTGTGTCTGATTTTTGGGCACAGATATGAGGGGCCATTCGGGTCATATTAGAACCAATCAGATTCTAGGGATAACTATCTAGCGCGCAAGCATGCGCAGAACATGCTAGAATCTGATTGGTCCACAGCGCGTTTCCGGTTTTTTGATTGGTTCCTAGCGCGTATCCGGTCTCTGACGTAGATAAAAAGCAGCCAATCAGAGTGCTTCTAACAAAATCCACTGAATGCCTCTCATTGGCGGCTTCCAATCACGTGGTACAAAATGGCTTTGTCAACACGTTTTGCAGACAGGAATTTAGCAGAAATCTTCCCATTTTCGATGTATTTTCCACCTTTTGGAGCGTGATAAGGCATCTAATTCTTGTCATATACGATGTTTACCTATGTAAGTATACGTTGCTGTTAGTTTTAAGAAGTGTCAGTCAGTTTTACAACCAATATGACAACACTTTGCAGGCAGGAATAAACCACGGGAGCATAGGAGTATGCCTTGTAAATTTGAACAAGTGTCAGTCAGTTTTACAACCAATTTAACAGACAGGAATTTATTATAATTCTTTCAATGAAATTGCCACGTTTTAAACAAGAATTTGAGCATGACTTCAGATTTATGTACAAACAATATGAACTGATGATCACTGTACTGAAGTGTCAGTAGGTATGTATTGCAATTGCAGACACAAATTTAGTGGAATTACAGTAGTTCATGACATAAGTAATAATATAAGATGCTGCAGATGTTACTATGTCACCAAAAATGAGTGTTTTGTTGATCATATCATCTTGTTTAGGAATAAATGTGGATAAGCTGTGGCTGTGCCCCACTCGCCATGCTTCACACAATATCGCCAGCGAGTATGTACAGATGATCACCGTGCATCACTCAACGTCACCAGCAAGTATGTACAGATGGTCACCTTGCATCACTCAACGTCACCAGCTAGTATGGACAGATGATCACTGTGCATCACTCCACATCACAAGCTAGTATGGACAGATGGTCACCATGCATCACTCTTCGTCACCAGCTAGTATGAACAGATGATCACCGTGCATCACTCATCATCACCAGCTAGTATGTACAGATGGTCACCATGCATCACTCAATGTCACCAGCTAGTATGAACAGATGATCACCATGCATCACTCATCGTCACCAGCTAGTAGGAACAGATGATCACCATGCATCACTCATCGTCACCAGCGAGTAGGAACAGTTGATCACAATGCATCACTCAACATCATCTGATAGTATGTAATTACATTTACATTAATATTAAATATTGCAAACCTATTATTTGACCACTTTATTTAAAAAATTGAAGATCAATGGTAAATACAGGGTAGCATCTATGTACATTCCAATGAACTCTATAATAATAGCTTCTTGGCGAGTGAGCATAATTCTCAATGTAAAGGCATACATTAAATTATTACCATGTGGAAATAATGTCTTAAATCTGAGTGATGTTTCAGTCAAGTATGTCTGTATCATATTTTTGTAGGAATGCATAACCATGCCTCACTCATCTTTTACCAGCTGGTATGGCGAGATGATCACCATGCTTCACCCAACATCATCTGCTAGTATGGGCAGATGATCACCGTGTCTCACTCAACGTCACCAGAGTGTATGGACTGTTGGTCACCGTGTGTCACTCAACGTCACCAGAGTGTATGGACTGTTGGTCACCGTGTGTCACTCAACGTCACCAGGGAGTATGGACAGTTGGTCACCATGTGTCACTCAACGTCACCAGGTAGTATGGACAGTTGGTCACCATGTGTCACTAAACATCACCAGGGAGTATGGACAGTTGGTCACCATGTGTCACTCAACGTCACCAGAGAGTATGGACAGTCGGTCACTAAGATTGTGTAAATATATATATATATATATATATATATATATATATATATATATATATATATATATATATATATATATATATATATATATATATATATATATATATATATATATATATATATATAGCATTGTTTTATATATTAGCAATGTATTTTAAAGCATACACCCATATATCCTTGATTTACTTTAATCTTGGCAAGATTTAAATTCAAGGTCAAATGTGTAAATTCCATACCAACCCTGATATTCATCCCAACCTATCCCAATGCACATCCCGGCCTACCCCAATACACATGCCAACCTATCCCAATGCATATCACAACCTATTCAATATAATTTTTTTATGTTTTGTCCTGGAGTCCATGTTTGAAAATAATGAAAATAAAAAATGATTTGTATTATTTGTTTTGTTGTTCAATGTAATGAATCTTACAAACATTTAAGCCTGTTTTGGTAAAAACAAATCAGGTTTCCTGTTCAGCTAGGCATCCCAACCCTAATAAAAAAATCTAATAGCTATCACTGATCACACTGTCCACCAGAGGCACACGCAAACTATTACCTCTGGCCAACCCAGATTAGTATTCATCCGGTCCTACTTTTACTGGCCATGTGCTCAAGAACTGTCAGTGTGTTGTAAATGTGATTGATATGTTAACATCTCTTATTATCAAATATGAATTTGCCTTGAGATGTATTAGAATTCATTTGTTAATATTTGAAAAATTTTTGTTGGTTAGATTAACCAAAAGTATAAAAGATTAAAAGAATTCAAATTGTAAACAAAGCGGCCATCTTTGTTGTGGTTCCGCCTTATCACTACCCCAGGAAATGGCTCCTCCGGTTGAGAAAGTAGTTCCAAGTTTTATTTCTCTTAATAGTTGTTTCTATATGCACAAACTTTTGTATTAAGGGTGAAATATATCATAATATACCAATCTGAGTACAATTCAAGAAAAAAAATAAGTAAGACGGACAGTTACATGAAAATTGGTGGATGTGCTGAGCCAGCACAAAAAGGCACCTTGTACAGAGGTGATAGGTTCGCCATGTCGCCCTCTGGTGGAGTTTGATCACTGATTTGTCCGGGAGGCTGCCATTTTGAATAACATGACAAATATCAGCCAATGAGAATCAAGATCACAAGTTGTAATATTTGTATCTGGAGTATAGTGAATCCATTATTATTCCATTACTTGGTAGAAATCAGTTTCCCAAAAAAAGAAAAACACAATTGTCTAAAATAAGATATTTATTTGTTCATAAAGGAGCAATATATTTACAGTACAAATTAGAAAATCTATTTCACTGGGGTCACAGTGTATCTTCACACCTAAATGGCATCAACACAACTAAAATCAAGCCTTTTGCTGTTGTGTAATCTGCAGAACTATTTACATATGTACTGGCAATGGACATATTGAAATACCCATCCTACATGTCTTTAATATACATACTTCTATGTCTGCAATACACTTGCTACATATCTGCAATATACAATGAATTTGAATTTGAATGCAAGTCATGACCATTCATAAAAATCACGCTGTTCACTGATTGGTAAAATAAAGATGAATATTCATTGTCTCCATTTGATGCAGACAGCTGTATTGTTTGATCAGCATTTAGGTCAGAAACCTTGTCAGAGCTTTCATATTTTCTTGTATTTTCAAAAGCAAATAATAGATGATTTGCAATACTGGTATTCAAAATATATAATTTTGTCAGATTGTTGGAAAACCGATACATAATTAATAATATAACATGCTTCAAATGTTACTTTGTCACCAAAAATGAATATTTTGGTAATCATATAATCTTTTTCGGAATAAATATGGACAACCAGTGCGTTTTCCCCACTCATCAAATTGGCTTTGTTATTTTTAATTTCTCAAAATCAATCCCTTCATAATGTACAGTTCAGAATAATCAGCTCAAAATACATTGTCATATAGGTAAAGATATGGGTCAAGGGCATCACCAAACACCCCTTTTCAGGATCTTTATAAGATGCAACTATGGTTTAAGTTTGAAGAATTAAGCATTATTGTCCCCGAGTTATCATGTTCACAAAAAGGGACAGATACCCAGATAGCACAGACTGCATGAAGAAACATTTAGCAAATATTTTTGAGGGGTAAAACCAAACATTTGATCACCATGGTCACTGTTACTGAATTGTAATGATTTACTCTGACAGGATGGTTTCTCTCCACTATAAAAAAATAAAATACCCAAAATGCCTTGGAATATTTGGACAAATCAATATTTGTTGGCCAATGGTGAAAACAATAAATAGTATTTTTGGGGAAATATAAAGCAAAGAGGAAAGCATTCAAATGGAGGAACTATACAGAACCTTTATTAATACACAGAGCAACCAGGATTTGATCCATTTCTCACAATGTGCCTTTCTGAAGGGTTTAAAGTGTTTAAAGCATGTATTTAACAAGGACAACAAAAAGTAATTAATTTTATTTGATATTTACATCTTTATTTAAAATTTGGCAAAATTAACATACACTCATCACTTAACTTTTAAAATTGCGAAATCGTAGGCTACTTTTATACTAAATATCATATCAAGTAATATGATATATCATGTCAAAATCGACAGTATGAATATTATACTGACGATTAATCAGGTCAGATGGGGATTATAGCTGACTACTGCTTAAATTAAGTCACACATACCTTATTCCGATATATAATTTCTTTTCAAAAATCAACATCCTGCCTGTATTATTGTGGGCAATCTTATCATCAATTCAAAATATCTCATACCATATTGTACATTCAGGCACATTTTGTCAACAAACTATGAGAAAATTTTGATCATTTCAAAATATTTCAACCCTTTTCAGACAGGTCATGCCTTTTTAATATCTGTTATTTAATTTTCAGGATATTTGAAGCATATCAATTAATTAAATCTCCAATATGAAGATGTCATCTTTGCTTTCTGTATAAAGACATTACTTTTAAATCTCTACATTTACAAAAACAATTCAATTATACATGTTTTGATGTGCATATGCATACCAGCACACAAACTGTATATATCTAAAATACACATCCAACATGTCTACAATACACAGTCAACATTTACAGAATACACATCCAACATGTCTATGTAGGTCATCAGCATACACAAAAAATACAAAAAGGCTTATTTTGAAAAATAATTGATTCAATACAAGTACAGGGTGGGTTAAGACACATATCCATGCAGTCACATCAATAAACATATTACACGTTTCCAATACACATCCTTAAGAGTTGTGTCTAGTATAGTGAATCCATTATTATTCTATTACTTAGTATTATTTAGTAGAAATCAGATTCCCAAATTTTATCACAATAACAAAATAGAGTGGACAAACAGACTTTTAATCTGGGCTGAGAAAATCCATGCAGAGAAAAACTTTTTTTTTCTATTATTTCTTGTTTTCCAATGGCAAAATATAAAATATATATTTCTTTATTTATAATTCATAAAATTAATAACTATAAAAATGTAATCATAAATATGCAATTTATAATGTCCAATCTATCCCACTGTATTCATTGAATAGAACATGTACAAACTCTTAACTGATATAATTCTTTTCAAATAATTTTCTCCAAATTATAATCAGATATGCAAGATTACCCTCATCAAATTGAGCAATTAAATATAAACAGCTTTATTTGTGTAACAAATGTATTGCAATATGACTTTCAGAAACTAATTTTCATTTACTGAAATGGTTGGTTTTATATAAATATTTACATGTTTTGAAAAAATGAATAACAATTGACTGAAGTTTTCTTTTGAAACATTAAATAACTTTGTAAGAATTTTTCTTTGTGTAAGTTTGGAAATTTATTTACCCGAAAATTTATTTTGATAAATCTAAATCCAATTTTTTTCCAGCAAAAATGGAAATTTGAAACCAAATATTCGCAGTTTCAATAAAATCCTACATGTCTGCAATATGGATACAACCTGTCTCCAATATACCGGTACATCCCACATATCTCAGCTTAACAGAATACACATTCCAACCTATCCCAATACATATCTCTGACTACCAAAATGTCACCTGAGAGTAGGGACAGTTCTGCACTTCAAATATTTGTAGAAATAATTTTACTTGTGTAATATTAATCAATAAATATGGATTTTTTCTCAGAATTTCAATTTTGACTACTATTGCTTAAATTTTTGCCCAATTTGTGAATTTCTTGGTGGTGTCAAGAGCCACTTAGGAATTGTAAAATGATGTTAATTACTTATATGTTAGAAATTAAAAAATCAATTTTGTTACAAATTTTACTCATTACAGACAATATTTAGACCTAGAGATACAATGAGTAACATTTTCTACTTTAGTCACTGATTATGGAGATATACATTTTGTTTCTTTTCTCCAAATATACACAATACTACAATGTTTTAGAAACATCCATGTCAGTGATTTCCACATTATATGCCCAATTTATAAAAAGCTCAAAACAAATGTATTGAATCTTCAGAACTGTTAGCCAATTCTGTCAACTCACACAATGTTCACATTTTGTTTACGCTACCAATGCATTCATAAGCAGGCCAATACAATGTATATTTTTTTTTTGTCCATTTCATTTACACAGTATTTGCCCAGCAAGGTAATTTCACATTGATGCAACATTTTAACCAAAAAAAAGCTTGTGGTTTTTGAAAAACAATTCTTTTTTTTCAGAAATGCTATGCTGGGTTCAGAAAATATTGATAAAAAATTAAGGCAATTCTTAAGTATATACTATTCAAATTCTGAATATCTCATCCTTCTATATTCAGAGATAATTTTTATATAAGCTTTGTAGTAATTAACATTTATGAACATATCAACTTTAAGTGCTTATAGGAAATAGCCTATTCAATTAAACATATCCAAAATTTCACCTTTAGAAACCCCAAAAACTATTAATTATGAAATGATAATTTTCTACTTTTAATCTAAAAACTCAAAATTAGTTTCCAATACACATTCTACATGCCTCCAATATACATTCTTCACGTATGCAATACACATCCGTGTGTTCAATGTACATCCTGTATGTTTACAATGCACATCATGTTTGTCCACAATGTACATTCTGTTTGTCAACAATGTACATCCCATACATACACACATGTACTAGCTGGCGACATTGGGTGATGCATGGGGATCATCTACTATAGATGATGATGTTGAGTGATGCACGGTGATCATCTGTTCATACTAGCTGGTGACGTTGAGTGACGCGCAGTGATCATCTGTGGTGTTTGGGGTTTTACATCACTTTCAACGCTTTTTCAATCATTTTGTGATGAGACTGGACATTCATACCCTACGCCAGGGTGGTACAAAGCGCAAAATAATCAAAATAGTCCAGATGCTTCAATTGGGGAGGGTCCTCAAATATTAAATCAACAAATCAAAGAGATTTGAATTGATCATCTGCTCATATATACTAGCTGGTGACGATGAGTGATGCATGGTGTCTTTGTTGAAATGTTCTGTATGTGATGACAATCCCATGCGTGTGCTCAGAATTGTCAAGTTAATTATCTGATAAAGCCATTTTTCCTCTGAGAAAGCCAAGAACATTTTATATATATATATATATATATATATATAAAATGTTCTTGGCTTTCTCAGAGGAAAAATGTTCTTGGCTTTCTCAGAGGAAAAATGAGATATATATATATGAGATATATATATATATATATATATATATGTATATATATATGTGTGTGTGTGTAGTGAATGACCTTATATAAATATATATATATAAATATATATATATATATATATATATACATATATATATATATATATATAAATATATATGTGTGTGTGTGTAGTGAATGACCTTAGTCATAGTTACATAAGTAACCTGTACAAGGCCATTTTGAACAAACATGTCTGAGAAGCATATTTATACAACCAGGCCATAACTATATAAATCACTGCCATCTAGTGTCACAGGTAGTAATAAGTGCCCCGGTGGTGGATAATGGCATTAACGCCATTGATATGAATGTTATATTTGTGGGGTATGTAAAATAATTTCATTATTAACAACAGATGGCACTCTCCTGTTACACACATTAAGGTATGAGATGGTATCCCATAATGAGGTCTGACAAAGATACCTCCAGTACCTCATATCTGTACCAGCTTCTAAATATATATATATATATATATATATATATATATATATATATATATATATATATATATATATATATATATATATATATATATATATATATATATATATATATATATATATATATATATATATATATATATATATATATATATATATATACATATATATACATATATATATATATATATATATATATATATATATATATACCGTATCCGCTCGCGTTAGCGCCCATGGGCGGCTAATTGGGGTCAAAGTAAAAGAGGGGGGTGGGCGTTTACCCAAGCATGGGCGTTTATAAAGATGGGTGGGCTCTTACACAATCATAAATCTTTGTAAAATGTACACAAACTTGCCTCTTTCATCGATAACATGGGGTGCCGTTGTGAGCGATAATAATGCTGTTAGTTTTAAGAAGTGTCAGTCAGTTTTACAACCATGGTGATCATCTGTTCCTACTCGCTGGTGACGATGAGTGATGCATGGTGATCATCTGTTCCTACTCGCTGGTGACGATGAGTGATGCATGGTGATCATCTGTTCCTACTCGCTGGTGATGGTAAGTGATGCATGGTGATCATCTGTACATACACGCTGGTGACGTTGAGTGATGCACAGTGATCATCTGTACATACACGCTGGTGACGTTGAGTGATGCACAGTGATCATCTGTACGTACTCGCTGGTGACGTTGAGTGATGCACAGTGAACATCTGTACATACTTGCTGGTGACTTTGATTGATGCGCGGTGATCATCTGTACATACTCGCTGGTGACGTTGAGTGATGCGCGGTGATCATCTGTATGATGCATGGTGATCATCTTTTCATACTCGCTGGTGACGAGTGATGCATGCATGGTGATCATCTGTTCATACTCGCTGGTGATGTTGAGTGATGCACGGTGATCATCTGTCCATACCAGCTGCTGATGTTGTGTGAAACACAGTGACTGACGGTCAGTACTATCCGGTGATGATATTTGGGGCACAGGTACTGATTATCAATATATATTCCTAAAAAAGATTATATTTCATTTTTGGTGAGATATTAACATTTGCAGCATCTTATATTATAATATTAACAAAAAAAACTTATATTATTACTTATGCGCTAATTCCACTGAATTTGAGTCTGCAAATACATATAATTTGTCCATGCTCTGTCATTTCTTGGCCAATTTACATCATTGACAACTTAAAATTGAGCTATTGAGCTCTTCTCTTCAAATATGCAAGTCAGATTATCAATATATTAATTTTCATCTTTCCGCATAGAAGAGGGGAGAAAAGGCTATGAGTATGATTGTATAGGCCCCCTGCCAGTCTCTCCGACCAATGATTAAATATAGTGGAGTTGTACAGATCTGGTTCCGGTAAAGTTGTACAGTTCCGGTGTGTACTTTTCAATGGGGAAAAAAAACAACATGGAGATCGGCAATCGGCCTATGTGCAAAGACGTGATTCTGACTTGTAAATCTTGTGAGAATTTTACATACAATGATCACTTTGTAGGCTAAAGTAATGACAGGCCCAGAAGAGGGCATTATCAAAAATGTGTTAAATACCTTTCCTCTTATGCAATACACGAAACTGATGATCGACATGGCCTGACGTAAAAGTGGAATATAAACATGCATTGGGCCTGTGGCTTGACTGCCCAGTGCAGAAGTTATTTTCACTGAGTGGTCATCGATGCTACCCTGCATTTGTCATCGTTTTAGTTATTAATCACACTGACACGTCTTGAAAATAATAACAAAATATACTCACGTAGTTAAACAATGTATATGAGAAGCATTTAATGAATTATCATGCTCCAAAACGTGTCAAACTGACATAACTATCACGAATTCTGCTAAATTCCTGTCTGTAAAACGTGTTGACAAAGCCATTTTGTACCACGTGATTAAAAACAGCCAATGAGAAGCATTCAGTGGATTTTGTTAGAAACGCTCTGATTGGCTGTTTTATATATACGTCAGAGACCGGATACGCGCTAGGAACCAATCAAAAAACCGGAAACGCGCTGTGGACCAATCAGATTCTAGCATGTTCTGCGCATGCTTGCGCGCTAGATAGTTATCCCTAGAATCTGATTGGTTCTAATATGACCCGAATGGCCCCTCATACACAGAAGCACTCTGCCGGGCAAACTGCATGACTCGATCACCAGGTGTCACCATTCCTGGTAGATGGTTGTGAACTGGCCATTAGGCCTCGGACCACTATTACTATGTCCCATTGAAAACCATAGTAAATGCCTCACCTTCAAAAATTCATAAAAAATATATGTATCGACCTAGGGTATTTTGAACAATATTTATCAGATGGCAAAAATATTCATCTTTCTAAAAGCAGAGTATGAAGTGAGGTTGACCATTGAAATTTTTTGCTAGCATCTGTTAAAGCGCCACCTACCTTGAAAACAAAGAACAGAACATGGCAATATAGAAATGAGCCCCTGATAGCAAAGATCAATATATAGTCCCTTCAATTATTCTCATTATTTTTCTAATAACTTTGACAAAACAAGCCATTATTGTGCTATTAAATATCACTATTCATTTTATGTCTAATGTGATCTGCATCTCGTTATTATCATGTATAATAAGGGGGAGTAGGAAATTATCAAGCACTACTTTCGTATGCCCTGGTCCCACATATCAAATAGTAGACTCAGGTCTAATACCCACAAGCAGACACGAAGCCTCCTACTGGAATAAACTTCCACGGTGACATCTGGCGGTTTACTTATGAAGTTGGTCAACTCTTCTTTCGGAATGTCTCACAAAAGGTTATTATATTAGTGTCACAAGAAGGCAGGGCTAACATGTCGATTATAAGAAAATAAGCCACATAGCAAGAATTGGAAGCAAGGTTGGAGGTCTGCTCCGCTGAGGAGTTCCTCAGTGCCTCCACGGAGCTGGGGTTTTAAACCTCTGCCGAGGAGAGCGGAGCAGTCCACAGAGCACGGCGGAAGGCTCGCCGAGGGCCGTTGTCCGAGATCTGCAGTTGAACCATTTACACATGCGCCGTGACCTACTTATCTGTTCAGCGTAATTTGGGACACCGGGTGGAAGTTGTGTGGTTTGAAGAGAAAAATGGCACAAATACTCAATGTAGACCACAAAACAGTCGCTGCCATTGCTTTGGCTACCACAACTGGAGTGGCAATTTTCTCCACATACAAACTTATGCGCCTTAGAGGCCAGAAAAAGAAGAAGAACGTCTATGAAACACAGAAACTGCTGCATGAATATTTGGTCTTCCACTATGGTTCTGCCAAAGAAGTACTCCAGTATGACTTTGGGCCCAAGGACTCTCTAGATTTTCCCAAAAGATGTGCTGATTTGTGCTTAAAATATTATGTAAAACAGGTAAATTAATTTCTTTGCATGAACTTCTCTGAAATGATTTTTTTTGGCAAGGTACTGTAAGTAATGCAATCAGCTGACTGGACCCCTGCTGCTAGATACTAAATAGAACCTTTTTCTTTGATCATTATCAGTGATTTTATTGTGTCACTCTTCAATGGCTCAGAAGTCACGAAATATCCTTATGGAAGGCTGAATGACCCTGAATGCCAAATGAAAGATCTTTGACCAAATATATGTGGAAGAGAAAAAAAAAGACTAATTCAGCAACAAGCAGCAATTTATAATTTTGCTAACAGACAATTGCTTTCTTTTCTTTCAAGACTGATTAGTCAGGCTCATCTTGATTTCCCTCCTCTACTTTTGATTAAAAATATCATCTGGAATATCATACTTATTGAAGAGATGTACTTATACCCAAAGACATTGGCAAAATCGACTTGAAATCCACTGTTTCTCGAAACCCACGCACTGCCCATCATATTGAAGTTTCCCCAGTAAATAAACTCGACCTCCGGCGATTGACTGTTGCAGTTATGACCCATGTCACTATCGTTCCCAGTCATAATGTCTAAAAAATACAAATCCGTGTGAATTCTGTAGTGTTTTTTCTTCAGTTTTTTACCCAATATCAAACATAACAACGTGAAATGGCATGTGGAAGAGTCCAAGTGATGACGTCATAGAAACACAAAGGAAGAAACAACATATGACGTCAGAAGCAACACAACGTTGTTGAGCTTCAGATCGTTGCTGTCACTCCCGTGAATAAACTGACCCACTTTCACGTCTTTGCGCAAACTTGTAAACGATGGCGAAACGATGCTGGGATCAAGAAAAAACAAAGAAAAATTTTCAAACAGGACTGACATCTTATGTTGATATAAAAAGTACAAGTATTATTTGATTGTTGGTCGTCGGAAGTCAAGTTCTTCCAGAGTCGTGGCTTAAATATGAAGGCCATTGCAAGATGTTTCTAGAGACAGTGGATTTCAAGTCTATTTTGACGATGTCTTTGGGTATAAGAACTATTTTTCTATTTGTTGATATAAATTAGCCAGCAGCTGACAGCAGTGCCAAATGATATGTGTTTGCTGAGAACATGAGGAACATGGGCTCGTGCATTTTTTGTAACACGGATGGTTCCTTTTTTGACAATGATTGCCTGTCGGCAATCATTGTCAAAAATAGGAACTATCTGTGTTATTCTGTGATCGGTACTATCACGGGAAATGCGTAGTCATATGCTGTGGGTTGTAATTCGTTTTTTTCTGTGGTCATTATTGTTAAAGCAACTGACGCCACTGTGGAGTGTTCATCGTGTGCATGCGATAGATTAGACTGGTGCCATCCTCTGTTCTTGACACTCGGTGGGGTACCAGTCTAGTATTTGGCGTATGAATACAAGTAAAACGAAAAGAAGTGCATGATGTGAACAAAGCAGAACATTCAAAACTATGTCATCGTTGTCGTCCATCGGTTCATAAAATTATCTTTTTAAATTGCTTGGAAATGCTTCCCAATCGATAGAACAAGGAATTATCAGTAAGTTTAGTTCAAATTTGGTGTAAATCGGACAATTAGTTGTCAGATGACATGCAAAAGTCTGATCAATGATTTGCGGTAAGCGCCTGAGCGAAATTAGGGCATCTTACGTAATCGAGCCTGAAAAGGCACATCTTTGCATTAAGTTGTGCTAAAAAAATCGTTCATATAAGATGAATCAAGATAATATTTCATTTTGTGTTTTTTGTTTGTTTATTTTAATTTTTCTTCTGTTTGTTGACAGTTTTGGTTGGTTTGTTAATTTTTTTTCTCATCCGTGTTACATGTGGATCACCACATTTTCTTGTTTAAGTAATCTAGACCAAATAATCTAATGATCTATTTGGGGCATATAAACAAGACAATTTCCTAATTATCAACCAAAAATTAGAAATGGAGTTGACTATTACCTTCCCTTATGAACATTTTGTCATGCTGTGAGGGTCCATACATTTTTTGAGAAAGGGGGCTGTAACTCAGTCATGGAATAGAATTAAGGCTTGTTATTTTTGCACATTTAATTGTTTCTCAATAATTCTACCCACTGTGAACTCAACAAGGTTACCATCCTTTATTGATTTTTTTGTGCTGTGAGGGTCTATATTGAGGAGAGGGCCTGAAATTCAGACAATATTTAATGGCACAAAACTCTCAGAGAGAAGGCTAAGAAACCCTTTATCAACCCTAATAAGTGATATCCTCGCAGCAAGTAAAAAGGACTGCCTCTGTCCATGTAGATTTTTAGTGGAGGAGCTTACACTTATAAATCCTACTCCAACCACAGCAATACATCAACTATCTGCCAAAAACTTTGACTTAATTTAAATTTAGTGTAACGTGTCCATAGGGTTAGTAAAGGTCTTAAGAATCAAATAGCCTTCTTGAAGATTTTGCGACTTTCGAGCTATTACAGAGCCATATTCCTACACAAGAATTGAGAACATGTGCCTATGTCAGCTGCATTGTTTCATTGACCTAAACATACTATAGTCCAGACTTGTCTCGCAGCTCAATCCACATACATATATACATACAGATCTAGAGACATTGCCTAACCAAGATGTTAAGCCATCTAAATCATGGAACCAACTTCTCTATGGAGCTTACTTCACAGGTTATCAAAATAGCCCTCAAGAGAACTCAGCCCAGAAGTGGCAAGTAAAATCATTTGAAAAAAAAAGATTTGTTTTTATCTCCCTGCACCTCTATTTGATTAAAAAAATAGCAGTCTTTTTCCCATGTGCACTGCAAACATTATCACTTACCTTCCATCAATGGCAAGAACTAATCCATCTTTCTAATACTTCAAATTATGGAAGTGTATTTTTAAAATGATGTCTGTTTTATTAGGTGAAAACAATAAATTAGAATTCACAATTTGGATGGATGTAATTTCCATTTACTCATCTTGTATTCTAAATGACCATAACATTATTCTGAGTTTTAACCATTCCTACATTCCATTCTGTATGTCCCATAGATTTGTGGCTTTAGACTTTTTACTCCAACAGGTGTTGCTAGAAAAAGTCTAGATCACCCCAACCATATTTTCTATAAATCCTGTCAATTTCCTTATAATTACTGTTGAATAATCTTCAAATTATATTACAATAAAGATATTCCGGTTGAAAGTAAGCAAAGGCCTCAAAAGGAGAGTGCTGTGTGACTTTCAGTTTGAGTTGTAATCATTTACAAAACAAATTTTCCTTTCAGACAAGGTAACAAATCATGCCTTTGTTCATTCTTTGAAGAAAATTCTTACTTCATATGTGATAATGTTGACAGGAAGGGGTTCCACATAGGGCCTTGGATGTTGGCTGTGCTGTTGGAAGGTCTACATTTGAACTGAGTGATGAGTTTGCAGAAGTAGTGGGAGTAGACTACAGCCATTCATTCATCGATGCTTGCAAAATTCTACGTGAAAAAGCTCACATGGATTACTACGTGACAACAGTGGGAGAATTATGTGATAATCTGGAGGCCAAGCTCAACCCAAGATTGGTAAAGATAAAATTATTCAAAATTGTATTTATTTAAAAATTAATAAACAATAAGTGTTTACACCAACTGGTAACTATCTTTTGTCTCAATTATAATTGTTTTAATTGTACAAGTCACTTATTTAATTTTCAGCCTCGCGAGCGCACAGTGTTCATGCAGGGAGATGCTTGTAATTTACCGCTAGACCTGGGACAGTTTGGTTGTGTGCTGGCTGCCAACCTTATCTGTCGCCTACACAGACCTCAGTCTTTCCTTGACAGATGTGCCAATCTTGTTGCTCCGGGGGGTATCCTGGTCATTACATCACCATATACATTTTTGGAAGAATATACACCAAAGGTAAATTATTTCTTCAGAGAAAATATAATTAATAAATTCAAGATTAGCACAAATTATGTTGCTTCAGGAAAATTGTCAAAAACCATTGCATTTAAACAAACTTAAAAAAAAGAATAACTTGGAGAGTCGTGCCAGGTACATTAATGATTTCTAAATAAATTATTTTTTTTAGGAAAATATGTTGGGAGGCTACAAAACTGCAGATGGACAAGAAATAACTGGTTTTGAAGGGTTAAAACATCACCTTGGAGAATTTTTTGACCTCATTGCAGACCAGGATATGCCTTTTTTTATCCGTGAGACTGCAAGGAAGAATCAGTGGACAGTTGCTCATGCCACTGTATGGAAGAGAAAACAATGATCACACAAACTTGAAATGTAATATATAAGTCATTTGAATAATGATAAATTATTTATTCTAATTTTCAATGCATAAAAATCATGGTAGAAAAATTTGCATTCATCTTTAAACAAAGGAACAATTAGGTAATGTTCAATAATCAGACAGGAATTAAATAAACCTTGACGGTAGATTAACGCTTCAGTTTCCAGAAGCCAGAAAAAAGTGTCATTTGAGGTTGCTATAGCTGAGGTTGCTACAGCTTTCTGCAAGAAGATTTCACTTTTTGTCCATCCGTCTGTCAACATTTAGAGCCACAAGTTATATTCAGTGGCTATTATAGATAGAGCTGTTATTATTGATGATATGGAGAGGAGTATCAGTTACCCAGATGAAAGTTATGCTTCAGTGAACAATCAGACTTCAGTGAGCAATCCAACATATTGGCTTTTGTACAACATCCAAGCTTGAAATTTAGTGGAAATGTGCATCATGGTGATCTCCATGACCTCGTGCTTCAAAATTTGGAATTTGATATTAAGTGATTAAACTGTCATTTTTGGCTGGATGATGCAACTTTACAGTATTGTCATCAGTGATGAGCATCATGCTTGAGTGAACAGCCTCAGTGAACAATTTAAATTAAATAATCACATGGATTTCATTTTATTGTGATCTGATATATGTTGATGGGTATTATTATTTTAGATAAAAGGCGTGCAACACCTGAGCATTCACACCTCAGCCACCAACCATTGAGACATAAAATGTGGTCTCTATTTGGACTAATATACACATCTAAGCTTGATATTTGTTCAAAATGTGTACTATTATTGGTTCAAAAAGGCTTGTTGATCTATGCTTGAATTTGGTTTGAATAAGCAAATCAACAAATGGTATTGGTATCAGTGATGAACTACATGCTTCAGTGACCAGTCAGGTTGCAATGGAGACTTTGCAAAAAAGTTCTGAAAAGAATATTTAGTGACTAAGATTGATGGTAAAAACATTATTAATGGACAATAATTGAATCTTGATGACAAGTTGGAGGTATTAGGGACAAACTTTTTATTTCAGTGATTAGTCACGCCTCATTAAAAAATGACTTTCTGCAGATTATCTGTACTCACATTTCACAGACTGATTAGTATAATTTGTTTAAAAAATGTATCTCAGAATTTTGTTCATTACCCTATTAAGGTCTATAATCCACAATCGGTTTGAAGCATCTGGAGAGAACTTTGTGTGGTCTCGTATATTTACTTAACTGCCTTCGGCTCTGGGGGATTCCAGGATGAGAGTGAGGCTATGATGCCAGTGGGGGGTATTTCCCATACAGCACACATGGTGGGCAAACTCGTTTACATGAGATTTTTAAATACCTAACTCTTTTAGTGATAATTCATATTTTATGCCATGATTATATCTAAAATATCTCAAAAAAGCTTGATTATTCTTTGGATGGCATTAAATAAAGAAAATATAAATACTTGATATAAGTCACCAGCTGCAAAAACTGAGTCAAACAATTTAAATAATAAAAATTTAATGCTAGCTGGTTAAGTTTACTTTTTCTGTGCTAAATTAACAAATAACATTACATTGAACACATTTAAGCCAAAAAAACAGGTCTGTCCCAGTTTTACATTGTGGATTATAGACCTTAAGGTCTATAATCCACAATCAGTTTGAAGCATTTGGAGAGAACTTCGCGTGGTCTCGTATATTTACGTAACTGCCTTCGGCTCCTACTGCACACATGGCGGACAAACTCTTTTAATGATAATTCATATTTTATGCCATGATTATATCTAAAATGTCCCCAAAAGCTTGATTATTCTTTGGATGGCATTAAATAAAGAAAATATAAAGACTTGATATAAGTCGTCAGCTGCAAAAACTGAGTCGAACCCGTTTTAACTAGCGTTATAATGGGTTCAATTTAAATAATAAAAATTTAAGACTAGCTGGTTAAGTTTACTTTTTCTGTGCTAAATTAACAAATAACATTACTTTGAACACATTTAAGCCAAAAAAACATAAGTCTGTCCCAGTTTTTTCATTGTGGATTATAGACCTTAAATAGGAGTAAGCAGAAAGATGCGATAGGCGAAACGCTACAATGTATCTGGTTAAGCATTAACAGATACTTATTGGGTAACTAGAAATAAATCATTATTTTGTTGGCCTCAGATGTGCCACTGAAATAAATGCCAATCCGAGATCACAGGATGTCCCTACCTTGAATACAGCTTGAGATGCAAGAGATGCTGAGTTTTATCATTCTTCTGCAAATATTCTTCAATGTCCATTTTAGCCCACCATAATTTTACAAATGTAAATAATACGGAGGGGTGAGGTAATTCGCATTTAACAAAGCCAAACCATGCAATGCCTCAGACATTGCTGCCATTACAGAAACAGATAATGACAGAAAAAAAGACTTTTTATGTGGTGATTTTTCAGATGGATTAACTGTATTTTGATATGATACTTTATTAAAAGTAACACTAAACACATCTGTGAACAGCATAGATTACAAGGAAGGTGTACAACCTACCTTTTACGTAAATGATGGACTTTCAGCCCCTTCTTCAGGTAGGCAGTTTAGTCAGTTTAGTCAGTTTTGTGAGCATGGGTGACTGCAAGGTCGGGGCCAATATGGCCACATTAGGTTGTACAAGGATAGAAAAGAATTATGACATAATATTTCATATTTCACATTTCACATTTTAGCTGTGCTGACTTGTCATCACAGCTTCTACAATAAGAGGGAGACCTGCTATTCTTTGGATGAATTTCTCAGCTATTCATAAGTTTAGAATTGTCAGGGTATGAATATATTCAACTAGACAAATCAGTAGCTGCCCCAAATGACCCTGTTGTTTCTCAGTTGTTTAATTATTTGTCTCTGTCATTTATTCTGAGAAAGCCATCTATGTGATGTTGAAATACAGACACGTGGTGATCACCACTTCCTGCCATTGTTACATTGGACACTTCTCATAATCATCTGTAAGCTGCTCTCCAATTGGGTGAAATATTTTCCATAGAGTACCAACCATTTCAACAAGGGGATGGCATTAGCTGTGATGATCATTACCTAAAATCTAGGATCGGCATAGTTTTCAGGCCAGGGGCCTTTTTTTTAATGATTATATTTACTTGCCATAACATTTCTTCTCTATTTGGCATTCCATGCTTTTAATTTTTAATTATGTTCTAATGTACACTGGGCATGCTGTACAAACAGAATAAAACAACCTGTAGAATATAATAAATATATATATATCAAAATAACAAAAAATATAAACTTAAATTTAGATTAACAAATCTTGTACTTAAATTCTCGCTCTGAATCTCATGGGTTTGATCATTCTGTTAACACCATAATTGTATGGTAGTCATAATGCAAACAATGAATAGATCCACTGAAAAGAAAATGCATAGCTTCATTATATATTAATGCTGGGAAATAAGCACTCCTATCATCAATATTGGGCTAACAAATAATGTGATATGATTAAAATATCAAGATTATATTGGAATGGACGTAATCTGACTAGTTGTATTTCATAAATCGGAATCGTAAAGGAATAAGGTCAGTTTCCCAGATGTGATGATGGGTAGTCTGTGATCTTTTATTTGTGATATAATCCAGGGTGTCATTGGAATTAAGCTAGGCTTAATAAAAGTATGTTTGTAATTATTTAAGAAATAGAATACAAAGACAATTCAAGGCTCTGTGTGCATAACATTTCCTGTAAATGTCTAATAAAAATATTTGAGCAAGAGCAGCAAGATCTCTTCGAAATCCACAAAAAAATTGTTTCTTTTTTTTTTACTATTTTTTGTTAGTTTGTGTCCATGTTCTGGTGTTGTCTTGATTAACCTCACAGGAAGTACAATAATTTGACTTTTGAAGTGAAATAGAGCGGTTCTATTTTGGAGGGATAAATACGCCCAATTGATTTCTATCAAGACAGCTATGTTGTAATGATGATGATGATAATTTATTTATCTAATCCATAAAACATGAATCAGAAAGTTGCCAAGACAGGCTAATGCCTAACTAAGCTGGCAACCCTTTACAAATACATTCTTATGTTATGTTGCAAAATTAGTATATAACAGATACATATTGATTGATTAACAATGGTGGTGGTAGAGGCAGTTTCTTAAGATGTTGTGATGATATAAGATATGTAATAACAATAATGTGATGATAGAGGGGAGTTGTATAATAAAAAATATATATATATTTTAATATATTAAACCTATTTCTCATTGTTCAGGGGCAGTTACACATAAAACTTCAAGTAGTGATTTTTTACAGCTTTGGTGAATGACTTGTATGTGGGTTTCTTAGTAATGATTGCAGGTAACTCATTATAAAATATTGCCCCTTTAACTTTAAGGGTGTCTTTGCCCATATTGGTGCGAGTCCTGGGAACATCAAGTTTCTGTTTGTTAGAGGTATTATGGTTATGAACCTCATTTCTTTTGATGAAATAGTGGTGAAAAATGTCCGGTAGCATATGATTGAGTGACTTGTATACTGTTTGAACCAGTCGCATTTTGAAGATATCACTAACTTTGAGAGAATTTAGACATTTGTGGACATGTACAGTTGGTGTATCCCACCTCATGTCATACAGGTTTTTCAATATCTTGTTTTGCATTATTTGCACTTTTTTAATAATTTTACCCGAAGCATGACCATAAACCTCAATTCCATACTGTATGCGAGAATAAACATGGGCATAAAAGAGCTGTTCCTTACAGTGATTAGGTACTTGTTTCTTTATCAGCTTAAAAGAGCTTGCATACTTTCTGAGTGTCATTACAAGGGAGTTGACATGGGCATTCCAAGCTAGTTTTTCATCGAGTATGATACCAAGATACTTTGCTTCTGAAGCTCTGTGGATGGTATGTCCTTGAACTTGGAGGGTATTCAATGGAAATGATGCTATTGCAGAATATTGCATAACATTGCAGGCAATACATAGATGAAAAATAAACTGCAAGAAACCTTAATTTGGCTCCTGCTTGTCTCGTTACCTATTCAATCATTATGTAAATATTTTACGGTGTATACACGTGTGATCACTGGAATATTTTTAAAATACGCTTTAATTTTAATCCAAAGATTAAATTAAATGGTCATAAATTGCAGTTTTCTCAAATCTTGAAATGAACAACATTCTTTTCTTGGTCTTCTTTCCGAAAAATTGTGGAAGGCAGTGACAAGAAACCAGACTTTTATAAACATACCGGTAGCAGAAATTAGCAACATGCAATGAGAAGGCTACTGTTTAGAATAGCTCGACTATACTATTATACAAGAAATCATAAGTCAAATGTATTTAGTAAATAGTTTATTTGTAAACATTTTGTATAATTAGGCTATCATTTACTATAAAACACACCAATCACAGAACACAAAGGCTGCAGACAATAAAGTGAATTAAGCCAGCTGGGTGAGTTTATTGAATATGGAGAATTTATCTGGAAGAGGGCAATACAGTTTTCACATTTATCATTTATAGTCTAATAGACCAAGACAACAGATATAAGCTGTAAAAATAACAAACTATGCTACATAAATACATAAAATGCTTTACATTCATAAATGCATATGGTATAAATATACTAGAAATCCCACACAGTACACTAGTTTGAAGAAAATGCAGTTTCTATTCCAATACAGTGAAATAATAAGAGTACATGTTGGTCCACTTTTACCATACACTAAATTTAGAATGGATCTATTTGTTTTAGGGTCTTATAGGATTAACACATGTACTGATTCGACTGTGATATTTCATTTTTCACTAACCAATTTGACATCATAATGCCATTATTGCTCTCATATTCTGGATTATCGCACACATTTGTCATTGTCACATTGCAAAATTTAAAGTTACAATTTAAATTTTAGCCTGGTTTAACTTGTGTCTGTTATGTATTCTGATTATCATAAAGGTTTAATATATCATTTCCATTTGTTTTAGTTTATCCATTTCCCCTCACCAAATGCAAAATACTGGTTTTCACTGATCACAATTAAGTAGAAAATTCCTGAATTTTCCCTTGCCTGCGACAGTTTAACATGATTTCTGAAGTAGAACAGCAATATTCGATAAATTAGATTTGGAAGTGAAAACTTAAAACATTGGACAAATGATTAAATTTGGGTTAATCCACAATCACAATTCATGTTATGGTCTCCAATCATTTCTTACAATTTATGCTAAAGACCTTTAAAATGGAGGAACTCTTTTCAGCCATTCATTGGTATACAATTTTATTTTTAGTATTTATGATATTGTTTACAATGCAGAACAAAAATTTGGAACAAATTTGTGTATCTGCCTGTGAGCTGAATTGCTCACCAATTTAAGTGTTGGTTCTGTGATAAGTGAGAGCAGACCACAACTGTTAGTCAAGCACAAGAAGATTAGGTTTCAGTCAAATTTATAAATGAACTATGTCATTAATAATGAACATATTTTAAGTTGTATTTTCTTTTATTCACTATCATGAATATGACTTCAATTTAACACTTTATGTGAAAATCACCGGCAGTTATTTTCTCTTTAACCTCAGGTAGTGTGAACAAGTCTTTTACATATATTTGGGATGAAACTACATGTAAGGTGCACAATTTCTTCTCATGAATATTCATCTGGAGACAGACCTCAAGGAGTCCTCCCGGTTCTTCTCAAATTCTGCAAGGTTTTTCCGGAAGTCATTGATGAAGTTATATTGCTGAAAATGTAAAAATGCACAATTGAAATCATTTGTTTGAGGCCAATAATTCTATTTGTTACCCAGAGTTTACAAAGTTCATATCACATTTAAGGATTACCATTAAAAGGTCACGTCTGCAAAAGATGCAGGCACTAACATAATATTCCACTCATCTTGCAATGTATTTTTCAATTTCCGGGAAATGTTAGCAAACATTACAAAAAACAAAGGTCATCACATTTCAAAGACCACTCCTATGTTTGTATATGTATAGAGAGTGTTTATATCTGAAATGCATGGAATATACCTTAACTGTTTGTATAGCACGTGGGCCTCTCAAATCTCGTAATTTCTGAATGGCATTTTCAGGGTCTATTGTTGGGTCAAGCACTAAAAGTAAACACACAGCCACTGAAAATATATAACAGGAAATATCTTAGAAATACGAATATAAAGCGATAATGCTAATTTGATTTACCATAGCCCTTCAGTCCTGTCAAAAACATTAAAACACTATGATTTTTTGAAGGTCATCCATCATAAAATAAATATTGTCATTTCATTTTGTGCAATTGGCTGTTGATAAACAAAAATGAACATTTTGTTCAGATTTGGTATCATAACTAGCAAAATATTTCAAGATGCAGAAATCCTTAGCCCATGTGGGCTGGCATACAGCATTGTCTCGCTCGAGAATCTCTAGCAGTGAATTTGCCTTTTGTTTATTTTGGGCCCGGTGGCCATTTCACGGCCAGAGAGAGATCATCAAATTTAATCTGCCCAAGCGCAGCCCACTGCGCTGTGCGTGGTAAACACACACTGCAGGTGTTGTAATTGTATACTCACTGATTACATGGCCTGGTTGTTTGCAAAGTATAATCTGTTTTCTTCAATATCCAGTTGTAAAACGATCATTTTATTCTGTTTTAAGTCAGTTAACACACTTTTAAATGGACAAGAATTTTAGCTTCCACTGAATTGAAATGACCGCCAATGTTAAGACTGGTTAAGATCACGTGACTACATTTCACCCTCCACTTTTGTTTATTGTGGGAAGTGATTTTTTCACTGTCCCAAGAGTGTTTTCATCAGGTGATGTTTCTTGGCATTTTCACTATTACAAACATTTGGACATTTCTTGTGATCAAATTAAAATTTTTGTCCTTAATTTATTAGGAATATACAACTTTAAAAGTTGAACTGACCAAGCAGTCATATTAAAAAATAGGTAAGGAATATTTGTGGTAAGGTTTCAATAACTGTTCCTCCAAGATTATTATGCAAACAGTGAATTTCCATGAAGAAGGCAGGAGAATTTAAAAACCATATTTTTTTTACTGAAGTACTCCACGACCTAAAAACTGCCCCTAAGCTGCTCAAAAATGTTTAAAATGCAAATAAAATATGGCAGAAAATATCCTTAGGAAAGGGCTAGTTATTTAGGGAGTGGATGCCATGACTAAGCAGTGTCCTGAGGTCAAGGTCAGTCATGGCTAAAACTCCTCTCAGATATTATGTAGAAGTGTCAATATTATGTTTTTTGGTCCTCCTGTAAGTTGTTCTTACAATATTGATGAAGATTCTCTTTAATTAACTTAAAAAGTAGGTCAAAGTTATCCATTTGCTAATCGATCTATGGTCTCCATTGAAGATTCCTATCTGAAAGGTTTGTTGATTGTGGTGAAGGATGATTTTCTATAAATAGCCCTACAACCTTGAAAAGTAAGTCTCTTATATTCATATTAAAAGTTGCCATAAATGACACTGTTATCAGTTAATTTGAACCTTCTAGATCTCAGAGATCTCATGTTAATAATCATGCTGGCAAATTGTGGATATTTCGCAAAACCAACAAATTTGTCTCCCGTATAATCTTGTATAATCTAAATAGCTCAAGTTTCCACTGGAGGAACCATCATATCAGTTTTGCTAATTTTATTGTATTTTGTTCTTTAAGATATTACTCTGAAGGAAGATATGCTGTAAAAAGCCCCCTGACCTTGGACAGTTTCCCCAAGTCAGCCATATGCTGTCAGTTTGTGTTTTCCACTGGAAGGTTGGAAGGTCTGATGATTTTGCTGAAAGCTGTTAAAACTAACCAAGGTACTCAGCAGTCTTTTTTTGTATACAAAATAAAGTAGGTAAAACATTGCCTTGTGCAATTCTGAATGTAATTCAGTGATTGTAGAGAACATTATGTTACAGAATACAAAGCACATTTTATGAAATTATATTCTTAACTAAAGTTAAAAAAACAAATATGCAAGCATGTGAGGACATCCAACCATCAGTTGCATTATGGATTTCCCATTGAACTTTTGCCATTGTTATATTCATATTATTCCTGTTATCAAGTCCAGTATTAGCCTGGGCTAACTTTTGTACAAGTTTATATTTAGGTTTTGTGACAATTATGAATACAAGTTTATATGTCCAGATTTATTTCATAATCATTTGACCATGATTCTCAAAATAATCATATCCCCTAACCAAGGTCTCTTTTCCTTAATATCAAATGCTGGTCCCACTCAAAATTTCTCAAGTTTTCCCTGGCCTTGAAAAAAATCCCTGACTTACGGCAACCCCGTCCACACAGAATGTGTGACAACAATGAAAATTTCACTCACCTAAACATGATCTCCCAAGACCTCCAAAGCAACTGCAATCACAACAACTTAATAAATTGTACAGTTTATGTAAATGATCACAAACAAGACAACACATATTAACCATCATTTTAACTTAATAACACAATGACTGTTGTACACACAACCAGTTTACTGACCAATCATGACAGCCATGACAATGGTTTGGTTGCATGGGGTTAGTATTCTATCAATCATAGATGGGCGTACAAATGATTACAAGAAGTGTCCATAGTAACAATGGCTTGAAAGGGCGATGAACAAGGGCCAGCATTGCAAAAATATATCAAAATATGTTCAAAATTCAGCATACAGTTTGACGGGAACCCAATCAAGAGAGATACGGAAATAACTGTAACTTGTTATCTAGGAAAATATAATATTCTTATATATCACAATTCTCTTACAGTATCAAAACATTAGGACAGCACTGCCTTCATATTTTTCTTCTCAAAGTTTACTTTTGAATAAAATTATGCAGTCAGAAAAACATATATATTCCTGACAGAATGTTCCTGTTTATGAAGTTTAAACAGTGCAGCCAAGGGGTGAGACGTGACTCTGTGGTGAAGGTAATACATCAGTCTCCCATGCTAAAGGTCCAAGGTTGGGAAAAGTACTTTTAAAATTAATGACTTTATACTAAAAACAAAGATGAAATCTTCATATTGGGGTTTCTATTTGAGCAATATGCAAGTCAGAATATAGAGAACTTACTAGAGCTTCCATAGCTCAGGAGTGGGAGAGCAATGAACCATTCTGGATGGTAATCAAAACAAATCTGGATCGTATGACATCAATTGTTCTACGCAAATTCTGAACCAATCTGGATGATTTTGTTATTAACAACTTCTTTATTTCTCACAAAAGGGATAAAAATTGCATCAAAATCAATACAAAATTTAACAAATTTCTTTACAGTTGAGTGTATTCCAGTGTGTTCAATATGATGGTGTAAATTTTATAGTAAATCTTTAACGCGGTAATATATGTGTCGCCAAGATTAGTCCTAGTTATGCAATCTTAAACTAAGGCACCTTCCTGTGTTAAAACTACACAAAAATCTTGTTAAAATGCAGTTCGAGAGGATCATATTCTTATACCTGTAACTGATGAGATGTTATTTTCTTTAAATTCTGGCAATTGTTCACCATATGGTACTGTTCAGATATCACTCAGATTGGCTGTGATTTAGTGTCTAGCTGCGTTGCTGTGTTGAGTGGCCAGAATGACATGACTTGTCCAGATAGGTTCAGATATGCCCCAAATGAACATGTTGCCAGTTAATTTGAACATTTTTTCTCAGCTGTTCAATGAGTGGTCTCTATATTTTGACCTATGTGATGCTGAGATGTAGACATGTGGTGATTGCCGCTTCCCACCATTGCTACTATGGATACTTCTGTTAATCATTTGTTAGCTGCTCTGTGATTGGTAAGAACATGTAGAATGGAATTCTTCTTTGCAAATGTAGAAAATATAGAAAATAATAAATTCATACAGAAAACAGGATGAAATCTTCATGTTGGGGTTGTATTTGAGTGATTTTCCAAGGTCAGGCACATTTGCTAAGAAACTATAACATGAAAGATACAAAGCAAAATTTGATAATTGATTTTAAACTTTGAGTAAGTTGGCCATGGAGGACAACTTTGAGCATGAAATTATTAAATTTGTATTTATAGAAACTTACTGTATCAATGCCTTCCTCTCTTTTGTTAAATTTAGACGAATTTCCTCTACCATTTTTAGCATTGTTGCAATAGGTGGGGTGCTGCCATCTGGGAAAGGATAGTGGTGGACGTGGATGTCTGCCCCTGACAATTCATGTAGTAACCAGGGCACTCGGTACTTAGTTAACTCTCCCTTGGTGCACAGCACAAAAACATCGTTCACTTCATGACTTAATAATCCCTCTACAATCCAGAATATAAAGATCTGATGATCATGAAAATAAAGTCTTTTTCATTTTCAAATCCCTGTTTGACTTGATGAATGGGTTTCTACGAGAAACCTAACATTATAAGAAAACCTATCATTATAAGGAGCATTCTTGGCACTGATATTTCCAAAACATGAATTTGTTAAATTTAGGATTTTTAATTTTAATCTATGGATCCCACAAGATTATTGTGATGATCATCACTCGGGCACAAGAGGTGCTTTACAACTTACTAATATCAGTTTCAAGTTTCCTCCATGTTTCTTTAAATCGACATCCTGTGAATATATAAAATCATTAAATCTAATCAGATTATTGAAGTTTGCTAGGAAAATATATAAATACATAATGTATTTCTCATAATCTCATTAAGGACATTTTTGCAGTTAACCATAATTTTTTTTTTATAAATGAGATCTATATTGTATTACATAACATGCAATTAAGTTTTATCAGTGTGCAAAATATGCTGTTTAGATAATTGTCTTTGATTGATGGATCAGCTAAACGTTTATGATAAAGAACTTAAACTCACCTGGTAATGCTGATATCCCTAAATCCCTAGTACAACCCAGTGCAGACAAATCCAACCTGTTAACGTCAAATAATAGATTCCTTAATTAATCTATCCAAAATTAATAACTATATGTAGAATAACCAATCTTGATAATTGTCTCTGAAATTGATCTCTTTTCACTCTAATCTAATTAGAAGCAGACACACAACATTGAACCAGATACACAGTAGTGTCTTGCCTGTCACCTCGTTTCACTCACTCACTCTGTTCAATAGTGTCTGGAATAACGATTTATTATAAAATTTACACCATGTCATCTCTAGCAATGAATTGGCCTTTTGTTTATTTTTGGGCCCAGTAGCTAGAGAGAGATCATCAGATTTCATCTGCCCCAGCTCATGGTGAACACACTGCACTGTCATACTCACGGACTACATCGCCTGGTTGTATGCAAAGTCTAATCTGTTTTCTTTAATATCCAGTTATAAAACAATGATTTTAAATTGTTTTAAGTCATTTATCACACTTTAAAATGGACAAGAATTTCCATTTTTTCCGAATTGTAATGGCGTCCATTATGCAAGGAAACTTTGTAGTGCAGTTTTAACAAGTGACCCTTCAAGATTCAGGAAAAAAACCCCCTAAAAACTGCCCTTAACTGCTCTAAATGAGTAAAAAGTAAAATATAACAGGGAAAAATCTTTTGAAAGGGCTTGTTATTTAAGTAGTGGTACTCTGCATAGAGAGGTAGAGTCACATACTACCTATGCCACAATTGGCATCAAATTCGGAATACTTTTTCCTCACATTTGCATACAATTTCCATACAGCTCTGCAATTTGTTGGCTCTTAAACATGGTCATACACAATGAAAGAACTGGGGGGTGGGAGTATATTGGAAAAATTTGATTGGAAAAGTACATCATTGATATATCAGTTTGATTGGTTGGGATTTTTACATCACATTCAAAATTATTTAGGTTATCAGCTTTCGCCATAAGAAAAAAATTAGGGTTTTTCTTTTATGTGTGTGAAGTTTGTTACTTATTCACTTTTTGAAGTTCATAATTCAGATTTTTTTCAAAATTAATAAAATATTTTTCTGGCAAAATGAACGGTTACAAGATGGCGCTACATACAACTTTTAAATTATTGTAGCTAAATAAACTTAAATTCTAATACTCAAAGCTAAATAAAACTAGCCCAGGTAAGTTCAAAGGTAACCAAATTTTGTATGACTGTTGAGGGGTGTCCAAATATTTGTGATCTTTGAATTGATCTGCGCTAGTTTTTTTTTTTTTAATATTATAAACTAAGTTTGATTAACAATGATAATTTAAAAATTGTATGTGGCACCATCTTGTAAACGTCCATTGCGCCGGGAAAATATTTTATGGCCAGCATCTTTGGACACCCCTCAACCCTCATGCAAAATTTGGTGACCTTTGTATTGACCTGTGCTAGTTTTAACTGCTCGTTTCATATAATGTGTTGATAATCTTTTTTTTTAGGACTTTCATTTTTTTTCTTAGAATTTTCGGAATATATATACTATCCTCGTACACTTTTCTGGCTGTATCACCCGATGCGTGGACGTGGATTCAAATCCCTAGCCACAAGGATGATGCCAGTTTTCGTAATCAGCAGTCAGTATTAAAACATTGCAAAATTGACATACTCATATATTTGGAGACTCAATTATATAAAGGTATTAAGCATCAATTCTACAATTTGGTGTGTTGAAAGCTTAGCCACATGTGAACATCATGGCAAATTAAAATTATAATAGAGTAATAATATAAGTTACTATAAGACATAAGAGTTACACTGCCAGCAGAGGTCTGTCTGAGCCATAAGCTGCACGTGACAGGTAAACACGGGTAGCGTGAACTTTGTTTGACCTCAATTGAGGCTCAAAGTAGGGTAGCACTGTGACGTAATTCTGGCACTATTCAAAGGACAATCCCTTTGATGACGTCATAAGCATATTGCCATACTCTTATGTCATTTTACCTTTCAGTGACTGTATGATCACACTCCATATAAAAATGATGCCAAGAAAGAAGTGTGCTTTCATAAAGGGGCAATAGTTTAGGGTCTTGTTAAAATTGAAATAACATGCAAACATGGGGATGCATCAATAAAATAGAAAATAGCCATCAAAGACAATTACATTTATCACCAATATGTGAATTTTAAACATTTTTTTTTCAAAAACGGTGCATAATCCCTATAAACTCGCTTTGCTTGGGAGATTGTAATGAAAGTACAGGAGTATAGTAAACTCTAGCCGAATTTCCATTAGTATAAAGTGCCACAGAATACATCCCAGTGACATTTTGAAAACTAAATTGCAAATATGACATGTTGACAACCTCATCTATCTATTTTTTAAAAATTCTGAATAATGAACTGTGAAAAGTAAATAAGTAACAAACTTCACACGCGTTTGTTTTCTTTTGGTTAGAAAGTGAGTGCAACTGATCTGTGTGCAAGTACAAGCCAACTGGGCGGGCATTGCGAGTGCACATGTGCAAAGCCCACCAATTGCACACCTGTCTGCGGATTATGCAATCGACCTTGCGGAATAGGTTGGGACAATGTCATGCCAATTGTGGCAGAGGTAGAGCTAACAACCATAGGATTTGTGCAACCATAGGATTGGCTGATAATTATGAAATTATATTGTGTACATAAAACAAATGGAACAATGGACTTTTTGACATAGAAAAGTTTATATGAATGGTAAAACTGAATTGTTATGAAACTTGCACCCATTGACCCCGATTTCGTCACAATGTGCATGTGCGCAAGTACCAGCTTGTTACAAAAATATAAACATTGGCGCTACTCTGTCAATTCTTGACCGTTATTCTTCATTGACAACTCAAAATTTAGCTTTTGAGCTCTTCTCTTCAAATATGTAAGTCTGATGTATTAATTTTCGTCTTTCAGCATTGAAGAGAAAAGAGTGTGCGAAGGCTATGGTTGTTCATGTTCAACAACAAAGCTACGATGTAGTTTATCAATCATTTGCCGGTGTTAATTACACCATTTAACTTTGTTGGCACATACTGGTGTCAGACAAGACGAGAATATTTTTGTAAGTGCAGACGCACATAAAATGCTTTGAAAATGGAACCGCGCAGGTCTGTTGTCGTCGCCTGTAGTATGTGACTACCTCGCCATATGAAGCTCTGGAGGTATCATTCGTGCCTCGCACTTCGCTTTTCAAGCTTCGCTATATTCGTACTTCTACTTCGCCATATTCTCATTTCTACTTTGCTGTATTCGCATTTCCACTTTGCTCTTTCGCCCTTCTACTTCGCTATTTTCGCATTTCTACAGTGACCGGCAACTGTCCGAAACCGGCAGATAAAACTCGGACATTTTTAACTTGGTCAAAATTTAGCACACCTTGCTGTACTATAATTGCAATTGAGCTGAATGTTGTCTCTCACATGTTATCTTGTATTCCCACTGCTTTTCAAAACGCTATAAGTGTTTATTTGTTTTCACGGCACGAGTGAGTGTGTCACTGTCAAATGACGTCAGAAGTGGTGACGTAGCCAACTTCTCCGTATAAGTCAATGGAAACTCGGACAATCTGCAGGTTTACTGAATGCACAAATTTCTCAATAATTCTGTAAATATTGAACGGATAGCATTTTTACTTCACAGGCCTTTAAGACTGACGGTCTTCTCTCGGTCAGAGCAGTTTTTACAAAGTTTCGAAAGGTTTTGTGAAAATCGGGAGTGAAAAACATGAAAATGTCCGGATTTGGCTGCCGGTCACTGTACTTTGTTATTTTCGGCCTTCGTCTTCTAATCTTCTCCCTTCGCCTTTAGCAAACTTTATATACTACAGTAAGCTGCTCACTGATTGGCTACTTGGCAATGCAATACGAAGTGCGAAGATAAGAAAGGCGAAGATAGCAAAGGTGAAGGGTGAAGATAACGAAGGCAAAGGGCGAAGATAGCTAAGTAGAAGGGCGAAAATGGCGAAGTAAAGGGCGAAGTTAGGGGCGAAGTACGAATGATACCTCTAGAGCTTCATATCGCCATGCAGAGTACTGTACATTTTACAATGATTGTTTCACTTTGTGTTTATGAAAATTTTTATTGATTTAAATTTTTGCTTTGTTGTAACTTGTTTTGTTTGTTGTAATAGATACTGAAGTAGACCTATTTGTTTTGTTTGTTATTTTTTTCCCGCAAACAATTGATAAACGACATCGCAGCTTTCTACAGTAGTCGCCTGCAGCTGTGTTGTCGTCGTCTGTAATCATGGATATACAAGGTCACCAACAGGATGTGCAAGGCCCTGGACGCAAAGTACTCGGCAACCCGTACAACTGTTCAAAAAAAAAATCGTCCTGCCAAATGAGTTCAAACTTACCAGTCTATTTGAAGTGGACTTTCGTCGTACTCCTCATGTTCGTCGTCGGACGACTCGAATCCACTCATTGGTTGTGTCGATGCCTGAAAATCAAGAACATATAATCTTTTTTCATCCGCACATAACTTTCAAAGTAAACTTTTGACAATTGAATAGAAAAATACAAAAATAATACTGACAACAAGAACCATATTTTGAATGATGGTCAGTGTCCGTTCATACTTGGCGGCTTTGTAAGGAAGTCTCTGATTGGATAATTGAACGCGTTGCTATGGGAGCGCGTGTTTATAAAATTGGTAATTTCGTGTGTGGAAACGACACGTCAATATTTGACGAGTAAATCTGAATAGATGTATTATTGTGGCCTGTTATGCAGATGGAATTAATGATTATGATCTCGCACTTGAAAACATTAAACTATAGTCAATAAGTTCACAGTTGAGTTTATAGAATTGTTCAAGAAAGATATTTCGACCATAAAGTATCAGGTAGATAGGATGTGTCATGGATTAAAAAGGTAATCAGGAGATAAACTAGAAGGAAACATTATCTGAAAAAAAGTTAGTCAGGGCAAGCCTTAGTGGTCATATCGTTAGCACTGGTAGGGCGCAACTGTAGTTGCAGTGGGTATGATTATAAATATTTCTGATTAATTAAATATTAGTTAAAAAACCTGTCTTAGTTATAAATAAGAATTGTTTTTTATGTGTAATTTTGATTCACATTATTATTACAGTCTACTTTCCAAGTTTAATAAAGTACAATGCTTTATGTGTACAAAGAGGCTATTGGTGTGGGGTTTAGCCTCGAAAACTAAAAAATCTCAGAAATAGCTATATATAGTATTAGAATATCAAGGGCTCACCACTATATGATATGCAAAAAGAGCCAATATGCACACTTTTCTGGCTGGCAGCTTGTAACTAATGCATTTCATTTCCAGCTGGTATGTTTACCAGCTGGGAACTTTTTTTGTATGAATCAGCTGGCTCAAAATACATTTGACATTTCAAAATGGCCTAGCTGACCGACTGATGAATTTAATTGGCTGGCTGGTAAAGTATTGAGATTTTAACACCAATTGACAATTTCCCCAGTGAAAACTGCAAAATAAAAAATAAATTATATTGTATGAACACTATTTGACAAAGATTGTTCAAGCCTAATGATATTTCTACTGTAATTATAAGTTTTTAACATTTAATTATTTATTAAAGAAATTGGCTCATTACCAGCTGTTAAAAAAAATTTGGCATTGACAAGCATCCACGAACAAAGTTAACAGCTGTTAATTCCATACAAATTCTGAGCTGGTAACTTTCCCAGCTGGTAAAAAATAACAGCTGACAGCCAAAATCCCAAAGTGTAGCTGGCTGGTATTTAAAAAAATATTTCCTTCTAGAAAATACTAAAAATGCATATTGGAAAGTTTTTTTTTAGCTGAGTGATATGTTGTTCACAACATTCTATAACATACTCTGCCCAAGTTTCACATCTCTATCTCAATTTTTAACGAAGTTGGTAGTGGTGGGCCCCTGGAATATGCTTAAATTTCAAGTATATGCATTAGGTCTGGTTTATCTCTCTTTGTACACATATTCTGCTAAAAAATAATGTCTTTTCCATAAGTCTGTGATGAAAAACCTTTTTGCCCTGAAGATTTTTCATAGAATTACCCTTTTTTTCAATGGCCATTATAATCCAATGCGCTAAATTTCTTACTGATCCCTGTGAAAAAAAGACCCCAAGAAATTTGTTCATTGATATTACTGTATTTGATAGATGAAATCTTCAGGAGAAGGGTGTACATTGATAAACAACCCAGACCTAATTGATACTTAAAGTTCATTGCCAATTATACTGATTTGAATGAGTTGGAATATTTTTTCCCATAGACTTTACATTATAACTGCCATAACCTTGAGGTCACAATCTTTAAATGCTTATAAAATCACTAGTATTTAATATTTTTTCATGCAGTTTGTATTGCTGAATTCATATTGACTCATAGATTCAAACAATGTTGGTTAAAGCTGAAGATCTGTTGATTTTCTCCGTTTTCAGTGTTCAAGGTCATATCAAGGTCATTTCAAGGTCGAATATTATTTTCAAAATATTTTGTATTTTAGGCATATATGAGGGTGCTGGCATTTCTTTTAGCCTATCCCATGTATTTTTAGAGCTATATGACATGTCCATTAAAGCTCAGGATGGTAAAATAATGCAAGCCGAAAATCATTTATTCAATCGTTTCTGAAAAGCAACTTTCAAAACTAACATCAATGCCACCTGGTGTCAAACAATTGCGGTTTCTCAGGGTGAAAAATTGGCCCTTCAAGTTGGCGTCCATTACGTGTTTTTCCCTTAAGCCAACATACCTGACAAAAAGAGGAAAGTCTCAGGTAAGGGTACCGTAGGTAGAGATTAAAAATATGAGCTGGCATCCTGCTGGGAACACTTGCTTGCTGAGATTAATACTCAGATTATGCCTCAGTCACATTTGCACCGGGCGCCGGCGGGGCAGTAACAATCGGCCGACTTCACAGTCTGCCGGGCGCCGGGGAGTTTATCAGCAACAATCTCAGATATGCCGTAGCTGTGGTCACATTATTAAAGGGCACCGCACGGCACGTGCAAGACTGAATGACACAGACGTCTGCAGGATATCTTAAAGACGTCTGAATCATTGACAGACGTCTGAAAGACATCCTAAAGACGTCTGTCTCATTTGACAGACGTCTGAAAGACATCTTAAAGACGTCTATGATATATCGCAGGGAGCCCGTGCGATCATCTGACGATGGTCTATGAATACATTAAATAAATATAATCCTATTTTCACCGCACGATGCCACCGGCAGCCCTAAGATAATCTGCCGATGTCCCTGCGGGACACTGCCGGGACCCTGCCGTGCACTTTAAGATGATATTTGCTGATAAGACATCGGGGAAACGCCGGCAACTTTTATGTGGCAGCTAAAAGTTCCCGATGACCCGCCCGACGTCTTAAAGATGCCCAATTGTGGCCGATGATCTCCCGGTCCCCGCACGGCAATCTGAAATGCCTGCCGATTTTGTAAAAAATACCCATCGGCCGGGCATCTTTACTGAAATCGGCGCAAATGTGACTGAGGTATTAGTGGGGTGTGTGGTCACTTTCACATGTCAAAAATAGTGGGCAAAGCACTGAACACATATCTGAGCATTATTACTACACATGTTTCTTTAATCAAATTGTGGTTTTAATTGACAATTTAAATAATGATTCCAATATTTGAACTTATTACAAATACAGAAATTCTGATTCTTTATTGTTAATAGTGTTTAAACAACTGTGAAACTATAGAACTATTTTAGAGGCATTGACACTATTTCCAAGAGGTGATCTTTGCACATATGAATACATGCATTGTTGGTTGATCTCACTGGACAATAGAAATGCACATACAGGTGACATGTGACTTGTTGATTTCCATCCTGTCAGTGGTATGGTCAAATATTGACAACTCCACATTTTGAAGATCTTGAATATTGTTTTGGAATATATAATATACCAATCTGATTGAATGTATTTAAGAATGAACATTGTTTGCAGGTATGTTTTAAGGGTTGATGAATTGTAACAACACCTTGAATAGGTACAGTCCATGTTTATTTTAAAATTTGGATCCAGGCTAAATGTTGAGTGAGCAATCTTGCCATGAGAAAAGGTCAAAGCATATCATCAGACCTGTGAGACACATGATAGTGCTGAAACACTTGGATCTATTGCATTGCACTGGATATATTCATAGATGCTCAAGGTCGGCCTCATGATCAACTTGCTCGAAGTTTAAAGTTAATGATAAAATCTTGAAATTGGATCCATGTTATAATTCTTTTTTTGTCTCAACTAAAATATAATTGGAATATGAAGATTTCATATTCTTGTTTTGCATAAAGTTACTATTTATTATATTTCTATGTTGGCAAAAAACCTATTCAATTCCATATGTTCTGACTTGCACATTGCTGAAGTATTACCCCAGTATGAAGATTTTATATTTTTTTACAATATAAAGTCAGTACTATTCATATTGTCTATGTTTGCAAGATAAAATAATACAAATTATATTCTTCTGATATGCAAATTACTCAATAAGAACTCCAATATAAAGATTTCATCTTTTTTTTGGTATCATTTGGTATCATTTTTATTATTTTATATTCTTCTGTATTTGCAATAAACAAATCAATTTATGTTCTCTGAAGTACATATCACTCAAATATAACCCCAATATTAAGATTTCACCTTCAGCATGAAAATAATACTTTTCCCAACCAGGATTCGAACCCTGGACCTTTAGCATAGAAGACAGACATCTTAACCACTGAGCCATGTATCACCCTGTGTCAGTACTGGAGAAAACTTGGAGTCACAGCATTGTATGAAAATTGTAATTGTTCCATTTCCAATTGTTCCAGGAAAATAAACACATTTTAAGTGTTCTGACCTTCATTTTGCTCTAAAAGATCCCAACATGAAGATTTCACATTTGTTTATTGTATTAAGTCATTATTTTTTATAATTTCTGTCAAAACCAAAAAAAAATTCAATTCTATATGTTCTGATGTGCATATTGCAAAAAAAAACACCTTCAAAATGAAGATTTCAGTTTCAGCATGAAAAAAAAAATACTTGTTCCTGGTGGGAATCGAACCCCAGACCTTTAGCATTGCAGACAGATGTCTTACCCACTGAGCCATGTTGAATAGTATGATTCGACTTTCTCACTGATACATCATACAAATAGTCAAAATCTTTATCACTTTGTCAAGTTATCTTATAAAGGGATATTCAGTTATTTCACACAACAGCCCAAGTTAAATTTGTGGAGTAAAATTTTCCAAAAATATGTTTGTCTAAGATGATATCATTAATAATGCAAATAGATCAAAAGAAACAGATATCTATAACTCATCTCTCATTTGAATCTAACCATTTTCTAGTTGATTCTCTTTAGGTAGGTATATAAGGTTAGCATGTAGTTATATACAGTGAATATGAGGTGTGTCCAATAATGTCCATACACATTTTATATATTTAACTCGAACTCATAAAACAGAGAATTGTAATAAGCCAAAGAAAATCAGTCAGTGGAGTGAGGCACATTTTTCTGGAGAAGTCATATGGAAAGTAGTCCGGTAGGATGTTAATTCATAGGGAGTTAATGTGTTGATATGAACTCAATGAGTTCACTCATAACAGAAATCAAGATGGCCGAATGTTGGTTGGGAAAGTGCTTGATTCCTCTTAAGGGGAGAACACGTCATGAGATTAGAAAAGTTGAGAATAGATTGGATGAGAAAAGATTAGAATAGACCAGAATAAAATGGAGTAGAATATATTCGATTTGAAAAGAGTAGATTAGATAAGACAATAATCTATTAAAATAGATTATAATTTTTGAGAATAAAAACAAAATATATTATATCAGTTAAAAAAATGATTATAAAAGATGAGAATACTGAGATGAGAATAATTAGATCAGAATCATACGATTAGATTAGACAAAAATACACTATAATAGATTATAATATGATAGAATTGTTTATGATAAATTATAACTTAATGGATCAGAATAGATTGGATTAGAATAGAATGGATCGGCCATTTTCATTTATGTTTCCATAAGAATATACCCATTCACTGCTACCATCCCTTATGAACCTTTTTATGTTGTGAGGGTCGATACAGTTCCTGACATGAAGAGGGGGCTAGAGACTCATTCAAATATACCCATAACAATGAATTGAATGGCTCTGAAATCAAGAGAACAACTTGAGATCCTTAACGAACGATCAGTGAAATCTTGAAGTGATGTGTCTTGAAGTGATGTGTCTCTGAGCCCTTTGGGATGGATATGTGCATTGTTGAAATGTGATAAGAAAACATAATTATCTCCACAGAAAGGATGTAAAATCTACCAAAATAACCTAATATATAACTTCACAGCTGACTTGAGGATTTGATTTTCATAAATTGGTTACATTGACAGCTCCAGTTATACTTGTGGGCATGTGTCACCTCCAAGGCTCTTGTGGGCATGTGTCACCTCCAAGACTCTTGTCGCACTAAGAAATCCTCCTGTTATGTTCAGTTATTATTTAGTTTTTATTTAGTTTAGTTTCTCAAATCAATGTGGTTTCTCACCAGTCACGTATATATCTCAGTAAACAGTCGGTTACACGCAATGCATAATTTCAAGCTGAGAGCAATAATAAATAATAAGAGATATTTAAAGGGATTAAGCAGTGATTTTGAAAAATATGTATAAGTTTCATAAATTAATGATAAAGATATTTGCCTTTCATATCTAACTATTGTTTTGGTTGATGCACTCCAGTAAATGTCTGTAAAACCTAATTGAACAGGAACCTAATTTATTGCCCCCTTTGAAAGCATACTTCTTTCTTGGCGTCATGTTTATGTGGAGTGTGATCATAGAGGCACTGAAAGGTAAAATGACGTCATAAGAGTATGGCAATATGCTTATGACGTCATGAAATATATTGTCCTTTGAATAGTGCCAAAATGACGTCAAACAGTGCTACCCTACTTTAAACCTCAATTGAGGTCAAACAAAGTTCACGCTACCCGTGTTTACCTGTCACGTGCAGCTTATGGCTGCGACAGCTTTTCAATTTCTCATGATGTTCTTATGTGGCTAAGCTTTCAATACACCAAATTGTAGAATTGATGCTTAATACCTTTCATTTATTTTATGTTCAAACACTAAAGATAATACCTTTACACCCTAACGGACCATAGAGAACCGCATCAGTTTGTTCTCACTGCACGTGCTGGTCAATGACGTCATGTCAATGGTTGGCACGTGCACGAGGCGATTACATAACGCAAATATGATGTACTTCAAGAGATGAAACAAGTTTTTCAGGAATCTCCCACCGTAGAGTATACAGAGCATTATGAACGGTGTGCTTTGGACAGCAGACGCAGAATACAAAGACAAAACAATTCCAGAGAAAAATATTCCAAAAAATTAAATATATTCCATGTTTTGGCCAACTTTCTTGGCTGCAGAAAATTCAGATCACTTTTGTGCCCGGAAGTCAGCCTACACACGTGCATGCTAAATTTTGATTGGTGAGTTCAACACTTTTGAATGATGTGGGTATTGTTTTGATTGACCTCTCGTGAAAATGTATTGTGACGTTACATAACTCCTTCAGCTACCAATTACTTCCGGGCACCAAAGTGATCTGAATTTTTTTCATAGCCCTTTTGTAGACTTTGAACCAGATTAAACAAACTTTTGCAAAATCTTTTTGGGAAACTGCAAACATGGAACCAAAGATAATTCATTTTAGAAGATGGCCAGATACAAATTTGGAAGCAAAGCAGTCGTTTGCACAGTTTACAACATCATCTGCCTCCAAAGGTTAGGAATTGCTGAGATTTTTGTTTCCTCTCTTGATATATTACCATATTTGCGTACGCATCGGTATCCCTGCACGTGCACGGGCTGTGAGAGGCTGGAAGCTAATGCGGTTCTCTATGTAACGGACGGGAAGGACGGCAACGTCCATCACCGGTAACGGACGTGAGGAACGTTGACGTCCCCATTGTTCTGACTTGATGACGTCATTTGTAACATTCTGAAGGGCTGCAACTTGTTACAATGTAATCATGATAATGACGTCAGACTGCCTTAATCATGAACCTTTGACCCCAGCACTTCATTAAGCACATTGAACAACCATGGTTATAAACATTATTAATTTAGTATGTAGATACACTAGTCCAGAAAGAAATTGGTTAGTCCTGCCAATCAACACAATTTAGATAGCCTAGTCCCTTAGGGGTTAAAGCCGGTTATGGTTATGTTGCTCTCAGTTTCAAGACAAGCTGAGCTAATCTGCCATCAAAACCTTCAACTACACAGGTAATAATAACCCTAAAATCTATATCAATAAAAATATACTCATCAAGACAATATCACAGGTAATTTAAAAACTTGACTTTGATATCTTCACAAAGCTTTTTTTTCACTTGGCAAATTTCGTTTCGTTTGTTCGGTACAAAATTTACACATTTATTAATATCAGTATACCCACAATACATTGCACCTGGAAACGGAAAATGGCGGATGTAAACATGTGAAGAAGTTTGTTGACCAGGTATATTTGTTTACTGATATTTCCCGCATATTTATATGTACAGTTCAAATCCATGGTTGGCATTTACTAAGAAATGGTGACCGATAAAAAGCTGTTTTTGTGCAGTGATGTGTGTGTGCATTAATGTCCTGATATGATCGATGTCGACTCCATGTACTTCCTAAAATAAAGTTAATTAATATCGACATGTTGCTTCTTTAATTTATACAGTATGACGAGTAATCAGGATTACTTGGCACTCAGGGCCTTGCACATCAGTGTTGGTGAAGATGTATATCCTCGATTAAAAGTCATTGATTTGTTTGCAAATCTTGGCAGCCATTGTTGCAAAACAATCCCAAGATCCACTGTGTGTCCAAGAACAATTTTTTTTCTCGAAAAGTTCCTGACTCTTTCATTGATTAAATTTTTGCAAATAATTTCCAAGTATGTATACTTTAACTATGACAGGCGAAATAATTTCTTCTGAAATTTGCCATGTAACTTCCAAATATCTCCTTGTAATTTGCAAACAATTTTCATTCCTCCACAAAATTTTAATTTGGCAGTATTTAGATGCAAAAAATGAGTGCAAAGTGCTTCATCTGCTTAAACTTGTGGCCTCAAAAAGGCTTAATAATTAACTGGTGCTCCTTCTTCATCAGCGGGACATTGCAGACTCCCGATGTGGCCGACTTCTGCAGATTGAACCCAAGATGAATTAGTACAAATTTGAATGTTTTATTTGGCTTTGTTTTTGATATATTGTTTAGTAGGTTATTATTTCTTCAGTTATAAATATGTCAAATCTTTCATGGAAAGGATTTTTATTGCCACCCATCTTAAACCTGAATGGACATGCCTATCTAAATTCTGCTGATTGACTGGACTAATCCACTGTTTTTAAAAACACCACGCACTGCCCATCATATTGAAATTTCCCACCAAATGAACTCGACCTCCAGCTATTAATTGTTGTACTTACTTACTGTGTCATCATCTTTCCCAGTCATAATGCTTCTAAATACAGAAATGGGTGCTATCTGTAGCATCTTTTCCTCAGTTTATTTACCAGAAATTACACTTACCAATATGAAACAAAGAATTTTTTTTCTGACAAGCCTTGCATTTGATATGGAAAAGAGAAGTATATGACTTGTTGAAATCTTGTTGCCAGAGAACAAATTTACCAAAGTTGTTAGTTAATCATGATGGGCAGTGTATGGTTTTTCTGGAAACAGCAGATTTCAAGTCTATTTTGATGATGAAAATGGCAGGCCTTCAGAATGTTAGAGCTAACTACCATAGGATTTGCACAATCATAGCATTTGCTGATAATTAGGAAATTGTCTTGTATAGAACATTGAATTTTTGGGCATAAAAAGTTGATTTGAATAGTATAAATAAATTGTTATGAAAATTGGACCCATTGATCCTGATTTCATCGCAGTGTGCACATGCTCGAGTACCAGCTTGTTACAAAAATATACAATTTAGCCCTGCTTGGTTGATTTACATCATTGACAACTCAAAATTGAGCTATTGAGCTCTTCTCTTCAAATATGTAAGATGATCAGATCAGATGATCGATATGCTAATTTTCATCTTTCAGCATAGAAGAGAGGTCAGCGTGTGAAGGCTATGATTGTATGAGCAAAGACGTGCCTCTGAATTGTAAATCTTGTAAGAATTTTACATACGATGATTGCTTTGTAGAATTAAGTCATGTTTTACTGATAGATAAACCCCACTATAGTACACATAGAGATAACCTTTCATATCATGTCAGGTTATTTTTTTTTTTAAATTATCTTTTTTTTGGCAGACATTTTCTGTATAATTAAACAAAAACAAATATCATGGAATAGTTATGATAAGAATAATTAATCAAAGTAAAACAACTAAATAAACAATTTGTGTACTATAGCCACATCATGGTTGCTCAAAATAAACCTAGACTAATATATATCAGCAACAACTGATGTAATTATGAATGTTGAGAGCCAAAACTAACCTGCATCTGGTTATATTGCAGCCTGCCTTGTAACAGTGCAGCACAACCAATTCAATTTGTATATAGCTTTAGAATTTGAAGCAATTGATCTCAAAATGATTGCTTTCTCCATTTCAAGTTGACATTAGTTCTTTATTTTTATAAAGTTTTTGTTATTATTTACATAATTTACAAATTTTACATCTTCTATTATAAGCATTTGTTTTCATTCCAGAAATAAAATGTCTTCGGCAGGTCCTGCATTAGATCGGGCAAGGGATCTGGCCCTAAAGCCCCATGGTTGGGCTTTGCCTACAAGCAAACAGGGCCTAAGTATCCTGCAGCCCCTAGGCTCTACTCAGGGACCAGCTACTGTGCGGCGCCTCTCAGTGGGTGCACCTCAAGAAATGTCCTGGCCTCACTATAACACACAACAGACTTATTGCAAAGTACGGGAATGGTTTGTTTCCTGGCAACCATGGCAGCAGAAACTACTGCTCAATGGAATCACAAACAGGTATCCCCAATTGAATTATACATGTATTGTAATGTGATGGAGAGCAAGCATGACTCAAATCTTAAAGCATTCATGAAATAAGGTTTTCAAGCACTTTTTCCTTGCATAATATAAGTGTTTATACCCCAAACTTTACGATTAAATGTTATTACCTATCATATTTCTCCTACATAAATTTCTGTACCATGTGAAATTAGACAAGTCATCTGCTAAAATCCAAATCATCCATTGGACACACTTTGTAAACAAACTTTGTTTAGCTGACCTGTGATTTAGTGCAAACACCTCCTTAGTAAAGTTTTGCAAACAATGGGGCATCTTCAGATTGGGACAATGGAGTGATTTGGTTCACAGATTTTAGTGAGATAGCTTGCTTTTATCACAGTTTCAGTGTTCGCCAAGACTTTTTGACCCACATCAGACAATATGGCTGATGTTCAGCCAGCCAACATCAGACATTTGTCTAAAACATCAGACATTTCAACTCGTACTTTTTCTTTTTTATTTTGCGGCTTTTTCATGCTTGTGACAGATATTCAGCTTATAAAACCTACATACCAACATACATATCTACCTACATACCTACCTACCTACATATCTACCTACATACCAACCTACAATACCTACATATCTATCTACATACCAACCTACAATACCTACATATCTATCTACATATATATCTACCTAAATACCTACATACATACCTACATACATATTTCTGATCATTTCTCAATTGAAAATTAATCAAATATTCATTTAAAGAAAGCTAAGAATACCCAAAGTTGTAAAATTGTTGTCTGCTCTTCTCAGGCTTTTTGACTGGTACATGACGGTTTTTAATATGAATTTGAACTAGAAACAATGATAGGGGACCAGATTACGAACCAGATTACGAACCAAACTGCGCAGGTAACGAATGGCGGACAATTTGGCCGCCGTTTTCAGTCATTATCAGCGGACAATGTGAAATAACGGCCGGCTTTGTCCGACGGGCCGAAGACTTTTGGCGAACACTGCAGTTTCATTGCCACATATCATTTGAGCATACCCCAAACTTCTGTAAAATTGTGACCTCTGTGATTTCATGAATGCTTTAATAATAATCCTATGATGTCCACACACACATCCGGTTTAGGGACCAATCATGGCAGTCAAGTCAATGGTGGGAGACAATGGCAATTATTTAGACAAATCAGAGAGCAGCTAACAAACAATTAATAGAAGCATCCACGTGTCTACATTTCGGCATTGCATAGATGGCTTTTTCAGAATGAATAATAGAGGCAAATCATTAAAACAACTTAGAAAAAACCACAATAAACATGAAAAAAAGGTTCATATTTTTCTGGCAACAAGGTCATTTGGGGCAAACTATGGATGGTCTAGTTTTTTTTATATTTATGATTGCTTAAATACCAACAAGAAGTGTGTCTCTATTTCAGTGATCATTTTGCATACTAGCAACAACCATAGGAATATTTTGATATTGCAAAGATAGTTTGTACCTGAAGCAAGCTTAATATACAATACAAGATCATTCTCTAAGATCTGCAGGGTTGTGTCACAGATCCAACACACAATAACCCAATGGCAATATGCATGGATTATGTACTGGATATACCTTTTTATTCACTTCTTTCATTCACCTCTTCCATATCCCTCCCTTAGAAAATACTTACCGGTATTTCACTTTTGATATGAGTCCGTATATGCCAAAACACAGTGGTAAATAAGCATATTGCATCTTGTACATACTAAACTCCTTGGATCATAATTTGATTGCTTTGTCTTACAAATGAAATGATTTAATCAAATGCCACATTGTAAAGACAAATACTATCTCTCAGTCTTGACTTTATGATAATAAATGAGGTGATGATCATTATACTATTCAGAAGATTGTCAAGAACAGTCGAACAGTAACAAACAAGACTTTTTATGGGTGAATATTTTCTCCTTATATTAACACATATAAATCATGTTTTCTTCATGTAGTTATAATAAGGTATTAATTGGTACAATACAGGTACAATACAGATGAAAGAGATTAATTCAGCCCTATGACCAGAATGTTCAAAATGTTTTACAATCAATAATAATAATAATAATAATAATTATCAATAATATGAATAGGAATGATAGAGTCATTAATTAACTCATATGCAGCATCCGCTGCACCAATCAGCTTGATCTTGGGCTCATTTGAAAGAAAAAGTTGATATATTAAGAAAGGCGGAAGGGACATAGCATACATTCCTTTTATTATTAGTCAAAATAGCCAAAAACTGGTATTTCAAGCAGTACAGAGGGAGGAACTTACATAAAGGTAACAGCAGTATTTTACATGATCACATCAACATAATTTATGATGTTACCATGACGTCACTATGTTGATGTCACTATGACAACATTTGCCTGTCTGACGTCACTATGATGATACATTTCTGTATGACGTCATCATGTTTATCTTACTTGCAATGTCAAGAAGACTTCACTCCAGGTTAAATCATCTTTCTACACCAATTATTGACGAAACTGTGGTCATTTGTGTATACGATATTCAGTGGAATATTCATGTGCATCTCGTAGCGCAACTGGGTTTACCTTGCTCGCAACGTCAAGAGGACCTCACTCCAGTTTAATCATCTTTCTACTCTAATTATTGACAAAACTGTGGTCATTTGTATATACGATATTGAGTGCATAGAAATGTGCATCTGGTGCTCGCAACGGCAAGAGGACTTCACTCTAGGTTAAATCAACTTTCTACTCTAATTGATAAAACTGTGGTCACTTGTATACATGTATATACAATATTCAGTGTGCATAGAAATGTGCACATGATCTCGTAACCTCACGCAACTGAGTTTACCTTGCTAGCAATGCCAAGAGGACTTCACTCCAGGTTAAATCATCTTTCTACTCCAATTATTGACGATATAATGCCCTGTTTGATAGCCTCATGCAACTGGCTTTACCTTGCTAGCAATGACAAGACAGTTTCACTAAATTATCTGTCTCCAATTTTTAACAATATGTATAATATGAAAATAATAGTGCCCTGTTTCATATTATTGTCGGTTCACTTGTAATAATAATACTAATACTAATACTAATACTAATACTACTACTACTACTACTACTACTACTACTACTACTAATAATAATAATAATAATAACAATAACAATAACAATAACAATAACAATAATAATAATAATAATAATAATAATAATAATAATAATAATAATAATAACAACATTATCATAACTTTATAATAACATCTGCACATGTTAAACTTTTCAGATGCTCCACAATTCAACTTGAGTCATTAGCCACAAGCCTAGAACCAGTTTTTCATAGGGATTTTGTTGCATCATTGAAGAAACGCTACCCTTCTGCACCCTTCCAAAAAGCCAAACACAAACAAAAAGCCAAAAGCAATGTCACATTTATTCAACCTGAACTTGAAGATCTATCCTTGAAGAATTTGGATTCTATGCCATATGGGCAGAATGTTGGATCAGGAAATGAGGAAACTCATATTAACCTCAGAAGTAAAGAAAATCAGATGGAGATGGAAAAAAATTGTGGTTTTGGAGAATATCTTGAACACTTTGCCCATGACTTTGCAGAAAAAGTAATATCCCAAGCAATAGACACATACCAGAAGTTTACAATGGATGCAAAAGTTAATATGCTAAGAAGTGAAATGCAGGATTCTAAGAATATTGAAAATGTTGATGTGAAGAAATTGACTTCAGTAGAAGCTCAACCAGTGGGAAGACCTCGGTCCAGTGACAAAGTGACGACAGAAGAGAGACTGTTAATGCCTGCCCAGTCTGAGGAGGATATCAGGCCAGCAAGCAGACCCCTACACGTCATAGGTGAGGAACCTCAACCTTCTGCAATGCCACATGATAGGCAAGTTGAAGAACAAAAACACCAGGGCTGCCAGGTTGAGGCAACAAATGATGAACTTGACACATCCCAATTCAGAGTAAGAACTTCGTCCTTTATTAAGATGAGGAAGGAGCAGCTGACAGAGATGGAATTAAAGCTGAAGCAGAAGATGAAGCAGATTGTAAGCATGCCTCTCCTGTATCATCATCTGTCTATATCCAAGCGCATCCATATGCTTGAGTGGGCCCTGGAGGAGGATTCCACTTACCTGCACAGACAGTTTAGTGCAGTGCGCATCCCACAACAAATCCGCACACAGGACTTCTTTGATGACCACAGATCTGATCAGCTAGGTATCTTCAAATGTAACATTACCTTTACTCCAGAATTAATCTTTCCTGACAAGGCCCACTGATCTATTAGAATCAACCTTAAAGAAGAATATTTGCTTAATATGATCATATTCATACAAAATAAATGCTAAATGAAGATTTGCAAAATAATTTAAATTAAATTTTGCCTATAGGGCCAATGCAGGCACAGTTGAGAACAGGAAGGGTGAGGAAGCCACCAGCTTTGAATGACATCTATGTACCACTGCAGAGGATGTACAAACACAAGCAGTGGTGGTCTGGCTCAGCCAGCCAGGCTAGGTCACTAACTAGACCCAACAAGGGCCAGCTCAGCCTGCAGTACAAGAAACAATTACAGCAGATTTGGGTGGTAAGTATCCTTTAGCACACTATTGTAACCTTCAAGAATGATATCTATTCCTTTATTTTTATCCCTTTTGGCAAATAAAGAGTTTGAAAGGTGTTTTTTTGAATGTCACACAAAAGTATATTCTTCTTGCTGTAAAGAGGGATTGTAATTATCATTAAGAGAAATACAGAATGATATTATAACCCCTTTACTACCCCTCCCTGACCAAATTGTTTATTTAAAAAAAATTTCAGTGGATGTCAATGTGGAAGGATTATGAGAAATTATCATTGTTGTCAGAACTGATCAAACTTTGCGATACAGAATTACTGAGATATTTCACACAATGTCTTGGACAAAGGTAACAAATCTCTTAAATTTTAAAATTTGAATTTGAAACAAATTCATTTCCATTAGGACTATTTTCAATTGTCAACTGATTCATTTTATTTTTTGGTAATTAATAATGTATTATGATTTAGGCTTCAAGAAAAGTTGGATATAAATTGGTTATCAGACAAACTGTTGCTTCTGCTCTTCTCCTATCTGTCGTTGGATGACATTGGGACATGCTCAAGGGTAAGAATCTCTCAAACTATAGATAATCAGAGATAACTAGATAATCATTTGATTACACAATGATGTGATTAAGTGTTGTCAATTAGCTTGCAAAATTAGATACATTTTGGATCAATAATATAATGACTTTTTTTCAGTTTATATGTAAGAATAACTTACCAAATTTTGATGTCCATATACTAGTAGATATTGAATATTAAATAAGAAGGAATATAAGCTGATTTTCCTCCCAATTCCAATGTAGTGTGTGTGTAATTGAAGATTGGCAAGTATTGCCATGTCTTTATGTTCCATGCTATTTGCTCTCTGAGAGACCTGACAAATATTACTTGTCAACCTCTTCACAGGAGTGGGATTAAACTTATTTTATAAATCTGACTGTGAGAACTAAATGTGCTCAATGGTATATTTCATCGAAAAATTAACACTTCTGAAAAAAAAGAAAACTATTCATTTTCTTCACTAAGTGGGATGTATTCTTTAAACAAATATGGTTAATATTCCTATGTCCATAATGCTATGGTGTCTGTCAAAGTGGTTATATTTTATTGAAATGGTTATGGCAGTGAAGTAGCTTGTTTTCTGTAGGTTCCCACTGTGCTGTGAGAACCTACATGTGCAGTGCATTTGTTGACCATACATAGCAACACTGACACTCTGTAACGAGTTAAGGTGACTTTTAATTCACCCATTCGTCACTTTCTTTCATTGTCCTGAGGTATTTTAAGGTTACAATCTTTACTGCCTATTCTTTATATCCTGCTTGCTTGGATAATTAATCATCATTGTCATCATCGTCAAAGGATATTTTTCAGAAAACTTTTATTAAATTGGTTAAATAATAATGTGTTTTAAAAATTATAGAACACAGATTCTGAGTCTTTATGTAATATTAGTGTCATATCAGCATATACAAATAGCATTTCTTTGTTTTGTTATAAACCTGTTTGGCTCTTATACCATTCCAAACAGTGACCAATGATATGCAAATATCCTCATAGTAGAATGAATTGAAACCTGACCAGGGAATCACAACGACCTTGTCAAACATTTGTTATATGTGTAAACATGAACATAGTGTAAGCAACTTTTCACCAGTTAGTGACAAATTTCTTTCCTAAGTGCAAACATAGCAGTTTTCTTGGATGATATTACATCATGTTGAATATGTTTGGCTTTGTTGAATTACATTATAATTTAGGTTTATAAATCATTGCAGGTTTGTAGAAGGTGGAGATATTTGTGTGCAATTGATGATCTGTGGAGGCTGAAATGTCACGAGTTTGGTAAGTTTTAAACTACCGGTAACACATAAGTTTCATTCTTTTACATCTCCTTAATTTAGAATTTCTATCTTCCACCTTCTAAGCGATGCGGGAGCTATCGTATCATACTGTTTTACTTACAGCAACAAATTTGGCATCTCCTAAAGGTCAATCGTTTGAATTAGTATCAATATGGTGCCAAGATTATAGATGTAATTTGCTTTATCAATAGGTTTAGATCAGGGTATCCCGGACATCATTCAGATGGTTAAAGCAAGTAACCAAGACAACCAAATCATAGATTGGAAATTGGCATATCTTGAAATTCAGCGCATCACTCATGATGCACGGGTCACTCTGCCAATACCAATTAGATTGGAATTTGAAGGTTAGTACATAGCTACCATGGAAATGACTCTGGATATCAGTTCTTTGTCATATTGATAATACTGTGATTCATGTACACATCAGATTCACTGACCAATCATGGCATTTAAGACAATAGTTTGGAATTTTTCCAACCAAGGTTACAATTGTTTACAAGTTGTGTTCATATATACAATGGCCGGAAGCAGCATTTGAACTCTTACCATTCATTACAAAGTGAAAGGTGGGCCATGACTAATCATAGAGATACTGAAAACTGTAGTGCATTATTTTAATAATTATGCAAGACAAAAGTCTGTTCAAACTCGACCTGTGTCTTGGGCTTCTATGCTGCCAAGGCTACTGATCTATAAACCTCTTTAAAATCTCTGTGATGACTTCTTAACATTCTATTTTATTCATAGGCACAACCCCAGAGGGAATGAAAAGAGTTGGTGGGAAATTTATGCCCTTGATGGAGGAAGGTAAGACATTCAATCAAATTAATCATCTTTCATCTGCTGATTTATAAAAATCCAAATAAAAGAGCAATGCATAAATTCACAGTGATGATTAATTAAATCTGCTGATTATTTATATGCAGTTGAGAATAGAGTAGCATATAGAACATTTTACCATTAATTAGCTCTGTATTTGTCATCATTTAGTTGACATTAACAAAAAGAGTCTACTTTGCTTGACTTGTACAAACAGCCATTTTGTGCACATGTAATTTGGTAAACAGTCCATTTTGTAAATATTTAATATAACATCAAATTCTCAGAGGGAAATAATTGTTTGGTCTTTTAATGCTAAAAGATGTAAGTTGAGGATGATATATATTTATTTGATATTTTTATATAATATAGATGATACAGTAGTGTTTTCAATGTATTTTTATACGTTCTATTTTCTGTTCTTTAAAATCACTATTTTCCACTTTTAAAACCTAAATATATGTACAAGTTAAAACTTTATGTGTGAGTCAAAGAATTAATTTAATCACTTCAATGTGATGTTGTGATCAAAAGCAAGATACATATTGATGTTTTTTTTATTAGCTATGCTCACTATGTCAGTGTAGTTTCTGCAGTGATATGGCTGAAATTATCTGTCATTCTGTCTGTCAACTTTGATCTTCTACTCTGAAACTACTGGATGGAGTTCTTAGCTATAAGTAGGAAAGATGTTGTATTTATTATTTAAATTTAATATGCAACATGCATTTTGATCGGCCAAAATTATCATCTGCCCAAGTCTGCTCTTGAAATTTATGAAGCAATTTCCAGAAATGTTCCCAAACATTATAAAAAAAAGCCATGATCAGCATAGTTCAAAGGCCATTGGCCCGTGTTTTCTTTTATCTTTTTATTATCACTCTTCTTTATATGCCATATAAATTTTGAAGGAATCATTGAGAACAAAATTTAATTGAAGGCCAAATATGTTTTATTCATAACCTTATTTGGGTTTACATGATTATGACACAACCTATTTACACATTAGATCTGGTGTCATATGCATCATCACCTACTTCGAGAATCAGTAAGTTCAAGAAAACCAAATTCTTCCCTGTAAATTGTGAGTTTTGCTGATGTGATGCTTCTGTAAGACAACAAAAACAGAATTGGTCATTTTGTTGTTTTGATGGTTTTGTCTCCATGAATAATACAAAACAGGTTCCAACTGGAAAAAGGGCCATTTTTTATGAATCATGAAGGTCTTCGTTTTTTTTGGACAAAAAATATCAATAATTGTAGAAAATAAGTTTTCTTTATTACTGACAGATCCGTAACTTTCATTAAAGCACTTTCACAATTTGGAAATTAAAATAACTGTTAAATGGAATTATATATGTTATCTTGACGTCAGTAAGATAATACTTTCATAAAGAATTATGTCTCTAAGAAGCTACATCCAGCTCTGAAGCAATTTTTTATATTGGTTGGGTAAGGTATTGTCCTATTTTTGAAACCACAAACAAATTTTGAAAAGATTTCAAATATTAATAAAAATGAAATTATTTTCCAGATCTATTTGAGTGTTTGCTTAAAGGTGAACTGTTTGGCATTTGCTCGCAACTGAGGTTTTGTCATTTTATTTGAGTGCCTTTACATTCACCAATGTTTTGATATTATTTATTTTCATAGATTTCCTGTCTTGCTCCTGTATGTAATATATTTAGTTCATTTGGTTCTAAATTTATATATTGTATTTGATAAAAAGGTTTCCTTAAAGTTGAATGGTCAGAATTATGAGATTGTAAACATGTAAGATATAAACAGGATTAATCCGCATAATAGTATTCAGGATATTTTACTAGTCTTTCAAATCTAATGTATGTATATCTATGTTAATTACAGAGAAACTAATGAGATACATTTGCACTGTAAGTAAAAATTGTGGAGGAAATAGATTTTTTTCATATTAGAAGAAAGTAAGAAGGCTTCTTGTATTTCAAGGTATGCTTGGTGCTTGGAGGAGGACACCAGGTGGCAGTGTGCAGAAGTCATCTCAACGTTCAAGTCAATCCAGTAAGATAGAAGAGGCAAATTCTCAGAGTTCAACTACTCTTCTCCAACTGGCATCTCAGAACCTAAGAGATGGTGAGTATATATTATACACAATACTATGGACCACTCATACATGGGCTTACCGGTACCAGTTAGAGGCACACATTTGTTTGGCCCAACTAACCCACTTCTTTAGTCTAGTCAGTTACACTCTGCTGTTTGGTCATACGGCTGTCAAGTGTAATGACAACCAAAACTAATATAGGGAAGCCCAGTCTCTGAGATAATAGATATTTCTTTATTAAAAAGAAAAGAAAAAATGGAGGAAAAGGGCAATCAAAGTATCATTGTGCAAGGAAAAATTGAATGATACAGGAAAAAAACCTAATATTTTTTTTCAAAGCAGTTGATACAGTTTTGTACAAGAAGAAGCATATAATCTGGTAAATAATTTTGTTCTCAAGGAAGCTTAGCCAGTGGTCATGATGGCCAAATGATGAAGAGGTCTCAGGTGGGAGGAGTAGCTGATGGTGACAGAGGCTCAGATGGGGAGAAAGCCAAAGAGTTGGATGGGACTACTTCTGCCAACGAACAAACAGCTCAGATAGTAGCCACCAGCAGGTCAGTCAGTTGAGAATTCGTGATATATCCAATCCATTATTCAAAACTCCAATTCCAACTGATTTGATAATGAAAGAAAGTATTTTATTTGACCCCACAGATCAGATTTGATGCTGGTTGGAGTCAGGAAGAAGAAGGGGGACAGTGAAGGTGAGATAGCACAGGACATCCGGCCTCAACTCAAACAAGCCAAGGATCTTGTGGTGTGTTTTAAGCACTTACCTTTTCAAACTCAAAACAAATAAGAAAAACGAAAAACATTAGGAATAATTTTACTGACTTTTTCAGCATTCATAACCAAGAAGCAAAAACAATTTCAAGAAAAACTTTTCATTGCATAGGCCATAAACTTTCTAAAATATCACAAAGTTGTGCTATTCCTGGTGACATTTTTTTAAAAGGCTAGACTATGTAACTCTTTTTGCAGGGTCGTATATCACCACCCTTAGACCCAGCCTGGCAGTCTGAGACTGCTGCTGAGGCAAGAATGAAACTGGATCAATTTGCTGGATATGTCAAGTCGGTCAAACGAGTTCGCAAGCTACAGGTCAGAATTAGAAACATCTTGTTTCTTCATGATTAAAGTGTAAATTAAATCAATCAGAACAATTTTCGGAAAACATATTGATTCAATTGTCATTCTTATCAAATTTACTGAATGAAATATAATCTGTTTTAAGGGTCACATGGATGCAGTATTATGTGTAGAGTTTGATCACCGACGTCTCATCAGTGGCAGTCTGGATCGCACAATCCGTGTGTGGGATATACGCAGTGGCAGGTCCATACATAAAATGTATTCACACAAGGTATGAATCACCTAAAAAATGAAGTTAAATTATAATGGCACATAATGTTCATAATGGCACATAATGGCTGAAGTTACTCTCATGCCTTTAAATTTTAACAACACCAGTAGAACTCCATAATCGACAAATAATCGATAAATTATGTCAGTGTGATTAGGAGTAGGTTGGCCTGTATCTACATCAGTAATGTCATAGAATGAGGAGACTCAATGAAAGTGAATAGTATCTAGTTTAAAAATATTCTTCCATTATTGACAAACTCTGTCAAATATGAGTTCCAGAAGAAAAATGCTATCCATGTGTTAGTCTGAAAGATCAATTGAATATAAGAAACTGTTTATCATCAAAATGTCTGAATCAAACAATTGTTGTGTTTTTTTAGGGTGGTGTAAGCTGTTTGCAGTTTGATAATGAGACCTTGTTTTCTGGGTCCTGGGACATGACTATCATGGTAATATTACCACAGGCATCAAAAATGTTTTTCACACTTATAATAATAGAAAGTTACCCCTTTCTTGATGACAGCACCTCATATATTATATAAAAGAATCAATCAAAGAATTAAAAAAAAACTAAAACAAAAACAATCATATTGGACATTTCATATTTTTTTCAAATAAAAAACTTGTTAGGAACTCAACAAATATTGATTAATGCATTGGTATACAGTATGAATCAATCTAACATGGCAGATAATTTTTTCTGTTAGCTGATGAGATTTTTAAAAACATGATATTTCATGATAATTTGCAGGTTTGGGATTTGGTGAGTTTTAACAGAAAGGCAGTATTGACTGGTCACCGTGGATCTATTACAGGACTACGGATGCATGAGAATGTTGTGTAAGATTTTACTATATTAATGTAATTTATGGATGTGGGTTAATGCTGTGAGGGTCCATACTGCCATTCCTCACTATGGCAGCCCCCTTTCTTGAGGGAGGGGGCTGCAACTCAGTCAAGAAAATTGCTCAACTGTCAAATGCAGTTTACTTTTCATTTAAATTTTCCAGCCATTATTTAACACTTTATGATATTTATATTTGTGATGAAACTAATTATTATTTCAAAATCACAGTAGAAATTTCTTTAAAATATTAAATGCTTCATATCTTTTAAACTCATAAAAAGTGGTATTGTACGTAATATATCACTGGTCCAAGATTTCTTTTGTCATGTCAGAAAAAAACATGGCAACTTGCCATCACATACAGGACATGTCAACTTGCCATCACATACAGGACATGTCAACTTGCCATCACATACATGATATGTCAATACATACAGGATATTTCAACTTGCCTCGCAGAGTGACCATGGCAATTTGCCATCACAGAGTGACCATATCAACTTGCCATCAAATACAGGATATGGCATCTTGCCATCACTGAGTGCAGGATGTGTCAACTTGCGATCACATATAAGACATGACCACTTATCATCACAAAGATTCGATCTGTATCAAATTGCCATTACAAACTTGATATGTCAATGTGTCGTCACATACAGGACATTTTAACTTGTCAATTTCTCATAAAGATGTACAGTCCAACTCAAATAAAATACAATAAACAAAAATTAATTACAAGGTTTTCATTATAGATCACATTTAGAACTGTTTTAAAATTTTTATCCAATTTTGAAATCCCCTTATTAGCCAATGCCCCCCCCCCCCCCCTAAAAAGTAGTTCCAAGATTGGGCCTCTTTTAGGGACAAATATTAAATATTTTGGAAAAAAAACCCTTTGAAAGATGGAGGCAAACCCTTAAGAGGGAAATTTTCTGCAGATTATGGGAAAATGCAGAACTTTGGAAGAAATATTCTTGTAATCAAATATCATAATCATATCCTATAAATATTGATGTATTTATATATTGATTAAAGTCATTGATGCTTTGATTTCAATAGGAATGTATTTTTACACTGTAAATACACCAATCCCATGAAGTACATATTTTAGTGATTTTCTTCTTTGCCACTAGGGGGCACTCATTGAAAAGACCCATAAATGGCCTTGATGTCAATTGATCATTTGGCCGAACAAGTATTTTCTTTCATTGACCCACCTTCTATTGTTATTTGCATGCAGATTGTCCAGCTCTCATGACGGCACTGTCAAAGTCTGGAGTAAACTAGCTATGATGTGTCTGCACACTCTGCAAATACACACATCTCCTATCCTTAGTATGGAGTTTGATGGATATAATATCATCACATGCGCTTCAGACAAGTAAGTGAATCTAACTTTGTTGCTGTTTTAATCAAGTGTGATAGACGGGGACTATTGGTAAAATACAAAATTCTATTTTTTAAATGGATCAATTTATATTTTTTCAAATCTTTCTTTGTTCTTCATATTAACTGTTCTGTCATCAATCTTTTTTTGCTGTTTATTTTACAAAGATACTAAGAATTGGATTTTTATGCACATTCAAGGTTTTGTATGAACATCTGACATGAAAATGGTAACTTGATGTCTTTTGTATACTTTGCATGTAAAATGACTCTAAATTGCAGGACCTTGAAATTAACAAGTTTCAAGACTAATGAAACTCGCAGACACTTCAAAGGACCAGAATTAGCTGACAGAATATTGGTAAGTAAGTCCTATACAGTACAAAAATGTTGCTGTAGATTTGTACAATTTGTGCAAATGCAATAACTTATCCCTTCAATTGATTTACAGTCTTTTTTGGACTGGATAATGGTTAAATTTAAGTGTTTATATTCTTAGTGTCAGGGGCATCTTATGATCAGTGGTAATAAGAAGGGGCTGGTTCAGTTCTGGAACCGGGAAACGGGAGCTATAGAAGCAGCGATACAGGCTCATGATGCAGCCATTAATACCATTGCCTATCTCAATGGTCACTTCTATACTGCTTCAAGGTATGTGCTCATCATAATCAACTTAAAAAACATCATAATGTCTTTTACAATTCTGCCAATAGGTTGCCTCTTTCAGTGTGTTGAGCTTGACTAAAATATTATAATCTGAGAATTTGATCATCTCCATAAAAAGTGACTTTTGTAAAGGTTTGAATTTATATTAGTTAATCAAATCTGATTCCTGAAGTTGATATCTTAATCATGTAATCATTATGATCAAATAATTTTCATATCTTGAAAATTGTTTCTTAATGATATCATAAACTGGACCAGAAATTCACGTCTCCAAATCACATCTCAACCACAGGGATATCTGGTTGCCCATGAGTATCTGAGATTCCAACCAGAAATCCATGTGGATTTTATGTGGCCTGTCTGCTGGATGATCTTTTACCAGATCAAATAAATGATTGGGATCAAATTCTTAAAATGTGAAGTGCAGAATTCTAGAACAAGAAGGGTTGCTGAGCAGTTCATGAATTCATAGTGGTCATGTAAAATATATCACTGCCTCTGCCTCTAAAGTTCAAAAATGATATTAATCTCATGGCGAGAAATCTGCATTTGCTATATCCTGCAACTGATCCCCTTCTCCTCACATTTCTGTATTTTAAAATTATACAATACACACTTGTGAAAGAATTTACATGATTGGTGTAATAAAAATATGAAAAGATACAATTGATATCTGACATCCATTTTTCTTTTTGCCAAAAAAGATAATTTTCACAATTTCCATGTATTATGATTTGGCAGTGATGCAAGCATTAAGGAGTGGGATCTTCTAACCATGTGCTGTGTGAGACATCTGCAGGGACACAAGGGACCTGTCAATGATCTAAAGGTGAGGAATATACTGGGATTTAAGGGACCTGTCAATGATCTGAAGGTGAGGAATAGACTGGGACATAAAGGGACTGTCAATGAGCTAAAGGTGAGGAATATACTGGGATTTAAGGGACCTGTCAGTGATCTAAAGGTGAGGAATATACTAGGACATAAGGGACCTGTCAATAATTTAAAGGTGAGGAATATACTGGGACATAAGGGACCTATCAATGACCAGAATGTGATATTTTACAAAACACTACAATGCCTGCGAGGAACAATTTTTTTTTGGACATTTGGTGATATTTTCAAGGTCATACAATATATTAATAATTTGAAGAATAATTTCAAGTAACTATGTTGGATAGTGCATGACCTTGTATACATAAAATACTGTACTGACTTTTATGCCACTCACGAACTATATAGTCGATACATATATTCTTATAATGTTTTATCTCTTGTAGGTATCAGATAGCCGCATTGTCAGCTGCAGTACAGATGGTCACATTCGAGTGTGGGATATGGAAATGCCAGCCATGAAATTGGCACAGGATGATGACAACATTCAGTTGGATTTTATAGACCAACGCCACCTTGGAAAAAGTAATATTTAGAACAGGAATACCTGTTACCAGATGATGCACTGAAGCAAAATTGACCAGCACTGTCTGAGTGAAATTGATGATGCTGAGGAAAGATTGTTAAATGAAGACGATAATAACTCGGATGTAAATTTTCACCAATGTCTCATTTCCCTATTTGTGTTGATGTGAATAATATCTGACATATCAGCCTGTTTATAATTGATTCAGTTTGATTAATAGAATATGATATAATAAGAGCATAATAGTTTCTCTGTGCCATCAAAATTTAGATGTAAACAGGAGCAAATCCTATAATTGTGGATGGGGATCATTTATTGCCTATTATATATATGGTGGTTAAGTACAAATATGGTTTAAATCATTCTACACAAATTACACAAAGTATCTATGCTTCCATAAGAAGATTGCTGTGAAGAAACACTGTGATAGCTGTGTTAATCCACACAAATTTTAGTTACCTTTCATATGTTCTCATGCCAAATGTAAAGTTTTATCTCAACATTTTCTTTAAGATACTTAAATAATGATAATGATATTCATGAATTTTTTATACCAGATTGTGTCTGTTCATAGCGCTATATACAGCATTGAATGTAGGTAAAAAAAACTGTGATCCACTTTTTGTTAGATATTTAAAAACATATTTATGTTCTTTGCTTTGATCTTTTTACTTACAGAACATTTTGTTTACCAATTTGAATAAACTATTTCTTTTACAGTAAAGAAATGTTATTGTTAAATTATCAACCAATTTGATCAGGTCCACTTTATAATTGGAATATCATAGTATAGGTTAATACTAGACAGGTCAAGTGTGCACATGCTGGAACATGGCAGTGATTTACATCTTATCAACACTACCGTATATAACCAAATCTGGCATGGGGTATGGTCCATCCCTGGCCTCGGAAGTTGCCTGGACAGGCTGACCCTGTGACCATGACTATCAATCAAAGGTGGCTGGGGCCCTGTTAGGTGTTGTGCATCTTGGAATAATTGAGACTGTGTTGCATTATATTGTTGTTTTTTAACCAAACATTAAAAATTATGGACACATACATTTTCATGAATGTAGAATATTCTGAATGGAAAATGTGATCATCTCTTTAAAAATAGCAATTAGTAAGGTATTGGATTATAACAGTGGTCACAATGTTTCCAATTCAATTGACATATATGTACTATCATAGAGAAAGCATAAGCTGGAGAATGTCCCCACTTTAATCCAATAACCTACCAATTAGTGCTGGGAAGGAGCAGCCCAGCTAGCAGTGTGGTGTTATCTCTTTTGGTGGATTGCCAACAGGCAGCAAGTTTGCTATATTTGTTTACTTAATTGGCAGAAATCATTGCTGACCCCCAAGACCCTCTGATGCAAATACATTCTTAAAGATGAGTCTCAAGACTATCAAGGCCATTTCTTGTGCATGTGTTGCTGAGAAAGTGGTACTTGTTTCATCTTTCTACCATTATTTTAACCAAATCTGTGGCCCAAAAGTAATCACAAGACTGCAGACATATACAAGGTACATGCAGAAAGTAACCTGTTATAATTCTGCTGATATATGCTGAAATTTTTTTGTCTTTGGTTCTATGTTCACTTTCTTTTTGCCTTACACCAATATATGCAAACATATTTAACTATCATAAAAAGAACTGTGACACTAAGGCTTGTTATCGTACAGATATTTACCTTTTCAGCTGAATTTTTAGATAAATACTTTGACAGTTTCTGTTTTACCCTTCATTCAAATATTCTGAGTGAAGTTTTGAAAAGCTGCAATTTTGAATGTGATGAGATTAGGGCAGTGTCCCAGATTTGGCCTCCTGCACCCCACTTCCTGGAGTTATCACCATGACAACTAAATGTATAAATTGATGCACTGGATGTTCTATTTTGTGTATACAGGGTCTTAGACCTGTAAGAAATTTATGTTATAATGAAGGCTCTGTTATCACAGACTGTTATACTAAGCGAACGAACGGAGACGATGTGAGCGATAGTGTAAACACCCAGGGGGGATACTCTCATAATTTTAACCCATGGAGGCTGGGTTGGAATTGAAAAACCCAGAAACTGATTTAGGGAAATATTCTATCTCCATTGGCACCCTGATTTATGACTGACTTAAATTTTGAAATCTTGATTTAGGGATGATACAAAGTTAAAAATGATACCCTGACTATGGGGTCATGCAATAAGAAAATGATACACTGTTTTTTGGAGTTCTATGATAGTAACCCCCATGGTCAGCCAGCCCAGATCTCTGTGTACATGTGACAGAGTACATATGACAAATTTATAGCAGTTTTGAATTTCAACACTGCAGGGTGCAAATCCAGGGTTAAGGTGTGGGAATTAGGTCACACATGTCTTGACCTCCACCACAGGCAGCCAGAGTGAATATCACTACTTTTATAGAGGTTAATACTTAAGAGAGTGGTTGAGACTTTCTCTCGTGAGTGAAAACAAATAAACACATTTAACATTTTGAAAGACAGTGGAATTACAAGATGACATGTGAGACACAACATTCAGCTCAATTGCAATTAGTGGTGGGTATTATAACACAGAATCTTGGAGCGCTATGTTCTGACTGAGGGGCTTGCAGATCACGGATCTGGCTGTCAGTGTCACAGACCAGACTGGCGGACACCTCAACTGCATAAATAAACATAGAATATATGCCAGTCAGTGTTGTCTACATTTACAGCAACTTCAAAATTATGAGAAAATATAAATATCATTTCCAAAAGGAAACTGTACACAATTCTTTTAAAAAAAGACTTCCTTGTACCATACCCTAACTTGTGTGGCTGGACCAGAAAATAACCTTGTCACAGCCTCCTGACTTTTCAAAACTCAACAGAACACATACTTAGATTTAACCAATCAGCTCCAAAACGGGTATGAAGATGGAAAGCATATTGAACAGAACATTACTTGACATCTGAAAGTTAAAGCAGTTTTTTTTAGTTACATGACAGACTTCAGACTTCTGAGAGGCTTGTGTAGTATTGCAGCTGTCTCTCATTTATGCAGCTCTATCTGATTTATCTGTGAAGGCCCCTTCCTGCAAAACCTTGTGGGACCTCCACTGCACTTCAGTTTTATTTTGCACGTTTATGCGATGTCTTGCGCAACATGTACATGTACGTTAGAAATAGAGTTGTTTTCACTCAATTCTTATCAGAATTGTGTTAGATATGAAATATTACCCACAATATGACTATTTTCTGTACTAGAGCTTTGTTTTCAACATCGGCAATTTGACCTAATTACTGACCTAAATAATGATCCAGTGGAGGCTCCACAAGGTTTTTCACAAAGGGGCCTTCACAGATAAATTCAAAACATTACTCTACACGAGTGTGAGACAGTTGCACAAGTGAGAGATAGTTACAGACAGCTGCATAAGTGAGAGATAGCTGCACAAGTGAGAGACAGCTGCAAAGGTGAGAGATAGTTACAAACAGTATGTGACAGTTACCCAGCAAACACACAACGTAGCTACAACGTTGTGAGAAGGTTGTTATCTGGTAATGTTGTACTTTTACGTTGTGACAACGTTGTGACAACGTTGAGTACCAACGTCAGATCTCAACCTATTTACAACGTCATGATACGACGTTGATAGGACGTTGCCTGGACGTTGTAATACAACGTCGTGATTCTCATGTTGTGACAACGTTGTGACAACGTTGTGACAAAATTGAAAATTTTTAAATCGAACCATGGAACATATCTGATATCTACTAATTGGACTTAGATTTTTTTCTAAGATTTTCTCCAAAAAAAAGTGTGCCTCAAAATCATATTTTATTTGCATTTTAGATTAAAATATAATATTAAATTATAATTTTCCAGAGATATTTTTTTTTAATTGGAAAAACTTAGAAATCTTTCAGAGCAGAAACTTGAATGCATTTACACGTGGAGCCACCTTGTGTTTTTTCACCTAGTGGCAGTTTAAACAGGAAGCGGAAGTAGTTTCTGTTTAAAATATACCACATGGTCAACTGCCAAAATTCAACCATCAATCTTTTCTGCTGAATTTCTGCTGCTAATCAACAAATCAAGGTATGTAAATTGAATGTTTAGTTACATGAATGTTTGTAGCACAAAATGGGAACATTTAAAGAATGTTTTCGTTGATATTTTAGCCACATCGACTGAAATTGCATGCATGGTGATCTGGCCAGACTTGGTTTGGGAGGAGGAATACAAAATTCTGTTCATACAAAGTTGAACATATTTATATTATTTCACATTTAAAAGGGTATTATAAGGAAGAAACAAATTTCAAATTCATGAAATTTGGCTGTTTGCATAGTATAAAATGACAGTTGGATATCCATAAATTTGAATCCTTAATCTCCCCCCTAGTGTCAGTTTTGGTACTAATGTTCATTTCTACTGCCCTCTGATGGGGAAAACTAGTTTTCATAGATTCCTCATATCAACTATAAATGTTAAGAAACTTGAAATTTGAATACATTTTTTTAATTCTTTAGAAACATTAAATACATAATTTAAAATCAGGCAAGATATATATATATAAATATATATATATATAAATATATATATATATATATATATATATATATATATATATATATATATATATATATATATATATATATATATATATATATATATATATATATATATATATATATATATATATATATATATATATATATATATATATATGCACAGAAAAAGACCAGGTCAGCTCATTATATGAATTAGAATATCGGGAAATTGCTTTCCATAATAATTGTTGAAAACAATCAATATTTATTTGCAGAAACTTGCATCGAAAGCCACAAGGAAAAGGCCTCTGCAATTGATCACAAGATATGTGAATTTCTGAAACATGCTACAAGCAAAGAAAGGTGGCAGCCACTTCACAAAAAAGATGAGTTGTTTAAATTGCATATTCAGTTTTTAAAATCTGTTTTTTATTCAATTGATGAATGTAAAATATTTTCTGAGTAACTACATTTCTGAACACATTTCAATGCAATAATATTTATCTATCAATATTTTGTAGAGACCAAATGCAGAACATACACCAGAGACCACCCCATCCCGCACCCCATCACACAATCAAGTTAGCAGCCCAGGCAGTAGCCCAGAATACACTCTTTCTATGGATGATTATGGGGAGGCCGCAATATGTCTGAGTCTAGCCATGTTTTAGATGTTTTATAATAAAGAGCAATTAATAAAAATGAACTTGTTTGTTATCATGTTTACATATATTAAGAGTGTTAGTACAATTTTATGCAAAACCAAAACCTCAACGTTGTGACTACGTTATCCGGAGTCCACAAACTGACGTCCTTACAACGTAATTCCACAACGTTGTCACAACCAAAAACCCGACGTTGTCACAACGTAATCCGGAGTCCACAAATTTACGTCCTCACAACGTAATTCCACAACGTTGTCACAACCAAAACCTGACGTTGTCACAACGTTGTCACAACGTAATTTTGTTAGCTGGGTACAGATATAAATAGCTGCATCAGTGAGAAATAGTTGCATGAGAGATAATTACAACTGAGAGATAATTACAACAGTGAGAGACAGCTGCATAAGTGAGAGACAGGTGCACAAGTGAGAGACAGCTGCATAGGTGAGACAGCTGCACAGTTGAGAGATAGTTACAGTAAGAGACAGTTACAACAATGAGATATAGACAGCTGCATCAGTACGTAGTGAGAGATAGCTGCACAAGTAGGAGATAGTTACAGAGACAGTTATGAGTGTGAGACAGCTGCACAAGTGAGAGACAGCTGCATAGGTGAGACAGCTGCACAGTTGAGAGTGACTTGTTGTTTAGGGTTTTCCTGTTCTATATTTATGTCAATCAATCATATCAATCCCCTCCAAAATAGTGACAATATTCGCCTGCTGCACAACGAGACGTCCTTGATAGTCCTAATATAGCTTTGGACTGCATAGTCTAAGTTTTTTTTACCTCGAACATCTTGCCCTAAAGACAAAACAAACGCGAGCGAAAAATGGAAAGTGCTGTCCCCTTGTGGAAATTATCGGTCCCGCCTCCTAGTGTTAATCGTTTCAATTAAATTTTAGCACCCTATCTGTAAGTTTGTCGTACTCAAGAGAGAATTATTATGTTAACATTATATGTTGATGGTTATCAAAATTAATAATTTCGCAATAATTAATTTTACAAATGGATATAATGATGTTTGGAGGACAAACTATCGATAACACATTGTCTCGTGATGCCACGTCGGAAAATGACGTCACCCACTTAGCAATTGGCCAATACCCCCTCTGGAAGGAATTGACTTTTAGATAGGCGGAAGCCATATTGGAAAGTTGGACACGGAAACAGTAACTTCTCATTTGTTGACTTGGCTCAGAATTTTACCTAAATACACCCAACGGGAGACACTTAATAACTAAGAGGATAGACCTGATATGTCCACAATGAATCCAGAATAGTAAGTATAGAAGAATAACCCTTCAAAATATGTTAAAATTCGAAACGTCACAGAATGGAAATTCGTCATCAAAAATCCGATTCTACCAGTCATCAGTCCACGTCGACGATATTTGACTTAAGTAATGACCCCCTAGCTGGTATTTCTATTTGTGTACAGTTCCTCGTTTAAACTTCTTAGATGATGTTAAATGCAAGGCAACCCGTCGAAAACTATTAAAAGTGGGATGCATCGGGAGGAAAAATGAAAGACTGAACTGTCTTCAAATGTCATTCATAAATTCCAGATTGTTTGGGAATGAAGTGCGGAGATACGCCCCTGAGTGCCATGCACCCTCACCCTCCCTGCTCGCGGCTTTATTCACCCAGTACCTTTAAAACACTTAAAATATCACAGAAATTAAAGTATACCGTACAGATTTATGTTGACATTATATGAACAGCTGAATTTTTCGAGAACACATAGTACCCCACAAGACAAAGTCCATTGTTTCTAAATTAAATGCCCAACAAGATTGGAAAAATAGAATGCATTTGGAAATTAATGGAATTTACATTTTAATTTCTTCGAAGTCCTTGATCGTAAGGATTTTGTTTATAAATATATTGTGGCTCATACCTTATGATTCATTTTGATACTTCAAATGCAGTTTTCTTGCCATTTTTATATAATTCTGAGAAAACTTAAACTTAAAAACTTATTATTGACATCATTCCTGTAGTGTATGCAGCCCATAGATTTGTTGGGTATTTATTTCAGTAATATAAATTATAAAACAAAGAATATATTTCACTAGGAAAAAAGTGATGCTTGAAAGGGTAAAGCCTTGAAAGTGCTGCAAGACCACCAGCTTGCCATCTTTCTCTGCATGGCTGTAGTGAACGGACCTCGACTTATGCACTTCGTTTGCACTAAATCACACCTTCCCATAAAATAAAACCTTTCACACATACTGTTAGGAAATATTGAACATAAAACCAAATATATCCTGAGAAGTGCATTTTTTAATAATTAACTTGTTTACCCATATTCTGCACATCAAGTTCTATCAGGGTGGGACATCTAGTGGTAGGACATCAAGCAATCTCTGATAGGGCATCACATCGTTGGATTTCATCGATACGATACGATACATATCGATGATTTATCAATATTCGATACATATCGATATTACTGAACCGAAATAGAAGAATAATTGACTGTCTTTATCGGTCCGGGTACAAGCTCCCCAAACGGCGATATATTTAATATCTTCGGCTTAAAATATGCACAGAAATATTCTACGACGTGTCAACAGTAGTCTGCCTCCTATTAATAAGTGTATATATTGCTCAAATCGGAGAAAATGATGGATCCCTAAGTCGTCGTATTTACATTTGAAAGATTAAAAAACTTACGATGTGTAAAATATCGAGGCAAAAATCTGTGTTATTATGATGATATGAGGGCCCAATTCGATACAACTAATATATCGAAGCACCAGTTGATAATACCATTATCGTATCGATGTCTGTATACCGGTATATCGATAATATCGCGTACCGGTGTGATGCCCTAATCTCTGATTGCTATTTCATTTTCATTCTTCATCAAAGTTATTAATTAAATTTCAAGAACGATTCATATTATGGACAATTTTATATCCCAGGAACTTAAAGTCAAATACAAAATATTTTGTTGACAAAAAGTGAGACTCAAACACATTTTAAATGTTCAAAGAACTTAAATATATTATTCAGCTTTAGATTTTCAAAATAGCAGTTGTTGGATACAATTTTTTCAGAATTTTGTAACGGGCATAAATGTATAGGCCATGTTAACATGACTGATTTAGGGCATTACACCGGTATGAGATATTATCGATATACCGGTAAACAGACATCGATACTATAACCGGTATTGTCATACTGGTGCTTCGATATATTAGTTATAGCGAATTGGGCCCTCACATCATCGTGATTACACAGATTTTCGACTATATTTAACGCATCGATAAGATTTTTTAATCTTTCAAATGTAAATACTATGACTGAGGGATCCATCATTGTGCAATATATTAATATTTCAATGGGAATAAATACGCTGTGGCAGTGCTCTAATTGTTTTTGCGCCAAAAATACGAGCTTCTCTCCGTCACTTCTTCATGCCTATAAACCTCTATAAGTTTACTGGGCAAAACCAATTGGCATCCCATGGAGAATAAATAAAGTCAATTATTCTTCTATTTCAGTTCAGTGTTATCAATATGTATCGAATATTGATAAATCATCAATACATATCGTATCGTATCGATGAAATCCAAAGATGTGATTCCCTTAACTGATTGATTGTATGCTATTCAGACAAGAACCAGTTATATATGCAGAATTCCCCATCAGTGTAACTGTAATGGTGAACTGAGATTAGTATTTGGCTAGGTTGTCCTGTTTGGTTAAGAACATGTTGTATACATATTATCATGATTATGGGATTGTGGTTTTTATTTTGTCATCATGAATGAAATATTGAAATGGTGATTTTTCCTGAAGTAGTGAATTCATTGACTGAACATTCATGGATCTAATTTTACAGTGCTCAAAATAATTTTCATGATTATTTACAACAAATAAATAAATTGCTTTTTCTTCATTCATATTATACTTTAATCACAATAACCTGAAACAGTGATATTTTGTCTTAAATCCAGTTGGAAATAAATCCTGATGTGTGCTGCCATTTTGTTATCATCTTTCGCACACTGTTTACCAGAAGAACACAAACTGTAACCTCTGATCAATACAGATTAGTGTTTTTCCACTCAAAGCCATGTATTTAAAACTATTCAAAGCCATGTATTTAAAACTATTAAGTTGCTCTAAATATTATTCAAATGATAACATATTTTTAGGCAAATTTGTCCAAACTTGTATCAGACTTTACCATTTTTGAATGTGTAGAATAGATTTGTTATATCACAAGAAGCAAAAGCTAATAGATTTTTAATCCTTGTTTTGGTATCATCTTTGTAATGGTTCCACCTGATTACTCCCCCAGAAAATAATTTTTAATTTAGTCCAAAGAAAATTGTCCATGTTTTATTCTCTTAAAAATCGGGTTCATCTTGAAAATTACTTTTATTCATAAGGGTCAAATTTATCATGTTTTATCATTCAAAATATATCCTAAGAAGAAAGAAATGTTTGCAAACTTGGTGGATACACTGAGCCAGCACCAAAAGTGTCTTGGGTGATACATTCACCATATTGTTGCCTTTGGGTAGAATTTGCTTCTTTCTACCCAAAATCTTGTTAAATGATGATCACATAATCATGCTGAAAATGGCAACATCCTGTTCTCTTTCAGCAGTTATCCAATCACATTCTGATCATCAAAATGTCCTGTTTTCATGTGACTGTTATGGAAATTGTCTTGTCTAATGACATCAAATATTTCCATCATAGTAAGCTCAAAATTTCTATAATTAGTCTGCGACTTGAAAACTGAAAATTATTTTGGAAGAACGGGATATTTTTGGGAATGCACCACATAGAGTAAGACATATATGCTGTTGGTGAAAATATCTCTGTTACACAGTAATTTTTAGCCAAAGATAATTTAGAGGATAGTTTGGGTTTATAATTTTGAGGCGCACAAACCAAGAGCATAATATAGGACACATTGAGTCATGGACATGGGAGTTCTAGATTAAGTACTGTTCACAGAAAGGTTAGGACCTAAGAATATGAACATTCAGTGAGGCATTACAAGTGTGCTAAATTTGTGAGAAAATACCACAGATCCCTGGTGGTCCATATGAGTGTGTTGAGCTTTACAGTGAACCTTTAGTTTTGTGCAGTCATGATTTTTCATGACACAGTTTATAGCTTGGTTAATTAAACAACACCTGACAGGAAAATGTTACACAACCAAAACTTGTTTATTGCTGACAGCTTTTCTTCAAATAACCATTTTCAGAAAAAATAATTCATTGGATTTGATTAAAAGAAGTAATTTATTGGCATTTTTATTTTGTGTGGTTGATTGACATGGTCTGAAATTTAGTTTTGACAAAATATTTACCAGTATGCAGGTTCAGACCAAAAAGAGTAAAATATGAACACTGGAGCCACAAATGTTCAATATTAGATTCATGCCTTGCAAATGTAAAATTTATATGTTTTAACACTGGTCTAGAATACTGATAGGACACTATGCAGGATGGTGAACCAGCTGCCAAAGCCTCCCATCATAATTAAAGTGGATCAAACCATTTTGAAGATGTGTATGCATAATCAAATATACTTTAATGTTTTAGTGTTTGTTAGACCATAACTGCTAACAAGTTAAAACATTTAGTGGCTTTATTATGATTTCTGTTATCACTTTTCTCATTGCTCATGGTGAACAGTATGTGTACAGGTGTACAGAATAACAAACACAAGGTGTGAACTTTGAAATCCACCATTTATTCCATTTTTATGTATACATAATTCATGATAATTATTATGGAAGACTTTAAGATTCCATTTTTTTTACGCGGACCGGCTGCTCTTTCGTCAGTGCCGGATATATGTGTGTGTGTGCGCGTGCGCGTGCGCGCGCGCGTGTGTGTGGTAATCTTAATTTTGTGGATATTAATTGAATATTTAAGAAATTGTAGTTTAATTTGTCTGACTGTCAGTCCTGCAGAATTGCTGGATCTGCCTGACCAGTCGCTGGTTCTGTCTGACTCATAACATTACAAGTCAAACCGCTCCCCAGACAAACTGCACCTTGGACATACTGTACATTAACTGACCTGTAATTATTGTCAGTTATCATCCACCGCCATATATTTACATTAAATAAAGCTTAAATGCTGATAATTGTCTTTGGTTTACAAGTAAACATAGCTTAAAGCCTTTGATCACAAATTCTATTTATCTGCAGAATTCAAAAGGGTGGCAATGACAATCAACATTGCTCAATATATCCTCATATATGAGAACAGTCTATATATATATAAGGGTCATTTTTTATAAGGGTCATTTTTATAATTTAAATCTATAATTTAAATCTATAATTTAAGGGTCATTTTTTATAAGGGTCATTTTTATAATTTAAATATTGTGCATTATAAACGACTGCAAGGTGGGAATGAATCAGTCAAATCCATAGTAAATCTATAGAAGATACCTGCTTGGTTCACAGTTTTTTGGAGCCACATTATTTGAGTTACTGTATGTGTAAATTTGTGAACAGGATACTATGTCACTCTTCTTGATTGCCCTGTTATGTATTCAACAACTCTTCTTCAAAGCTTGTTTAAATGAACAATTCTATTTTGTATGTTCTATATCAATGTTGTGCTGTTCCTGTACTTTCATGTGTGTAATTGTTGATCTGTTGTTAATGCTTTTGTTTACCTTGACATTGACAAGATGCCAAGAAATGACAAGGAGAACATTTTGAGTCATGGTGCAAGAATAGATGATGAACTGTGAGCCACATCAATGTGGCCACATGGCATGTAATGATATGTGGATATTATACAAGTCCTCATTTAAGCACTGTGTATATACCCCTCGCAAATGCAACAGGTTTGAGTTTTGCCTGTTTGTCAATCACAATCAAACTATAAACACATCATGGAGGCAAGTAGAGCAGCTGATGTTTTAACCAAAAAAATGATGGAAATCAGGACTTCAGATAAAACAGATGACAGTGCACATACCTTCAAACAAACAGATTGTCATGGATATTATGAAAGCTTGTAAGTTTCCAAAGGTTTTGTCATGTTGGCTTAAATATTTTATAAACTTGTAAATATGAAATATAGCCAACAATAATATGGCAAAGCCTAAATCAAATTAAGAGTTAGATCTGATGACTTCTTGGATTTGAAGTGGAGTACAGACTGATAATTTGCAACAAAAGCTAATAAACATGAGCAGTTCCATAAAAGGGCATTTTCAGTGCAGTGGATGTTTCTAGTGCATTGGATGTTTCTAGTGCATTGGATGCTTCTAGTACATTTAATGTTTCACCTGGAATATGACATAAATATTAAATTTGATTTTCAAGTGCATTATACACAGAAGAATAAATATCTTCCACTAGTTGATTTCCATTGAGTGGGAAAAATACATAATAGGATCAGAGATTGACTTTTACTGGTGTGAGTAACAATAATTAAGACATAACATGTAAATACCTATAATATTTAGTGTTGAAAGTTGGTATATTACTATCATGCTAGGGCTATTCATATTCCAGGTCTATCTGTGCTTAAGTACCTCCGTGAAACCAAACGTTTTCTTTTTTAATAAATGAAACCTTTGGTTTAAATGATGCACCTTTGCACATCCAAACATGGACAATGAATTGGATAGGTAAGCAACCATTTCAAAATGAGAGTAAGGAACATAAGTCATTGAACAAATTTGGAATTGTAGCTGCCATGGATAACAGGTTTTGACGTAATTTTGAGACACCACTGAATGATGTAATGGGCAGAGCTTTCTTTGGTCCTAAAAGATATTAGATCTGAGCAGTCACTGCATGGATTATTGAAAGAGATAGCTCATGAATCTTGCATAGGACAAGTGGTAGGGTCAAAGTCAAAGACAAAGCTGAACAATTGAAATATTTCCATTGTAAATCAGTTTATATTTGATATTATCTGATCACACAGATTATTATAACGATTGTTAACATGTTCTCAAAGAAATCTCTATAGCTCATCTTAAAGTCATCTTTTAACTGGACCTCTTTTTACACGTCCGAATAAATGATATTTATTTATTTATTTTGATTTTTATTGAGATTACTGATTAATGGTATCATTTAATAGTCTTTGATTTCATTTTTATTTGCAGTGATTATCTCTTCAAACTGCTTCTCATCGGCGACTCTGGTGTGGGAAAGTCATGTCTATTATTGAGATTTGCAGTAAGTACTATAAATCACTTATATTCAAAATAATGATCTGTAAAAAAAAGAACTAGCAGTAATTCATGTAATCACTTTTCAACTTATCAATGTTGAAAAAGCTTGAAGTGTAAGAACTTTCTTTGAAACAAAGATATTTTAAAAACTTATGCTGGATTTTGAATGCTTACCATCATAATCACACATGTGAGATAAATGTCATCCTTCTTCTTTCCAGGATGACACATACACAGAAAGTTACATCAGTACAATTGGTGTAGACTTCGTAAGTATTTTAATAACTAATAATAACATAATACAGTCAGACCTCGCCGGACCGTCCCCCGATAATCCGGCATATCAATTACCGACAGTGATTTGGCTGCAACCATTCTAATCTTTCTTTATTTGTATTCATTTGATGTCCGTTTCATCAAACCGTCAGACTCGTGAAACCGGCAGAATTATGTGTGACAGACCATGACGGACTGGCGGGGCTTGACTGTACCTATAATTCTAAGTGAATTATCTTTTTTGGTCACTTTAGTTTAAATGTTTAAATACATACATTTAAATATAGTACTAACATGTTCCAGGTTATGTAGCAACTACTTTAGAAAGATTATATGAACTTGAAAAATATTCCTAACATTGTCCCATCTGTTTGTGTTTGTAATACCCTCTGTGAAATAACTGGACAAACTAGCATGTGGCTGCCATGTTGGACCTGGTTTATTCTGGTTCTGGTTGGGTCTGGGTTGTTCACATACTCACATATAGGTGGCAGCACTGCAAGGCTCAACAGAGTGACCTTGGCAGTGGCTTCAGATACATACATATATTACACTCTGCAACATTTCTAGCTGTGCTAGCTTTGTTAGTATGGGGAATAAATAAAATGAGGCTACATGCGAGACCCTACAGTGTATCTGATTAAGCAAGGTTTTGTTATATCAGGGGATATTGTGAGGGGTGGTTATCCTTTGATTTTTTTTGGCTACTAGACAACATAGAGTAAGAAGGCCAGTGATCAGATCCCATCTTAGGACTTATGACAGGTAGAATGCAAGGCAGAAAAACAGACAGAATTTACCATTTTCAATCTTGTTATTCTTGCTGTCTTTATTCTTTGTGACGGATGCAACATGTTCGTATCCAACACTAACAATATCTGTGCTCTTTTTTTGCAGAAAATAAGGACAATAGAACTAGATGGAAAGACTATCAAATTACAAATTGTAAGTAAAAATTCTATGTCAGTCTTGTAAATCTTATTAGTAATATGTTGTGTATGTCTCCAGGTAGATTTAATTCATTATACAAACATCTTATCCAAACTTTTGATATTCATATTCCAAGGGCATCAATTTTATTAAAATTTCATAGTTTCATAGTGCCTTATCGCGGTCTGTCTGTCATAAATGACTTTGTATAGTGACAAGAAATGGTGTTTATATATCATAGGCAGAAAGTTTAGAGTGTGGTTAATACACGTAACAACTGTAAGTTAGGATAAATATTAAGATGTAATTGAATGTGATGACATTGCAGTGGGACACGGCAGGTCAGGAGCGATTCAGAACAATAACATCAAGCTACTACCGAGGGGCACACGGTATCATTGTTGTCTATGATGTTACAGACCAGGTATGCTATTTGCTTTCCTGATTTTTTAAAACTCTTAATATTACACTAGATTTGTACATGATTTTCCACTAGTAATCAATTTTAAAAGAAATTATGGATTCAATTTGTAATTTACAAGGTAAAGGTAAGTTAGAAAAAAAGTTGGGGATGATTTTGATTCCCACTGACTAAATCAGCGATTTTCTTTTTAATTAAAAATAATATATGTTTGTTTTGTTCACTAGGAATCCTTCAATAATGTAAAGCAGTGGCTGCAGGAAATTGACCGGTACGCAAGTGAAAATGTTAACAAACTACTAGTGGGCAACAAGTGTGACCTAACCACCAAAAAGGTCGTTGACTACACAACTGCTAAGGTGAGTTTCAAAAACAGTCATGGGATGAAACAGTACTATGTCAAATTGTAGAGATTTTGTGGTATATATTTATATGTATACAGATAACAGACAGATAAAGTAAAGTGATGATTTGCATGTTACTATTTTGTAGGAGTATGCTGATCAACTTGGAATTCCCTTCCTGGAGACAAGTGCAAAGAATGCCACAAATGTAGAGCAAGCCTTCATGACAATGGCGGCAGAAATTAAGAACAGAATGGGACCAACCACTGCGCCTACGGATAACAAACCAAATGTGAAAATCAATGCCAGTACGCCAGTCAAACAGGGTGGAGGTGGTTGCTGCTAAGGAAGGCTGCCCTCTCCTCTGACATAGCACACATCAACTATCATATTCCATATATATATATAAATATATACAACAGTTGTGAGATGTCCAATCTGCTCCGAGTCTTCTCATACCACACTGGAGAAGACCGATTGATCCATTGAGGACAAACTGATGATAACGCGGCAACCAAACAGCGGACTAATGGTGTTCTTGATCAATCATATTCAGCATATAATATAATAACATTATTTCTTCTCAAATGACTGCATATTAGTGTGTCCCAATTCTATCAGGACATCTGGATTTAATAACATTATGAAAGGGGAGGATATTTTATAGGAAGACTTGAGAACTTCAATGACTTTGTGATTCTGTGCTCTCCGTCTGTGGCGGGCATGACCCCCAACTGTTGAACTGTTGGGTTGTCTGTGCCTGGAAAGTCATATGTTAACTAGAGAAAAATATTATGAAGAAATAAAAGGCCATGAGGATCCAAGGCCCAACATGGGGATATCCAAAACCTTTGTAGATATACAGAAACAAGTATCCAAGATATCTTGCATTGTAAATGTCTGGGGGTAATGTTCATATGGGCTTTATAGTACTATTTTGGCTTCTTTGCTCAGTTCTTTGCATTGTTGTTGGTCTAATATCCAACAGTGTGTTTTGTAGATATTGTATTTATTGTCCGAAAAGTATACTATAGATATAGCGGGCGATGTTCATATATTGTGGGATTAGTTGTGGAGACTTCCTCCAGGTGTCACTATTGGTGACATGTTAAATCATTCCTTTAAAAATGAAATTTTCGCCAATGTGGTGGGGGATAAATTTTTTGCCATCTTGGATAGATGTTCTGCCCCTGTGTTGGATATCTTGATGTTGGGAGTGAAAAAATACAAAATACAATAATATTATGAACAACTATTTGTAAGTAAGCACATACATGGCTTTAATGCCGCTTGAGGAAAAAAAGTGTATTTTAGATTTTTGTTTATAATCAGTGTCTTATTTAAGACAGTTTTAGGTAATTAACCAAACAAACTACTGCGCATGTGAGAAACAGGTTAGAATGAGGTGTGATGGTGTTTTGAACAGAGCCAGGTTTATCAGATATAAATATAACATGGCAAGATACTTCCCATGTTGCGTATGTATGTGATGCATAAGATATGTAGTTAATGGCTGGTCCTACGCTTCCAAAGGAAAATGTTTGGCATTTAAAAATCTGAGAGTTTGAAAGAGGGTTTATGTTAGCTCTGGAATTTTATTTAGAGAAATCTTCATATCCAGTTGCAGCCAATGAAAAAATTGTGGGACAAGGTGTACTTATTCTAAATGCATTGAATAATGTACAGTCTTGATCAGGGCCAAATTACTGATATTGATTAAGATGGAGAATGATTGAATACTTATAGAATATGAAGGAAAAGCATGTTATTAAAGCATTGAGCTTTATGAAGATATCCTTGTGTAAAATAATAATTTCTTGTATGGGAGTGTAATTATATATAATTATTAATGACTAAAGAAGAGGAACTTTGTAAAATCCCAATGCTTAATTTTTGTGTCCATCTGCACTCTCCATTCCTTGTACAAATGATAGCCATTCTGTGCATTATGACCTGTGTACTGTGAGTTCTCTGTATTCAGGTTTTGTGTGAGGTACCTACAACCACATCATGTCTCTCTCCAAACCAGAGACTGAAATCACTTCACAAAGTCAAGGTCTGCAGCTTTGTTAATACAGATATATAGATTTGTTTTAAGTTCAAAGACTTTGGTGATTTCGGACACTGCCTTTGGCCACTGCTGGCCGTTCGCTAAATTCCTTGGAAAGAAGTACACATTATGGTATTTGTACTAGTCTTTATCCATAGTGGACAGGTATAAGATAGCATGAGTATGATGGGGGAAAGTGGTACAAGCTTTGAGAAAATCTAGACAAGAACCTGGTCTGAATGTCTGAATGTAAAGTTGAGCGATTGATTGAATGTTGTAATTATTATTTCCTATTTCTCAAAGCCTGTACCTTAATAATTTAATATCTAACCCTTTTTTCTTTGCAAGAATCTTTTCTTATCACACAGGTTAACAAGCTTGTTTTGAAACATGTTTTCTCCAAATGCAGTGAAAGGCCATCTTATTTTTGTCATTCTAGCTTTGTAATATTGAGTTGATACAATACAATGAAAACAGTCAAAATAAATGTGTAAATCATCAATCTATAAAAGTGTTTTATTGTTATCATTTCATGATCTCATGACCTTTGATCCATGGTTGCTGGTTTTTTGCTCTGCTCAGACGTGCAGAGCTTTAGCAGGGGGGAAAATGTCTGTCTGTCCGTCAGTCCGTCCGTCTGTCAACATTTCTTTAAAAATCTTCTTCTCCAAAACTACCAGTACTATATCTTTCATATTTTATAAATAGGTAGACATATAGGTGAAGATTCAGATTCCTTCAAATCTTAGTGATGTCACCATTGACCTTAGTGCAGTGACCTTGAGGTCATAAATTTTGTACTGAGCATATCTCAGCAACCACTTATTACGGGATATTAAACTTGGTATGCAGAAATGTCTTATGTTAAAGCTGTGCCTTGTCATACAGTTTTAATCATGTGACCTTTGACCTTGACACATTGACCTTGAATTCAAAATTTGTGAACATGCCACATCACAACCATCAGAAGTGAATAAAAAACACTTCATATCTGTTATATACTAACACTGTTTAAAAATCTTCTCCAAAACTACCAGTAATATTTGTTTCATATTTAATACAGAGGTAGATAGAGAGATGAAGATTCAGATTCCTTCAAATCTTAGTGATGTCACCATTGACCTTCTTGCAGTGACCTTGATGTCACAAATTTTGTAAGGAGTATATCTCAGCAACTATTTATAAGAAGAAATTAAAACTTGGTATACAGAAATGTCTTAGGTCACAGCCGTGCCTCATCATACTTTCTTAGTCATGTGACCTTTGACCTTGACACATTTACCTTGAAATCAAAATTTGTGAACATGCCACATCATAACCATTAGAAGTGAATTAAATGCACTACATATCTTATATACCAACACTATTTTATACAAAGCTAGATAGAGAGTTGAAGATTTAGATTCCTTCATTTCTCAGTGATGTCACCATTGACCTTAGTGCAGTGACCTTGATGTCACAAATTTTGTAAGTAGCATATCTCAGCAACCACTTACAAGAAGAAATTAAATCTTGGTATACAGGAATGTCTTATGTTAAAGCTGTGCCTCGTCATACAATTTTAATCATGTGACCTTTGACCTTGTCACATTGACCTTGAATTCAAAATTTGTGAACATGCCACATCACAACCATCAGAAGTGAATAAAAAACACTTCATATCTGTTATATACTAACACTGTTTAAAAATCTTCTCCAAAACTACCAGTAATATTTGTTTCATATTTAATACAGAGGTAGATAGAGAGTTGAAGATTTAGATTCTTTCAATTCTCAGTGATGTCACCATTGACCTTCTTGCAGTGACCTTGATGTCACAAATTTTGTAAGGAGCATATCTCAGCAACCACTTCTAAGAAGAAATTAAATCTTGGTATACAGAAATGTCTTAGGTCATAGCCGTGCCTCATCATACTTTCTTAGTCATGTGACCTTTGGCCTTGACACATTGACCCTGAATTCAAAATTTGTGAACATGCAAAATCTCACAACCATCAAAAGTGAATAAACATATATCAATGGCCTTGGGCTATGCATATCATTGCTATTTTGTAATGTTTTTGAACATTTCTTCCTAAATGACCATTTAAATCCTTTTCAAGAGCAGAATTGAGCAGATAATGATTTGACCAATCAAAATGCATGTTACATATCAAATTTGGCCCCAACTTGTTATCTTGATTCTCATTGGCTATGTTATTCAAAATGGCAGCCTCCATGACAACTTAGTATTGATAGCTATTAGATTTTTTTTTTTAAATCACAAATTTTGTGCATGAAATATTGCATTGGTAACATGATAATGATTTACAAAATATTAATGAATATCTCATCAAAACTGAATTGGGATCTTGTTTGGAAAATCATAACCTGGTTGCTTATTGCACTTTATCTCAGTTCATGTGTTTTCATTCAAGTCAGCAGAGCTATCAACCCATGGGGTTATGTTTTGGTTACATATGGAACATCAATCAAGGGACATATCGGAATGATCCTTTGGGTTGGAAGACAACTGTGACTAAGTAGGCCATTAATCAGGTCCCATCCTTATCAATTAAACAGCACTCTAGAGTCTCTTTATTGTTTTCTATTTACCTACAGTTGTACTAGTGCTAAAACAAACCTCTGATTTAGCTGCTGCTGGCATTGTGTGAGGCATAATCTGTTAAAAGTCACATGACAAGAATTTTTTTAAGTGGTAAATCTTTAGATTTGACACCTCTGAGAAACATATGACGTTTTTTTTTCTACATTCTGATGCATAGTTTAGCTATAATCCAAGATCTTTGAACCCCCACGGTAATTAACCTACTCCCTTGACCTAGAACTGGGTAAGCAGGCTGCCTACGTCATTGTGTACCACATGCATCTCCTGCACACATATTCCTCCTGTGTCTGTACATGTTTAACAGCTGATTTCCTTTCTTCTACACAAATAACATCCATTGAAAATATGATTAATAGCAAAACCTAAGGCTGTGAAATAGAGACCTGCATTTACATCAGCTTCCCATCCCAAAATCCCTACTTTAATCAAAGAAAATAAACAGGACATCACTGAGTGTAGTGTCTGAAATATGGCCTGCTCTACTCTTATGACCTTCAGGACACTTACGTATTAGCTAGCCCTGAACACTTTTGGCATGAAGTTTAATTGTTTTTAAACTTTAAATGGAATGTTGCGATGACACTTTTAAAATATCTATGAATTATTCTTAGTTGATATTTCCATATTTTTTACACTGAAAAATTATTAATTTATTTATTATCCAATCACCAGTAGCAATATCAATTGGTTGAATATTATTCATATTCAGTAATGTTGAGCTAAACTTCATATGGCCTAATTGAAAAAAAATGTTTTGAAAGCATTTGACACAATGTTAAATCTGTTTCATCCTGGAAATTATTTTGACTTCTGAATTTTGAGGTCTGGTTATGTATTATTTATGCATTGCAGTTGTATTTTTCAATGGCCATTTGAAATGTTTAGTTTGGTATTTTTTCAATGTCTGTCACTGCGCGTCATTGGGTGCCCAACAAAATCATATATAAGTATTTATATACAAACAGACAAAGGAATTTTGAATAAAAATAGAAATTCTGTAAAAGTGATACTAAAATTGAGATTTCAACATTTCTTTTTCAACATTTCTTTTTCAAGAAATGCTTTTGACCATAACTTTGTAATAAAGAATAGTTCAGTCCCTTGTAGGATCTGAATATTCTCAATAGGCAGATCTGTTCTCCCCATCACTACAGGCAGAATCCAAGTGACTATGATGTGAAACATGTCGGATCTGACCTCCAATCCACATGTGCTAATTAGGCCACCAGTGGTTCAAAGATGTTATCAACACTCTTGTTATTACTTATAAATTGCCATCCCTCAAGGGCCACGGGCTGTGGCGCAGTTGGTTAGAGCGCAAGTTCCTCTGTTGTGATCCAAAGGTTGTGGGTTTGAACCCCGGCCATGCCGGGATTGAACTCCTGATACAATTTCCCATATGAGCTGAGGCCCGTGCCTAAAGGGTTAACCCATTGTCCTTGTAACCGGTGACCTGGTGGGTTGTCATGTCAAAGACCTGCAACATGACAATTCAATGAGGCAGCACTATATCTGCTACAATTAGGTCTCATCACGAAATGACTGAAATAATGTTGAAAGTCATGTAAAACCCCAAACAAACAAAAAACAAAAGCCATCCCTCAAGACTTTCACTGGCTTGGAGTGGTTTGTTTTGAACATGAAGGGCAAACATGCGTCACTTCCGGCAAAATCTCAGCAGCCCTGATTTGACCCACATAAAAAGGGGTGTGTCCAGCAAATCACTTTGATCCACTACAATTCTGCACTCCATTTATAAAAATGTGTAAAACATAGTGAAATGCAATGTCCATATATTGTAACATATAATGGCACAATTTAAACATTTTTTACAATTTTCTTGTCATGTGGCTTTTAAGGCAATATTTAGGTAGCAGCTTACACAATGTGTCCCCCTCCATGGAAACTTATGTGGTGTTATGGTACACAGTAGTAGACTGTTTTGTTATCTCTTAAGGACACTGGCATGGGGATGAAGCAGGGGTTTTAATATTTTACATTGTCCGTGAATTAGATCATACATCAGAGTGCAAGTTTATAAGATCTACATCATTAGATCAGATGTCAACTGGTGCAATGTAAACAAGAAAGTCTTTTAAAAAAAAAGAATTTGTATACAGTTTGATTTTTGAAAATGATATTATTTTTCTCATCATTTTGAAGTTGTCGTAAATCAGAGTCCATATCAGGTCAACTCGTACGCGCTACACACTCGCATCAATGAATTGTCTAAAAACCTGTGAAACAAAGCATTTCTATCAGTATGTACATCTGATTATGTGGGTACGAGTTGTCTTGGGTGCAAGATTGATCAGGTGCGAGTTTGTAGCAGGTACAAGTTGTCTGGCAGGTATGAGTTGTCTGGAAGGCACATGCAGTTAGCTACAAGTATACATTACCCACACGCTGAAAACTGGGCATACCTTGCTGTCTAATTGCAATTCAGCTGAATGTTGTCTCATACATAATCTTGTAATTCCACTGTCTTTCAAAAAAATAAACTGTTTCTTTGACATTTGGCGAAAAGCACACAGAAATCGCTGACGTGTACGCAACAGCCCTTGTCTCTGATTAATAACATATACAGTATGTTATAATATAGTCTTTATTATAACATATAATTATTACTACTCTGTATACAAAAAAATATAATGGAATCTGGCTGTAGCCATGTATACAATTATTGCTGACACAACAGATTATTACAGTACCATTTGTGACATATGTCACAACATATCTATTTTATACTGTCAATGAAATAAATTTTAATTATATATTTTAAGAAAAAAAAATCATTTAAAATAAACAAGACCTTGGGGCAACTATCAGGGAAAGCATGGCAATCACTTGAGTGTCTCCCAGGTGACCCCAGAAATCTGTTTCTGAGCTTGTAATCATAGTGATGTGTACTCAACAATGAAACCATTTCATGCAGCTATTCTACGGTGAAAATTATGTATGTCTTTTTTGCTTCATAAATTAAACTCAAAGTGAAAGAAAATGGGAAATTGGGAAGCCGTCATAAACATATAGAAAATTTGAAAAGGAACATACAGGTCTGTTCACCTGGTGGTTTTATGAGGTTTATACATCATGCAGGAAGACATATTGAGTATTATTTGGTCAGAATAATATCCCTAGTAATGGGTAATTTCCTTGTTGTCCCCAGAGGGCCATAGCATGATCGTGCTGTACAGATTTTGGCCACATCGGCTATTCTTGTCCTGCAATGCTGGTACCGGTAACTCCACTTGGTGTAATGCTGGTAACTCTACTTGGTGTAATGCTGGTAGTAACTCCACTTGGTGTAATCTTGGAGTAATAATTACTCCAAGCTGATACTTACGTCCACTATTCAATATATGGCACCTAGTGCATAATAACATCCCACTCCCACTTATCAAGCATTTTAATAATGAGATGCAGATCAGAGGAGATATAATTACTCCAAGGTGTAATCAAACCAAGTGTAATGAGTCCTGTTGAATCTGGTTCCTCGTCTTCTTCGGACTCCTCCTCTGATTCAGACTCAGATTCCTGCTCTACCCAGTAACTTTTTTTCACCCCCTCTTCTTGTATAAGAATCTGGAAGTCTTGACCTTGGGTGCCAAACACATCCCCATATAAATGTTTACTATTCTCATCTACTGGAGGTTTGCCCCACCCACCAGCGTGATACCCAAATGAACAGGCCTCAGGAATTTTATCCAGGAATTTTAAGGTTAGGATAGGATGGGGGGCCATATTGCAATATCTCTGCATGGCTATATCATGGAGGTGGAACCTTTTCTGCTCCAGATCCGACTGGCATTCCAAGTGCAATGCATAAATCATCTGACAGGTTTCCTGGTTTTTTCTCCTTTAAACATGTTCCCAATTCTTTTCCTTCATAATACAAGTCCTCATGCATCGTCATCTTTGGTTTAGTCTGCCATCTAAAGAAGCCGTCATGCTTCTGATAGTCTATATCAATTTTGCCATCTTGGGGTGCACTCGCTCTCTCATCTTCTGCTTCATAGATTTCTGATCCTATTTTTCAGCCAATGCTGCCCTCATCTCCACAATTTCTGTTGCCTTAATAAAGTCTGGCAGTTTAAATGGTGGTTTCTCTCTCTTGCATTGTAGATACTTGCATTTAAAACACCAATGTCTGAGCACCTGTACTGTGTTAAGTGTTGCCTTGACGTTGACAAGTAGCTTGGGGTCTCTGGCAGTGACGTCATGCTTCGACTCTGCTACACTCAGGCGAGTCAACTTCTTCGTTTTTTTCTTGGATAATTTAAGTTTGTCATCATCTTCTGCTTTCATCATCATCATCATCATCATCATCATCATCATCATCATCATCAATTTCGTACTGCAATAAAACTAGTTTGAAAAAAAGGTCAAAGATGACAATGCTTAGTGTATATTTGGCCATGAAGGATGTGTTCCTTTGTAACAGAAGGGGATGACCACACTCGACTAGATTTGAACAAAGTCTACTGTAAACATGCAATGATAACACAATCTTAGATCTTATATTAAAAGCACGTTTAAATGTAATGGTAAAAGTGTTGTAGTGTCAATCTATCAATGTATTATGACCGTTAATGTGGGAGCTTGACAGAGTGCCAAGATACTTATATATATATCAATGAGTCAGCAGCCAGTCATAGACCACATACTCATTGCCACCTCAGAAAGGCCAACATGGCACCCACATCATACAAAAACGTCCTGCCTGAGACACTCAATGGAAACTCAGGCTTGTCATCAGGACTGGTAAATCATGGAGGCAAATAGGAAAGATGATGCTTTTAAGCAAAAGTTGACACATATCAGAAATTCTTTGAATCTCAGAGACAAGCCACAGACGTCCAGGGAAACAGTGGATTACAAATACTATGAACATTAGTAAGTTTTATATGGTTACATGGAAATGTTTACAAAATACGTTTTTATCTCTCAACAATAGACAGTTTGCATTAACGGACCGATTAATACAGTTTAATTTTAACAGTTTCCCACAGAGGAATTAATTTGTAAAGCATCCAATCTTAATGTTTCTATTTCAGCGATCATCTATTTAATTTGCTTATTATTGGCGACTCTGGAGTAGGGAAGTCCAGTTTATTGTACAGATTCGCTGTGAGTACCCTTCACAAGAGAATAAAATGATTTGAGATAAAGAGACGAGAATAGTTAATGTCATTTAAACAATAAGCACGAACAAGATATAGCCTATCAACATCCGATGTTGATAGGCTATATCTTGTTCGTGTCATCGTAAAAATAGATTTTCTCGTGATAACTATGCATAAAATGTACATTTTTTTAAAATTTCAGGATGACACATTTACAGATAACTACCTCAGTACCATTGGTGTTGACTTTGTTAGTACCGGTATATCATCTATGCAACCTACCATCTCTATATTGTATTGTCTGTCTATATATATATATATATATATATATATATATATATATATATATATATATATATATATATATATATATATATATATATATATATATATATATATATATATATATATATATATATATATATATATATATATATATATATATATATATATATATCATACGGTATATATATTAATATATGTTTCTTATGTATCTAAAACTTTAGATTTTCTGTTTGAATTTACGTAGTCCAAGCTGTCAATGTAACTGATTACATTGATTTATTGACTTATCTTTGTTTTGCAGAAAATACGGACTTTAGAGATGGACGGAAAGGTTGTGAAATTGCATGTTGTGAGTATATATATGGTATATGGATAAAACATAACTATTTATTACCTTTGATTTTGATGATGTCATTTTTTTTGCCTCTCAACTCACTGTAGCAGTGAATGTGGCAAATATTTTTCTCACTAAAGTAAAGTAATTGTGACAACTAAATATACAAAATAAAGAGTCTGATATCTTGCAACCGCATCGACGTTGCATTGATGTTTTTATTATTTTTATTTTGTATTTATTTTTATTAACACGCTCTCCATGTAAATAGATCAGAGGACATTCGAAGATTAAAGCACTGACAATGGGATGGACCATACATATAAATGTTTATAGCAAAAAAGGCAAGGATCCTTAACAGCCTGACGAAAAAGCTGGACGACGATCACAGTCCCAAACCAATGCCAACAACGGTTTCGATCTGATTCGATCTCTTCAGTTGGATGGGGACTGACTGCACTATCCAAAATCTTGTTTATATTGGATCTCGTATATCATATATATATATATATATATATATATATATATATATATATATATATATATATATATATATATATATATATATATATATATATATATATATATATATATATATATATATATATATATATATATATATTAATGTTTGCAGTGGGACACAGCAGGTCAGGAGAGATTCAGAACAATCACAACCAGTTACTACCGAGGGGCACATGGTATACTTGTAGTCTATGACGTCACAGACCAGGTATAACACATGTTCTTAAGCAATTCCTTTATTTTCATTAATATATCTAGTACAAGTTCCATTTATCTGTTAATTGTTAAAGCGTTCATGAAATTAAAGAGGTCACAGGCAGTTTTACAGACGTTTGGGGCATGCTCAAATGATATGTGGCAATGAAATTGTGATGCAAGCAAGCTATCTCACTAACATCATCCAAAATACACAGACCATAGTCATTGTGTTTTGCTGAAAGTGCCAAGTACAGGCTGTACTCGGTTGGCCACCAGGTGGTCTCATGCATACAAGCATGTGACCTCTGTTGTGGTCTGTCAGGGTGTTAGGCCTGTACCTATGTACAAATATTAAGGCATTCATGAAACCACAAAGGTCACAGAAGTATATGTAGGGGAAATATGGTAATAACTTGGGTAATAACTTTTGATTGCAAAGTTTAGGGTATAAACATTTATATTATGCAAGGAAAATGTGCTGGAAAACCTCATTTCAGGTATTAAGCATCAATTCTACAATTTGGTGTATTGAATGTTTGGCCGCACATGAAGATCATGACAAATTCAAATTGTGATAGATTAGAAAGATAAGCTACAATAAGGCATAAAGTTGCACTCCCAGAAAAGATCTATATCTCAGCCTTAACTAAGTTCCATGTGACGGATAAACATGGGTAGCATGAACTTTGTTTGACCTCAATTGAGGCTCAAAGTTTGACGTCATTCTGGCACTATCTACAGGACAATACATTTCATGACGTCATAAGCATATTGCCATACTTTTATGACATCATTTTGCCTTTCAGCACCTACATGTATATGATCACACTCCACATAAAAATGACACCAAGAAAGAAGTGTGCTTTCAAAAGGGGGCTATAAATCTGTTCCTGTTCAAATAGGAGTGCATCACCCAAAACAATATTTAGATATGAAAGGCAAATATCTTTATCGTTAATTTATGATACTTATATATATTTTTCAAAATGACTGCTTAATCCCTTTAATGGACAAACACTCACCAATCACTCCATTGTCCCAATCTAAAGGTGTATCATTGTTTGCAAAACTTTACTAAGCAGGTGTTTGCACTCGGTCACTGGTCAGTTAAACAAAGTTTGTTGACAAGGTATCTAATGGATCAGTTGAATTTTAGCAGAAGACTCATCTACTTTGAAATGGCACAGAAATGTATGTATGGGAAATATGATGGGTAATAACATTTAATCACAAAGTTTGGGGTGTACACATTTATATTAGGCAAGGAAAACCTCGTTTCAGGAATGCTTTAAGCTTTTCAATTTGGTTTTGGTCCGTCCATATTTAGTTATGAATCATTTGTGGATGTGTCCCACACAGAAAAAGTGTTATAGGCCTATATCTTTCATTTCTATTGATGCAATGAGTTAAGGCCATAGAGATTCATGATTAAAAAATAAGTTAAACATTATATATCAAATATACAAATTAGTCACTTCAACGCCTCCTAATGCAATTACTTTGTTCAAATATTTCAAAAGCTTTAGACTCTATACCCCAGGAAAAATGATAAGAGACGAAAACACGGAAAATGCAATATTTAGTTTATTTTGAAAGGAGTAAGACATAATTTAGATAAGGGAACTCAAGTGTCATTAATTATTCAAATTATGTATATTATTCTCCTTTCAGGAATCCTTTGAAAACATTAAGAAATGGATGACAGAAATTAATCTCAACACTGGGGATGAAGTAAATAAATTATTAATTGGAAATAAAAGCGATCTCACCACCAAAAAGATGGTGGACTACGTAACTGCCCAGGTGAGTTTTCCACACAGGACCTAAAACAACCAGACTATGACATTGAATTCCTTATTTCACAGGGTTTAAAACAACCAGGCTATGACATTGAATTCCTTATTTCACAGGGTTTAAAACAACCAGGCTATGACATTGAATTCCTTATTTCACAGGGCATAAAACAATCAGGCACTGAATTGTAGTTTTAAAACAACCAGGCTATGACATTGAATTCCTTATTTCACAGGGCTTCAAAACAACCAGGCACATTGAATTCCTCACATCATATGGCTAAAAACAACCAGGTTATGGCATTTAATTCCTTATTCGTTTATTTTTATTATAGCTGCACAAGTGATAGATGGATACAACAGTGAGCAACAGCTGAGTAAGTGAGAGGTAGTCATGGCATCCACTCCCTAAATAACTAGCCCTTTCCTTAAGATATATTCTGCTATATTTTATTTGCATTTTAAACATATTTGAGCAGCTTAGGGGCAGTTTTTAGGTCGTGGAGTACTTCAGTAAAAAAAATCTGTTTTTTTCATTCTCCTGCCTTCTTCATGGAAATTCACTGTTTGCATAATAATCTTGGGGGGACATTTATTGAAACCTCACCACAAATATTCCTTACCTATTTTAGAATATGACTGTCCTGCTAATTCAAAATTTAAACGTGTACAAGCCTGATAAATCAGGGATGACAATTATAATTTTATCACAAGAAATATCCAAATGTTTGTAACAGTAAAAATGCCAGGAAACATCACCAGATAAAAACACTCTTGAGACAGTGAAAAATGACTCCCCACAATGAACAAAAAGTGGAGGGTGAAATTTAGTCACGTGGTCTAAACCAGTCTTAACATTGGCGGCCATTTCAATTCTGAAGAAGCTGAAATTCTTCTCCATTTAAAAGTGTGATAACTGACTTAAAACAGAATAAAATTATTGTTTTACAACTGGATATTGAAGAAAACAGATTATACTTTGCAAACAACCAGGCCATGTAATCAGTGAGTACGTAATTATGACACCTGCAGTGTGTGTTTACCACGCGCAGCTCAGTGGGCTGCGCTAGGGCAGATTAAATTTGATGAACTCTCTCTAGCCGTGAAATGGCCGCCGGACCCAAAATAAACAAAAGGCAAATTCACTGCTAGAGATCCTCGAGCTAAGTGAGAGGCAGCTACAACAGTGATAGTTACAATAGTGAGAGATAGCTGCATATGTGAGAAATATCTGTATAAGTTAGAGATAGCTGCATATGTGAAAAATAGCTGTATATGTGAGAAATAACTGCATATGTCACATTATGTGAGAGATATCTACAACAGTGAGAGATAGCTGCATATTCGAGAGATAGCTGCACAAGTGAGAGATAGCTGCATATGTGAGAAATAGCTGCATTTGTGAGAGAGGGCTGCACAAGTGAAAGATTGCAACCCTTCCCAGCCGAAGGCACTTGTTCTCTGTAAATATGTTAAGGACATCAGGATTGGTGTATTCAGGATTGGTGTAATCTGTCGCAATTCCAGATTAAGACAGGGGCCCACCACTAAATGATATGCAAAAAGAGCCAATATGCACACTTTTCTGGCTGGCAGCTTGTAACTAATGCATTTCAATTCCAGCTGGTATGTTAACCAGCTGTGAACCTTTTTTTGTATGAATCGGCTGGCTTAAAATACATTTGACATTTCAAAATGGCCTAGCTGACAGACTGATGAATTTAATTAAAGTATTGAGATTTTAACACCAACTGGTAATTTTGCCATTGAAAACCCCAAAAAAAATAAAGTATATTATATGAACACTATTTGACAAAGATTGTTCAAGCCTAATGATATTTCTACTGTAATTGGCTCATTTCTACTGTAATTGGCTCATTACAGCTGAAATTTGGCTTTGACAAACATCCACGAACAAAGTTAACAGCTGTTAACTCCATACAAATTCTGAGCTGGTAAGTTTAACAGCTGGTAAAAAATAACAGCTGACAGCCAAAATCCCAAAGTGTAGCTGGCTGTTATTTTTTTAAATATTCCCTTCTAGAAAATACTAAAAATGCATATTGGAAAAAAATGTTTTTAGCTGAGTGATATGTTGTTCAAAATATTATATAACATACTCTGCCCAAGTTTCACATTTCTTTCTCAATTTTTAACGAAGTTGATAGTAGTGGGCCCCTGTTAAGAGTTATAGATCAATTCCAATTTTGGTGATTAAATGATCAATTAACAATTTTATCCAGTTTTGGGGGAACATAGATTATAATAAATGGGTGATGATTATATTTTAGAAGTATGCTGACCAGCTTGGAATCCCGCTCCTTGAAACAAGTGCAAAGACTGCAGCTAACGTTGAGCAAGCCTTTCTGACCATGGTAGCAGATATCAAGTGCAGACTGGGACCAACCTTTCTCCAACAAGATACTGAATCATGCGTGAGAATTAATACCAGCAGGCCAGTCAAACAGAAAGATACAATCTGCTGCAGCTAAGAATTCCCTGAACACAAATACCTTACACATATGGGGGGGGGGGTCTACTCTCATGATTTTAACCCGCGGATGCTGGGATGGAACTGAAAACCCCAGAGCCTGATTTAACGTTAGGGGGAACAGTGTCTTCTAAAGTTCTTTTTTCCCGCCAAAAATAGTCATTTGAACCCAAAAAAATTACATGATGCAAGATAATTGCTTTGTATGAATATAACTACAAAACGGATTTCAGTCTTGAATGTATCAAATGCTCAGGGATGGATTTTTCTTTTGATTAGATTTTTAATTTGTTTTTAAAATTTTCTCATTTTTAATCACTTTAGATTCAAAGTTGAAGCAAAAATCAGAAAAAGATGGTTTTTTGGTAACAATTAAAGAAAGGATAGAGCTTACTTGAAAAACATTTTTGGGCATAACTACACTAGCAATCTGCATAACCAAGGCATTAATCTTTAGCTAGAATGATGTTATTTAGTTTAAATAGACAGAATTTTAAAAGATGTCTTATAACTCAAGTAATTTGTGTTTTTGTAAATAAAATGATTCAAATAAATGTAAATTTTTGACACCATTTGGTAATTTTTTACTTGAATTTGAAGAAAGTTAGATATCTCAAAATACAGACCATTAATTAAAATTCCCTCTATTTAAACTAAATAGAATAATATTTGGAGTAAACCTATTCTTAAATTTTGGTAATTAAACTTGCAAATTTTCTCAATTTTGTCATAAAAAGCATGGGAAAATTTGAGAAATATGATGTTTAATTTACTTCTAATTTTGTATCACTGGGCAGTGATAAGGTCTAATGCAGCAACTACTGGCTAATGGATTAGTCATAAAAGATCAATACATGATGTTTTCATGTGTATTGATAAGCATTGATCCCATCTGAACCAATATATGGTATTTATTTAGTTGGTTTCGGTGGGTTATAATGGTGCACTATTTCATGCAGTTGAAGGATTAATGACGTCATAATGGTGGTGTGGCTATTTATCAATGAAATAGTGACGTCATGCATTTTTGGTATCTTAGCAACAGTCAACAACACATTTCATACAGTTGTGATCCTCTGCATGAAGAGTACCTGTTCCCCCTAACGTTAAGGAAATATTCTATCATTATTGGTACCCTGATTTAGGACTACATGTAGCTGAAATTTGGTACCCTGATTTAGGAATGATTTAGGACTAGCTGAATTGTTGATACCCTCATTTAGGGATGATGCAGAAGGAGGATCCGGAGTTTTGGAAAAGGGGATACGCATGTAATACTCAGTGGGTAACGCTGACTATGAGAGTATACCCCCCCCCCGGGATTTCCTGACCTTTAGAGGCAGATGATGTTGTAAACTGTGCAAACGATTGCTTTCCCTCCAAATGTGTATCTAGCCATCTTTTAAAATGAATTTTCTTTGGTTCTATTTTTGTAATATTCCAAAAATATTTTCCAAAAGTTGTTTTAATTTGGTCCAAAGTCACTTCAGCACATCGTGCATTGGTATGACGTCATTGACCAGCACGTGCAGTGAGCGAGCTACAAGTAAACAATATGCACATGCTGATAACTGATGCGATTCTCTTTGTTTGAATGGCCTTATGCTGGTGCAAGCCATGTGCTTTCGTCTCCAATCACTGCAGTCTACGCACTGCCACTGCCAAGGGAAAATATTGACACAGTTCTCCACAAATAAAACACTAATGAAACACTTACGTTCCAATATGTCCTCAATATGCATTTCAGCTATTGCAACCACAGGGAATCTGAAAAGCTATGATAGTGTTGAAATTGTGTGATCAATGTCAATTCCCCCTTTACTTATAAACAACTAAAGGGATGAAAGCTGAAATCACAACCTTGGATGGGATCATTTTCATTCCATGTATAAAGTTATTAATTTTACATTTATGACTTTGAGGTGTGGATATTTCTAATCTGTACCATCCATTCTTTAAATTCAGTGTTTCAAAACTTAACCTAGCCTTACCTTAAGTAATATTTCTGCCCAAATCTGAGATCCCTTGTACAAAAATCAGAAAAGCCTGTGATCCAATAGAGGGAATGGTGGAAATCAATAGTGTCCCATATGATACTTTTATCCTGTGCTCAGTGGGGCGTGACAATGCCTTGTAGCTCTTTGCAAATAGTATGAGCTATTAAACAATAGGGGGAGTAAAATTTGTATGTTTCTTAGGGAATGATATTATTTCCAGGGTGTTCCACCACCCAACCACCGGTCTTTTCTTATTTCTCTTGGAACAAAATTTTCAGCTTCATCAAACAAATATTTTTGAAAGCCATAAGGTAAAGTTTTCACTTTTTAAAAATGCTTTGGTATCTTATCATTGAATGGATGATATCCTTTAAATTTTAGGATGTACATAGGTATTTTTAATCTGATTTCAAACATCAGATTGACATAAATGTGGTGCAAGAGCTTTCATGCCCTTAGTTTATATATATAGTAATGCTATATATAGACACATGGCCGAGATCAAACCTATTTTTATCATTTGGTTTGCAGACAGCTCATGATTGCAACAAGTGTTTCATTCACGGTAGATGAAACTGGTAGCTCGGGGAAGATTTGCAGGTTGCAGCTTTTGCTATTTATAGAGGTCACAGGTCCAGGTCAATATGTAATACGATTAATCTAGGTGACAGACGCTATGATGACTGTGAGATGAGGCTTATTATAATCAAAGTAGAAGATGGGAAACCTTTTGATAAATATTTTAAAGATAACTCGTAATAAATCCAGAAAAATAAAATGAGAGCCATAACAAAAATCGGGGGCAATTTCAAAATTGTTTGATAGTCAAATTGTTTTTTTCCAAATAAGGCATTTGCATGGACAGGCCTTGACATAAAGAGAAAAATGTTGGTTGGCCAGTTGGACCACCACAGCATGAGAAGTGGTGGCCCGAAGTTTCTAAGGATATAGGATGTGTGATACAATAAAGAGCATTGTACATAAGGCTGTATAGTGTCTGAGTGGGGGATAATTGTCCCAATCAAATATCGATCGTGATATGATATCTATCAAGGATTAGAGAATAATAAAATCAAGATAGTTTGAACCACTAAAAGACCAAAAATATGGTTGCCCAACTGGGCCACTACAACAGAGCATTCACTGGCTCGAATAGAGGATCAGTGCGTATGTCAAGCCCTGATGGAAGGAGTGTGCATAGTGCCTGATTGTTTTAAGCAGAGCAGACGAAATGTTTGACAATATACATGTATGATGTTTTCTCTGGTTTTGAATGAATATTTGAATAATTTTTGATTGAGAAAGGTTCAGAAATAGTTTCTATCATTATAACTCATTTAACCAAATTGATCAAAGAAACTATGTTTGTTTGTCTGTCTGTCCATGCCTATCCGTACGTCCGTCTGTCCATCCATCAACAACTTCCACATTTTTTGTTTTATTTTGCAATCACCAATTTGACTTGAAATATGGCTGAAGTAATTTTTAGGTCTGCATATACCTACTACTTTGTGATTGTTGGCAAATTATTGATTTATTATATGATTTATCTGTCAATTTGTAAAGCTTCCACTTATGAACCAGTAAAACTATCCAATTTTACTTATTTATTTGGCTTTATATTCAGGAGTGGGAGAACTCTGAACTGTTCTGGGCAGTAAATCTGAACCAATCTGTTCAATTCACAACATTCTGGACGCTCTAAAAGCTGTACACTAAATTGCAGCAAATCTGAGTGTTAAATTGTCTTTGATTTTCAAGTAAACCTCACCATTTCTTGACCTCTGAAGTATCGTTCGTTGGAACATGATTATTAACCAAACAGAATTTGCGTAAATTTATATATGCAGAATTCAAAATGGAAGCTGGGGCAGTCAACATCTCTCGACTTAACCAAGAAAATTGACATTTTTAGTAGTTTTATGATGATTTTGATGTAAATTGGCATTAAAAGAAAATATTTTGCTGGACACAAGGTCCGGCAATGGCATGGGAATTTTGTGATGATTTTAATATGATTTTAATGCCTTTTGTCAGACATTATTATATAACAGAACCACCCACATTGGCTCAGAATTGGTATAGAACAATGGTAGGATGTCATACCATCCAGATATGCTGTGATTTCAGCCAAGAACTGCTCAGGGCTCTCCCACCCGTGATATTGTACAAAGTTTTTACTACATTTTGGGCAATATCAAGCATGATAGTTATGGAGGATATTATTTAAATTTCATCAATTTCTATAAACCTTGTATTTTCCCTTTTTCTCCCCCCTTCTTTTTTTCCCTTCTATTTTCTTCTTCCCTCTCAAGGTGACCCAGTCTGTACATAATCACCCTTCTATTGACCTTATCCAACAGCCTATCAACTGAGCTATTTTGGCTGATAGATTTGAAAAATACACAGGTGATTCCCATTCTTGGGCAAGGATTTGGCTCAAAGTGGCCAGCAAAGGGCATTTCAAATAGTCAAAGTAAAAACATAAATGTGATTTGGCTTCTGACTGAGAACACTTGTTTACTGAGATTAGTGAAGTGTGTGGTGATTTTCACATGTCTTAATATAGTTTGGCCAAATCACCATATCTCTAATCTGATCATTATTACAACACATAATATTGCTTTCAAATCATGGTTTTATTTGACAACAGAAATAATTGCAATATTTGATATGATTATTTCAATATGAAAATTCTAATTCTATACCATTAATATTGATAAAACAGTGAAATACCAAGAAAACATGAACAGGTACGCCCGGGTGATGTCCTTCCATATCTCCTCCCCGAACGGCCCGGGTAGTGTCCTACCACGTGTCAGTCCTCTCCTGGGTGTGCCTAGGTGCTGTCTCCTTCCCCAGCTGGGTGTGACTAGGTGCTGTCTCCTCCCCAGCTGGGTGTGTTCGACTTTTGTCTCCCTTGTCTCCTTCCCCAGCTGGGTGTGCCCGGTTCCCGATCACTTGCACCCGGGTTCCCGATCACGTGCGCCTGGGTGCTGTCCAGTTCCCTTTCACGTGTGCTCGGGTGCTGTCCGGTTTCCTATTACGTGTGCCTGGGTGCTGTCCGGTTCCCGATCACGTGCCCCCGAGTGCTGTCCGGTTCCCGATCACGTGCACCCGGGTGCTGTCTGATTCCCAATCACGTTCACCCAGGTGCTGTCCGGTTTGCGATCACGTGCATCCAGGTGCTGTCCGGTCTCCGATCACATGCTCCCAGGTGCTGTCCAGTTTCCGATCACGTGCACCCGGGTGCTGTCCGGTTTCCGATCAAGTGCGCCCAGGTGTTGTCCGGTTTCCGATCAAGTGCACCCAGGTGTTGTCCGGTTTCCGATCACGTGCGCCTGGGTTTCCGATCACGTGCACCCTGGTGCTGCCCGGTTTCCGATCACGTGCACCGTGTTGCTGCTCGGTTTCCGATCACGTGCACCCTGGTGCTGCCCGTTTTCCGATCACGTGTGCTCTGGTGCTGCCCGGTTTCCGATCACGTGCGTCCTGGTGCTGTCCGGTTCCCGATCACGTGCACCCGGGTGCTGTCTGATTCCCAATCACGTTCACCCAGGTGCTGTCCGGTTTGCGATCACGTGCATCCAGGTGCTGTCCGGTCTCCGATCACATGCTCCCAGGTGCTGTCCAGTTTCCGATCACGTGCAACCGGGTGCTGTCCGGTTTCCGATCAAGTGCGCCCGGGCACTGTCCGGTTACCGATCACGTGCATCCGGGTTTCCGATCACGTGCAGCCGGGTGCTGTCCGATTTCCGATCACGTGCACCCTGGTGCTGTCCGGTTTCCGATCACGTGCGCCCTGGTGCTGCCCGGTTTCCGATCACGTGCACCCGGGTTTCCGATCACGTGCACCCGGGTGCTGTCCGGTTTCCGATCACGTGCGCCCGGGTGCTGCCCGGTTTCCGATCACGTGCACCCGGGTTTCCGATCACGTGCACTTGGGTGCTGTCCGATTTCCGATCACGTGCACCCGGGCGCTGTCCGGTTTTTGATCACGTGCGCCCGAGTTTCCGATTATGTGCACTCGGTTTCCGATCTCTCCTCTTTCCACTTCCTGTTTTTTCATGTCTCAATCCCTTCTCTGCTTCTCGGTTTGAATCCTGGTTCTCGATCATGTGCATCCCGGTGCTGTCCACTTCCTGTCCTTTCACATATCCATTCCCTCCTCTGTATACTTCCTGTTCTTTCTGTCATCCTATCCATCCTGATTTATTCTCATTGCAAACATTTCATCTTTGGTGCCATCCCTGCCAACCTCCTAATCCCTGCAGCCTCCTAATCCCTGCAGCCTCCTAATCCCTGCAGCCTCCTAATCCCTCTATCTCATGACTTATTCTAATCTTTGAAATGTTTTTTTTTTTTTTTTGAATTTTTTGTACCCAGCAGGGTTTGAACACTGAACCCTATAATCCTGCTTCTATTAACAAATCCAACACTCTACCCACTGAGCTATCTCGGCTGCCTGATTTGAATGGGGAGATTAAAAATGTGAGCTGATGTTTATTCAATATGAAATTCTAATTTATATCAATAATATTGATTGAACATTGCAATATCAACAAAGCATGCAATAAACTTTTTGACATTATTCTTTTTGCCAAAAAGATTGTTTATTTGACAATATGTAAAAAAATCTAAATAATTGATATTGATAAAACAGTGAAAAACAGTAAAATATCCACAAAATATGCTATAAAATATTTGAAAATAAAATTTTCATTGCACCCAGAAGGGTTTGAACACTGTACATAATCACCCTTCTATTGACCTTATCCAAGAGCCTACCCACTGAGCTATCTTGGCTGCCTGATTTGAAAGATGAAAAGAGGTGTTATATATGAGGCATTCAATAATCCACCTGTGACCCCCAAGTGAGGGAGATTAAAAATGTGAGCTGGCCACCGGCTGAGAACAATTGTTTAGTGAAATTACATGTCTTAAAATAGTTTGGCCAGATGACCATATTTGTAATCTGATCATTATTACAACACATAATATTGCTTTCAATTCATGGTTTTATTTGACAGCAAAAAATGATTTGCAATATTTGATGCTTATTCAATATGAAATTCTAATTTATATCAATAATATTGATTGAACATTGCAATATCAACAAAACATGCAATAAACTATTTGACATTATTCTTTTTGCCAAAAAGATTGTTTATTTGACAATATGTAAAAAATCTATATAATTGATATTGATAAAACAGTGAAAAACAGTAAAATATCAACAAGATATGCTATAAAATATTATAAAAAATTAAATTTTCATTGCACCCAGAAGGGTTTGAACACTGTACATAATCACCCCTCTATTGACCTTATCCAAGAGCCTACCCACTGAGCTATCTTGGCTGCCTGATTTGAAAGATGAAAAGAGGTGTTATGAGGCCTCTCCTCAGATAAGATACTGGCCTCTCCTCAGATAAGATACAATTTAAAATACAGAGGAACAAATATAATAATATCATTAAGAATTCTAAAAATGATTATTATTCAGGAATAATAAATTCAAATAAATCAGATCCGAAAAAATTATTTAAAATATTAAATAGATTACTACATACTAAAGAAGACACTCCCTTCCCTAGTCATAATGACAAAAAGGAGTTAGCATCAGAATTTAATAATTTTTTTCTGGAAAAAATTGGGAATCTCAGAGAGTCCATGGATCAAATTGATAAAAATAGTCAACAAGTAAATGAGGAGGTCAGATTTGATACACAGCTGGGAAAATTCACATTGTTAAGTGATTCTGAAGTCAAAACAATAATTAAAGAATCTGCAAAGAGGTCATGTGAGCTGGATCCAATCCCTACATGGCTTCTAAATGAATGCATGGGGAATTTACTGCCATTAATAAAGGCCATCATAAATAAGTCAATCTCATTAGGAGACATGCCTGATGACCTGAAGATGGCCATCATTAGACCCTTAATTAAGAAATTGGGCCTGGAATTAATAAAGAAGAATTATAGACCAGTCTCGAACCTGGCCTACTTATCAAAATTAATAGAAAGAGCAGTTGCTAAGCAGTTTGTGGGTCATCTGGTTAGAAATGATATTCAAGGCCTATTTCAATCAGCCTATAAGGAGTTCCATAGTACTGAAACTGCACTACTCAAGGTGCAGAATGACATCTTAATGGATATTGATGATGGTAAAACGGTAATGCTAGTGCTACTTGATCTTTCAGCGGCTTTTGACACTATTGATCATGAAATATTGCTAAATAGACTGGAAAAAAGATGTGGTATCACAGGGACAGCCCTTAAATGGTTTAGATCATACTTGTCTAACAGAAAACAATGTGTTGTAATAGATGGTGAAAGATCTGATAATATTAAGATTAAATATGGTGTTCCGCAAGGCTCAGTTCTGGGGCCTTTATTATTCACGTCATATATGGAGCCTTTATCAGATATCATTAGCAACTATGGTCTTAAGCATCACATCTATGCTGACGACACACAACTTTACATCACCATTGATCCTAAGTCTGAAGAAGCTAGAGTTAAGTCCTGCAAGGAGATGGAAAATTGTATTATTAAGGTTAAAAAATTCTTATTAGATAATAAGATGAAGATAAATGATGGAAAGACAGAAATGCTTTTATGTGGTAAAAGCTGTGAATTCAGAAAGGAAAATGTACCTGAAGATATTCTAGTAGGGGAAACTAAAATCTCTAGATCAAATTCTGTCAAGGATCTAGGTGTTATTCTAGATCAAGAACTATCTATGAAATCACAAATCAGAAAAATTTGTAAAAATGGTTTCTTCCATGTAAAAAATTTATCAAGAGTAAGAAGCTGTTTAGATGAGGGAACAGCCAATACCCTTGCTCATGCATTTGTCACTTCTTCCCTTGATTATGGAAATGCCCTTCTAGCGGGTCTTCCTGAATGTGAATTAGCCAAATTACAAAAATTGCAGAACGCTGCAGCGAGGGTAGTTGGGAAACTCAAAAAGAGAGATCATATCACGCATAAACTTAAGGAACTTCACTGGTTGCCAGTAAAGGCTAGGATTGATTTCAAAATCTCTCTATTAACATGGAAGGTGCAAAATGGCTTTGCCCCAAAATATTTGTCTGATTTATTAGAATATAAACAGTTGGGTATGGGACTGCGATCTAATGATAGAAATGAATACGTAGTACCTAGGACTAATATGAAATCTTATGGTGATAGGGCGTTCATGGTGAATGCGCCATGGAACTGGAATGCGCTGCCCCTTGAAGTAAAAAATTGTAAAACTGTTGAAACTTTCAAAAAGAAACTTAAAACATTTCTATTTAGAAAACACTATCTTAATGAAGCGCTTAGAGCAGACTTGGTCTGATATAGCGCTATATAAATCGTTATTATTATTATATGAGGCATTCAATAATCCACCTGTGACCCCCAAGTGGGGGAGATTAAAAATGAGAGCTGGCCACCGGCTGAGAACAATTGTTTAGTGAAATTACATGTCTTAAAATAGTTTGGCCAGATGACCATATTTGTAATCTGATCATTATTACAACACATAATATTGCTTTCAATTCATGGTTTTATTTGACAGCAAAAAATGATTTGCAATATTTGATGTTTATTCAATATGAAATTCTAATTTATATCAATAATATTGATTGAACATTGAAATATCAACAAAACATGCAATAAACTATTTGACATTATTCTTTTTGCCAAAAAGATTGTTTATTTGACAATATGTAAAAAATCTATATAATTGATATTGATAAAACAGTGAAAAACAGTAAAATATCAACAAAATATGCTATAAAATATTTGAAAATAAAATTTTCATTGCACCCAGAAGGGTTTGAACACAGTACATAATCACCCTTCTATTAACCTTATCCAAGAGCCTACCCACTGAGCTATCTTGGCTGCCTGATTTGAAAATGAAAAGAGGTGTTATATATGAGGCATTCAATAATCCACCTGTGACCCCCAAGTGAGGGAGATTAAAAATGTGAGCTGGCCACCGGCTGAGAACAATTGATTAGTGAAATTACATCGGCTGAGAACAATTGATTAGTGAAATTACATGTCTTAAAATAGTTTGGCCAGATGACCATATTTGTAATCTGATCATTATTACAACACATAATATTGCTTTCAATTCATGGTTTTATTTGACAGCAAAAAATGATTTGCAATTTTTGATGTTTATTCAATATGAAATTCTAATTTATATCAATAATTGATTAGTGAAATTACATGTCTTAAAATAGTTTGGCCAGATGACCATATTTGTAATCTGATCATTATTACAACACATAATATTGCTTTCAATTCATGGTTTTATTTGACAGCAAAAAATGATTTGCAATTTTTGATGTTTATTCAATATGAAATTCTAATTTATATCAATAATATTGATTGAACATTGCAATATCAACAAAACATGCAATAAACTATTTGACATTATTATTTTTGCCAAAAAGATTGTTTATTTGACAATATGTAAAAAATCTATATAATTGATATTGATAAAACAGTGAAAAACAGTAAAATATCAACAAGATATGCTATAAAATATTATAAAAAATAAAATTTTCATTGCACCCAGAAGGGTTTGAACACTGTACATAATCACCCTTCTATTGACCTTATCCAAGAGCCTACCCACTGAGCTATCTTGGCTGCCTGATTTGAAAGATGAAAAGAGGTGTTATATATGAGGCATTCAATAATCCACCTGTGACCCCCAAGTGGGGGAGATTAAAAATGAGAGCTGGCCACCGGCTGAGAACAATTGTTTAGTGAAATTACATGTCTTAAAATAGTTTGGCCAGATGACCATATTTGTAATCTGATCATTATTACAACACATAATATTGCTTTCAATTCATGGTTTTATTTGACAGCAAAAAATGATTTGCAATATTTGATGTTTATTCAATATGAAATTCTAATTTATATCAATAATATTGATTGAACATTGCAATATCAACAAAACATGCAATAAACTATTTGACATTATTCTTTTTGCCAAAAAGATTGTTTATTTGACAATATGTAAAAAATCTATATAATTGATATTGATAAAACAGTGAAAAACAGTAAAATATCAACAAAATATGCTATAAAATATTTGAAAATAAAATTTTCATTGCACCCAGAAGGGTTTGAACACAGTACATAATCACCCTTCTATTAACCTTATCCAAGAGCCTACCCACTGAGCTATCTTGGATGCCTGATTTGAAAGATGAAAAGAGGTGGGGGAGATTAAAAGTGTGAGCTGGCCACCGGCTGAGAACAATTGTTTAGTGAAATTACATGTCTTAAAATAGTTTGGCCAGATGACCATATTTGTAATCTGATCATTATTACAACACATAATATTGCTTTCAATTCATGGTTTTATTTGACAGCAAAAAATGATTTGCAATTTTTGATGTTTATTCAATATGAAATTCTAATTTATATCAATAATATTGATTGAACATTGAAATATCAACAAAACATGCAATAAACTATTTGACATTATTCTTTTTGCCAAAAAGATTGTTTATTTGACAATATGTAAAAAATCTATATAATTTATATTGATAAAACAGTGAAAAACAGTAAAATATCAACAGAATATGCTATAAAATATTTGAAAATAAAATTTTCATTTCACCCAGAAGGGTTTGAACACAGTACATAATCACCCTTCTATTAACCTTATCCAAGAGCCTACCCACTGAGCTATCTTGGCTGCCTGATTTGAAAGATGAAAAGAGGTGTTATATATGAGGCATTCAATAATCCACCTGTGACCCCCAAGATATTGATAAAAGAGTGAAAAACAGTAAAATATCAACAAAACATGCTATAAAATATTTGAAAATTGCAATATTTGATATGATTATTTCAATATGAAAATTCTAATTCTATACCATTAATATTGATAAAACAGTGAAATACCAAGAAAACATGAACAGGTACGCCCGGGTGATGTCCTTCCATATCTCCTCCCCGAACGGCCCGGGTAGTGTCCTACCACGTGTCAGTCCTCTCCTGGGTGTGCCTAGGTGCTGTCTCCTTCCCCAGCTGGGTGTGACTAGGTGCTGTCTCCTCCCCAGCTGGGTGTGCTCGACTTTTGTCTCCCTTGTCTCCTTCCCCAGCTGGGTGTGCCCGGTTCCCGATCACTTGCGCCCGGGTTCCCGATCACGTGCGCCTGGGTGCTGTCCAGTTCCCTTTCACGTGTGCTCGGGTGCTGTCCGGTTTCCTATTACGTGTGCCTGGGTGCTGTCCGGTTCCCGATCACGTGCCCCCGAGTGCTGTCCGGTTCCCGATCACGTGCACCCGGGTGCTGTCTGATTCCCAATCACGTTCACCCAGGTGCTGTTCGGTTTGCGATCACGTGCATCCAGGTGCTCTCCGGTCTCCGATCACATGCTCCCAGGTGCTGTCCAGTTTCCGATCACGTGCACCCGGGTGCTGTCCGGTTTCCGATCAAGTGCGCCCAGGTGTTGAAAGATGAAAAGAGGTGTTATATATGAGGCATTCAATAATCCACCTGTGACCCCCAAGTGGGGGAGATTAAAAATGTGAGCTGGCCAACGGCTGAGAACAATTGTTTACTGAAATTACATGTCTTAAAATAGTTTGGCCAGATGACCATATTTGTAATCTGATCATTATTACAACACATAATATTGCTTTCAATTCATGGTTTTATTTGACAGCAAAAAATGATTTGCAATTTTTGATGTTTATTCAATATGAAATTCTAATTTATATCAATAATATTGATTGAACATTGCAATATCAACAAAGCATGCAATAAACTTTTTGACATTATTCTTTTTGCCAAAAAGATTGTTTATTTGACAATATGTAAAAAAATCTAAATAATTGATATTGATAAAACAGTGAAAAACAGTAAAATATCCACAAAATATGCTATAAAATATTTGAAAATAAAATTTTCATTGCACCCAGAAGGGTTTGAACACAGTACATAATCACCCTTCTATTAACCTTATCCAAGAGCCTACCCACTGAGCTATCTTGGCTGCCAGATTTGAAAGATGAAAAGAGGTGTTATATATGAGGCATTCAATAATCCACCTGTGACCCCCAAGATATTGATAAAAGAGTGAAACAGTAACAGTAAAATATCAACAAAACATGCTATATAATATTTGAAAATTGCAATATTTGATATGATTATTTCAATATGAAAATTCTAATTCTATACCATTAATATTGATAAAACAGTGAAATACCAAGAAAACATGAACAGGTACGCCCGGGTGATGTCCTTCCATATCTCCTCCCCGAACGGCCCGGGTAGTGTCCTACCACGTGTCAGTCCTCTCCTGGGTGTGCCTAGGTGCTGTCTCCTTCCCCAGCTGGGTGTGACTAGGTGCTGTCTCCTCCCCAGCTGGGTGTGCTCGACTTTTGTCTCCCTTGTCTCCTTCCCCAGCTGGGTGTGCCCAGTTCCCGATCACTTGCGCCCGGGTTCCCGATCACGTGCGCCTGGGTGCTGTCCAGTTCCCTTTCACGTGTGCTCGGGTGCTGTCCGGTTTCATATTACGTGTGCCTGGGTGCTGTCCGGTTCCCGATCACGTGCCCCCGAGTGCTGTCCGGTTCCCGATCACGTGCACCCAGGTGCTGTCTGATTCCCAATCACGTTCACCCAGGTGCTGTCCGGTTTGCGATCACGTGCATCCAGGTGCTCTCTGGTCTCCGATCACATGCTCCCAGGTGCTGTCAAGTTTCCGATCACGTGCACCCGGGTGTTGTCCGGTTTCCGATCAAGTGCACCCAGGTGTTGTCCGGTTTCCGATCACGTGCGCCAGGGTTTCCGATCACGTGCACCCTGGTGCTGCCCGGTTTCCGATCACGTGCACCGTGTTGCTGCTCGGTTTCCGATCACGTGCACCCTGGTGCTGCCCGTTTTCCGATCACGTGCGCCCTGGTGCTGCCCGGTTTCTGATCACGTGCGCCCTTGTGCTGTCCGGTTCCCGATCACGTGCACCCGGGTGCTGTCTGATTCCCAATCACGTTCACTCAGGTGCTGTCCGGTTTGCGATCACGTGCATCCAGGTGCTGTACGGTCTCCGATCACATGCTCCCAGGTGCTGTCCAGTTTCCGATCACGTGCACCCGGGTGCTGTCCGGTTTCCGATCAAGTGTGCCCAGGTGTTGTCCGGTTTCCGATCAAGTGCACCCAGGTGTTGTCCGGTTTCCGATCACGTGCGCCTGGGTTTCCGATCACGTGCACCCTGGTGCTGCCCGGTTTCCGATCACGTGCACCGTGTTGCTGCTCGGTTTCCGATCACGTGCACCCTGGTGCTGCCCGTTTTCCGATCACGTGCGCCCTGGTGCTGCCCGGTTTCCGATCACGTGCGCCCTGGTGCTGCCCGGTTTCCGATCACGTGCACCCTGGTGCTGCCCGTTTTCCGATCACGTGCGCCCTGGTGCTGCCCGGTTTCCGATCACGTGCGCCCTGGTGCTGCCCGGTTTCCGATCACGTGCACCCTGGTGCTGTCCGGTTTCCGATCACGTGCGCCCGGGTGCTGCCCGGTTTCCGATCACGTGCGCCCGGGTGCTGTCCGGTTTCCGATCACGTGCACCCGGTTGTTTTCGGGTTTTCCGATCATGTGCATCCAGTTGTTGTCCGGTATCCGATCTGCTGCTCGGTTTCCGATCACGTGCACCCTGGTGCTGCCCATTTTCCGATCACGTGCGCCCTGGTGCTACCCGGTTTCCAATCACGTGCGTCCTGGTGCTCTCCGGTTTCCGATCACGTGCACCCTGGTGCTGCCCGGTTTCCGATCACGTGCGCCCTGGTGCTGCCCGGTTTCCGATCACGTGCGCCCAGGTGCTGTCCGGTTTCCGATCATGTGCAACCGGGTGAAGTCCGGTTCCCGATCACGTGCGCCCGGGCGCTGTCCGGTTTCCGATCACGTGCACCCGGGTTTCCGATAACGTGCGCCCTGGTGCTGCCCGGTTTCCGATCACGTGCGCCTTGGTGCTGCCCGGTTTCCGATCACGTGCGCCCAGGTGCTGTCCGGTTTCCGATCATGTGCACCCGGGTGAAGTCCGGTTCCCGATCACGTGCGCCCGGGCGCTGTCCGGTTTCCGATCACGTGCACCCGGGTTTCCAATAACTTGCGCCCTGGTGCTACCCGGTTTCCGATCACATGCGCACTGGTGCTGTCCGGTTTCTGATCATGTGCGCCCTGGTGCTACCCGGTTTCCGATCACGTGCGCACTGGTGCTGTCCGGTTCCCGATCACGTGCGCCCGGGTGCTGCCGGTTTCCGATCACGTGCGCCCGGGTGCTGTCTGGTTTCCGATCACGTGCACCCGGTTGTTTTCGGGTTTTCTGATCATGTGCACCCAGTTGTTGTCCGGTTTCCGATCACGTGCGCCCGGGTTTCCGATCACGTGCACCCTGGTGCTGACCGGTTTCCGATCACGTGCGCCCTGGTGTTGCCCGGTTTCCAATCACGTGCGCCCAGGTGCTGTCCGGTTTCCGATCATGTGCACCCGGGTGAAGTCCGGTTCCCGATCACATGCGCCCGGGCACTGTCCGGTTTCCGATCACGTGCATCCGGGTTTCCGATCACGTGCAGCCGGGTGCTGTCCGATTTCCGATCACGTGCGCCCTGGTGCTGTCCGGTTTCCGATCACGTGCGCCCTGGTGCTGTCCGGTTTCCGATCACGTGCGCCCGGGTGCTGCCCAGTTTCCGATCACGTGCACCCGGGTTTCCGATCACATGCACTCGGGTGCTGTCCGATTTCCGATCACGTGCACCCGGGCGCTGTCCGGTTTCCGATCACGTGCGCCCGAGTTTCCGATTATGTGCACTCGGTTTCCGATCTCTCCTCTTTCCACTTCCTGTTTTTTCATGTCTCAATCCCTTCTCTGCTTCTCGGTTTGAATCCTGGTTCTCGATCATGTGCATCCCGGTGCTGTCCACTTCCTGTCCTTTCACATCTCCATTCTCTCCTCTGTATACTTCCTGTTCTTTCTGTCATCCTATCCATCCTGATTTATTCTCATTGCAGACATTTCATCTTTGGTGCCATCCCTGCCAACCTCCTAATCCCTGCAGCCTCCTAATCCCTGCAGCCTCCTAATCCCTGCAGCCTCCTAATCCCTCTATCTCATGACTTATTCTAATCTTTGAAATGTTTTTTTTTTTTTTTGAATTTTTGGTACCCAGAAGGGTTTGAACACTGAACCCTATAATCCTGCTTCTATTAACAAATCCAACACTCTACCCACTGAGCTATCTCGGCTGCCTGATTTGAATTAGGTCTTCAAGAATTTTTGTTACAGTGCCTGCCTCTCTCTTCCAATTGCTAGACACAAATCTAGCAGCGCGTCTTTGCACTGATTCTATTCGATCAATATCTTTCTTAAGGTAAGGGTCCCACACACTTGATGCGTATTCTAAGTGAGGGTGCACCAGTGTATTATAAGCTGCCTCCTTGATATTACTTGGGCACATGTTGAAGTTCCTTCTTACAAAACCCAGTACTTGATTTGATTTGCAGACAATGTTATTAATATGTTCATCCCATTTCATATTCGTTTGTAGCTCTACTCCAAGATAGGGGTGATGATCAACATGTTGCAGGGTGTGACCATTTAATGTATATTTCCTTGTATCACGAGCTTGGCTTCTTTTCTTGCTGCTCAAGGTGTAGCATTTCTGAGCATTGAATTCCATTTGCCACTCATTTGACCATTCCTCCAGTGTGTTCAGGTCCTCTTGTAGTTTTACTGCATCATCATCACTTTGAACTATTTTATATAGGAGGCTGGCATCTGCGAATAGCCTAATGTTTGAGTGTTTTAGCTTCTCTCCGATGTCATTAATATAGAGTAGAAAAAGTATTGGCCCCAGTACTGTTCCCTGTGGCACTCCAGATTTCACATGTACAGGGTCGGATTCTTCGCCATCAATAACTACCTTCTGTTCACGGTTTGAAAGCCAGTTTTTAATCCATGATCCAACCTGCCCTGAGATTTCGTAATACTCAAGTTTATTATTTAGTCTTTCATGACAGACTGTATCAAAGGCTTTACTAAAATCAAGGATGAGCATATCAATATTTTTTCCCTCATTTCTAGCCTTGAATATATCCTGTAAGGTCGTGATTAACTGTGTTTCGCATGAGTGACCTGTTCGGAAGCCATGCTGAAAATTTACCAGAATATTGTAAAGTTCGCAATGGTTCATCATATGTCTGACTATTATGTGTTCCAAAATCTTACATGGCAAAGATGTCAAGGAAACTGGCCTGTAGTTTGCTGCACAGCTTTTATCTCCTTTTTTAAAGACTGCGACAATGTTTGCTGCACGCCATGCTTTTGGTACTTCACCTTTGTCAGAACTTCTGCCTTGCCTTTACTGTCTTTCACTTCAATACCATTTTCTGTTAATGTTGGTACCCCAACCGTATCTTTGCGTCTTGATCTAATATAGTTCCAGAACCTTTTTCCCATTGAAGGTCTACTAAATTCAATGTCTGGTAGATCAAGTAATCCAAGAACATATTCATCATGGGATTCTCTCAACTTATGGTTTATGTGTTTTCTAAGGTTTCTGAATTTACTACGGTCAGAATCCTTTTTGGTTTTTTCTGCTTTGTTGTACAGTCTTTGTTTTCTTCTAATTTGTCTCTTGATTTCTTTTGTCATCCATGGCACATCCCATCTACCAGATATTTTCTTGGTTGGGATATGTCTCTTGATTGACTCCATAAGCGTGGATGTGAACTTATTGTTCAGAGATTCAACTGGGAGGCTAGAATCTTTAATCTCATCTTCATAAAAGGTATTCATATCTTTTTTAATCTCATTCATGTCTCCTTTGTTGTACATTAGCACGTTTCTTTGTTTTTTCTTGACTAGTGTGGCTTTTGCATTGATTTCTGTTATTACCACATCATGGTCACTCATGCCTGGATGGACAGATACTTTATTTACTAGGCTAGGGTTGGTTGTACATACTAGATCTAATCTATTTCCTCCCCTGGTTGGGTGTGGATTTACTTGCGTGAGGCAGTATTCAGTAAAAGTATCAACCATTGCTGTATTAAGGTCAGTCCCATATGCAGGGCTTGGTTTACAAGACATATTCTCCCATGCTATATCTGGTACATTGAAATCCCCTGTGAGCAGAATATTTGGAGTATTTGTATTTGACTGGGGAATCTTCCCCAGAGATGCATTGAGTTCATGAACATTGGTTATATTTCTGTCTGTTGGCCTATAGTAGCATCCTATAAACAGAGGTTTTGTGCCAGATATGTTAAGTTTTCTCCATACTAGTTCACAGTCAGTTTTTAAGCTTTCCTCCTTTGGGTCTGCCAGCCATCTTTTGTGGATTCCGATCAACACCCCACCTCCACCCTTGCATCTGTCTTCTCGCCCAATTTCATAATCAGGGTGGATGACACAGTCGGCAATAGTGTGATCAATGTGGGATTCTGTTATGCATAATATGTCAGGGTAGTTGTGCTCGGTTATTAGTTCCTGTAGCTCCAGTTGTTTTTTGGTAGAGTTTAAGCCTCTACAGTTCACTGTCATGATCTTAAGCTTTCGGATTTTTTGTTTTTTTTTGCCTTGCTTTGGTCTAGTGGTGTGGGTACTTCCAGTTGATTGATCCTGAGTACTTTCCTCACTTATGGGAATTTCATCACATAGTGTTTCAAAGAGGTTGTTTGTTTCAATTTCACTGTCAAAGAAAGCATCAGAGATATTAGGTAGGCGGCATTTCCAGCACTCCCATGACAGCCATCTTTGTTTATTGAATAATTCATAATCTTTATTTGTTAGCCCATCACATTTTATGTGTACAAATGTATCACATTCATCACACTGCATGGCTCTGTGGTTTTTGGCAACTGGCCTTTCACACACGCCACAGGGGTATCTAACAGGCCCTGGGTGTGGGTGAACATCACCACATAAAAGGAGTAAGGATATTTTGAAAAGTAGCATAGAGCTATTGTCTCTTTTCTTCAAATTTGTTTTATCCCAGTAGCAGTAATTTTGTTTCCTGTATATGCAACTGGCTTTGTGTGAAGCAATACCCAGTATTGGGTTTCTTTCAATCATACATTGCTTGTGTGTCATGTCATCAATGATAAACAATGTGGTACTTCCAGTTTTGCAGGAAATATTGGCAGAATTTCCTGCATGGGTTATGCTTGCCACCAAGATACAGGAAAGACAGTTTAGAATCAGTTTTGGGAGATAATGTTTCATCTTGTTGAGTGTATTTATTTATTTATTTTATTTTCCAAATAAAACAATATAGTCTCCAGGTAACACAGCCAGACCGCTACACACCAGTCAGTCCAAGTTGCCAGTAAACTGTAAGTAAACTGATTTTGTTCGTTAATAAATGGCTCCAAAATGCCACTAAATAGAACAGAACAGTGTGTAGTGTGCTCGGGAGTCAGTAATGTTCCAAAAGAGATAGTATCAGATCCTGTAAAACGATATTTACCTACGAAAACGGGAGCCGATAAAAAGCTGGTCCACCATTACTGACGCATGCGCACCTACCTACCTACAATTTATATCAATAATATTGATTGAACATTGCAATATCAACAAAACATGCAATAAACTATTTGACATTATTCTTTTTGCCAAAAAGATTGTTTATTTGAAAATATGTAAAAAAATCTATATAATTGATATTGATAAAACAGTGAAAAACAGTAAAATATCAACATATATGCTAAAAAATATTTGAAAATAAAATTTTCATTGCACCCAGAAGGGTTTGAACACTGTACATAATCACCCTTCTATTGACCTTATCCAAGAGCCTACCCACTGAGCTATCTTGGCTGCCTGATTTGAAAGATGAAAAGAGGTGTTATATATGAGGCATTCAATAATCCACCTGTGACCCCCAAGTGAGGGAGATTAAAAATGTGAGCTGGCCACCGGCTGAGAACAATTGTTTACTGAAATTACATGTCTTAAAATAGTTTGGCCAGATGACCATATTTGTAATCTGATCATTATTACAACACATAATATTGCTTTCAATTCATGGTTTTATTTGACAGCAAAAAATGATTTGCAATTTTTGATGTTTATTCAATATGAAATTCTAATTTATATCAATAATATTGATTGAACATTGCAATATCAACAAAACATGCAATAAACTATTTGACATTATTCTTTTTGCCAAAAAGATTGTTTATTTGACAATATGTAAAAAAATCTATATAATTGATATTGATAAAACAGTGAAAAACAGTAAAATATCCACAAAATATGCTATAAAATATTTGAAAATAAAATTTTCATTGCACCCAGAAGGGTTTGAACACTGTACATAATCACCCTTCTATTGACCTTATCCAAGAGCCTACCCACTGAGCTATCTTGGCTGCCTGATTTGAAAGATGAAAAGAGGTGTTATATATGAGGCATTCAATAATCCACCTGTGACCCCCAAGTGAGGGAGATTAAAAATGTGAGCTGGCCACCGGCTGAGAACAATTGTTTAGTGAAATTACATGTCTTAAAATAGTTTGGCCAGATGACCATATTTGTAATCTGATCATTATTACAACACATAATATTGCTTTCAATTCATGGTTTTATTTGACAGCAAAAAATGATTTGCAATATTTGATGTTTATTCAATATGAAATTCTAATTTATATCAATAATATTGATTGAACATTGCAATATCAACAAAACATGCAATAAACTATTTGACATTATTCTTTTTGCCAAAAAGATTGTTTATTTGACAATATGTAAAAAAATCTATATAATTGATATTGATAAAACAGTGAAAAACAGTAAAATATCCACAAAATATGCTATAAAATATTTGAAAATAAAATATTCATTGCACCCAGAAGGGTTTGAACACTGTACATAATCACCCTTCTATTGACCTTATCCAAGAGCCTACCCACTGAGCTATCTTGGCTGCCTGATTTGTAAGATGAAAAGAGGTGTTATATATGAGGCATTCAATATATCAGATTACAAATATGGTCATCTGGCCAAACTATTTTAAGACATGTAATTTCACTAAACAATTGTTCTCAGCCGGTGGCCAGCTCACATTATTAATCTCCCTCACTTGGGGGTCACAGGTGGATTATTGAATGCCTCAAATATAACACCTCTTTTCATCTTTCAAATCAGGCAGCCAAGATAGCTCAGTGGGTAGGCTCTTGGATAAGGTCAATAGAAGGGTGATTATGTACAGTGTTCAAACCCTTCTGGGTGCAATGAAAATTTTATTTTCAAATAATTTATAGCATATTTTGTGGATATTTTACTGTTTTTCACTGTTTTATCAATATCAATTATATTGATTTTTTTACATATTGTCAAATAAACAATCTTTTTGGCAAAAAGAATAATGTCAAAAAGTTTATTGCATGCTTTGTTGATATTGCAATGTTCAATCAATATTATTGAAGACTCTAAATGGCAATGAATGAGCAAATTGAGACGATGGAAGTGACACTGAATGATCACTCCACCGCGCATGAGGTGACTGCGACTCAGACGCGCCAGGAGAAGGCAACTGCGTCCAAGAAAATAATAACACTTGCAAAAATGAACGATAAATTAAAAAGTGACATTGAATCTCTGAAGGATGAATTGAACACTCTGAAAGTAGAATTGGATGTAAAAAATGCACAAATAGATGAATTACTAGCTGATAAGAAAAAGTCATATATAACACCTCTTTTCATCTTTCAAATCAGGCAGCCAAGATAGCTCAGTGGGTAGGCTCTTGGATAAGGTCAATAGAAGGGTGATTATGTACAGTGTTCAAACCCTTCTGGGTGCAATGAAAATTTTATTTTCAAATAATTTATAGCATATTTTGTGGATATTTTACTGTTTTTCACTGTTTTATCAATATCAATTATATAGATTTTTTTACATATTGTCAAATAAACAATCTTTTTGGCAAAAAGAATAATGTCAAAAAGTTTATTGCATGCTTTGTTGATATTGCAATGTTCAATCAATATTATTGAAGACTCTAAATGGCAATGAATGAGCAAATTGAGACGATGGAGGTGACACCGAATGATCACTCCACCGCGCATGAGGTGACTGCGACTCAGACGCGCCAGGAGAAGGCGACTGCGTCAAAGAAAATAATAACACTTGCAAAAATGAACGATAAATTAAAAAGTGACATTGAATCTCTGAAGGATGAATTGAACACTCTGAAAGTAGAATTGGATGTAAAAAATGCACAAATAGATGAATTACTAGCTGATAAGAAAAAGTCATATATAACACCTCTTTTCATCTTTCAAATCAGGCAGCCAAGATAGCTCAGTGGGTAGGCTCTTGGATAAGGTCAATAGAAGGGTGATTATGTACAGTGTTCAAACCCTTCTGGGTGCAATGAAAATTTTATTTTCAAATAATTTATAGCATATTTTGTGGATATTTTACTGTTTTTCACTGTTTTATCAATATCAATTATATAGATTTTTTTACATATTGTCAAATAAACAATCTTTTTGGCAAAAAGAATAATGTCAAAAAGTTTATTGCATGCTTTGTTGATATTGCAATGTTCAATCAATATTATTGAAGACTCTAAATGGCAATGAATGAGCAAATTGAGACGATGGAGGTGACACCGAATGATCACTCCACCGCGCATGAGGTGACTGCGACTCAGACGCGCCAGGAGAAGGCGACTGCGTCAAAGAAAATAATAACACTTGCAAAAATGAACGATAAATTAAAAAGTGACATTGAATCTCTGAAGGATGAATTGAACACTCTGAAAGTAGAATTGGATGTAAAAAATGCACAAATAGATGAATTACTAGCTGATAAGAAAAAGAAAAATGTTTAGATGAGTGCAAGCCACAAATTCAGTTTTTGAGGGAGAAAGTTACTGAGATCAGACTTGAATCAGAAGCTAAGGACTCTGATATAGCTAGGCTACACGAGAAACTAATTTTTGGAAGAAACACAAATGAAAATCTAACAAAATATCAAAATGTACAACAATTAAGTGCCTCCACTGTTTCCCCTGCTCCACCATTGAAACCTAGAGTTCTTATCATGGCTGAGTAGGAAAACAGCAGGTGTATAGCAGAATCTAGTGAGCAGGATAAATGTGAATTAGTGCCAGCACTTGAAGCTAACTCTGTATTTGACTTTAAGAAAGCTTTTAACTTAAAGGAAACATTTTCAAAGCTTAGGGAATTTCACATCATTGTTCTAATGCTTGGAGCCTTTGACATTGTACAGGATATGGGTATTAGTATCATATGCAAATCAATTGAGAATATTACAGAAACTTTGGTAAAATATACTCATCCGAAAATTATATTGTGCACTTCACCACCATTTACTTCTTTTCATGGCTGCCAAGCAATTTTATTAAATACTCTTAAGGCAAAACAAATTTAAAATGTTACTTTTGTAAATACCAGAAATATCTTTGATAACTATTTAAGGCATGAGTACACTATTGGAGGTTCTCACAGGTTAACTGAAAATTTTTTACAGAGAAATTATCAGCAAAATAGATGTAGATTTGACTATTAATTTGAAAAATGGGGAGAGTAGATTTGGGGACAGGTGCAAATTTTTGCATTCAGCCAAAAGGCGCAAATTTAATAAATGATGGGGTAGGGGGGACATGAGGTATATCAATAAAAATATTTCATCCATAAATAGTAATGATAATTGTGCTTGTGTGAAATTGTATCATGATTTCAATCTTGGCATGGCCGGGGATAGAACCCACAACCTTTGTATCATGTATCACCTCAGAGGAACTGGTTCTAATAAGCTGGCGCTCTAATCAACTGCACCATCTGCATTCTCACCTACGGGTTTATTGCCCAAGGTATTTAATAGATAAATATCTTGCTTGTATTATACCCAGCTTTATTGGATTTGACTGCAAAAATGAAGACAGGCGCAAGCACAATTATTTTAATAATAATAATAATAATAAAACTTATAAAGCGCCAATACCAAGCAGAGCCTGTTCATTGCGCTCAGTCCCATAGTATCTCCTGAAAAGGAAAGTTTTCAAGTTTGACTTGAAAACAGATACTGTGAGACTCTTCCTAATATCATTAGGGATGCCATTCCACAATTTCGGTGCCGCCACCGAAAAAGCCCTGTCCCCCACCGTTTTCATGTTAGTCGAGGGAACATTTAGATCTAGACTTGAATTTGAACGCAGTGCCCTAGTCTGACGCTTTTGGCTCAGAAGGTCAATTATGTAAGGAGGTGCCTTACCATTCAGCGCTTTCCACACGATTAATAGAATTTTAAACTCAATCCTTGCTTTTATAGGCAGCCAGTGCAATTCTTTCAGCTTATCACTGATGTGATCAAACTTCCTTAAATGATCTACAACTCTTGCTGCCAAGTTTTGTAATTTTTGGAGTTTGTTAATGTCACAATCAGGTATACCTGATAGCAATGCATTCCCGTAATCTAGAGTAGAGGTAACAAAAGCATGTATAACGGTTTCTGCTGCCTTATTGTCCAGTGAGTTTCTAATTTTGGCAATGTTCCTAACATGATAGTACCCCTTTTTGCACATGTTCCTGACCTGAGCCTTCATGTCAAGATGGCTATCAAAAATCACCCCTAAGTTCCTCACCTGGGGGCTATTTCTGATATAAGAGGACCCAATCACCAAGCCATTGTTTCCCGTAAGATCCCATTTTACAGATGATCTATTATGGGTGCAGACAAGCAGTTCAGTTTTTCCCTCATTTAATTTCATTTTGTTGGACACCAAAAAAGTTCTAATTTGGTCTATGCAGTATTCTAATTTTTCCTTTGATAATCCATTTGTATCCTGTTTGTGATTGACCGGGATGTAAATCTGGGTATCATCCGCATAAATATGATAAGACATACCAAACTTGTCTAAAATGTCAGCCAATGGAGCCATGTAAAGGGAGAAAAGAATTGGTCCTAGGACCGAACCCTGAGGAACCCCATATTCAATATGCACTTGAGATGACCTAACACCATCCACCATAACCGACTGCTTCCTATTCGACAAATATGATATAATCCACTTGAGGGCATCACCTGTCACCCTAAACCGTTTCCTCAATCTGTCAAACAGGATGCCGTGGTCAATGTTGTCAAACGCCGCGGACAAGTCCAAGAGTACAAGTATATCATTATGGACCCTGATCAATGCCGTCTCAGTGCTATGACCCTCCTTATAGGCAGATTGGAATCTAGTAGTCAGACCATTTCTCACCAGGTGGGGTATAAGTTGAGTAGACACAGCTCTTTCAGTGAGTTTAGAAATGTATGATAAATTCGATACCGGGCGATAGTTGGCCTTGATTAGGTCTAAACCAAGTTTTTTGAGTAAGGGTTTAATAAGAGCTTGGTTCTGCGCATGCGTTGAGAGTGGAATGGCGGCTTTCATTTGAGCTCCGATAAAATCGTCCTTCTTGGTCGATTTTCTGGAGTCTATTGCTAGTCTATCGCCACACTTTCTCGCAGAGAACCCTGTCTATACAAAGGTCTATCTGATACCAGACTTATTGCAGGCTCTGACGGCAGTTTTGATTGGAAAACCGCTCGCGAGGGCGGGATCATACTGTGTTGTCTTTGCGAGGCACCGCGCTCACGAGTATCCACTCTTTGCTGCCAGTGTCGAGTGCTTGGTCTGATACCTTATACCCTCTGTATTCATAAAACTTGTTGCTCTTGGTGTCTAGAATCACCTTCAGACCCATCAGCAGCATATTTTGAAATTGCAGTGATTTTCGGACTTGTTCCGACGGTGGTTGTTGATACACAAACAAGGGGCTACTACCAGCCATTTTTTCTTGTTGTGACGCACCACCCGCTGTCCAATACACTTTCGCAAGCAACTACGTAAGTAGTTCTTTCTTGCGATATACCTATTTATAGGTATATATACCAATCTAATTTGCACGCTATTCGTGTCTGGACACTTTTTCAGACGCTTCTAGAAGCAAATTCGGTATATTGAACTGATTTACAGTGTTTTTCGGACTTGTTCCGACGGTGGAAGAACAGAGCACTCGCTGCCTGCTCCACCCGCTGTACAAAGAAAAACCGCAAGCGGCTACCTACTTAGCCCTCTCTTGCAAAATACCTTTTGGTATAAATACCAATAGCTACAAATAAGTGGCATTTCTTTCAATTTAATATCTTGGAAGATTAAAACATATAGCAAAGTACTGTTCCCTTCAGTCAATGATATAATTAACTATTACGTTAGTTCAAAATACAGAACGTGTCAATCGCTCATATAGTTGACCCGTATATATACACTTCATTGAGCTGAAGATTGAAAATTATTTCTTTTCTATTTATTGTTACTATTACGATAGTAAGAATCTACCACACATCAGCTTTTCATAATACGCTGACCCGTGATCATTATTGGGTAAATAATCTGCAATATACGGAGTTCAAAATACAGAACGTGTCAATCGCTCATATAGCAACTGACCCGTATATATACAAAGATATTACCTACTTGTTCAATGCTACACAATCATGGCTTTGTTTGTATATGTTCATGTTTTAACATATACAACAAGATTTCTAACACAAATATTGAGACTCTATCCCTGCCCCACAATGGTATAGGATCGAGAAAAGTACTGTTATGTGATGACCATGCGAGCACGTTTAAGAAGAATTCTTCTCTGAGATATATTAATTTTAATATCATCTCAGCGGCTCAATTTCAATCATTACTTAACATTGTTGCTAACTCAAATATTAATATATTTGAGTCTGAGAATGAAATTGAACTGTTCCCTTGTCAGTTTCGATGGGTGCTCGATACTTGTGAATACATAAAGTCGAACACACTACTATCCGTACATGGGGCAAGCAAGCTAAATTGTCAGTTCAATTTTGTTAGACACACACAAATATCGCACCCAAAGCATCTTTATTGGGAAAACATATTTATTCTGCCTCCTCGGCCACAAAAACATAGACTGAACAACAAATATGTTGAAAGTCCATGCAATTCGTCAAAATCATGCAGTTTTGGCAAAATTATCAGAGGGGGCGCTGTTCGTGGTAGGAATGTAAATAATACACATTCGTCTGCTCGACCACCCAATAATAGGCCTGCAGGGCCGGCTCCGACTACACGTGCTCGCAACAGTAATCGGTTCAATTGTTTACGTTATAGTGGACAATCATCTTATGAACAAGCCACGCCCAACTATACCACGTGGTCTGACCTGACCAATCACAATGCGGCAAGACCTGCGGGGCCGGCTCCAACTACACGTGCTCGCTCTGCTCCACGTGTTCGGCCACGGATTGTAAACAAACAGCATTCTCGTATTAAAAATCCTAATAGAAATGGGAAGAAAACATTAAATATTGGATGTTGCAATGTACAGAGCATATCTAGCAAGATCCTGCCAGTAAAAGATTATTTTACTGAGCATGACCTTGATGCCCTGTTCATGACTGAGACTTGGATGCATGACTCAAATTCTGACAAAGTCAAAAGTGAACTTAAAGAAGGGTCACTTGAATTTGAGTCCTTTCCTAGAATTGGTCGTACAGGGGGAGGATTAGGGATTTTATACAAATCTGAACTCCCCTTCATAACCAATAGGGCCAACCAACCAGTAGTCACCACCATGGAGCTCATGGAGTCATCCATCACATTGAAGGGAAAAAAGGTAACATTTGTGGTGATATACAGACCTGAACCATCTGATCGAAATAGATATACCTACTCTGAGTTCTATGATGAGTTCACCCAATTGGTTGCACATTATGGTTCCTTTAGTCATGAGGTCATTTTCCTTGGTGACTACAACTTCCATGTTAACTTGCCCTTAAAGCCTGATGTCATTAAGTTTAATGACATCCTATCTACCTTTGATCTAACACAATGGGTTCAGGAACCAACCCATAGGTTAGGGAACACCCTTGATCTAATCATGACCTTTAGGGGAAATAAGCTCATGAAGAGTCACCTGGTAGATGAGTACCTATCTGATCATAAAATGATTAAGATTTACCTTGATATTGTACCTCCTAAACCCCCCAAAAAATCTATCAAATTTAGGAATTTCAAGGCATTAGATCTTGAATCCCTAAGAAGGGACATTAAATCCCTAACTGAGAGAGACTCAACTTGGGAACATTTATCATTGGAGGACATGGTAAATTATTATGATAGTGAACTCACATCACTCATGGACAAACATGCACCAATTAAGGTTGCCATGGTCACCCAACGCAAACCTGTACCTTGGATGAGTGACCAATTAAAGCTGGAAAGATCTCTCAAGAGGAGGCTTGAGAGAAAAATGAGCAAGACTGGCACTCAAATTGACAAGGAGCTGTATAACTCTCAGAGGAACAAATACAACTCAATGCTTAAATCTGCTCAATCATCATATTTTTCCAACCTGGTTGAGGAAAACAAACATGACCCCAAAAAGCTTTTTAGAATCATTGACACAGTCATGCACAAGAAAAAGGACACACCTATGCCCCAATCTGACTGTGAGATTACTCAAGCTGAGAAGTTCAACACATTCTTTCTTGAAAAAATAGAGAGAATCCGCCTGGACATTGATAATGCTCCTTCTGGCCAAATTTCACCACCAGGTGACACTGCAAACAATAGTACTACATGTCTGGATAGGTTCACACCCCTAACCATTGATGACGTACGGAAATTGGTCAAAAGGTCAGCAAAGAAGTCATGTGACCTGGATCCAATTCCAACCTGGCTCTTACTTGACCTCTTAGATGACCTCCTACCAATAATTACTTCCATCATAAATAAATCACTGATGGAATCAGCAGTATCGGAAAATATGAAAATAGCCATCATAACACCCCTGCTGAAGAAACTAGGTCTGGAACTGGTTGAAAAAAACTATAGGCCTGTTTCCAACCTAACATTTGTCTCCAAACTAACTGAGAGGGCGGTTGCAGACCAACTAGTCCCCCATCTTGTAAGGAATGGTCTTACTGACAAGTTTCAATCAGCCTACAAGGAATATCACAGCACTGAAACCGCTTTGTTAAAAGTGCAAAATGATATCTTGGGCTGCCTTGACAATAGAAAGGCAGTTATCTTGTTGTTGCTTGACCTTTCCGCTGCCTTTGACACTATTGACCATCAAATCCTTTTGGACAGGCTGAGGGATAGATGCAACGTCACAGGTCATGCACTCTCCTGGATTCGGTCATACCTAATGGACAGAAAGCAATGTGTGAAGGTGGGGATTCATAGATCCTGTCTCAAATCCTTAAAATATGGGGTACCCCAAGGCTCAGTCCTGGGTCCTATACTGTTCACCATTTACATGACACCCCTATCTGATATACTTGCAAAATATGGTCTGAGCTATCATATTTATGCAGATGATACTCAGATCTACATCCCTGTGGACCACGCCTCTCCCCATCATGTGGATATGAGCAGACACAAACTGGAGGAGTGTGTCAGGGAAGTCAGAAATTTCCTCATATCAAACAAGATGAAGATAAATGATGGAAAGACAGAGATGCTCATATGTACTGACAGATACAGTACTACCACCCATAGCAGTATCCCAACCACAATCAGAGTGGGTGACTCTGATATTGCTCCTAGTCAGTCAGTTGTTGACCTTGGTATCACATTTGACTGCAACATGGACATGAAGGCCCAGATCAGGAAAATGTGTCAGAAGGGCTATTATCACATCAGGAACCTGGCGGCCATCAGACATTGTCTAGACGAGAAGACCGCGGTAACACTTACCCATGCTTTTGTTACATCCACCCTTGACTATGGTAATGGTCTTCTGGCAGGTCTTCCTAAAACTGACATCATGAAACTGCAATACCTCCAAAACTCTGCAGCACGGGTAGTTGGAAAAATCAGGAAATTTGATCACATTTCAGGAAAATTAAGGGAACTGCATTGGCTTCCCGTTCATGCGAGAATTGATTTTAAAATTCTTCTATTAACCTGGAAAGCCCTTAACGGTAAGGCTCCGCCTTACTTATGGGATCTACTCCTGATTAAAGAAGGTGAACGCTGTCTAAGATCCAATGATGGCACCCACCTACAGGTACCTAAAACCAGGCTAAGGACAGTAGGTGACAGGGCCTTCTCATCTGTAGGCCCACGACTATGGAATTCCTTGCCTACTGATATTAGGACAAGCACGTCAGTCTCCTCGTTTAAGAGTAGGCTGAAAACTCATCTCTTCAGGATGCATGTCCTGAACTCAGCGCTATGAACAGACTTGTCTGGTATCAGCGCTATACAAATTTTATTATTATTATTATTAAGAGCTATTTTCATGGATAGAGGCATATGAGGATCAGTGATTGAGCTATTTATGATTGCAGTGATAATAGGAAGCAGTTCATCCAGGAAATCATGTAGCATCCAGGTCGGCATTGGGTCTATTTCACAGGACTTCTTGCTGCTTTCTTTACAAGAAGTCTGACTTCCCCCATTGATAGGGGTCTATAACTTGATAGTGTATTTATATCCATGGTCTGATTATTAATACCATCTTCAAGTGTAATTTTCACATCCGTACCATGTGACATGCAAGTCCTGTTTTTTGCAGTGCCATCTGGTGTCATTTTTGTAATGTCCATCATATCTATATCAGATCTAATTTTTTTAATCTTATCATGAAAGAACTTGTTAAAATCCTCGGCAAGTTCATTTAGATCATTACATTCCGGCAAGGGAGTAGATTTAGATTTACATAATAGGTCATCAATAGTCTTAAATAATTTTTTGGGGTTATTATTGTTTTCCTCAATAATTTTCAAGTAATAGTGATCATGAGAGGATTTCCAAAGAGCATTGTACTTATTTCTTTATATTGAGAACCGATCCTTATCAATTTGTAACCCAGTTTTGTTCATCTTACGCTCTAACCTCCTGCATAGGGCTCTTTCATCCTTAATATGATCATTCATCCATGGCGCTGGATCCCTTATGGTAACCTTGATGCGCTTAGTTGGCGCATACTTATCAAGTAATTTAACCAAACCATTATCATAATATTCTACCATTTCCTTTAATGACTTATTTGCCCAGTGTTTTTCAGAAAAAACAGATTTCAAGTCCTGCCTAAAGAAGTCTTTATTAATTTTTTTATAATTCCTGCAGGTTATAAATTTCTTCTTATTTTTTGGTTTAAGTATGTTTAGAGTCAATATAGCAAGCTTATGATCGGAGACATATTCGTCAATTAAGCATTTATCAAGTGTTTTATTTTTATCAAACTTGATTACCAGATCAAGTGTGTTCCCCAATATATGAGTGGGTTCATGCACCCATTGGTTCATAGAGAACAGGGTCAGGAGTTCATTCATTTTCTTTACGTCAGGTCTATCAGGTTTGTTCATGTGAAAATTATAGTCACCCAGAAAGATCACCTCATGTTGTATAAGTGTATAGTGAGCCAGGATATCAAAAAATCATCAAAAACTTTGAATAAGTATATCTATTTTTCTTAGAGGGTTCAGGCCTATATATAGTCACAAAGGTGATTTTATGTTGTTTAGTGTATATAGTTACCTCCATGAGTTCCATAGTGGTTGGTGATGGTGCAGTTGATTTATTAATTTTCAAGTTAAGTTCAGGTTTAAAAAGAACCCCAATCCCACCTCCCCTCCCCTGAGGGCGAGGGAGGGATAGAAATTCAAGACCCCCTTTCTTCAGTTCATTTATGGTAATATCCTTATTTATATCATTTATCCAGGTTTCAGTAATAAACAATGCATCAAGTTTTTTCACTGCGAAAATTACTAATATCTGAACAGTTTTCTTTGTAATTGATTGGAAATTTTGCGCAACCAATAGACATGAGTTTATTTCCTCCCGTAATATCATTTATCCCAGTTGTACTTTTAGTGGCGACCCCAGTGGAATTGTTAATCGTACAGTTATTATCAGATAATATATCCCTTTCAGAGATGAGTAGAGTAAAGGGGTTTGTGTGTTTAAAATTTCTACAATAGGTGGCGCTGTCCTTTGCGCACTTGGGCCTAGGCCGTCGGTGCCGTTGGCCGACCATCCGGGTAGTTGCATTCGTCCAATGAGGAAGACGATCCTTATTTGGTAGACACATGCGTTTAGCAGGCGAAATTTCCAGTGAATTTGTGTGATGTTGTGATTTTAACTGTCCTAAGGAGATGTAATGGATTACCTTGGAGCACTAGGATTAAACTATTCATGGCTGGAGCTGTTTTAAGTTTAAAAGTTTTGCAAGCCTGAGTGCCTACTTTGTGATTGAAAGTATCGCTCGAGAGACTTGCATCATAACTAACAACTCTGGAGTACCAATTGTGGTTTGAACAGGGAATGCCTAGAAAAACGTCTGCTGGTGTGTCTTTAAAAGTAGGTAAGAAACTAATCTTATATTGGTTTTGAGATAGTTTTTGATGCGTTTTCAGATACACGCCGGAGCCCCCTGGTGTTAAAGAAGGCTATGACGTCATAGTATTTATGGTATTAAGATGCAGTTTAGTAAAAAGGTTAATTTTATAAATATCAGCCTGTTTATTCATATTCGAAATATTAGGTGGAATAATTAACGAGAAACCTTGAAATGAGCCATTACTTATGAATTTAGCAGTATGTTCAGTGCATAGGTAGACAGTGGTGGTAGAGATAGTCTGTATTTAATATTTGTTCAATAGCATATTTATCCGAGAAAGATTGAGCATTTTTATTTTCCCCGGTTAACCCCGACATCATAATACATTCACAAACACATATGGAGGTATAGTTTTCAAAACAACAATCTTTATTACCATTTTTTAACAAAGCAACGTTATCAGTAGAAAACAAACTTAAACACTCTCGTGAGTCCTTATTCATATCCATTTTCGTCATTTCACACACATTTGTATCCATGAGGGGCTCCGGCCAAACACATCATGTTGTCGGTGGGATGCTAGGGGCATGAAGTTCAATGCAGCGCATTAGTTCCGCCTTGCCTTTTTGGATTTGCTCCGGTGTCCCATCTATAGTGGCGAGTTTAATTTTTTCCGTATTCTTGACCGCATCCTCAAGATGGAAGAACGCACCTGTAAGCTGCTGCATCCTCCTTACGTTGGAGCCTCCTTTCCCTATGATTTTACCCGCAATGGCCGTGGGTACTATCATTAGTTCCGCCAGGCTTGAAGGTGCAGGTCTTTGTTTCTTCTCAATCTTCGGGGGTGGTAAAGGATTAGCCACAGTTGGAGGGGTGTCCTCCTCATCCAGTAGAAGTTTACTTGCGGACGTTACCTTGGTAATGGGATCACATTTTGATGGAAGCGGTGTATCGTTAATATACTTGCACATAATATCAATGGTAGTAGGCAGCAGTGCATTTTCCACAGACCATAGATCCTCAGCCCGACCAGAATCAAATTCCTCGATGGGGATAAAAGTGTATCCCTGTAGCACGTCATCATTAGTTGCCAAGCAATTATTAAGCACCATCCAGTTGCTACGAGCCGCTTCGTCTTTCGGTCGAGGCGACAAAATAACAGTGATAGTAGGTCCTTTCATCCTGATGAGATCAAACAGGTGAGCCAGTTGATTAAATACGTCAACCCCTTTCATATTTTTACCAATTCCCGCCATGCAGGGAATGATAAATATATGGTCTGCCTGGTTCAGGCGGTCCGACTTTTTAGCTATAAAGTCCAGGGCTTGAGATGTAACCATCGTGACTGCGTCACAACGCAGGATGCCAGATGCAATAGTGTCTTCATTTCCATCCTTTGGTAGTGCTACTAGTAGTTTTGGCTTGTCTGAGTTCTGATCCGAATTTGCCGAAGTTCTTCGCACCTCAGCCGCAGAGGGGAGAAGACGCTTTAGCATCTTTTTATTTTCGGCCAGTGACATCTGCGTCCGGGTGAGTTCCCCAGTAAGCGCCGCTATTTTCTTCCCCTGCAAGGTTGTTTTTGTCTCCAGTTCAGTATTTATTTTACATGTGTCCCTGTGCATTACCTCCAACCTATCATAGCTGGTTTGCAAGCTAACCAACTTAGCTGCAGGCGATAGTTCAATTTTGGTCACTTTGGGGGGAGGACCGTCGGCGTCACCACCGGCGGTCTCAGGGTCCAACAACTCGTTCCTATCTCGTCTACCATTACCCTCAGCCATTCTGTAATAATAATGTTGAACATAAGAGTATCTTATAAAATTTCAAAATTATAACATAAAATTTCAGCACAGAGTATCAAATATCGGATAAGGAATGAAAATAGTTAATAATATGTCCGGATAACCTTATTCAATGTAGAAAAAACCACTTATTGATAATTCAGTGAGTTAAATTACCTTGAAAAATGTGAGGAGCAGTATGTAGATACGTTCCAGGTAGAGATACACGTGGCAGTATGATCGTGGAAATATGTAGTGTCCGATATGTTCAGGTTAGCTGCCAGAGTTAAAAGAGGGCTACTAGTAGTTGTGAGGGTCAGTTTTATAGTGCTGGTCATATGACCAATATTTCTTATGTAATAATATGGCCAGAACTCAGTAAAAACAAAAGCCAGGTTAAAGATAGACGTGTGGGTTTAGTGTACCGTGACTTCAGTGAGCCGCACCCAAAATGAGCAGAGAATAGTTCACGATAAGATCAATACCTTGTAGAGAGTATCAAATATCAGATAGGGAATAAAATAGTTAATAATATGTCCAGAGTCACAGATTGAAAGTAACAGAATGAGAGAAAATAAGTTATATAGCTAATATGTTGTGTAGCTAATATGTCCAGAGTCAAGGATTAAAAGTAATAGAATGAGATGAGAGCAAATAAGTTATATAGCCAAACCAGGTACAACAGCACATGCAGGGAGTGAGAGAAGGTAGCAGAAATATCAGCGGACGAGTGCCGACACACGACCAAGGATAACTGTCAAGATTGTAATATTATATAAGAGGTACAGATTTCTTGCGAAATCAGAAGAAAGTAGGGGGTAGGATGTTGTTTAGATTTGCAGGGTATACACAAGAATGTGTGTATTAGTTGCCGGGTAGCAGGGAAAAAAACCTGGGTGTCAGAAACTATGCAATATTTCTGGATATTACATAATCACAAGCCGTCAAACCAAAAATGTAGTATGAAGGCACCGAGTCAAACTAAGAGTGTAGATTGACTGTTATATTATATTATATAGTCGGGAAGAATGTCCACGACTCGTATGGTACGATAATTAACTTGAAAAGACAGAAGGCAGCAGAGTGGCCGCGGGATCCGTGTTTTCATAAAACAGTATAATCTCCAGGTCTCGCAGCCAGACCACTCCACCACCAGTCAGTCCAAGTTGTCAGTAGAAACTGCTTTAGTTCAGTAAAAATGGCTCCAAAATGCCACTAGTTTGAACAGGACAGTGTATAGTGCGCTCAGGAGTCAGTAATGCTTCAAATGAGATGATATCAGATCCAGTAAAATGATATTTAACTATGAAAAACGGGAGCCGATAAAAAGCTGGTCCACCATTACCGACGAATGCGCATGAACTGAATTAGAACTGAGAGAATTAAAGCACTATGCTAAAATCCAAATCATCCATTGGACACTGTCAACAAACTTTGTTTATCTGATCAGTGATTTTGTGCAAACACCTGCTTAGTAAAGTCTTTCTAACAGTGGGGCACCCTAAATTGGGACAATGTAGTGATTTGGCTTACAGAGCCTTTAGTCCAGTCAATATATGCCCAAAAAATGGCCTAACCCGGAACAAATTAAAACAATAATAAAACTGATAGAAAATGTCTCAGAAAAGCCTAGAGAATAACATAGTAAAAGTCTACCAAAATCCAAGTAGTGGAACAATGCGTAATTTGCATAAATCCAAAATGGCCGCCACATGGCAGGGCAAATCTTATATAGCAAAAATTATATAGCTTGGCTCCTATTTGACATATTTGAGTAATCATAGTCTATTTTATGTTTTCTTGACATGAGAAATCCATTGGGAAACTTTTCAAATTGGTAATACCCATATTTTGCACTCTTCCTCTCAAAAATGACCAATAAAAGTAGAATAATAAGTCAAAAATTGGAACTTTGCTTGTATTCTGATTATATCTGTCTGTTTTACACCTTTTCTGGGATATCCTCTACAACACATATTATTCTACAATAACAAGTTCACAAAAAGGAGAGAGAACAATAATTTCCAATTAAAATTTTCAAAAAAACTGTGTTTAACGACCCATTAACAATTTAATTGAATTTGCACATTGCAAGCTGTAGATAACTATTAGTGGTGATTATATTGAAGAGGGAGAATCCATTCACACACAGGGAGGCAATACCCTGCTCTTTTCAAAAAGTGGGGAGGGGTCTTAAAACTGCTGCCTGGCATAGACACTCAGGTACTTAAGACCCCAAAATCACCTTCCATCACTAAAGAATGTGAAAGTTCCATATTTAAAATGTCTATGACATGGCACCATGATCTCAGTCCCACATAGTGGATTGGAAAGTGACATTTATTTTTTCTGTTATTTGTTTTGCTATTTTTGGGGGGTTTTCTTTTGTTCTTTGCCTCATAATTAGATTAATTAATTTCCTAGGATTGTATGAGCAGCTTTGAATGCTTCAAATTAAAAGCTGAATTTACTACCAACAGCAAATAGTACCATAAAATATGTCTGATTATTAATTCCCTATTGTATACATTACAATGCTGAAGGTTAACAAGAAGTATTTTTTTCATCATCATCCATTTTTGGATGATGACTCCTCTGCATTGTCCACATGCAGTTGAACAGTCCAGCCCATGTTTTCTACAACTACATTGTCAATCTTACTGAACAAAGTGCCCATCAGAAAAATCTGGAATGTCTACACCATCACAAACTGCTGCACTATATTCATATTTTGTAACTGCATGAAAACCCATGTTTATGCAGAGTATGATTAAAGCATTCATGAAATGAGGTTTTCAAGCACCTTTTCCTTACAGTGTAATTTGAATATTTATACCCAAACTTTGCAATCAAATGTCATTACCCATCTGAATTCACCAGCATCAGCTCCTTTAATGATATTCTGAAGCAAGGGGACCACTGAATCAGGCAAAAAGGAACATGCAGCATAGGTATAAGACACCTGATCATAGGCTGGATAAATTTCACACTCATGTGGCAATGTCTTAATGTCATACATAGGGGTAGGAACAGTTGGGCTGGGGGCCCCCACCTTTTCTCAAACTTAGGTTCCCACATAGAAAGTTCAAAACTGATGGTAAGAGAGTTTAGTGCATCGCTCAAAATAATTTGAAACTGATGATCCAAAATCTCGACTCGAAAGTGTCAGGTAGTAGTCTGAAGACAAACTCTATCTTTGCCAGAGAACCTATTGAAACTCATCATTGGTCTGCTTGGTGACTACTAAGATAAAAGAAACAATAACTACTGGTTCTCCTGGCATAAGGGTCCTTTGTCCAACCAGATGGACAGTACAGACATGCTATGAACAATGTCATTGTGCATTTTAAAGTTTTAAATGAAGTTTGGGAAGAGGCTTTAGATTATGTTAGAGATTCTAAACATAACCCCATGGGTTGATGGCTCTGCTGACTTGAATGAAAACACATGAACTGAGATAAAGTGCAATAAGCAACCAGGTTATGATTTTCCATACAATATCCCAATTCAGTTTTGATGAGATATTCATTAATATTTTACAAATCATTATCATGTTACCAATGCAATATTTCATGCACAAAATTTGTGATTTTTTCAAAAATCTAATAGCTATCACTAAGTTGTCAAGGGGGCTGCCATTTTGAATAACATAGCCAATGAGAATCAAGATAACAAGTTGGGGCCAAATTTGATATGTAACATGCATTTTGATTGGTCAAAATCACTTTCTGCTCTTGAAAAGGATTTAAATGATCATTTAGGAAGAAATGTTCAAAAACATTACAAAAAAGCAATGATATGCATAGCTCAAATGCCATTGATATATGTTTATTCACTTTTGATGGTTGTGAGATTTTGCAAGTATACAAATTTTGAATTGAAGGTCAATGTGTCAAGGTCAAAGGTCACATGACTAAGAAATTATAATGAGGCACAGCTATGACCTAAGACATTTTTGTATACCAAGTTTTAATTTCCTCTAATAAGTGGTTGCTAAGATATGCTCCGTACAAAATTTGTGACCACGAGGTCACTGCACTAAGGTCATTGGTGACATCACTAAGATTTGAAGGAATCTGAACCTTCACCTCAATATCTACCTCTGTATAAAACTTGAAACATATATTACTGGTAGTTTTGGAGAAGATTTTTTTTAAACATAGTGTTGATACATAATAGATATTTAGTATTTCCAGATCATCGTTCATGAGCTATGGCCTGCACAATAATACAAAGGTCAAAGTCACAGAATCAAGGTCAAGGGTCAAATCTGTATAAAATGTATATGGTGTTTAAAAGAGTGTTGATATATAGCAGATATGAACTAGATTTTATTCACTTTTAATGCTTGAGATGTTGCATGTTCACAAATTTTGAATTCAAGGTCAATGTGTCAAGGTCAAAGGTCACATGACTAAGAAAGTATGACGAAGCACGGCTATGACCTAAGACATTCCTGTACACCAAGATTTAATTTATTTTTGTAAGTGGTTGCTGAGATATGCTCCTTACAAAATTTGTGACATCAAGGTCACTGCACTAAGGCCAATGGTGACATCACTGAGAATTGAAGGTATCTAAATCTTCAACTATCTATCTAGCTCTGTATAAAATAGTGTTGGTATATAAAAGATATGAAGTGCATTTAATTCACTTCTAATGGTTATGATGTGGAATGTTCACAAATTTTGAATTCAAGGTCAATGTGTCAAGGTCAAAGGTCACATGACTAAAATTGTATGATGAGGCACGGCTATGACCTAAGACATTTCTGTATACCAAGTTTTAATTTCTTCTTATAAGTAGTTGCTGAGATATACTCCTTACAAAATTTGTGACATCAATGTCACTGCATTAAGGTCAATGGTGACATCACTAAGATTTGAAGCAATCTGAATCTTCAACTCTCTATCTATCTCTGTATTAAATATGAAACAGATATTACTGGTAGTTTTGGAGGAGAAGATTTTTAAACATAGTGTTAGTATATAACAGATATGAAGTGTTTTTTATTCACTTCTGATGGTTGTGATGTGGCATGTTCACAAATTTTGAATTCAAGGTCAATGTGTCAAGGTCAAAGGTCACATGACTAAAATTGTATGACAAGGCACAACTTTAACATACGACATTTCTGCATACCAAGTTTTAATATCCTGTAATAAGTGGTTGCTGAGATATGCTCAGTACAAAATATGTGACCTCAAGGTCACTGCACTAAGGTCAATGGTGACATCACCAAGATTCTGAAACTTCAACTATATATCTACCTCTATATAAAATATGAAAGATGTAGTACTGGTAGTTTTGGAGAAGAAGATTTTTAAAGAAATGTTGACAGACGGACGGACAGACGGACAGACAGACAGACAGACGGACAGACATTTTCCCCCTCCTAAAGCTCTGCGAGCTAAAGTCTCAGCAGAGCTAAAAAGCACAGTAGAATTAGAGGTGTATTAGATGTGTACATGACTTTGGTGTCTTATTGGCAGAAAACATTCTGGATCAGTTAAAATCTTAGTTAATCCGTCAAAGTCCACCAGTGTCAGCAGCAGAAAGCCAGAGAATGGCTAGCCCAACAATTATAACACTCAAAACAAAACGGACAGACACAGAATTTGATCAATTTCAGAACAAAGTGAATAAAAAATGTAATGTATTAGGGGTAACTGCTCCCCAGTTCTCTGGATTAGGGCCTACATATCACCCCAGCACCCCACAGGAACATTACAGAAAAATCTATTATGAAGCTGCAGATTTCATAATCAATGCTAAAGACAATAGATTTGATCATCCAGGCTATAAAGTGTTTATTAATTTATAGAATATGTTGCTGAAGCCTGCTGCTGATAATACATATGACCAGAAATTTGCAATTATGACAAATCTGTATGCTTCAGACATTAATGCAGAGACTGAAAACTCAAATAGACACATTAAAAAGCAACATAGTTCTTGAAAAGAATACACCAACATGAAATTCCATAATTAATTTTATGATTACTAATGGTGCATCTCTATACAGTGAAGTTCTTGTAATGCCAGCAACAAATGCTACCAGTGATCAATCACTCAGTTTTCAAAGTGAAAACATACTTTTGGGCCAGCATGACACAGAAGAGGCTAAATTGTCTAATGAAAATTCACATTCATAAAGATCACACAGATGATGTTAACCTAATTCATGTTGCCAATGATTTTATATCTGTTCATGAATACATGAACATATCTGTATTTCTTTTATGGAATCTGACATGTAATCTGTGATTCGATCCTTGATAATTAAATGCACAAAATAACTAATATCTAAACTGATATTTCACATTATGTATGTGTGAATAGGAACTTTGTGTTATTTGTGTCCACAGCCATAGCATTATTTTACCTAAATGCTTAAAGCATTCATGAAACCTGGAAGGTTCCAGGCGATTTTACAGTGGTTTAAGGTATCTGAAAATAATATATGATCTTTAAATTGACATACATACAGGCTATCTGTCTGAAATCCACAAAAGAACATCTGCCCTGAGAATTATGATTTTTTGTGACCACCAAGTACTGCCAGTACTAAATAGGAAGTGTGTTGTGTGACCTTGACCTTTGAACTGTCAGGGGGCTCCGTAAGTCACAGGAGGTGTTGTTTACCAATTGTCAAAATTGGAGCAACACATTTTCGGCCATTTTTTTCCACTATTTATAGAATGAATTGGAAGATAAAACTTATCATGATGATAGTGCCTTTTCTTGGCTTTCTTTTGGTGGTAATATGATTAAAAACGGATGAATATTTATGAAGTTATAAATGAAGAAAAATCATTATCTTTTAAATCATATATGTTTGCAAAAAAAGGTTTAAAAAAATTCTATACAGCCCAGCTTTTAAGGTGGAATCCAAGCAGCCTTTGATGTCTTCCCATTCAGTGGTGTGAAAAACCCCAAATTTCATCAAAGAGGGTCAAATCATAAATTTTACTGATACCAATTATCAGCATTCACAGTTTTGCCATTCAAAGTCCTTGTGATTTAAGGCCAAACCAGTGATCAAAGGGTTTAATGTCACTTTTTCAATATCACGGCCTTTAAGTTAAGGGGGATTCCATGCAGCCTTTGAGTCATGTCTTCCCTTTTTAGACAGAAAGGTTTTCACATGCATAAGATCATTTTCAAATAAATACTATACTTTTCCCATAAATGATATATCTTTCACAACCATAAGATATTTGTCACAACCATGAGTTATTTCATTGATTCAAATAATATTAAAATAATCTTATGTTGTTCTGAAGTATACTCCTGGCAATAAATTGATAAATTGTACAAAACATCTCCACCCTGTTTCCCAAGCTGGACAGGTGCCCACCTGGTAATTCATTAGGTGTTTACACGAGATCACAGACCAGCTAAACAAAGCTTGTTGACAAAGTGTTCAATTGCTGGTGTAGGTTTCAGCAGACAACTGATCAACTTTCAAATGCCACAGAAAGTTGGGCTAAATACGTCAATGAGAGGTGGCCATTTGAATTTATGCAAATTAGGTGATGTTCCACTAAGTTGATTTTGGTAGACTTTTTATATGTTCATATGGGTAACATTCTGAGACAAATAACACCAAAATGGTTTCTGTTCTAATTTGTTCTGGGTCATTTCATATTTTGACTGGACTATTTGTACAGGCCTAACACCCTGACAGACTACAATAGGGTTCACATGATTGTATACTTGTGGCCACCTGGTGGTCAAATGAGTACTGACAGTACTTGGCACTTTCTTCAAGACACAATAACCATGGTCAGTGTATTTTGGTTGATTTTATTGAGATAGATTAATTGTATCACAGTTTCATGGCCACATATCCCACATATCCCAAACCAGCATACCCCAAACCTCTGTAAAATTGCCTGTGACCTCTGTGGTTTCATGATGGTTTCTATGACATCATAGGGTTGCTGCCACGGCAACAATACAAATTTGTTGTCTTACCTAAAGACAGATGCTTTTTCATCAGTTTCTGGTTGCAGTAAATAGATTTATAGGGGGCAGCACGATAAAACAGAAATGGAACCTTCATTGTATTTGTGAACAAATGTCATAAAATTTGTCAATCATAAAATAAATGTAATCAGTCTTAGGCCAATTCTTCAACAAATCATGTGTTGATTTCTCTGAAGTGAACATGATGACTGTCTAGGTTCGTTTTGACCTGGAGCAGACACTTTAGATTTGGGTAATGGGGAAACAGACAAGTGGGACCCCTGTTGGCAGAGACTGCAACCTTTTGTGGGAATCTCAAAACTGATGACTGTTCACCCAGTTGGGACAGAATTACACCCATTTCATATAGGTGGCCTTTATAGGTGGCCTAGTTTCACTGTATGTAGTAATATAAAATTGATTACATTATGTAAATGAGCTGAGAACTCATCACTAGAAATGGGAGACATTGAACATGAAGGTATTTCTAACCAAATTTAGCGTGTTAATAAATCTCGAAATTGACGGACTTTATTTTCATTTTATTTTCAGCAATTAAGTTTTTTACTATGCAGTGTAATATGTACTTTCATAATTTAACCAACAATAAGTTGTTATTATAGATATTATTCCAAAATAGCTCAGCATATCAAAATTTCCTCTAGTTTCCTTTGAAGATTGGTCCAAAATTAAAAATTGCCCCAATATTGTTAATTCTGAACGGATTTTGATGAATAAAGACTCTATGAGCTAGTTTTTGAAAGATGCAGATGATTGAATATTAAAATTTATAGTAAAATCCACGGAAATAGGAGTTTTATTTTCAAAGTCATTTAAAAATCACTTCAAGGTCAACGGCCATATTTTATAAAAAATAGCCTACAAAGGTCCAAATTCAGTCATGTATCATTTGTAGATGTGTCACACACAGTAAAAACGTGATATGCCTGTCTATCAATTGTATTAATGTGAGAGCCAAACACATTATAGTTCTGCACTTATTACCATGTTTTCACTGTTTTGCTTTGAAGATAAAGTTGATTGCAAACTCCATCTATCTGCAGTAGATAAGTATGAGATAAAGACTCTTGAAATCCTTCCTACAGAACCAACTTGAGAGATCTGTCACTGCACAAACTCATGTTCTTGCCTTAGTATTTTTTGAAAATCAGGTCAAAGTACAGACTGAGAATTGTTTTTAACACATACTTGTCTGTTTAATTCATTCAAAGACCTCTTGAGAGAAATATATTTGAAAAAGATTTAATCTCTATCATATCAATATTGAATGTGAAACATTACCATTTAAATTTACATGATTACAAGGTGCTGCTTGGAGCACAAATATGCAGCTGATGAATTATCAGTCTTAAATATAAACTGCTGAAAGTATGTCTGATATTCTAAAGAAGGAAAAAAGTCTATTCACACATAAATTTGTAACTCTAAATTTTCATACTTTTGATACATTTGCTGCACTGTTATAAGTCTTAATATATCTGTTTTTGTATTAATACCTAAACTTATTAATATATCATTGACATATTATCAATGTGGCATTTTAGTATTATGTAAACCATGAAAAATAACATCTATTATTTGCCTATTTCACTAAAATAATACAAAGTAACAGAAAATAAGAAACAGCGGATAAATCACTTCATTCTAAATGGGTTTAGGGTGAGTACATGACTTGATTTTTCCAGAGCAACATATTTAGACAGACAGATAAGCCCTATAAGATAAAAATTAAATAACCTTTGCCCCACTTTATAAATGAATATCAAGATATTCTCTGATAATAATGTCAATCAAGACGTCCAAACTGCATTTTAAGAGAACATGGGCATTCTTCAGCATTTCAAAATATTCAATCAATAGTATCACAAATAAGGTTTTCTAGTATACATGCACTTGTATATTATTTAAATTTTCTCTATCAAATTACATATTCCTCATATTTTGAGATCATTCTGTCATAGGTTTTGGGACAATGTATTAAGAGATGTCCCTGAATCATATATGGAATACAAAATTATATATCTTTGACGCAAGTACATTTTAAGCAAACCACATACCAATTGGTATCCCAAGTATATACAGACAACAATATAAATTAATTAAGTTTTAAGTATGCAAATAACTCCTTCACCCAAATACTTTCTTTATATTACAAAACTTATGACATGCTTAATTGCCAAAGAAACATCAATTCATCTTAACAATTTGATTAATATCACCAGAAATTACACAGGCATAAAAGATTTGTAATAAATATCTTATTCACACGAAAGATTGTGCAGTGGACTTTTGATCATGCACAATTTATTATATTCTGTTCAAATTTTCAATATTTTTTAAAAATATTTTTAAGCAGGCCTTGGAGTAAGATAAACCATTAAAACTCAAATAACACAATAAATAATGTTTATTCTGTTTACCAGCAACCATGATATTCCGATATATGCCAACATCAAGAAAATGGTATCTCTGAATTTGAAATGTAAAATGTAAATTACTTTAAATACAAACTTTCACAAAGTGCACATAACCTTTACAATTCTTGGTGTCTAGTGAATAAAACATATTACAAACAGTTGATTAGATGTAAAAATATGGAACAGAACTATGTGAACACAATGTTGCATTGGGCAGTATGATATATAACCATGGCAAATTTTTCAAAATTTAAAAATCTACAAATTATTGAGCATAATTTAATCACTTTAAATATTTCTGATATCTAGAAATAGATTTATACTATCTAAGCAAGGCCTAAGACCTAAAGGAGGCACTGGATATAATGCACTTGAGACTGGAATATAATAAGCTCACACAGATAAAAGTAAATATAAATGATGTCCCTGATCCCATCTTTTTGTTAATCTCATTTGATATTTACACTCTTATAAAAAATATGTAATAATTTGCTAACATTGCATTTTATAAAAGAAATCCCCATTACAGTCGAATAATACTGGGGAATTCCACTGTAAAAATCAAAAATCACATATCATTTTGACAATAAAACAATCTAGGATTTTCTTATCTGAAGATTCTGGAGCATTGTTTATACAATTAACTTATATACTAACAATGTTAGGAATCAGAACCTAAATGAATACTGTATCTATAGGGGTCAAATGGCATAAAACTCCTACATGTTTATTAGATCATTCAGAACTACAAGTAACTGACAGACATGTGCAATATCCAGAATGATGTTTTCCTCTTATTCCAATATTTCAAACCAAAAAACATGAATTCTCTTCTGTGATGGTGCATGATTAAATAGCTAAATTCCCTTCTGAGAGGATTCAAAGTCTGTGTTCCGAACTGAGAAGATCCAATGTCTGTGTTCCCATCTGAGAGGATTCAATGTCTGTGTTCCCATCTAAGAGGATCCAATGTCTGTGTTCCCATCTGAGAGGATCCAATGTCTGTGTTCCCATCTGAGAGGATTCAATGTCTGTGTTCCCATCTGAGAGGATTCAATGTCTGTTTTCCCAATTGAAAGGATCCAATGTCTGTGTTCCGAACTGAGAGGATCCAATGTTTGTGTTCCCATCTGAGAGGATTCAATGTCTGTGTTCCCATCTGAGAGGATCCAATGTCTGTGTTCCCATCTGAGAGGGTCCAATGTCTGTGTTCCCATCTGAGAGGATTCAATGTCTGTGTTCCCATCTGAGAGGATCCAATGTCTGTGTTCCCATCTGAGAGGATTCAATGTCTGTGTTCCCATCTAAGAGGATACAATGTCTGTGTTCCCATCTGAGAGGATTCAAAGTCTGTGTTCCCATCTGAGAGGATCCAATGTCTGTGTTCCCATCTGAGAGGATTCAAAGTCTGTGTTCCCATCTGAGAGGATCCAATGTCTGTGTTCCCATTTGAGAGGATCCAATGTGTGTGTTCCCATCTGAGAGGATCCAATGTCTGTGTTCCCATCTAAGAGGATCCAATGTCTGTGTTCCCATCTGAGAGGATCCAATGTCTGTGTTCCCAACTGAGAGGATCCAATGTCTGTGTTCCCATCTAAGAAAGGATTCAAAGTCTGTGTTCCCATCTGAGAGGATCCAATGTCTGTGTTCCCATTTGAGAGGATCCAATGTGTGTGTTCCCATCTGAGAGGATCCAATGTCTGTGTTCCCATCTGAGAGGATCCAATGTCTGTGTTCCCAACTGAGAGGATCCAATGTCTGTGTTCCCATCTGAGAGGATCCAATGTCTGTGTTCCCAACTGAGAGGATTCAATGTCTGTGTTCCCATCTGAGAGGATCCAATGTCTGTGTTCCCAACTGAGAGGATTCAATGTCTGTGTTCCCATCTGAGAGGATCCACTGTCTGTCTCCCCATCTGAGAGGATCCAATGTCTGTGTTCCCATCTGAGAGGATTCAATGTCTGTGTTCCCAACTGAAATGATCCAATGTCTGTCTTCCCATCTGAGAGGATCCAATGTCTGTGTTCCCAACTGAGAGGATTCAAAGTCTGTGTTCCCAACTGAAAGGATCCAATGTCTGTCTTCCCATCTGAGAGGATCCAATGTCTGTCTTCCCATCTGAGAGGGTCCAATTTCAATTTGAGATGGTAACTTTCAGATGTATGTTTCTTTCAAATTACAACAATATGCTGGCTTTAACCATGGGTTTATTCTCTGATATATTTACTTGTAAACACCAGGTGCATAGTCTCCTAGTTTTCTCCATACAACCTAAAAAAAGTTTTCAAAGACAAGAACATTATATTATATATCATATTAATTACACAATATTAATTTTCAGATGTAAATAAGTAAACATAAACAAGTAAACAATTGTACTATTTTTATGATTTCTTTCAATAAATCGTGGCTATTGAAAAAATGTATGTTTTTCTATTATTTATTATATAACACACAACAAAACAAAACACCATCATTTTTACAATTACTTACATTGCACATTTCTCGCACAATTGCCTTTTCATTTTCATCTAGTTCCTCATCCTCTGGTATGTCGTGTTCTGGGCGTTCAAGCTGTTCATGCACCTCCAGGACCTTCATGGCATGCACCACAGCTTCTGGTTTACTGGGTCCACCACTAGAGGGCAGCTCTCCACCTGCCACGGACCGACTTGCCTAAAACAAACATATATATGGCAGTACTTGGTGGTCACAACAAATCATAATTCTCAGGGCAGATGTTCTTTTGTGGATTTGTATGTCAATTTTAAGATCATATATTGTTTTCAGATACCTTAAACCACTGTAAAATCGCCTGGAACCTTCCAGGTTTCATGAATGCTTTAAGGATACATCTCATCCAAAAATAAAAACAATTATCATTTTGGAAAGTATACTTTTGAAGCTGAAAACTACAGCTCCTGTATATGTACATGTGGGACTTGCAAGGTATTCTTATGAGGTATTGGTTTCTTATATAGGTAGGTCTTCAATTGAGTTTTGAAACTATTACCGGTAATTGTTTTACAATTCTTCACTTCTGGGGGCAGGGCATTCCAATTCTTTGGCACATATACTGCAAAAGCCCTATTCCCATATGTTCTCATGTTAGTTCTGGGAATTATATAGTCATTGTTATCATTGGACCTTAGGGATCTTGTCCCATTTTTAGGTATTAGTAGTTGAGACAAATACTCAGGGGCAAAGCCATTTTGCAGAAATTTAACAGAGCTATCTTAAAATCAATTCTAGCCTCAACTGGTAGCCAGTGCAGATCCATCAGCTTTTGAGTTATATGGTCTTTTTTCTTCATTTTCCCTTGTGTCCTGGCCAGAGCATTTTGTAGTTTTTGGAGTTTGGCCAGTTCACATATAGGTAGTGCAGCCAATTGTGAGTTACCATATTTACATGAAAAATGCCATTTTTGTACGTTTTTCTGATTTATTGTTTCATTGTTAATTCTTGATCAAGGATTACATCTAGATCTCTGACTTAATATGAAACCAACACAAGCTGCAGGGACAAGAGAGCAAAGGTAAGGGTTATTGTCAATCTATATAGATAGTGTGTCTGACGCGTTTCGCCCTCAGCGAAGGGCTTTTCAGGGACTTAGAGTGAGAAATGTGATATTAGACAGTGTAAAATCACCTGGTCTGTCGGGGACGATGTTGACCCTGGTAGCTGTCAGTCTAAAATGAACTGGGTCAGACCCACTCAAAATGTCCACTTGGGAATTCAGCACTCACTTTTGATCTATTAAATTAAGACACTAAATAACTCAACAATTATTTTGGTGTAAATAATAATTTCTTTTGTAAGTAACTCAGAAAATTGGTGAACTATGTGGTGAGCAAATCTAAAGACAGAAGTAAAGCATTAATGGATCATATATTAATGCGTCTAATAATTTGCCAGCCTGATGTGGTTAAATGACAATCACAAATGTGTTTCTCTCACAATGCTATAGTGCTTATCCTTGCCCACTGCTCACTATATACAAGTCATCTGGGCCCCATATAATGCACTGGTCCAGTGGACCAAAGGGCTTTTGGTCAGTTGTAAAATTCTACTGATTTCACAGAAATACTTGTGAATATCTTTTAGGTCAGTGACCAAAATGTATAGTCAATAATCTGTCAAAACTATATTTGGACTTTTATAAGTCAATGTCTTTTCAAAGCTAAATTTGAGCACTGTCTTCTTTGACCTGTAACCTCTCAGTCCTAAGGATGGAGTGTAGGTTATGATATTATAAAGGTCAACTTCCTGAGATGTCATGTCAGGTCCTCATTTACTTTTTGTTATTCAGGTGGTTAGATTTTCTTCCCACACATTCTCATGACACAAATGAAAAGTTCTGCATGAAATTTTAGGGTTCTACTTCAAAACAATTAAAACATGGCACTTCCAGCATATCACAACTTTCAGTATCTTTCAGTCACATATATTACTTGTGACACCTCTCTTGCAGCGATGCCCGGTGACCTTGCAGTGACCTACCAGGGGTAGCACTAGATTCTAGTTGCTAATGACATCTGATGCCAATCACAGCTCCTTGTTGATCTGTACTATGCTAGTTATTTACACTCAACTGAAGTCCTGAAATACATGCACCTTGACACACATTATACATGTATCACTTTGATTTGTTGTACTACAAATCATAACACAAATGTTTATATACATTGAAACGTATTTCGATGCACATAACATTTTGCATATTTTAAAAGATAAAAGCACCATTACAGTTAAAAATAAAAATATTACACAAGACTTGTTTGTCATGACTTTGCTTGAGAGGGAAATGTTGAAGTATGTGCTTTGAGTATGTTATATCTGCAATACATATCCATATCATGACTAACAAGACCCACTGCCTGTTCCATCCCAGATATGAGAATACTATGAATTTGCATGGAATGGAATTTTAATGCCACCCTTTTCACTAGATTTTGTGATTGAGTGGTTGATAAAATGAAGATCTCCACATGCCTTACTGATACTTTCAAGTAAAAGTTTTCCTTTTTGTTTTACGCATTAAAGCTCAATATCAGAGCAGTAATTGGTCCTTAAAATTACCCAAATTTATAGTATCATTTTAAATACAAAAATTGTAAAACTCAAAACATAAGCTTTGTTTCATTTTTAAGAACAAGATTCTCCCCGCAAGAAATACTTTAAGAAGTGGCCTAGGATAAATTTTGTCAACTTAACAGCTCAAAGAACGTTACTTTGGTACCTTGCTTTTTGCCAAGATCTAAGACACTGAAAGTTCCAGTGATAACTTAAAGCTAAAGAATGATAAATGTTGGAAAGTAACATCCTGTTCAATTTGGCACATTTTCAGGCATTCTGGCAGCTTACTGCATACTGACACCTGGAGTGAATAAATACTGTGTGTTAAAGAAAGAAGTGCAGGTCAGTTTGTGCCTTTGATCTACCATATGTCAACAGGGAAATATACAACTAATTCTCATTATTTCTTACTTTGCACAACATCGGTAGAAATACAAGTCATTCAATCTTCTCACTACCTCTGCCGTCATTGCTGTTTATTGATGTTATATGGAACTCCACATCCAGTCATGCATGCAGTCATGAATAACACTCACTAAAATATCATTAAAACAGAATTGACCAGCCTCAGGTTATGGCTGTGATTATTTGGTTGACACTTCCAAATCAGCACAAAGCAGAATCTGAATGAATAATCATAATATTAATTTACTAATCAGTGTATAGTCTGATTTAAAAATAGTCACGGCTTGTGGCTGATCCTGGCTGGTGCGTATAATTATTGACAGCAGGGAGTGATATGAGAAACAAGTCATGATAAAGGGCAATAATTTCTTGGATCCTTTGGCATGTGTCTTTCAAAAGGCACAGCCTGAATCTGGACCATGATGCTCACTTTCAACATTATACACTTAAAGGGGAACTTTCACTTCTCTGATAACATTTTGTAGTTTGGAAAATATCACAAAGAGCCGATTTGAAAAATCAGCTCGTGTCCTTGAAAATTGACCAAAGTCACCCAATATAGCAAACTTATCCAAGCCCCTCATAGGTTAATCACATCTACCATGTTATATTAATATTGCTGTACTTAATAAGAAAATAGAGCATTCACAAGCGAAGTTGCTCCTGTGCTGGCCATGACCTTGACCCAAGGTAACAAAAAGTTCAGCCCTCAAAATTTCCCAGGCCTATAAATTATCATGTTACAGTATCTAGTCCTTGTGCCCAAGCATAAAGGAATGATGAAGAAAACAAAGTGCAGCAGTGGACGTAGCGGACATGGCAGAGGCGGAGGCAGCGGTGGAAATGGAAGTACATAAAGTCAGCTTTCATAAACAATTAGTAAACAAAGAAAGCAGCCAAAAGAGCGATGCCCCAATTTTCGGGCTTAGAATAGATGTGCTATAGAATGGTTATGTGCATCGGAAAGATCATGAAAAATGTGATATTTTGGTGCAAAAAGAATGACGATCGGACCATTATCAGCAATTTCACGAAATTTGAAGATAATTGCAGCTTGTGCATTAAATCCCCGTGATGACGTCATTGACAGTGATTGCAATAAACAAAAAATCATATTTTATGGGGTTGTAAGATGAGTTTTAAATGTTGGTTTGTGTTTCCATGGGTACTGATATATTTTTGTGTTTTGTGAAATGATGACAATGTCTAGTACTGCTTTTTTGTATGCAACTCTAAGATTTGTTTCTTGTTTGGGGTTTTACATCACTTTCAACATTATTTCAGTCATTTTGTGATGAGACCTACTTGAAGCAGATATAGTGCTGCCTCACTGAATTGTCCTATCGCAGGTCCTTGGCATGACAACCCACCTGGTCACAGATTTACAAGGTCAATGGGTTTGCCCTTTGGCACAGGCCTCAGCTCATGTGTGAAATTGTATCATGAATTCAATCTCGTCACAGCCAGGGATCGAACCAAAGACCTTTGGATCACCACAGAGGAACTAGTGCTAATAAACTGGCGCTCTAACCAACTGCGCCACAGCCCGTGGCCTTGCAACTCTTAGAGCAATAATAAATACATGTAATAATATGGACTATATTATAACAAATTTAATATATAGCGAGGCGAGATAGGTGAGGGCTGGTGCGTATACATCAGAAATTTCTGTGTACATGTCATTCTGTGGTTCATTCGATTCGTACTCTTGCACAGCGAGTTCGGGATGGTGACACTCTGAACCACACACATTTGTTTTTTTCAGCCACAGCACATGCAGGGATAATGATGCATACGCACCTGCAGGGATAAATATGCGTACGCAAATATGGTATGACAAAATTGACCAGCATGTGCAATGAGCTGCAAGTAAACAACAAACACGCTGAAAGTTGAAGTAGTTGTCTGTGGGCCAGGCCATTTGATAATTGGGGGATGTAGAAAAACAAATATCATTTTCAAAAAGGAAATTGCATACAAATAAAAAAGACATTCTTGTTCTAAAATTGAAATGTCAGAGACCAACTTTGTACATACTTTATACATAAAGGGCTGTGTCAATAGCATCAATAGCATATTTCAAGTGTTCTGTCCAATTTATCCAAGAGGAAATAGTTTCTAAACTCATGACTAACAAGTCAAGAATGTTTGACTTGTATATTCTGTTTAGGTAAACTCTTAAGTCTTATATAATGCTTATAAATAGCAAAAACAAATAAAAACATCTTATCATGCTTATTGCCAATTTATCAGAACCAGCCTTAGTTATCTTTCTCATATATGTGTATATTTTAATTATATATACTCCAATTATTTTTCTTTTCCCCAACATGATATTCTATCATGTGTACTAACCATATTATGCTGTTGAAGACCTGTGGGTTTGGCTGATGGTGTAGAAAAGTAACGGCCACGAAACTCTGCTGACCTCTGACCCTCTCCATTTTGATCTAATCTCTGAAAAAATATTTTTATAAAATTGAATTCAAGAAGTTTTGTGACATATTATGAGGCAAATTATTTACAGGCGAAGACAACAGTGCTGCAGGCAACAACCAAGCTTCGATGTAGTTTATCAATCGTTTGCCAGTGTTAATTACACAATGTGTTGGCACACATGTGTCAGACAACGACAAGACGAGAATATTTTTGTAAGTGCAGACGCACTTAATATGCTTTGAAAATGGAAATGTAGCTCAGTTTTCATTTGCAGCTCTATCTTCGTTGCCTGTATACCGGTATATAAAAAGAGAACAAAAACATTTTATTCTATTTGATTTGATTAATTTGATGTTCATAACATGGATTTTGGAATCAACATTTTGTATTTGGGCTCGCCCAAGTGGTAACGGAGGGACAGCATCACTGAACAGCATAACATAAATGCATTTATTCCAGAAATACAAAATTATTAGAAATACTTAATTATTGTTTTTGACAAAGCCCACTGAACATTACAATATGCCAAAGTATTGAGGATCATACTGTAACAGTTTATGTATGGTATCAAAATATGTTTTCTGTAACGGAGGGACACTTTTGAACAGCAGCTTTGGAGTCATGTAGCAAAACGGGCTTAACATAAAGTTCTTATGAATATTCTTAAAATTCACTATATCATATATCATCTACACATACCTAAGTTGTAAATACCAAAATATCAAGTTTATAACATTAACACTGATTTATTTATAAAAGAAATATTGTCGTAACGGAGGGACAACAGAAAATAGTAACGGAGGGACACAAATGTTCAGCTGTAATCTTGTCAACAAGTAACTTCTGTAGCAAACTGTACATGCACTAATTAGGTGCTAAATCTTTATGAACTTGACAGAATAAATTTAGAGAATATATTGAATGAAATAACATAAATAACAAAGACCAAATACACACCACAAATGACAACTGGGCACTAAGGATGGATTATGGTCAAAATAACCATGTGACAAAGGTGACCGTACTGAATTGCCACATTAGACAGACCACAGTCAAACTGCTGAATTTGGACATTTTATGAATCTAAATTATCCACAAGTGTAAATTATCTACAAGTTGGAGAAAATATGAGTTTAACAATGCTTAGAAATGCATACTATTTACATTTTGGAAGACTAAGACTTAAAATGGACACCAAGCTTTAAAGGTTATGCTAATATCCAGGCCTGAGTGAAAAGTGAAAATATTAACAGAAAGATATGACGGACATGAGGTATAATGACAGCAGAAAGTAGCTGAATAAGATTAAGATTGGCAGCTATGTTCATGTTTTAGATAAGAGGAGGGAATATATAGCTATCAAATGAAATGCACATGCACTTGGTCCAGCGGTCCACTTCGTATCATGGTCATTTTGACCATGGCCATATTGGTCATCATAAGTATGACACACACAGCTCATTCCATTATATCATTATGTTCTTAGCCATGTGTTATCCTAACTGTAAGCCAGGAACACTGCATCATCCCTAAGAATGGATTTGTCAGGTAAATTAGACACTTTGACAAAATCAAACGGTTACATAGTGTCACAAGGAATCACACCTATCAAACAGCAATTGTGTTGTCTCTGATGGGAAAGCTTGTGTACCCAGTGCAGGTCAGCTGGTGGCTTTCTTCCTCTGACTAAAGTACCAATGCAAACAAATATGTATTTTTTGCCATAAACTCAGACAGTATTGGAAACCAGTGCTTATAATACATGAGTATGTAGACAGGGAAATAGAATTATGTATCACTGACCATATTGATTGATACATGAGTATAAACATGAAGTGTCTATTGTCTCTCAGGTGACGGACCACATATTAGCCAACCAATACATGTTTAATCAAATAAAATGTTTGTATCCATTTCCACTTGACAAAAACCACTTTAAGAAATAAAAATTTCTGGCAAATAACTGAAATAATAACAACTTCCATGAACCTGAACATCTGTCCCTCCGTTACTAGTAACGGAGGGACAGGTTTTCTTCATATAAAATCAACCAAAAATTAAATGAGTTTCATAAAGCATACAGAAGGTTATGATACTTCACTATAAGCACCTTACTTCTAGAAAGTTTCACATTCCTTGTGATATGCATTTTAGCATGAGGTAAAAATTTCAATATTTTTTGTAACGGAGGGACATGTAACGGAGGGACAAATTCATATTTTAAAGTTTTTCCCCCAAAACATCTTTAGACTTGTGTGCCAAGAATTTGACTTTAAATCATGATAACATAGCATCTCAACTTTATTAAAGTCCCATTTCCACTACTTTGCATGTGATTTCTAATAAAATACACCATATTTTCTAAATTGATAGAAAAACGACGACAGACAGCAAAATGAACCAACAAAATAGGGTCTTAAACAAATTGTGATTATTTCGCAACCAATAAGGGTAGAGAAAAAAATAAAACAGTTTCAGAAACTACAGCTTTTAGTTTATTAGGTACAATTTAAAAGAAGCACATATTTTGTGTTTCACTTTTTCATGTTAATGTTCACTTCCCCTTGGCTGAGCCCGTTTATAAATGTTGCACATTTTATATATATGTAGCTTGAGGTAAACTACATTTCACTAAAAAATCTTGTTTGAGCAAAAAAAATATTCTTGAAACTGAATTGGGTAATTTTGTGTCATTATATCATTTTGAAAAAGCATGAACCAGGGCATATCAAATAAGTTGTCATCTACTTTGATCGCAGACATGCAACGATGGTCACAATCCATTACATTCTAGATTGCCAGTTCTTAAACTTATTTTGGATATTTTAAACAAAACAAAAACACTTAAGGCTGTAAATATAGCAAATATTTCTTCATGTTTAAAAACCGTGTTTCTTAAATTTTGAAAAACTGAAGTTTGTGTCCATCTAAAGTTATCACTATGAGCAAGCAATGCTTAGTATGTGTGCATATATAAATGTTTTATTATCATCATTATTATGTGTAAGAAACTTCAGATACCCACCCTAACACTTGCACAGGTAAATTTTTAATAATATTATTTACTAATTTCACTGAATACAGGTGATAAATATTAACATGTAACTATGGTTACTACCTGCACAGAATGTCTCTCTCCTTCAACCTGGTGCAATCGTTCTTCTAAACTCCTGATATATCGCAGAGCTTCTTCTACAAAAAAAAGACAGAAAAGTTTTTTTTAATTGAATAATAGAAATATTGTGCAGAAGACCTAATATTCTTGTCCAAATCTGAAAACTTGTTCATACTAAAGGTGTGGTCTCACTGTAGCGAACAGGTAGAGAGGATGAATTGTGGAGTGGTTTAGGATGGTCAGAAATAGTTTGATTTTTTACCAGAGTTAAGGTTATTGCAGCATGGTCAAAGGGTCAAATGAACATGGCATTGCACACTTGTCACTCAAGATCATCTGCATACTAAATAGGAAAAACCTCCTTTTCATTTTTGCTGAGTTCTAAATAGCTCAGATTTTTTTATATGAAGTAAAAATCATTGCAGATAGGACAATTGAATTGATATTGCACACTTCCCCCAATTTTATATAAACTGTGTGGCAAAAATTTGGTTGAACTGTGTGCTAAAAATAAAATAATTTCATTAATTTGTTGCTGTTTTTACCTGTTATCTTGTTACAAATAACAAATAAGTAACGTCAAGTATTCATTAAAAAGAGGTTTCAAATAAGAAACTAATTACTGGTAGTAACACATAGACGACTTATAAGTGACTATCTTTTCCAAGCCATTTTTGTTACATGATTGTCTTTTGTGTAACTGTGGTAACCATTTCAATATTGTTAAACTTATATGAAAAAAAATATTCATTTATACTGAAATGAATGATATTAAATTTACTTTAGATTATATGTTTTCATGCTGTTCAAATCATTTCTTCAAGCACATACTAAGAAACCTGAGACAGTAATGTACTAAACCATGGACTAAATCTCTATTTAGTCCATGAATAAACTGAAATGTTTTGTCTGTTCAACTCTAAAAATGAAAATATTTATGGCCATAGAAAAGGTCTGTGAACAAATTAAGTAATGTTGTACCATACCATTTCTTAACATGTTGCCTGTGTGAGTACACAGTTTTGTGAAGAGTACTGCACTAAGTTCCTGATATTTTGACAGATACTGCTGGGTGCACTGTAATGTATGATTGCTATCCACCTGTTGCCCTCCCTTGCCCCCAGGACAATTTAGTCAGCAGATAATTCAAGTATCCCATCATTCCCATGTCATTATGAGATGTGCCAGCACCGTGACTCACTGCCCCACCTACTGAACAAGCTGAATGCTCTGCTTCCACCTGTCTCTACATACCATGCCATATCATTTATATATTTCTACATAAACATTCATTTATAGCACTTGAAAAAATTAAACTTTTCTCTGTTTTACTTAATATTCATCACCTTACATATCATGCAATATTTGTATTTGACCCTGCTTATGTTTCCACATCAATAATTATATAATCATTTAAATCTCAATTGATTGTTAAATGACTCTTTTTGCTGTTGTTTTGGCTTGTAAAGACTGCTTTATCATGGAATTGTTCTACTGTTCTACTCTCTAGGTAGGTTAACATTAGTGACCTGTGAAATACCTGTTTCACAAAACCCTTTGTCCAAATCTATCCTGTTTCACAATCTGTCAAGTAAATCATGGTTCATCTTACATATAGATATATATCATAGCATATATGCATAAATTGGCTATCTCTACGTTAAAACTCTTGAAATCTTACACTACATACAAGTCATTACCAATTCAAATCATTGTGCATTTTGTTGGCAGTTTAGTCTTAAAAAGTAAAAGCTTTTTATCTACTTTTAAGAATGATAGATCGTGAGCATTTTATCTTTGCATGCATTCAAGTTTTTCTTACAAGTGTGTAAGAAACAGTGATGAACCATGAACAATGGTTGCACCTGTCCAAGTAGGCTTTTTTATTCTACAATATCTAAACGTTGAAAACGTTTAAATTGTATACCTTTTATCAACTGTTGAAATACAGAATTAGCAGGGATCAACTCAATCTATAATACCACAATTATGATAACACAACTGCAAAAATTTGTAATGTTAGGGGAACAGTGTCTTCTAAAGTTCTTTTTCCCCCCCGCCAAAAAAAGTTATTTGAACCCGAAAAAACTACATGGTGCAAGATAATTGCTTTGTATGAAAATAACTACAAAATGGATCTATGTATCAAATGCTTAGGGATTGAAAAGGTCCCCGTCATAGTCCTGCAATCTGACAGATTGTATTTTATAAATTACAAATGTAAATGTACAACTGTCATATTTGTGTCAGGGTTGCATGGTTTCCGCCGCATGGCGGTATATACCGTCTCGGCGGAAATAGGTGTCATAAACTCCAAAAGTCATTAACTTTCAGTTTGTTTCTCCAGATATGATGAGCATAACATTAGTTTAAATATTTGAAGCAATATACACATAATGTAGACATATATACCGTATTTACTCGTGTATAAGACGACTCGTGTATAAGACGACTTGTGTATAAGACGACTAGTGTATAAGACGACCCCCCAAAATTGAAGTTATTTTGCTTGAAAAGACCAATTTCCGAATATAAGACGAGTTGGTTTTTCAAGCTTGGCGGCCATTTTAAAAGTGAAACATAAATATGTTTACGATACAAGATCTTAACGGTCTTATATACGTGTGAGTATTTACAGTAAAACGTAAATACGATGTTCATATTTTCGAAATAAGGGATATCGGACATAGCGAATCGATTTCAATTGCGTTTTAAATAATAAATAAAGGTATTTACTTAATATTATCACAATTACGCTTCTCAGGTCGAGAAAAACAAAGCGTTTTCATGATTTATCATTTAAAACGCAATTAAAATCGATCCATGTGTGAAAGCATTTCTGTCAACAGGGAAGACACAACTCAAAGCAGTGGAAACAATGACGAAACGCAAAACTGTGAACGCTGATAATTGGAATCAGTGAGAACAAAGTCAAAACAAAGCGTTTCGAAATAATAGACCTCGGATGTAGCGGATCGATTTTAATTGCGTTTTAAATGATAAATAAAGGCATTTATCCATTATTATCAAAAATTATGCTTCGCAGGTCGAGAATTTCTCAAGATCGCCATTTTGAAAGGCGGGAGAGGCTCTTGTTTTTGGCACGAAAACAATCGTTAACTGGCATTGAAATATTAATATATTGCGCAATAATGGATGGTTTTGTTCTGTTCTCGACCTGCGAACTGGGTCAAGGTCAACCATATGCAATCCCATGCAAGATATTAAGGACTTACATAATCCTGTGCAATATCAAATAAATCCATCAAATGGTTCTCCTGTCATCATCCGGAAAGTTCAGACACGCGGCCACATTTTTTGGTCCTCTTATACACAAGGGCAACCTGTGGACAGTGATTTACGGTCAGAATAATTGGCTTTATCGGCATGAAAAATAAATAAACTTTGCTCATACTGTTCAGATACAACTCCCCCAACGACGATATAATTCATATTTTTGGCTTATAAGTTATAATACACATAGAAATATTTTACCACGTCTCAACAGTAGTCTGCCTTCATTTAATAAGTGTAAATTATGCAAAAGTCGGATAAAATGTCAGTTTGACAATATTTAGATATGCTTACCCAACACGAAGTCGCCATTCTGAAAAGTGGAAGTGACAGAGAGAAGCTCTTATTTTTGTCGTGAAAACGATTGGAGTGCCACTACAGTGTATTAAATCGCAAGTGTATTAATATTGCGCAATGATGGATCCCTGACACGACGCTGTGTTGCACATTTTTACGTTAAGGTCAAGGACGTGGAGAAATCCTCGACCTGCAAAGTATAATTTGTGATAATATTGGGTAAATACCTTTATTTATCATTAAAAACGCAATTAAAATCAATCGTCTACATCCGTTATTTCGAAAATATTAAACGCTTTGTTTTTACGTTAAGGTCAAGGACGTCATGGACATCGTATTTACATTTTACTACGTGGAGAAATTCTCGACCTTTATCTATCATTTAAAACACAATTAAAATTGATCCACTATATTTGATATTCGTTATTTATTATAAACAAGGACGTCATGAACATCGTTATTTATATAAATGTTTTACTGTAAATCCTCGTGTATAAGATCTTGTTGCATAAGCATATTTACGTTTCACTTTTAAAATGACAGCCAAACTTGAATGGTAGCAGAACCGATGTCTCAAGAAAAAACGATTCGTCTTATATTTGAAAATTGGTCTTTTCAAGCAAAATAACATCAATTTTGGGGGAGGTCGTCTAATACATGAGTCATCTAATATACAAGTAAATATGGGAAGTATGATATTTTTTTGACAAATCCACATCTTATGCAGATGCTTAATGTGGGACTAAAAGCTTTTGTTTCTATGAATTAAGTTGTTTTGGATCAGCTGCAAAATGTACGAGTATGATTCTTTTTCATTTTCTAAAGCTACAAAATATAGGCTTCAAATTCTCCCTATCTGCTCTCCCAGAGTTTTAGCTGGTCTGTGGAAATTTGACGGGATTGGCTTATGAGAGCAGCATCACGGGAAATATGTTGCATCAAAAACTTCCGCCTGCCTTTCTTCAAGATGGGAGGGAAATTTCAGGTTCGCAACATACACGAACACACCAATGTTAGCACTATTGGGGTTTTGTTATGCAATCTTTATATAAGAATAATGCAATCTGCGTAATATATGTCACCATTCCGAAGGCAAAACTTAGAAAAACAATGATATAAAGATGAAAGCAGGGTTGGGTTTCTTCCGGAAGAAACCTGTTTCTTCCGGGACAGCGGAAGAAACGTGGAAGAAACCTATTTCGTCCGGTTTCTTCCATTTTCTTCCGGAAGAAACTGGAAGAAACCGGAAGAAACTTGGATGAAACTGGAAGAAACTTGGATGAAGCATGGAAGAAAGTGGATAAACATTGTTAATTTGTTAAATTTATTTTGTTTGTTGTGGAGTATACATGATACATTTATGTTTCAGGCAGGTTTGGGTTTCTTCCAGAAGAAACCTGTTTCTTCCAGGACAGGAGAACAAACTTGGAAGAAATGATTTGTGTATATGGTTACCTTTTTGCCCATATGACTTGTAGTATTGTGTATTAATGATTTATCTAAAATGTAAAAAAACAAACAGCAGGTTTCTCATTCAAATCTTTATTATCAATAAAATAAAACTTTTAAAAAGCAGTGATAAGTTTCTTCCCTATATAGGATTTCAGTTTCTTCCAGCCACAGCTAGCATGCATAAACATTCATACCACCTCCCCCAATAGTGACCATTTGAATAGTATTCCATTTATATAATCCTTAGCATTCTAAACCAATTTATAGTCATTTTATTGACCATTTCCAGTTTTTTCCAATTATTTCCAGTTTCTTCCAGTTTCTTCCACTTTAAGCGGACGAAACCTATTTCTTCCAGGATGGGCACACAAAGACAACAACAGGCATACAAAGAATAAAGCAATGATTTATACTTAAAACAATCTATAGTATAATACACCTTAAAAGTAAACCAGTTTTAAAAAGCAGTGATAAGTTTCTTCTGTAAGTTCTGTAAGATATTAGTTTCTTCCATCCATAGCTAGCATGCCTAAACATTCATGCCCCCACCCCCCATGAGTAACAATTTGAATATGTTTCATGTATGTATAGTATTCCATTTATATAATTAAGTCATTCCTTAGCATTCTAAACCAATTCTACAATCATTTTATGAAATATTTCCACTTTCTTCCATTTATTTCCAGTTTCTTCCGGGAGGATAAGTTTCTTCCATCCAGTAAGCCTGCATATACATTCATACCCCCAACCCCCCCCCATGTGTGACAATTTGAATAAAGTTGTTCCTTAGCATTCTAAACCCATTTTACAGTCATTTTAGTAAATATTTCAACTTTAATCCAATTATTTCTAGTTTCTTCCAGTTTCTTCCGCTTTAAGCGGAAGAAACCTGTTTCTTCCGGGACGGTTTTTTCCGCCCTTTCGTCCGATTTTTTCCGCCTAGCGGAAGAAACGTGCCAACCCTGGATGAAAGGCAACATAGAGAACCGCATAAGCTTCCAGGCTCTCACACGGCAACGTGGACCACTGCACGTGCAGGGATACCGATGCGTACCCAAATATGGTGATATATCAAGAGACTGAAGAGAGGAAACAAAAATCTCAGCAATTCCTAACCTTTGGAGGCAAATGATGTTCTAAACTGTGCAAACGACTGCTTTGCTTCCAAATTTGTATCTGGCCATCTTCTAAAATGAATTATCTTTGATTCCATGTTTGCAGTTTCCCAAAAAGGTTCAACAAAAGTTGGTTTAATTTGGTTCAAAGTCTTCAAAAGGGCTACGAAAAAAATTTCAGATCACTTTGGTGCCCGGAAGTAATTGGTAGCTCAAAGAGTTATATAACGTCACAATGCATTTTCACGAGAGGTCAATCAAAACAATACCCACAATATTCTTGAAAATATGTCTAGCTCACCAATCAAGATTTAGCATGCACGTGTGTAGGCTGACTTCCGGGCACAAAAATGATCAGGTTTTTTTTCAGATAAGAAAATTGGCAAAGACATGGAATATATTTAATATTTTGAAATATTTTTCTCTGGCATTGTTTTATCTTTGTATTGTGCATCTGGTGTCCAAAGCACACCATTCGTAATGCTCTGTATGCTCTGCAGTGATAAATTCTTGAAAAACTTGTTTCATCTCTTGAAGTACATCATATTTGCATCACTTCATCACCTCGTGCACGTGCAAACATTGGTATTGTATGACGTCATTGACCAGCACGTGCAGTGAGTGAGCCACAAGTAAACAATATGTATGTGCTGATAACTGATGCGGTTCTCTTTGAAAGGCAGAGGCGACAATGCCCCAATCAAGCCGTCACCGCTGTTCCGGAAGTGCCGTGTGCAAAGAATTGGGCCAAATATGATCATAGCGCTGTGAAAATGCAGCGGATTTGGGAGAGCAGATAGCGAGAATTATGAAATTATATAGCACTTTGTAAATATCTGCTTTGCAACAACATGATAGTGTTTGTCTGCAGCTTTCTGAACAGTTTTCCCTTTGTTAATAGCTGTCTTAATTTGGAAAAAAAGATATATGATATAAAACATAGGTTTTCCACACTGAATCATGTTTGTGCCATTGACAGCTCCCAGGTCTTTCCACTCAAAACAGGTGGTGACCCCTATAATGAGTGATAATAGGCAGTTTGCAGACTGCAAGAATCACAATCACAAATATTAACTATCCTGAATGCATCATAGGAGAATATAAATAACAATAGCCTTACCATCAATGGTACTTTTTTGTCTTCTGAGCTGCTCACCAACACTGATTGGTCCAACATGTTCATCTGGCCCCTTCTCTTCTGTGGGCGTTGTGTTACTACTGCCATCCCCAGCATCACGATCACTACTGTCCCCTCCCCGAGATTCCTGATCCAAGTACAGACACAACTCTTTTAGTTCTAAATTTTCCTTTAGCAGGTCATCTTGCTTTGTTTCAAGCTCTTTCAGTTTTTGTTGGTAAGTTGACACTTCACTTTTCATCACACTGGACGTGTAGCGTCCGAATCTCTGCCATTCTCGCGCCAGTTTGCGCCCTTTCTGCCGATCATCATCTAGGAAACAGCAGAGATCTCTAAGCTCCTGATTATCATCTTGTAACCTCTGATTGACCTCTTTAAGTCCCCGAATCTCTAACAAATGTGTTTGCATCCTTTTATTAACATCACTTATCAAGTTTTTATGATCAACCATTCCCTGGATCCTTTCACCTTCAGTTTTCCTCAGCATTCTAATAAGCCCTTCTATTCCAAGCCTTGCCAGCTCATCATCTGATGTTTTGGATATACTGTGTTTGTTAGATGCCATCCTGATATATGTGTCAAAACCTTAATTAATCCTCCATATTTCCTTCGTGGATCCTGGAAAACCTGAAATGTACTTCAAGTTCAACAACCACTTTGTCCGTGAAATTCACTCGCGACTTTCCAGTTTACATTTTCCTTATTCAAATGTACACACAGAATGATCACAGAATTGTGTGTGATTTTGTCGTTAATTCTAAAACTCCAATTTGGTCACGAAACAACCGTTCTTAGTGCAAAACTTTCAAGAAGTTCAAAAAAGTCTGTTGACCAAGTACCTGCCCACTTCCGCCGACAATTTAGGCAATTTCGATTTTCTTTGCACGAGAGCTGAAACATAACCGCTAGAGGACGACACTATGAAGCTCTGGAGGTACAAGGCCTCGGACCACTATTACAATGTCCCATTGAAAACCATAGTAAATGCCTCACCTTCAAAAATTCATAGAAAATATTCGTATCGACCTAGGGTATTTTGAAAAATACTTATAAGATGGCAAAAATGTTTATCTTTCTAAAAGCAGAGTATGAAGTTAGGTTGACCATTGAAATTTTTTGCTAGGATCTGTTAAAGCGCCACCTACCTTGAAAATAAAGAACAGAACATGGCAATATGGCCTCGGACCACTATTACTATGTCCCATTGAAAACCATAGTAAATGCCTCACCTTCAAAAATTCATAAAAAATATATGTATCGACCTAGGGTATTTTGAACAATATTTATCAGATGGCAAAAATATTCATCTTTCTAAAAGCAGAGTATGAAGTGAGGTTGACCATTGAAATTTTTTGCTATGATCTGTTAAAGCGCCACCTATCTTGAAAACAAAGAACAGAACATGGAAATATAGGAATGAGCCCCTGACAGCAAAGATCAATATATAGTCCCTTGAATTATTCTCATTATTTTTCTAATAACTTCGAAAAAACAAGCCATTATTGTACTATTAAATCACACTTTTCATTTTATGTCTAATGTGATCTGCATCTCGTTATTATCATGTATAATAAGGGGGAGTAGGAAATTATCAAGCACTACTTTCGTATGCCCTGGTCCCACATATCAAATAGTAGACTCAGGTCTAATATAGAAATGAGCCCCTGATAGCAAAGATCAATATATAGTCCCTTCAATTATTCTCATTATTTTTCTAATAACTTTGACAAAACAAGCCATTATTGTGCTATTAAATATCACTATTCATTTTATGTCTAATGTGATCTGCATCTCGTTATTATCATGTATAATAAGGGGGAGTAGGAAATTATCAAGCACTACTTTCGTATGCCCTGGTCCCACATATCAAATAGTAGACTCAGGTCTAACAAAACATACCGAGTCGGGGAAGCTCAAACTCCACCAGAGGGCGACGTAGTGAACCTATCACCAGAGGGCGACGTAGTGAACCTATCACCTCTGTACAAGGTGCCTTTTGGTGCTGGCTCACCACATCCACCAATTTTTATGTAACTGTCCATCTTAGTTATTTTTTTTCTTAAATTGTACTCAGATTGGTATATTGTGATATATTTCACCCTTAATACAAAAGTCTGTGCATATAGAAACAACTATTAATATAAATAAAACTTGGAACTACTTTCTCAACCAGAGGAGTCATTTCCTGGGGTAGTGATAAGGCAGAACCACAACAAAGATGGCCGCTTTGTTTACAATTTGAATTCTTTTAATCTTTTATACTTTTGGATAATACAACCAACAAAAAATGTTCAAATGTTAACAAATGAACTCAAATACATCTCAAGGCAACTTCATATTTGATATTAAGAGATGTTAATACATCAATCACATTTACAACACACTGACAGTTCTTGAGCACATGGCCAGTAAAAGTAGGATCGGATGAATACTAATCTGGGTTGGTCAGAGGTAATAGTTTGCGTGTGCCTCTGGTGGACAGTGAGGGGGAAGCTGGGTGAGCGGATTCAGTGAGTTGGTGATTGCGGACGGATACCCTGAGCCGAAGGCGAAGGGTATCCGTCCACCATCACCAACTCACTGAATCCGCTCACACAGCTGACCCGACGAGGCACGTTTTGTTTTTATACCTCAGACAACTACTGTATTTTTTAAAAAATGATACATGAAACAAGATATTTATCATTAAAAACGTTTTGTAAACAAAGCGCACCTCATTTGACCCCGTCACGTGACCCGAAAATGGCGCGTACAGCCATAGACTGGTTGCCGCCCTCTGTGTATACACGATGTTCTTGACACTCGATTGGGGACCAGTCTAAAGATGGCCGACGCAAAATAGTTCGCAACTAATCAATACGTTACGAAATAATCGGCATGCTCGTATTCATTGGAAATCTCGTCAATACGCGCATCACTGAGGTATAACATTCGTGCCTCGCACTTCGCTTTTTAAGCTTCGCTATATTCGTACTTCTACTTTGCCATATTCGCATTTCTACTTCGCTTTATTCGCATTTCTACTTTGTTATTTTCGGCCTTCGTCTTCTAATCTTCTCCCTTCGCCTTTAGCAAACTTTATATACTACAGTAAGCTATGAAGCTCTGGAGGTATCATTCGTGCCTCGCATTTCACATTTCAAGCTTCACTATATTCGTACTTCTACTTCGCCATATTCGCATTTCTACTTCACTGTATTCGCATTTCCACTTTGCTTTTTCGCCCTTCTACTTCGCTATTTTCACATTTCTACTTTGTTATTTTTGGCCTTCGTCTTCTAATCTTCTCCCTTCGCCTTTAGCAAACTTTATATACTACAGTAAGCTGCTCACTGATTGGCTACTTGGCAATGCAATACAAAGTGCGAAGATAGCGAAGGCGAAGGGCGAAGATAACGAAGGCAAAGGGCGAAGATAGCGAAGTAGAAGGGCGAAAATAGCGAAGTAGAAGGGCGAAGTTAGGGGCGAAGTACGAAGCACGAATGATACCTCCAGAGCTTCATAGTAAGCTGCTCACTGATTGGCTACTTGGCAATGCAATACGATGTGCGAAGATAAGAAAGGCGAAGATAGCGCAGGCGAAGTGCAAAGATAGCGAAGGCGAAGGCGAAGATAACGAAGGCAAAGGGCGAAGATAGCGAAGTAGAAAGGCGAAAATAACGAAGTAGAAGGGCGAAGTTAGGGGCGAAGTACGAAGCACGAATGATACCTCCAGACCTTCATACGACACTGTATTGGTGCTTTGTGCAGATGACAAACATATGAAGCTCTGGAGGTATCATTCGTGCTTCGTACTTCGCCCCTAACTTCGCCCTTCTACTTCGCTATTTTCGCCCTTCTACTTCGCTATCTTCGCCCTTTGCCTTCGTTATCTTCGCCCCTCGCCTTCGCTATCTTCGCCTTTCTTATATTCGCACTTCGTATTGCATTGCCAAGTAGCCAATCAGTATGAAGCTCTGGAGGTATCATTCGTGCTTCGTACTTTGCCCTTCTACTTCGCTATCTTCGCCCTTTGCCTTTGTTATCTTCGCCCTTTGCCTTTGTTATCTTCGCCCTTCGCCTTCGCTATCTTCGCCTTTCTTATCTTCGCACTTCGTATTGCATTGCCAAGTAGCCAATCAGTGAGCAGCTTACTGTAGTATATAAAGTTTGCTAAAGGCGAAGGGAGAAGATTAGAAGACGAAGGCTGAAAAGAACAAAGTAGAAATGCGAAAATAGCGAGGTAGAAGGGCGAAAAAGCAAAATGGAAATGCGAATACAGCGAAGTCAAAATGCGAATATGGCGAAGTAGAAGTACGAATATAGCAAAGCTTGAAAAGCGAAGTGCGAGGCACGAATGATACCTCCAGAGCTTCATACAAACAATATTCAAACATTTTTGGTCGGCCTTTGCGAAGGCCGGCCACTTGGCGTGAGATTGGTTCTCAACTTGGCTCTGTCAGACGGTCTCATTTGCTTTAGTCTCATTCACTCCCCAGTGTAAGAATTGTCTTAGACCTCCACACCCTCTGGTCTGGAATCATGTAATATGCTCCCCCCACACAGCATGCACAAACTTATGATGTAAGGAGCTCACTAGCTTGATTGTCACCATGACATGATAATCATCAGGATACTGTAATTCTATGATATTAGCTTTGAAATAATTCATCTCCATTTTTTTTAACAATTGAAGTTATACTTTTTGTGGAACATTCTTCCTTCTGACACGCAGTATAGAAATCTCGTGATCATCTGACCTAGAGAGGGCCACTCTGACACTTGATACCATCCACTCACTCTCTATGCCACGGTGTCCATGCAGTGGACTAAAGCTCGCTTGAATCTTTCAGTATCCATGGTATCATGCAACACATCTTAAAATACACCAAGAGGTGACAAGTTGTAAAAAGTACCCCACAGAGAACAGAAAGAGGTGATGACCACATCAGAGGGATGAATTGAGATAACTTTGTATCCAAGCTTGATTGCCACCTTGGAGCGGATTACCCCTGCCTCCCAAACTCTGACCTAGATAAAGTTTTGGGGTGCAGCTAAACATGTTTAGTCCTCAAGATGGCATTTTACACTCATTGTTGTATTTCAGTCGGGAGGTATATTGTGTGCTGATCATTCTGATACCTGATTCATTTCCATTCACCACACAGAAGTGATTTTATTTAGAACAATTCAAATGTCAACAATTCAACCAATTCTTGTCTTGAGAACCCCATTTAAACCAGAATAAATTATTCTCCAAATCATGAACATATTGTACAGGATACATATAATTACATATATTTACATAATATCATGATCTTATCTTCTCTGATTTGTAAAGGATTAGAATCACCTAGTTACCTATTTTTTTCGAAAAATTATGAACAAAGATATTGTGTAAGATAAATGTAAGGAGAATATCACAAATAGTAGATTTTGATAATCGGTTCCTGTGACCTTGAAAATTGCCCAAGGCCACCCAATATTGAACTTATTCGAGCCCCTCATAGGTTGATCACATCTACCAAGTTATATCAATATTGCTGTATTTTGTAAGAAAATAGAGCATTCACAAGTGAAGTTGCTCCTGTGCTGGCCATGACCTTGACCTTGACCCAAGATCACAAAAAATTCAACACAAATAATTTCCCAGGCCTACATATTATCATGATATAGTATCTAGTCCTTATGTTCAAGCATAAAGGAATGATGAAGAAAACAAAATGCGGCAGACGCAGCGGCTTATGCGGCAGACGCGGAGGCTTATGCGGCGGACGCATCGGTGCTGGCGGACACGGCGGTGTCGGCGGACGCGGTGCCAGCGAACGCGGTGGAAATGGAGCAAGCACAAGCACAAGCACAAGCACAAGCACAAGCACAAGCACAAGCACAAGCACAAGCACAAGCACAAGCACAAGCACAAGCACAAGCACAAGCACAAGCTGACTTGATTAATAAGTTAACACTGCTTTCTGACACTTGTACAGCAGTTTTTAAAGTGGGATAAAAAGTACCGACCATTCCATTTTAATGGACGTCTTGTTTAACATCAGCGAGAATGAGTGACATAGCGCATGTAACGGGTTTATAGCAGTGGGAGGAGCGGAAAGCACCCTGCAGAGCACTTTCAGTAGCATTCAATATTGGCCGATTTCTACTTCCATTCACCAAATCAACCACACAGAATGCCATTTTTTCAAAAATTATCAAAATGTTATACCCCTACATTCAATATATTTTTTATTATATTTTTTTAAAAATCATTTCTATTCATGACTAATTTTCTCATATTTGTCAGGGAATATTTCTTCTTTTTTAGGTATTATTATGATAAGAGCAACTTATTGCTGATTATTTTCTGAAATTAGATTAATATTTAATTTATCTAATATCTCAAAAATAAATGTGAGGTCAAATTAAAGTCCGTCAATTTGTCACTTTTGTAACACTACCGATTTAAGCTATTTTTAATCATTTTAGCTTCATAATAAATCTTGAAATTGACGGACTTTTTTCAATTTCTTTTTAGTATTATTGTGTTTTTCTGTGCAGTATTCTATATATTTTCATAAACTAACCCCCAATAAGCTGGCATTTTTATATTATTTAAAAAAAACTTAGTATTATAGTATTTTCCTCTGTTTTCTCTTATAGATTGACCACAAAAATATAAATTGCTCTCAAATTGTTAATTATGAACAGATTTTGATGAATAAGGACTCTACGAGCTTGTATTTGAAAGATGTAGATGATAGGATAAAAAAACATGTAGATAATTTCGTGGAAATAGGCATTCTATTTTCAAGGTCATTGAAAGGTCACTTCAAGGTCACTGACAATATTTGATCAAAATAGCCTAAGAAGGTTGACATTCGATCACATATCATTTGTAGATGTATTCTGAGTAGTAAAAAAGTTATACCCCTATGTCTGCCCTTTCTAGCGATATATTGACCACATAAAAAGCCAAATCACAGATTACTACACTTTCCCCATGATCATACCGATCATAGTTCCTTTTTTGACACTCATTGCCTGTTGGCAATGAATGTCAAAAAGGAACCATCCGTGTTACAAAAACCATTTTCAATTAGGAATTTTTGCATCAATATCTTTGGGAATATATATAGATATGGCTGATGTTTGTCATATATGTATAAAAACAGACAATTAAGATTTTTTAGAAGAAATGGATGAGCCTGAGACAAAATCAAGGAGACAAAGTGCGGGAAATAGCAGACGACATTGGGCACCTTGGTTTGACCGATATTTGGGTATATCATGAGTGGAGATAAGGTAGTACTGTATTGTTCTTATGGTTTGGTCATAAAGAAGAAATTTAAGGTGAGTGGAATGTTAAAATAGTTTTTCTTGTTTTTTCAGGAGAGGAAGGTAGTAATATCTCGTTCCAGTTATCAAGGATGTTTGTTGGGGATGTCGGTTGTCTAGGTTGCAGTCTTGGTGGGAATAAAAAGGTTGGTGAGGAGGCAGTTGGTAGATATGAAGGTGTTGAAGATCACCAGGTTCTCACGTAGAGGTCATCTTTAGCCTCTGGTTGTGAGGATTAGGGTTTATGAGGATATTGGACGCCTCAGGCTGTATTGAGATATTGGACGTCCTGTATGCACTAGGAATTGTAGGCCCCAATGGAATGAGTGAGTGTTTAGGTTAAAGTTGACAGTGTAGAAGGTGGTAGTTAGATAGGGAAGTTTTTCATCAGTATATAGGGGCCTGCACCTTATAAATGATGATACCACATGACATAGAGGCCACGGGCCATGGCGCAGTTAGTTAGGGTGCCAGCTTATTAGCATCAGTTCTTCTGTGGTGATCCAAAGGTCACGGGTTCGAACCTTGGCTGTGCTGAGATTGAACTCATGATACAATTTCCCATATGAGCTGAGGCCTGTGCCAAAAGTGTTAACCCGTTGTCCTTGTGAATCTGTGACCGGGTGGATTGTCATGTCAAGGACATAACAGGTCTGTGACATGACAATTCAGTGAGGCAGCACTATATCTGCTACAAGTAGGTCTCATCACAAAATGACTGAAATGATTTTGAAAGTGGTGCGAAACCCCAAACAAACAAACAAACAAACAAACCAGACGACATAATTGAACAATCATTACCTCAAAAATTCTCCAAACAGGAAGAACCAACTGTGCTCCACACATTATTTACAATACTATTTAGATTGGAGATTTTGTGTCATTTTGTCTGTCCGTCAACTTCGCTCATCTCCTAGCTGATTCTATTCTTTATTGTTTTTTTGTTTATTAGATTTTTGTTTCTTTGTTTGTAGTTTTCTACTATTTTTTTTAGAAAAAATCCAATAACTATCGCTGAATTAATGTTGAATATAAGTTAAATATCAGCCTATAACAACGAAAGTGTGACCCAAATTTAGATGTAGTATGTCAAGCAATACAGATATGTTGGGTTGATAGAAATACTTTATTCCAAAATACAAAATAAATACACAGTTGAAATATATTTGTAAACAAATCATTGACTATTTATAAGTAATGGCTGCATAGTGATATATACGCCTTCCGTTTACAGGTATATCAATCATTTGATAAATTTAGACCTGAGGTATTCGTTGAGTCACTATATATGTATCTGAGGTATCTGATGAGAAGTGTTAAAACTTCCTAGCTTCCTCTGCCTGGATCTGTAGCTCAGCATCTCTTGGATTTTTGGGACAACCCCTCTCATTGTTTGGGGGTCTGGCTAGATTGTATCTGGAAACAGTAGCTTGTTTCAATATTACAGAGATATATGGTCAACATTCGGAAATAAAGTATAATATGTAAATATTCTGACATATTTAAATATTCTGAAATATTCACCTCAGCATGCTCAGAAAGAAGTGATATCAAAAGCAAATATAAGCTATACTCAATATGGAAATTCAGTCTCCGATTCCAAAATTGTCATTGAAAACGTTCGTTCATTATTAAATAATATTCAAGATATCAAAAAGGTGTTGAGTTACCTTGTCCAGTCTCCTTTGCATATTATCCATGGCAGGATATCCACCTTGTAGTGAAGGGCGGCTGATATTTGGGGGCTGATCAAGCTGGGTGTTCCCGCATCCCGCCCCCTGGTGATCAACAACTCCTGGTCATTAAAGCAACACTCCTGGGAGGAAATACTCCCACTTCCTGCGACAATTTTGGACATGATGCAATATTTGGCACCAGGTTTAAATGTTTTTAGGTGTTGTGAATCTATCGATTTCCATGAGAAATATGCATTTTTCTCTTTATCAAAAACGCTTCCTTCATTAGTGGCATGTGGGAAGGAGCATGGACAGCTGGGCAAGGAATGCAGCTGGGACACAGAGGACACCAAATGAGAACTCTTACAGTTCAACCATTTCCCACAATTATCAATCTCTACAAAATAAACATAAAGGTAAAGATGTATTGATACATGAGAACGAGATGCAGACTGAATAGTGATAACCAGTAACAAATCATTCCCGTATCACCTTCATTGTATGGTATCTTGTTCACACATCCTTGCTTCCAATTTTATCAAATAGACGATGTCAATGTCTATCCATATTCACTGCAAGTCTTAATCATAAAATTGTAAAAATGTCAATATTACCTGGGTCAATGAATTGAGACGTTTCCTCTGGATGATTATCAACTTGACGTTTTGGCGCAACAGTTTTTTCAGAGTAAAAGAATGGATTGTCCTTGCCATCTATGAAATAAAGTTTCAGAATGTTACAGGTGCTCTCAAGTCACCTTTAGCATTGTATTTTACCATTGTTGTAAAATTAAATCTCCTACAATTTTTTAATCAATCTATAGTAAACTCGCCTAGGCATGATTTTGAGCACTGTCTGCTTTCCGTCTCGTAGCAGTCTTCACCACAGGATCTGGTTCGGGTCTGGGTACCCAACCCGCAGGTCAGAGAGCAGCTGGACCACGCCGGCCAGGGGGCGACACCATCTGCAACACAAACCACAAGAGAGCACCATAAAGGCTTAAGGTTACTGGTAATGACCCAGTGGCGTAGCCAGGGGGTTGGGGGGGGGGGGGGGGGGGGTTGGGGGGCTGAGGGGACCAACCAAGCTATTATCAATACCAATATTGTTATATCACATTATTTTTAAATTCCCTTTGTTTACAGTTTAATTTCTTACTGAAAGAGGGTGATCAACTTGTTCGCTGGCCATTGTATCATGGGTTACCAATGCCATAAATACTTAAGTCCTGTGCTGCATGCAGTCAGAGCGCCTGACACGGGACAGTTATATTTACCATGCTTTCTTGTCGAATCATTAGAAATGGCATCAGCTGCTCCATCAGGTGCAGTAATGTCACTGTCTCCCTCTCCAGATGCATCATCAAATGCCAAGGAAGTACTCGCACTTTGGCCAGTGCTTCTATTTAGTTCCTCTTCTCTTTTATCATGAGTTGATTTGTGCTGATTTGCGTTAATAATGGCATTCTTGTCTGTCCCATGCATCATGCCATTCACATTTGGAACAGGGTTTCTGTGGTTTCCATATTTTGTCTTGTCATGTGAAGATATGTAAAAAGTTGCTGGGTGCTGAATTTCAACACTTATCTCTATATTTGGTTTCAAGATTTGCCCCAATTCAGTCCGTTTGTATTCCCTTGTCATATTTGAGACAGAACCACCACTTCCGCGCACCCCCTGTATTTCTTTGTCTGTTACATTTTTAACATTTGCCCTTTGCAAATGTTTTGCTCTTCTTTTGTCAAAAAGGTTCGATACTTCACCATGAAATACTCCATTGTATGATCTCCTCCTTTTCTTTTTGATAAATGGATTTCTTGATTTCTTCCCTTTCATGTTTTCATTCTTTTTGTCAGTATAACCGTTTCTAATGTCAGTTGCGTGAAATTGTCTTGGGTTTATCGCGGCCCTGAAGACATTTATAAGTTTTTCATTACTTCCAGGGGAATTTACAAAAATGGTAAAGTTGCTGATGACTGGGAGTTCAGAACTTCCATCGCCGCTTTTAATGGATACTTCGTCTTCGTTTATTAACTTTCCGTTTTTTCCGGCCAAAGTTCTGAATATTTTTGATTTGACCGTTGGTACAGTTTGAAAGAGTCCGCCTCGAGAATGATGTCGATCATCCTGAAAGTATAGAGAATGGACACAAAATATAATCAGACCCGCGATTATGTGTGAAATTAAGGTAACTTGTCATATTTCCCAATAAAAATCATTTTTACACCTCACGGAGAAACAACTAACACATAATACAATTCTAGCAATATATTTAAAAATAAAGTAAATTTTATTGTTCGGGATATAAGTCAAAGGCCAATGTCATGATAAAAGGATCGAGTAATCTGAAGATCAAAGAAACAGAAGAGATGAGTTGTTGATGCGTATGCTTTGATCTCTGGTAGGATGATGAAAGTGTGATGCAGACAGGTGTGAAAATAAGTGCCAAGACTTCAGCAAGATGCCACGTCGGTCTGCCAACTCTGCTCACAGTGCTCTGCTGTAGGTACAACTCCTCCAAGCTGTCAACCAATGATGTACTTGAGCATTTTTTCGATCAGAAATTATATTCTGGACTGGTCTGGCAAAAGATTTGACATTTGATGAGAAAAACGTCAGCAGTTTGCATGTTACCAAGATATTGGAATGATATACTAAAAATCAGATATTGGTATGATATGCTAAAAATCATTTACACTTAGCTTGAAGGAAGACATTACTGTTAATCAACATTGCCAGTCTGGGCGCAGAAATTTTAATCCATACTGTGCAAAAATATCAAAATAACGTCATAAATTATGGTTATGTTATCTCAAATAAAACCAATAGAAAATATCAATTTTACCTAAATCTAAAACACATAAAATATAAGCATATATTTTGTCACCATTAATTAATTAGCAGCCAGATTTCCATGGTGCATTTAATGAGAGGTCGTCAATTACACCTCTCTCGGTTTCTTAAGTTGTTCCGTCAGTTTTGCAGGGTACTTTTCCTTTCTTATGTCAGCTGTTGGGTAAATAATCTGCAGTCATAATAACTTAGTTAAATGATATACTAAAAGAAGAATTGCCCCTGACCGTATTAGTGTAATGTTTGATATGAGATGTCATCTTCCAGGATATCTGACAACTCTTGGTATACATGCCTTTGATGGTAGCACATCAAACAAGACACCAGAGAAGACGAACTGGGGGGTGAAATTTACAACACGAGTATCACTTGATGGGTAGCAGACTACACTCTTAAAACTGACTTTAGCCTAAGGAGAGCAACTAGCCTTTGAAGACATTTGAAAATGATTATTTTCTCTTTGATTGCTTGCCCTGGGTTTTGATCTGTCATGGCCGTCCTTTCATGTCGGCTTCACAAGCATAAAGGATATGTTTGTTGCTTGTATTAAAAATGGGGGCATCTTGTATATACTTGTTTGTCACTATTGGCAAAATACAGATCAAAAACAAAATTAGATCGTCGCAGCAAATATGAATATGTGCCAGGTTATATATTTTCAAAGTGTACGTATACAACTTCTAAAATTCACTTAATCTTACTGCCTTAAATAAATCAGATCGGATCTACCTCCATTACGTACATCATAACCCATACAACATTTCGTTCTAGAGTAAATGCAAATAACTTACCCTATTAAGTCCAACTTTTCCTATCCTTCTTGAAGAAATAGCGTCAAATTCAAAACACAAACTTATCAGTAAAATGTAAAATACTGCTGCTCCTGTGTCTGGATTTAACACTCCCATTGTGCATAGCATGATATGGAGTCTTAAGAGTTAAGATCACATCTTTGCTGAGTGCAAGTCTATGTTCCTCTCGGATAGGGTTGCATTTCTTGCAATGTACCACTGAAGTGACTGTCAAAGTAGCTTCCTCGATACAACAGGAAGAGGTGGAGCAAAACAGGAAGAGGTGGAGCAAAAGAAATGCACAGATATTATTTAATTAATCGTGATTGTGGTTTGACTGGTAGGGTGTGAACGATTCCTATGTTACAGCTGTCGAATCCTATGCCACACAACACCGCGGGATCCTGTTCCAATGCTCAGTGCTAAACCACCAAATGAATTTTCACCTCAGAAACCCGCAATCAACTATATATTCATTCCCCCGGCGGCAAAAATACGTTCCTGTGTGTTCCTCGTCGCTGGTTGCTTTGATGTTTAATTAAGGGTTCCTTATCGAGGTGTTTTGGACTTTTCACTTCTGTTGTTCATATCAAATGTACACTTTTTAAGTGACAGAGTTAATTCAAGGCTTAGAGTAATACTCTAAGTACAAGAGTTACCCAAGCGTAAAACATTGCTCCTCATTTAAAATTCCTCTAATGGTATCTTTAGAAATAACACGAAAACAAATATCAGTGAAGATGAGCGAGCGCAGCGGCCGCCTCTCACGGGCGCACGTTTACAGTAAGGCCACAGAAATGGATTTTTTCGAGAGGTCATATTGTGCCATGTTCAGAAAGGTCATTTTGTGTTGCGTGTGTACGTCCTGTATGATATAGCTAGAAATCAGGAGGGTTGCGAGGATTACATGGTATGCAGAGAGCAAATAAGCGAAAAGCAAAATTGTGGAAAGAAAAGAGAAAGGGAAATAATTCTGTAGTAATAGGTCCAATGAAGAAAAAGAATGGCACAAGAAGAGCCTTTAATTTTGAAACATCTTGAAGTAGTAGAGTTGCCCCCAACTTCAAGGGTTAAGTCAAAAGCCAAGCGCTGACGTCTACATCCCGAAAATCTTAACTTCTCCCAAATTTGTTGTCACTTGGACTCTCCTAAATGACATATCACGTCGTCAAGTGTGATATCGAGTAAAATAAACTGATGTCACAGGTAACCCAGGGGTCCATATGACTGGGAAAGACGGTGACATGGGTGGAATTCATTTCGTAGGGAAATTCAATATGATTGACAGTGCGTGTTTTTTTTCTGGAGACAATGGATTTCAAGTCTATTTTATGAATATGAGAAAAGTGAGAATTTCTTAATCATGGGGGACCTCATTGTTCTTAAATGGCAGACTCGCGAGACTGACACAGCTCCCCGGGCCGGGCACAGCTCCACCGTGCGGCGAGGCAGCGCTGTCAGTGTGTCACGCTGAGTGGCACAAGTCACCTGTATGGAAAACAGCCATCGACTTGGAGATGCGTCGCCGGGACTGATAATTATCAATCGGTGAGCAGCATCTCCAAAGTATTGTCAACACACACAAGGAGATTGTGAAGAACCTCTGATGATATTTTACGTCTGATTAAGATAAACAAAACCACGTGGTGGGATATGACTTATTGGGTCACAACGCATGCGCGGTATTTACCATTTGTTTTGGAAAAGGAGATTGAGATAATTTCTCACACTTTTCCTCGCTTTGAAAAAGAAATATGCAATATGAGTGAGTATGATTTTCTCCATTTTGTACGCAAGCTAGACGATTCGGTAATCTGGCATGTTATGACGTGCGTAATCGGAGATAACTGCAGATACAGGTGAGCGGTGGCAGCCGGGGTGGTAGAAAGGCTTTGTCGCGTGCAGGCGCTTGCCACAGCTTGCAGGAGTCTCACAATGGCTGCCTGGCTCTGTGTCAATTAAAAATACTCAAACACTGGCACCCCTTTACTTTAAACTGTTGCTTTTACTGTGCGATTAACGAATGTCAGGCTAAGTAATAGTCTTTTACAATACTGGAGTAATTATTACAATACGCAGAGTAGGAATTGTGCATAAAAACAATAGCCAAGCTACAGCTGCAGTGTAGTGCAGGTATAGCATGTGGCTGGGATGAATACAGGTGAAGTCGGCCCCCAAGTGAAGTCGGCCCCGCCGTGGATAGGTGAACTCGGCCCCCAAGAGAAGCCGGCCCCAGTCATTCTGTACCGGCTCAAAACTCATGAAATCTCCTTCCAGAAGGCTATTTGACCCTAAGGGCATTAACTAACCCTAGGGACCCTCGGTAGCCGTTAATTTTCTTCCGGTAACTTGATATTCTAGTCACCTAAATGTGGGCATGGGTGCTGAGGCTCCGTCTTGAGACGGAATTCCGTCTTTGGGCAAAAATCTTCCGTCTTTTGAGTTCGGACTAAAATCTTCCGTCTTTGGACGTATTTTTAAAGCCAAAATCTAGTACGCAAATTATCAACAAAACATCGTAGCGAAGAACACGCGCCATCTTGGATTTCCAAAGTGTCCATCGCGACGTAACGCTAAAACATTTATTTAAAGCCAAAATCTAATGCACAGTACAAATTTTACCTTTGAAGGCCATCGCTAAAACATCGTAGCGATTGAACGCCATCTTGAAATTCCAAAGCGTATAAGACGGAATTTGATTGGCCGAGACAAATGAAGCCGAACACGGCATAATACGAGAATTCTTATTGGTCGAAAAATATTGCGACTCTACATTTCTATCTTTCGCTTTTTAATGGATACCACAAATAACATTTAGCGCGAATTTTAAACACTGGATGTTCGAGACATCTCAGCATCCTTCTTCAAGATCTTCTGTGAAAATTGTCAACGTCCTGCAGTTATCAGATTGGAATCAAGAGTTTTCAAGCCAAATTGAATAGATTACACATTTGGTAAGTTAAACACAGGTTTGTACTGAAGACTGGAACTACTGAATAACTTATTTGTTTTGAATTGGTTTAAGGTTAATCTCTGATCATACATTCTTTTGTTAGATAATCCATGGATTATCTCAAAGCACATGGCGATGGATGCAAAGCATGTGCATGGGTAGCAATGCTTGCTCTGCTGCCCTTAATCTGTCATTCTGATTCAATTAAATTGATAGCTGTCATTCAATTAAATTGATCACTATATTTTACAATAATCTCTGATTACATTCTTTTGTTAGATAATCCATGGATTATCTCAAAGCACATGGCCATGTTAGATAACCGCATAGCACATGGCCATGCTTCATCAGCTGCCCATAATAAATTTATTTCAATTGAAGTGAACCCTTTATTTGTCCTTAAGGTCTATAATCCACAATGTAAAACCGGGACAGACCTATGTTTTTTTGGCTTAAATGTGTTCAAAGTAATGTTATTTGTTAATTTAGCACAGAAAAAGTAAACTTAACCGGCTAGTTTTAATTTTTTATTATTTAAATTGAACCCGTTTTAACTGTAGTTAAAACGGGTTTGACTCAGTTTTTGCAGCTGGTGACTTGTATCAAGTATTTATATTTTCTTTATTTAATGTCATCCAAAGAATAATCAAGCTTTTTTGAGATATTTTAGATATAATCATGGCATAAAATATGAATTATCATTAAAAGAGTTGGGTATTTAAAAATTTCATGCAAACGAGTTCGCCCGCCATGTGGGCTGTATGGGAAATACCCCCCACTGACGTCATAGCCTCACTCTCATCCTGGAATCCCCCAGAGCCGAAGGCAGTTACGGAAATATACGAGACCACACGAAGTTCTCTCCAGATGCTTCAAACCGATTGTGGATTATAGACCTTAAATGATATTCTCCAAGAAAAAAATGAAAAATTGTTTTTAATGTACTTGATTTAGGCATTGATCATACATTCCTTTGTTACATGATCTTAAACACATGGCCATGGATACAAATCATGTGCATGGGTAGCAATGCTTGCTCTGCTGCCCATAATCCGTCATTCAATTAAATTGATCGCTATATTTTACAAAAGAAGGACTTAAAGATAAATTATTTTGTTAGAATTAAATATTATATGGCACAGCCATGCACGCCATTAACAATTTGAATGCAAAATAAACACAAAATAATCACACACTCCAAAGTTTTTAAAAACAGTGTTATTATTTATTGATCATGTTGCACACCACTGGATGAGCATTGGTAAAAACTTGACTTGTTTATGTTCATGCTGTGTCATGTTCCAAGGAGGCCACTAGGAGCATCTTTGATTTAAAAAAAAAATCAATATCTTCTCTGATCTGTCATGTTGATACCCAGCGGTGTTAACGAAGCATGGCATTTTTAGAGAAGAAAATCAGATATGCTTCTTAGTTTTTGAGCCTGTGCACCCTTGGCAAGTCCAGAAACAATAAAATTGAATGTACACCATTGTTCAACCATTGTTTTGTAATGTGCATCTACTCCTGCTTGGTTTGATTCGTTTACCAAAAATAATAGCCATAGAAAATTAATTTCAGGAACTAGGGAATTAGCTTTGCCAAATCTGTTTTTGCACTCATATCATTGAACAGTTCAAATCACACATGAAAAAAATTGTTTGTTTTTCAGGGTTATACAAATTTATTGCTGTTACAGGATTATATGATGGCCATGGCACCACCTCCACCTCCACATCCAAGTCAAAAGTGAGTTTGACTTAGAATATACTCCTTTGACAGTGCTGGTTAAACTGTCCCTTGGCAGCTGTGGTAAAACTGTCCCCACCAGCGCTCCAGACTTCCCTAGCAGCAAGGTAGTAATGATTTCATGCTCACAATGCAAAATCAATCAGGTAAGGCACACCCTTAATGACATTGCTGTGGTAAAACTGACCCAGCCAGGTAAGCATTTTTTTCATCAACAATGAACACTCAACATGTACAAGTACAGCAGGTAAGCATTTTTTTTATCAGCTATGAACAAGTCTAAGTACAACAGGTAAGCAACTTTCATCAGCTATGCATTTTTTTGCTCAGAATGCACCAAAATGCACCAAAATACAAGAAAATGGCAAAAATTTTCGGGGGGGCATGCCCCCGTACCCCCCTAGTTTAATTGCGCCTTCGGCGCAATGGTACGCACCGTTGGTGCGTATCCTCAGTCTCCAAAATTGTGACTCGCACAATTCTCAGTCTTCTGAGAAAAATTTCTCAGCACCCATGTGTGGGGGCCGACTTCTCCTTGGGGCCGACTTCTCTCGGGGGCCGACTTCACTCTGGGGCCGACTTCACTTGTTACCGCTGGGATGACTTTATATTTGACTTTTTAATGTCCAATAAGTTATGATTAACAGTTGATGAATTGACATCCTCTGCGACAAGTGTGCAAAATATCGCAACAATTATTACAAAAATATACAATTTTGTTCAAATGAAGCAGAGATATTTAAACAGAGATTCGAAAGAGAAGGTCCGTCACTAGGTGTCAGTGCATTGCACCATCCAACTGGTTTCAACTCACATGGTCTTGCACAATCGTTTTTGCACAAATTACAATAAAGTTCTCCATCTAAATGCTATAAAACAGTACCTTTATATATATATATATATTTCATATTTCTATTTTCTAACTTTCAAAGGGAATCATTTACAGGCATTAACCTACAGTAAGTTATCATAAGGTTTCAGTGGAAGCCATTTGTATCTTTTAATTTTTGAAACAAATATTCAAGAGATCATTTGAGTCTGAAATGTCACAGCTTGGACGTTCTTTTATGATAGATACAGGCCTTGACACAAAGAGAAAAATGTTGGTTGTCCAGTTGGGCCACCAGAGGATGAGAAGTGATGGTCTGAAGTTTCCCAGGATAATAGGATGCGTGATACAAAAAAAAAAAATTGTATATATGGCTGTATAGTGATTAGTGTCTTAGTTTGTCCCAATCAAAATTTACAAATCCACTGATTGTGATATGAGACAAATATCTATTAAGGATTAGAATAAAATCAAGATAGTTTGGGCCATTAAAAGACTAAAAATATTGTTGCCCAACTGTGCCACTACAACAGACCATTCACTGGCCCAAACAAAGGATCTGGTGGCCATGGCCACCAGGCCAGTGCGTATGTCAGGGCCTTTATACAAGTTAAAGATCTGTGCTATTTGAACAGCTGGCTACTTGTGAGCAATGTATAAATATCCTGGAACTCCATTTTTTAACTGAAGTTTATGATGTATCATTGCAAGAAGGAAGTGAGCAATATACAATGCACTCCTTCCCAAACATAAAATCTCAGATATATGAGCACCATGTTTTTCAAATTGAATACATTCATGGATATAACTTATACATTAAATTATGGATGGAAGCCAGATATCTTTTGTCGTATATAACTTGAAATCAGTCATGTTTATTAGTAAATATATTATTCCCACTAGATCATAGCTCTTAATCAAATACTTAGGGATGTTTTATGGCTTTGAAGCTTTTAGAGTAAATGTTTGAAGTTGGGCTTGACAGCAGCTTATACACTACACAAGTCCAATAAACATGTCGAAGTGTGCACTAGATAAAACAAACAGGTGTGAACAAACTACCAGTAAGAGCCAGGATTTGACTCTGAGATAAAGTCTGGTTTGGGTATATGGGTATATTTTTAAATCAGAATTTTAGAAAGGGAATAGAACAGAAATTTTGATGTTAGCAGAGCAGTATATGAACAAAAGGAAGTGGATTCTGATAATAGGTAGGTTGGGCATATTCTATCCAGCTGAGTACAGACCATGCAGGTTGGTGCAAATCTGTTTAAATCATATTGTATAATTATTTTGGACTTGAACAAAAACTGGTAGATTTATATCAGAATTCTTAAATGACAACAACTCTACAAATACAGACAAAATACTGAAGTCAGTTTCATTTAAGTATATCCACAACTGGAGGTCAAATATTCTCAATAATTTGGCCCTCACTGATGTCATTCGCTGCCCTCATGAATCCATCTTTCATGAATGGAACAAATCAGGAATATACATGTTATCAAAATGTGTATCCAAGACATGTTTGAGACATAAGTAACCAAATAAATAGACACATTAAAAAATTATTTATATTTGGGCCCAGGCATAATTATTTTATTTTTGTGATCTTCATCTCAAGTTACGTTTTCTCTATCATGCCTCTAATTTCATTATTATCCCAGTAGACTTTATTATTTGGGTCTAACATCATTATTGTGGCACACGTATCAATCATAAATTTTTAATTAGTGTATTTAATCTGTTTGACTGATGAGACACAAAAAATGTGGAGCCTTCACTGGTACTGTATTTACTCGAATATAGGACAGTCTTCCCGATAGTCACCAGACCTTCAACGGACCGAAAACATTTTTACAGGACCGAAAATAAAAGAAAGAATAACACCGTGAAAAGTAAATACGCTCATATTGTCCAGCTTCCCAAACGGCGATATAATTAAAATCTTTGTTTTATTTTACACATAGAAATATTCTGACACGTGTCGGCAATAGTCCCCCTTCATTTTGTAAGTTTAAAGTATGCACAAGTCAGAGAAAATGCGAGTTTAACAATGCTTAAATACGCATATAAGACACAAGGTCGCCATTATAAAAACCGGAAGTGATGGGGACAGGCTCTTATTTTTGGCGCGAAAATGATCAGACGCTATTCATTCGCATTAAAAATATTAATGTATTGCGCAATGATGGATCCCTGACACTTTGTATTTACGTTTTACTTTAAAATGACTGCCGTACTTGTCAAGGGATAAGTTTTTAGAAAAGTTAGAATTTTCACAAAAATACATGTCGGACATAAGGTCTGACTACGGCGGAATATATGCCGGACCGTGGCAAAAAATATCGGTCAGGATCGGCGGTTATCGGGAAGACTGATAGGACGAGGACTGAGGACCCAAACCTTTAGTCAATGTTTAGGGGTGGGTTTATACATGAGAGCAACCTGTGGACGGTGATTTACGGCTCATCCGGGTAGCCGATCGAGTGTTGTAAACGATAATAAATAATTCCCTGGTCCAACCATGCCAGATCCCTTCCTCTCTTGCACCTTCCCCTGGTCCAACCCTGGTCCAGTCATGCCAGATCTCTTCCTCTCCTGCACCTTCCACTGGTCCAACCCTGGTCCAACCATGTCAGAGTCTTTCTTCTCCTGCACCTTCCCCTGGTCCAGCCATGCCAGAGTCTTTCTTCTCCTGCACCTTCCCCTGGTCCAACCATGCCAGAGTCTTTCTTCTCCTGCACCTTCCCCTGGTCCAACCATGCCAGATCCCTTCCTCTCCTGCACCTTCCCCTGGTCCAACCACGCCAGATCCCTTCCTCTCCTGCACCTTCCCCTGGTCCAACCATGACAGATCCCTTCCTCTCCTGCACCTTCCCCTGGTCCAACCATGCCAGATCCCTTCCTCTCCTGCACCTTCCCCTGGTTCAACCATGCCAGATCCCTTCCTCTCCTGCACCTTCCCCTGGTCCAACCACGCCAGATCCCTTCCTCTCCTGCACCTTCCCCTGGTTCAACCACGCCAGATCCCTTCCTCTCCTGCACCTTCCCCTGGTCCAACCATGACAGATCCCTTCCTCTCCTGCACCTTCCCCTGGTCCAACCACGCCAGATCCCTTCCTCTCCTGCACCTTCCCCTGGTCCAACCACGCCAGATCCCTTCCTCTCCTGTACCTTTCCCTGGTCCAACCATGACAGATCCCTTCCTCTCCTGCACCTTCCCCTGGTTCAACCATGCCAGATCCCTTCCTCTCCTGCACCTTCCCCTGGTCCAACCATGCCAGATCCCTTCCTCTCCTGCACCTTCCCCTGGTCCAACCATGCCAGATCCCTTCCTCTCCTGCACCTTCCCCTGGTCCAACCATGCCAGATCCCTTCCTCTGCCTAATGCAAGAGATAATTGCCCTATAGCTTTCTTTGGACCAGAACTGACATAAATCATGAATAACATCGTAACATCACAATATTTATGCATTTGTTATGTATAAGAGGTTCCCATTTCGGAACATGTGCAAAATTATATTTTTAAAATTTGGAAGGATATGTTTTTGAAACATTTGAATGAAACACTGATTTTAATTTGATTTTAGTTTAAAAAAGATAGATTTAGAGGTGTTTGACTTTGTGAAGGTTGACAGAATTTTATTGAGTAATCTCAGTTATCATGCAGAACAGTTATTTAGATATGTCCATTTTATGCCTGACCATTTGGATTATATGTTTGACGTGCTAAAAGAGTTAACGCTATTTATGATGCATTGATCTATTTGATTGAGAAGTTAAGTACTGACGGCTGTGGGAGCACTACTCTCAGGATATTCTTGTTTTGAATGCTGTGATTTGTATTATCTTGTGTAATCATGACTAAATGCCTTGTGTTTGTGGCAAGCATACAAAACAACCACACCCAGTTCATCCTTACCCAGCACTTGATGTCAGGCATGCAGATCCGTAATTTGCAATAGTAGAACTGTGTATTTCAGACGTTGATCATAAGGCAAGAATATGTGAGTGCACTGTTCAGGCTGACAGATCTCTCAAGTTGGTTCTGGTGGAATGATCTCAAGAGTCCAAACTTTATCTCATGCTTTATCTCATGCTTTATCACATGAAGCAAGTGTGGATCTATTTTTTGTGTGTCAGACAACATAAACAATGCCACACCCTCTTTATAATGACGTCACCCTCAATGACGTCATTACAACATATATTATGTAATGATGTCAGTGAGAGGTGGGCATAGTGCCATTCTATGTTCTGAGGCCACATGACACCAAAGATCCGTACTTCTTACTATGTTAACACTGGTCTGCTTTATATAAAACCATCTACGGTAGATAAGTATGAGAAAAAGATAATAAGGCAAGAAAATGTGAGTGTAGTGTTCAGGCTGGTTCTGGTGGTAGGATCTCTGAAGGAAAATAATTTGGCACAGGGATGATCTGCAAAAGTAGTTCGGCACATGGGTGATCTGTGAAAATAGTTCGGCAGAAGGGTGAACTTCGAAAGTAATTCGGCAGAAGGGTGCTTTCTGATTTTCTGATTGATCTGCAAAAGAATATCATAGGTGCAGAACACCCTCTTGAAGCACCAAGTATGAGATCCATAAAAGTTACCATACATATATTTCCTACTATTGATTTGCATGCATAACATAGTTATACAAAAAATAATACTAGAACTCCTGACCAGTCACAGCAGTCAGACAGTAGTAGGGTTGAAGAGTGATTTTTTTTTGCTATTAACTATGCATAGCTTTAGTGCTGCATAGCTAATAGCTGCAGTGATGGGGAAAGAATCATGTCATTCTGTCAGTCAACTTCTCCTATGAAACTACAAGTGAGAGTTCTTAGCTATGAGTATGGAAGATTTATTTTTAGGGGACCAAATCTGTTTTCCATTTGGCTCATAATCTTTCCCATTTTGTTCTAGAGGTGTTATATCTTTGGGTGTTATCTTTGGGTGTTATCCCAGGGTGCCATCCCAGGGTGCCATCCCAGGATGTTATCCCATTGTGTTATCCCAGGGTGCTATCCCAGGGTGTTATCCCAGGGTGCTATCCCATCGTGTTATATCCCAGGGTGCCATCCCATTGTGTTATCCCATTGTGTTATCCCAGGGTGCTATCCCAGGGTGTTAACCCATCCTTGTCAAGGGAAAAAGGTCACTTTTTGTTACCATCTATAGACCTGAACCCTCTGACATGAAGCGGTATTCCTACTCGTGAGTTCAATGATGAGTTAACTGAAATTGTAGCTCATTACTGCACTTTAACACATGAAGTAGTTCTGGGTGACTACAATTTTCATGTTAACAAGCCATTTAAACCGGATGTAAAAGAAATCAGTGACATCCTATCCACCTTTGAAATGAATCAGACCAGGGAAGACCTCTCCTTACATGATAAGGTTGACTATTATGATAGGAAACTCACTGCCATAATGGACAAATTGGCCCCTAACAAGGTAGCTAATATCACCATTCGCCAGCCAGCCCCATGGATGAGTGATCAAATAAAATCTGAGAGGTCTCTTGAGAGGTGGTTAAAGAGAAAGATGAATAGATCTAACCTTCAGATTGACAGGGAAATAAACAACACTCAAAGAAACAAATATGATTCCATGCTAAAATATGCCCAGTCTGACTACTTCTCAAGGCTAGTTTATGAAAACAGGCATGACCCCAACAAACTGTTCAGGGTCATTGATGTGGTCATGAATAAAATTAAGGACACACCTTTGCCTGACCTGCCAAATGAGACAGCACAGGCTGAGAAGTTCAATGACTTCTTTTTGATAAGATAGAAAAAATCAGATCCAATATGAATAAAACACCGGTTTGCTTACCTCCACCACCAGGTGGCTCTATGAACAATGGTGACTCACCAGATAGTCATATCAACCCCCATGAGCAATTTGTACCACTAACCTCTACTCAGGTACAAAGTCTAATCAAGAACGCTGCAAAGAAATCTTGCAAATTGGACCCCTTACCTACTTGGCTCCTACATGACCTAATTGATGACCTCTTTCTTATCATCGCAATCATCAATAAATCACTGACTGATGCAGAGGCACCAGTCAGTATGAAGATTGCAGTTATCACACCACTTCTGAAAAAGTTGGGGCTTGAACTCATTGAGCAAAATTATTGACCAGTCTACAACCTAACCTACATATCCAAACTTACTGAAAGGGCTGTTGCTGATCAATTAGTTCCTCATCTGGTAAGGAATGGCCTTACTGACAAATTCCAATCATCATACCAGGAGTATCATAGCACTCAGATGGCTTTGCTTAGAGTGCAAAATGACATTCTGCGTGATTTGGACTCTAGAAAGTCAGTTTTGTTACCATTACTTGACCTGTCTGCTGCATTTGACACAATTGACCACAAAATACTACTTTACAGACTGGCTCTGAGATGCAAGGTTGGTGGTCATGCTCTAAGCTGGATTAGGTCATACCTTGCAGATAGGACCTAGAACCCAGTGTGTCAAAGTGGGACGCCACAGATCTTTTCCCATTCTTTTCATGATATATGTCCCCTTTGGCTGATATCCTCTCTAAGTATGGACTCAGTTATCATATCTATGCAGATGACACCCAAATCTACATTCCTGTAGACCACTCATCTGGCCAGTCTGTATACATGAGTAGACACATGCTTGAAAAATGTGTGCATGGGGTGAGGGCCTTCCTTATATCTGATAAGATGAAAATTAATGATGGTAAAACAGAACTATTGGTATGCACTGATAGAAATGGTACCAATGCTGACCATACCATTGGTTCTGTCAAAGTGGGTAGCACACATATCTCACCGAATAACTGTGGTAGACCTCGGCATCATTTTTGACTCCAAATTAGACATGAAAACTCAGATTAAAAATATGTGTAGAAAGGGTCACTGTCACATTAAAAATCTGGCTGCTATCAGACACTGTCTAGATAATAAAACTTCTGAAATACTAACTCGTGCTTTTGTTACATCTAGCCTAGACTATGGAAATGACTCTGAAATCAGGAAGTTGCAATACTTGCAGAACTCTGCAGCACGTATAGTGGGGAAAATCAGAAAGCATGACCAAATCACAGGAAAGCTGAAGGAGCAACATTGGCTTCCTATTCGTGCTAGAATTGATTTCAAAGGCATTAAATGGTAAGGCAGGCATTAAATGGTAAGGCACCCCCATACCTACATGATCTACTCTCTGTAAGGCATAGTGATGTAAGACATACCTGATTGTCCCCAAGACTCGCTTACAGACAGTAGGGGACAGGGCCTTCTGAAGATTCAGACAAAATACGTAAATATAGCATTTGACAACTAGAATGATGTTGATGACAACAGGACTGATGTTAATGTTTTTTGTTCAAATGCTTAAGCATGAAGATTGTAGTGATATGTATACAGCCAATGTATGCACTTAGGGGTATAACAACTAGGCTTTTGGCTGGTTAAGGGTGGATGATATGAACTTGTGAGATCCTGAGCACCACAATAAAAGCAGTCTTCACATGTGATAAGCTATTACCAACTTGTCCACACCAAAAAAATGCCAGGGAGCCAATTTTATGTTCAAGCATTAAGCCCACTTGCACAGGGAAAGAGGTCAAGCGATTTGTGTTCAATCTCTTCACAGCATGGATGTCAAGCACAGATCAATAATGGTCCTGTGTCTATCAGTGGTGTGTGAGTAAGGTCTCTTGTTGCATTGGTGGTACTGTGTTAGTGGTGACACTGTTTGAGAAGGAGATTTCCTGTGGCAGTGATGACTCAAATTCATTACATATTTCAACTTATAAAGATTATATATTCTGGAAACATATAAAAATAATCAGTAAAGTATTAATGTCAAAGGATAACATAATGCAGCCTATTCCTGTGCAACTTACCATGTAATTCTGTCAGCAAAGCATGTGGTTGTCTGTCATGAACTTGCTATCAACCCAATCAATAAATAGCCAGCCATGCATCTCTCTTGAACAGGATATTTAACTCTATGAATCTTTATCCCTGTAGTGTGGTTAAAATTGGTCACAGCAGAGAACTGGACCAAAAGGATTTTTGCACAAGTTCTTGTGCAATGATTCTTTATAACCTGGTGAAAAACAACTGCTGTAATTTAAAGCATGCATGAAATCATAGAGGTCACAGAAAATTTTACAGAGGTTTGGGATATGCTTAAAGAAATACTTTCTAGTAAAGTAAATTATGTAGATTATATAATTAAATGATCATAGATGTGTAAATATGTCATATTATAGAGCCCTTGGATCAATATGCATTATAATTCTTCTTTATACTACAAAGTTGTATCAGAGAAGTGAAAGTTGCCCTTTAAATGATATGTGACCATGAAACTGTGATACAAGCAAGCTATCTTGCAACCAAAAATCAACCAAAATACATATGGCATTTTTTCTTTCAAGGTGTCCATTTCTACTTAAATATTGTTATGCACACATTTTTTTAATGAAATTATGGTGATATTCCATTTTGAAGAGGACATTTTAATGTCTTTATAATACATGAATGGAAAAAAAAACATTTTTTAAAGTGAAATATTATTCAAATTATTGAGAAAATGCAAGAATTTGATGTAAACATTAACAAAATCTCTGTTATTGTGTTTCATTTTCCACAAAGCTCTTGTTTGAGCAAGGCTGGTATAAAAAGGGTGTTTACTGCTATCTGATATTTGCTTATTTTGTTTATTAAACATCTTTGACTTGATATTTTGAGGTGCAGATGAGTGACACAGACCAGATGAATGATATTCTTTATCCTCGACATACATTTGTTGACGTTATGCAAATCCATTATTTTTCTCCTTTGGCATTATCTAACCCGTCCATTATCCATTATAACTGCTAAATACATGCCATAAACATAATTTTACACTTACTACAAAGGTAGACATTATTCAGAAAAAATTTCTGCTTTTGATAGTATCGTGAATGATAAGAAGTTCAGGTTCTGAATTTGGCACAATTATTGTTGAAAAAATTATGTATTCTCTGTAGCCCCATTTGTATATTCAAGGAATCAGCTGTCCTTTGATTAATAATACCATGATAGGTTTGGCATTGATATGCCATCAAGGTTTTACTGTTGCAGAAATACTGCAGCAAATTTAACTATTTGATAGAGCACCAAAAAGACAAATGCATTCTCCGTAGCCCCTGTATTCTCCGTAGCCCCCATTAGACATTGTCATCAAATAAATTTTACCACAGGTTCTAGTATACATATCTTTGGCATAACCACACCATATAGGTGTGTATAATTGGTTTGATAGTTTTTTTTACCAGAGATTATATGTACTAGTACATGTATGATATGATACTTGTTAGTAAAATATGAAAGGAAATACACCAAAGGGCAAATTTTGGTATAACAACAGGCCTTGACATAAAGAGAAAAATGTTGGTTGCCATGTTGGGCCACCAAAACATAAGAAGTGGTGGCCCGAAGTTTCTAAGGACAATAGGATGTGTGATGCAATAAAGAGAATTGTATATAAGGCTGTATAGTGTCTGAGTGGGGGTTACTTGTTCCAATAAAATGTCTATCATGATATGATATCTATTGAGGATTAGAATAATAAAATCATGATAGTTTGGGCCACTAAAATACCAATAATATGGTTGCCCAACTGGGCCACAACAGCAGAGCATTCACTGGCCCGAACAGAGGATCTGGTGGCCCCTGGCCAGTGCGTATGTCAAGCCCTGAACAATCAGTTTGAGGTGAAACCGGTAGATTATTTTGATGCCACAAAAAGAGGTATAAGTGTATTATGTTGTAGAACCTGTCTAAATTGTGAAATGGTGTGGTATAATTTGTTCATGGTAAAGTTTAAGTAATAGAAGAGGGCTACAGAGAATACAATATCTATCTGAAAGTTTTCTATCGATTCAGTGGAGCATTTTCGCAAACTCAACAATGTTATGAAGATTTTTAGGTTTTCCAGGTTGTAAACATGTGAATGAAAACTAAGATGCCTTGACAAAAAACACTGAGTGAGGAGGAGAGGAGAGAAAAGAAGAGGTTAAAGATGAGGAGATACAGATTATTTTTAAAATGCTGTAACTTGAAAACTAGATGAGGATACTTCATGAATTTTCACATCTGGTTTTGAATACACTGAATTTTCCAAGTCAAACTTACTTAACGTTCTACAGAAGATTTAATTTTTTACCATATTCAAAATGCAAATTGACACCTTGAAAATAAAAATGCCATTAGGGAAAATATGATGGGAAATAACATTTGATCGTAAAGTTTGGGGTACAAACATTTATATTATGAAAGGAAATAGTGTTTCCTTGAATACTTTAACACAGAAACTAGTCCATGTTTGTCAGTATAGTGGTAGGTTCTTTGTAGCAGGATAGCTCCCTACAGGAACTCTCAGACCTGGGACTGGACAGAAACCAGTTTTGTGATATTCATAGGACATCCCTGCCTGATGCAGTGTTTCATGATATGTTTACAATTTTCTTAATGTGCGGCATGGTTTCATGCACCACCGCTGACACCCTGGTCAGTGTATAATTATTACCACAGAAAAGGTATCAATGAGCCTATGTAATTTGATGTTAAAATATTGATTCACATGACAAAAAATAACTACATGCCTATTGGTGAAAAAAAACTATTTATTTCTTGTCTTTTTAAAACTTTAAAAATTAAAATAATATAAGAAACAATACTCATTTCCTGATCTTTTCGGGGAATAAAGATTTAAAGTCAAAATTATGAAAAGAAAACACATAAATCTGCTAGAATGACAAGAATACCAACTAGATACCATGACTTTTATTTTCCTTCAACAAGCATACTGAGATTACACTAATGACATTCATATATATATATATATATATATATATATATATATATATATATATATATATATATATATATATATATATATATATATATATATATATATATATATATATATATATATATGAATAAATTATATATATATATATATATATATATATATATATATATATATATATATATATATATATATATATATATATATATATATATATATATATATATATATATATATATGAATGTCATTAGTGTAATCTCAGTATGCTTGTTGAAGGAAAATAAAAGTCATGGTATCTAGTTGGTATTCTTGTCATTCTAGCAGATTTATGTGTTTTCTTATCATAATTTTGACTTTAACCATATATATATATATATATATATATATATATATATATATATATATATATGGTTTTGTGATATTGTGTGCAAATGTTTACTGAGTGCACGTCTGCTACATTATGTGATTCTTGATACTTTGTGTGTATATTTGATTTACTATTCCTGGTGATATAATTTATTCAGCTTATCTGGCTTGTCTGTTGCAGATGAGTAACAACTGAAATGAAATAGCTGATCTGGGCCCAGTGCCAAGGACAGCGGCATGAGGAGGGAGTGTGACAGGTCTGCTGCAATCCTGTCTCATCAACCAGAATGCATCTCTTCTAGTCAAGGTTAACTACTACAATAGTTAGACAAGGGGCTGGATGGCCTCAAAACCAGCCACCTCCCACAGACCCCCATGAGTAATATAAGTACATGTGCACCCTGGAATAAGACAAGGGAAAACCACCAGTAATATGTCATCAAGCAGCTATCTCGGTACACTAGTGCAGGACTGGATATTTTTCAGTGGTGATGTGAAGACAACGACAATAGCGATTGCCATCACCTGTTCCCTGTGTGCGAGCATAGTTCTCCTGGTGGTGTCGCTTCTTAACGGAGAGACTGTATCGCTGTTGTCGTTTGTGTTGAGGAGACAGGAAGAAGAGGAGCGGCCATCTGATGGAGGAGGAGGAAGCAGCAAGAGAGAAGCAGTCGTCGCTTTCCACCTCAACAAACGCTTCCCAGATGTGAGTTATATTGCTCTTCTTGAGGTCAATGTACAACAATAAGCTTGTACATAAAACAGTAAATAAATTATGAAAAGACCATTATGGTCATGAAAAAGGCTTTGACTGCAGTGAACGACATCAAAGTATAGTACACATATGATAACTTAAACATCTTGAATAAAATTATAATGCAAAACTTTGGCAGAGTTTCGAGTCTAAGAAAATACCCAAGAGATTGTTGACCAATCAAAATACAGCTTTAACTGAAAAACTACTTAATGTTCAATAATTATGCAAATTTGGTTATTTTTCTCCATTTATTTTATTTGTTAATTTAATTTGGTTGATGTCCTAGCCCAAAATTTGTAATATCTCATTGCCAATTTGGGGGATACCCCATGCTTTACATCTCCATAAGGATGCCTCAAGATTATATAATTGCTTAGTCAAGGTTTTTATCTCCTTAGTGAAACTAATAATCACTTAAGGTATATGTGATTGGCAAAATTTAACAGGCTTACAAATGATATCACACTTACCTGAAAATAGGCACAGTGGATGGGGTGTGGACTTTCAAATATCCAACTAAACACTGTTAGATTGACTTGACTTTGACACTAAATTTATATTCTTTTTTAATTTCAAAGAAACAATTTGAAGAAATGTGATATATTGATAAAAAGGCTTGGGGGAAAATTGGGGATAAAACCTTGCATAGAATTCTGTGAGCAGTGACCAAATGTTTTGCATAATTTCAGGGAAATCAGATTGGAAGTCTTCAGAGAAGTAAGAGCTACAAATCAATATGGACAGATCGGATGATTGAGAAGAATTGTTCAGTGCCATGTATAGGGTAAGTGTTAAGGCCATATTTACCATGGCTGAATCCACTGTGTGCTAGAGAAGAATTAGGAAAGGAGATTGCATGCCTGCGACCAATGGTTAACAAGGAACTTCTAAAATCAAAGATAAAACAGCAATCTGCTCATTCTTTCACATAGATTCTCAGTGAAACCCTGTTGTGTATATCTACGTTGTTATTATACTCTATTTATAAACAACAAAGAGAGACTTGATGAAGAGACTGGATGTGAACAATTTATGAGCCTCTATAAACATTCACAGAACTGAATAAAATTCAATCTCTTCTTGATGTATATAAACAGAGACAGATTGGGAATGTGGATTCTCTCCATACATTTTTTTTCCATTAACAAGTGCCTCTGGCTGGGATATGATATCTATCTCTTACCTTCACAGCTCTCAGTGTTGCATTCTCGGTCTCTCAAATGTGCAGTTTCTTCTCATTTATGTCATTGTCTCTGTAAAGTACAGTCAGTTCTTGATGACTATCCGTCACTTGTGTAGCTGTCCCTGAACTCTGTAAAGTACAGTCAGTGCTTGATGACTATTACTCACTTGTGTAGCTGTCCCTGAACTCTGTAAAGTACAGTCAGTTCTTGATGACTATCCCTGACTTGTGTAGCTGTCTCTCCTTTATTAGATGATTCTCACTTGTGCAGCTGTTTCTCACCTGTATAGCTGTTTCTCAAGTTAAGTAAGTTATTTATGACTCTCATTTACCTTTGTTCAGCTGGCTCCCTTGTGACACTGCCTCTCATTTGTACAGCTGTCTCACCTGGCAGCCAGGGTAGGACTTTAACTGGTTCAATATTGGATCACATAGATCACGTAGATCACATTTCCAAAGATTGCAAAATAAGTGCCAATACAGAGTCATATTGCAGGCAGTTTCACATCTGTACTAATTCTGACAATAAAAAAATCATCTGCCATGATTATTGTGTTCTGCTTATAGCATCCAGTTTATGGTTTAAACATTTATAGTATGTGTTTAAAAATCTGATTTTTTGAAAGTTTTAAGCTTCTGAGGCACTTATTCATAATGTTTATATATCCTCACTTTAATTAGTCCATTAATAGCTGTAAATTTATATCCACCCACAAATACACATAATGTATTTGGAACAAATGCCTGAAGTTCGAAAACTCCTTTGATGAGACGATAAGATTTCATCATACATAAGTATAAATGCCACTTTCTTAGGTTAACAATACACAATTACAAAACAAAGGCAATACAAAACATCATTATTATATTTCTATTTTTAGATGTGGTATGAAATCAGCTGATCATGTGTGTCGCTATGTATTGTGTGAATCTTGTTGCCATAACAACCGTGCAACAATGTGCCAGCAGCATGAGTGTGGTACCACAACATACGAGCTGTCTACGTTCCCGTATGGTGCCCCCAACCGACCCAAACTGACTCTGTGCAGTGACAAACCCATAGACATTGATCTCAGGTCAGTCATATAGATTGTAAGGTTCAATAGTCTGATTGTAGGTTGCAGTCTTGCTGTGCTGCCTTAAGTTCTGTGACCCACACATACAATCAAATTAACCATTTTGATAGGAAACCATATTACTACCAGTTACATTTTTCTTTTCTGTGGGTTTTTTACAACTTAAGATAAAGAATCATGTAAGTCACATTGTATGAATTAGTTGATAAAAAAGTGAGCTGGTGATTCAAATGTTAGATATTTACATTTTTGATTTCTAAAGACATTGTATATCATTAGAGTTTTTGTAAATGAACCTTGATAATTATTTCAAATCTTTATTTAGAGTTCAGACTTGGTCGGGTTTACCTATGCTATAGACCATGCTCAAATTTGTGTAATTCTCAGAAAGATATTGTTTGCTTTTTCATTTGAAAATATTAATATACATATTTCAGATGAAAAAATCATGTTGGGAAAGGTTTAAGGCAGTAAAAGATACAATAAAATTTCCTGTGACATTGACAAAATTTTGACAAAAAAAGTCTTCAATGAATCATTTAACCTTGTAAAGTATAAAAGATATGCTTGTATGCAATAACATGAACTTCATGATAATTATTGATTCATCAATTTGTGTAATGCCTGCAGCTTTTGTTTCACTTTCAAAACCATGTTATTTGAAATTGGGACCCAGACTTTGATAATTAGTAATTTGAAATTTTTTATGGCTAAAAAGTTACTGAAGAATATTAAAATCTAATCCTTTCAATATATGCTACTATCATATAGGATTTCATTATTATGTATTTTATATGTATTTTACACAACTATAAGGTAACATTTCTTTCAGAGCCACCTCTTCTGCTTCTGTAAATCTTTTAGTAACTCTGAGGTCTTCATAGTTTTGCTAATATGATCAATGATAATGTTATTGCAGTTATTTAAACCTTCAGACCTGCCCAGATCGTGTTGGGTTCATTGGAGCACAGCTGGTGACTTTAAATCTGTCAAACAACCGACTGAACTCCCTACCAAGGGAGATAGGATGCTTGCTGGGGCTTCAACAGCTCTACCTGCATTACAACTGTCTCAAGACACTGCCAGTAAGTATGCTCAACCCTAATCTCCTGAAATGAAAAATCTCTTCACTTTCAATTTTATCCTTATATCACGAAATGAAAAGCTATTTTATTTCAAAAAGGTTGCCAAAAAAGAAGATTGTGATTTCTAATTAATCAAACTTCATACTGTCACATGCAACATAATAAAGAACACATTGAAAACAGTCAAATTTTTATTCATTATTTTCTTATCAATATACATATATAGATATATATATATATATATATATATATATATATATATATATATATATATATATATATATATATATATATATATATATATATATATTGTACAAGTATAAACTAACTTACAAGTATTGATGTATTGCAGGATAGTATCGGGAGCTTGTGTCAGCTGCTGCACCTTAATTTGAAGAACAACAGGCTGAAGAAATTGCCACCATCCGTAGGTCGGCTACGGAACCTGGCCCACCTGGTGCTCAATAATAACCACCTCAAGTCCCTGCCTAGCAGCATAGGGCAGCTGTCTAACCTGCTGGAACTCACAGCACAGTAAGTGTCTAAGATGCTGGAACTCACAGCACAGTAAGTGTCTAAGATGCTGGAACTCACAGCACAGTAACTGTCTAAGATGCTGGAACTCGCAGCACAGTAAGTGTCTAACCTGCTGGAACTCACAGCACAGTAAGTGTCTAAGATGCTGGAATTCACAGCACAGTAAGTGTCTAAGATGCTGGAACTCACAGCACAGTAAGTGTCTAAGATGCTGGAACGCACAGCACAGTAAGTGTCTAAGATGCTGGAACTCACAGCACAGTAAGTGTCTAAGATGCCGGAACTCACAGCACAGTAAGTGTCTAAGATGCTGGAACTCACAGCACAGTAAGTGTCTAAGATGCTGGAACTCACAGCACAGTAAGTGTCTAAGATGCTGGAACGCACAGCACAGTAAGTGTCTAAGATGCCGGAACTCACAGCACAGTAAGTGTCTAACCTGCTGGAACTCACAGCACAGTAAGTGTTTAACCTGCTGGAACTCACAGCACAGTAAGTGTCTAAGATGTTGGAACTCACAGCACAGTAAGTGTTTAACCTGCTGGAACGCACAGCACAGTAAGTGTCTAAGATGCCGGAACTCACAGCACAGTAAGTGTCTAACCTGCTGGAACGCACAGCACAGTAAGTGTCTAAGATGCTGGAATTCACAGCACAGTAAGTGTCTAAGATGCTGGAACTCACAGCACAGTAAGTGTCTAAGATGCCGGAACTCACAGCACAGTAAGTGTCTAAGATGCTGGAACGCACAGCACAGTAAGTGTCTAAGATGCCGGAACTCACAGCACAGTAAGTGTCTAACCTGCTGGAACTCACAGCACAGTAAGTGTTTAACCTGCTGGAACTCACAGCACAGTAAGTGTCTAAGATGCTGGAACTCACAGCACAGTAAGTGTCTAAGATGCTGGAACGCACAGCACAGTAAGTGTCTAAGATGCCGGAACTCACAGCACAGTAAGTGTCTAACCTGCTGGAACTCACAGCACAGTAAGTGTTTAACCTGCTGGAACTCACAGCACAGTAAGTGTCTAAGATGCTGGAACTCACAGCACAGTAAGTGTCTAAGATGCTGGAACGCACAGCACAGTAAGTGTCTAAGATGCCGGAACTCACAGCACAGTAAGTGTCTAACCTGCTGGAACTCACAGCACAGTAAGTGTTTAACCTGCTGGAACGCACAGCACAGTAAGTGTCTAAGATGCTGGAACTCACAGCACAGTAAGTGTTTAACCTGCTGGAACGCACACCACAGTAAGTGTCTAAGATGCAGGAACTCACAGCACAGTGTCTAACCTGCTGGAACTCACAGCACAGTAAGTGTCTAAGATGCTGGAACTCACAGCACAGTAAGTGTCTAAGATGCTGGAACTCGCAGCACAGTAAGTGTCTAAGATGCTGGAACTCACAGCACAGTAAGTGTCTAAGATGCCGGAACTCACAGCACAGTAAGTGTTTAACCTGCTGGAACTCACAGCACAGTAAGTGTTTAACCTGCTGGAACTCACAGCACAGTAAGTGTTTAACCTGCTGGAACTCACAGCACAGTAAGTGTCTAAGATGCTGGAACGCACAGCACAGTAAGTGTCTAAGATGCCGGAACTCACAGCACAGTAAGTGTCTAACCTGCTGGAACTCACAGCACAGTAAGTGTTTAACCTGCTGGAACTCACAGCACAGTAAGTGTCTAAGATGCTGGAACTCACAGCACAGTAAGTGTCTAAGATGCTGGAACGCACAGCACAGTAAGTGTCTAAGATGCTGGAACGCACAGCACAGTAAGTGTCTAAGATGCTGGAACTCACAGCACAGTAAGTGTCTAAGATGCTGGAACTCGCAGCACAGTAAGTGTCTAAGATGCTGGAACTCGCAGCACAGTAAGTGTCTAAGATGCTGGAACTCACAGCACAGTAACTGTCTAAGATGCTGGAACTCACAGCACAGTAAGTGTTTAACCTGCTGGAACTCACAGCACAGTAAGTGTTTAACCTGCTGGAACTCACAGCACAGTAAGTGTTTAACCTGCTGGAACTCACAGCACAGTAAGTGTTTAACCTGCTGGAACTCACAGCACAGTAAGTGTTTAACCTGCTGGAACTCACAGCACAGTAAGTGTTTAACCTGCTGGAACTCACAGCACAGTAAGTGTTTAACCTGCTGGAACTCACAGCACAGTAAGTGTTTAACCTGCTGGAACTCACAGCACAGTAAGTGTCTAACCTGCTGAAACTCACAGCACAGTAACTGTCTAACCTGCTGGAACTCACAGCACAGTAAGTGTTTAACCTGCCGGAACTCACAGCACAGTAAGTGTTTAACCTGCTGGAACTCACAGCACAGTGAATATCTAGGCTGCTGAAACTCTCAGCACAGTAAGTATCTAAGATGCTGGAACTCACAGCACAGTAAGTGTTTAACCTGCTGGAACTCACAGCACAGTAAGTGTTTAACCTGCTGGAATTCACAGCACAGTAAGTGTTTAACCTGCTGGAACTCACAGCACAGTAAGTGTCTAACCTGCTGAAACTCACAGCACAGTAACTGTCTAACCTGCTGGAACTCACAGCACAGTAAGTGTTTAACCTGCCGGAACTCACAGCACAGTAAGTGTTTAACCTGCTGGAACTCACAGCACAGTGAATATCTAGGCTGCTGAAACTCTCAGCACAGTAAGTATCTAAGATGCTGGAACTCACAGCACAGTAAGTGTTTAACCTGCTGGAACTCACAGCACAGTAAGTGTTTAACCTGCTGGAATTCACAGCACAGTAAGTGTTTAACCTGCTGGAACTCACAGCACAGTGAATATCTAGGCTGCTGGAACTCACATCACAGCAAGTGTCTAAGCTGCTGAACTCACAGCATGACTCAGGTCATTTTGGAAACATACAGAACTTGTCAATCATCCTGAATTTCGGCAAAAAGTCCAGATGTACCTCATTTTAAAGATGTTGGACCAAAGAGTTGGAATTTGACAATCCTAATTCTTTTCAGAACATTCCAACTTGGCAGTAATATTGACCTTTTGTAAAAAAAAGTCACCATGTGCCTCTTGGTTGCTAATTACAAAAGTGTATGTAATATCAGGGAAAAAAATAAGGGAAAGATCCTTTGATCTTTTGGGTTGCTAGGAAGCTGTAAGTAGTGTAGTGATCAGATCCCATCCTTCACACTTGTGACACAGTTCCACACAATTGTCTCTTTCTTGTTACTGTTTTTTCTCAATACTTGAATGCAAATTAACTATAAGCTAACATACTAGTACTCAAACTGACAAAAATAGCCTCAGACAATTCCAGCACAAAGTAAAATATTAAGAAATCTGCTGTAGCCATGTCCTCTTGTGTGGTCATAGATTATTACTGTACCTTTAGTGACAAATTTATCACAAGGTATTGGTTTATTAATCAAGGTGTATGTGATGAGAATTAAACACTATAATAATGCGATCTTTATTTTTAGTTGCAATCAGATTGAAGAATTACCAGACTCCATTGGAAATCTCACCAAATTGAAGGTACAATTTTGATTTGTTATTATGTGGAAGCAATCTCAAGGAATGTTACATTTACAGAAGAAATATCAAATAAACAGTTTTGATTTATTATTTCAAGTGATCTCAAGGAAATCTGCTTTGAAACTACATGCCCAATGCCAGGGTTACAGTGTATATTATATCTCTGACCATATGACCTATGAATATTTGTATTTGAGTTTGTGATAGGAGGTGATGAAGTGCATATTTTAATGTTCTAGGCAGCAATAGCCACATAATAAATAGTACTTGAAGAAAAGTTCCAGTCTTAAAATTCCCCCCCATAGAAATGTTGAAGGTATTGAACAAACAATTTTTAGTCTCATCATAAATGGAAATGTAGCAAGGAGATATATCGAGTTGAATATTTTTCAGCGACTTTTGATTGGTGAGAACCGTGTGAGTGAGTTGCCAGGCACCTTGGGTCAGTTGGTGAGACTGGAGGAGCTTGGAGTGTCGTCATGCCGACTCACCTCCCTGCCGTACGCTCTCACCTGGTGCACCTCACTCAAACGACTGTGGGCCTCCTACAATAAGTCAGTGACATTCCATCTTATATCATCAATTATTATTTTTAGATATTTAGATTTAGATATATTTGTTTCACTTTGGTAAGATATAGTTGTAAATAATCTTTTGCAGGGAGAGGGACTTCATGTAAATATCTGCAGATTTGCTTCCACGGGTTTTACTAAGATAACAAAACAATCCAATTGTTAAGGCCATGATAAAGATGTAAAATGCTGGTAATATTTGATGATTATATTTCATCAAGTTTATTTTGTCCAACTTTGTGAATGTTGAATGTTGGTAGGGTTCACTATCTGCCATCCCCTGTGGGAAGATTACATCAGCTGCAGGAGTTACACCTCATGCACAATCAACTCAAGTACCTGCCTGCATCCCTACACTCACTGCGATTGTACACGCTCTCAGGTAACTCAAACCCAAGGTGTTAGCCAAATATATACTGGTATATAAAAGAAAACAAGCTACATTGCCCATATGTATATTTTTTTTCAAATGATTTAAATTCTAAATTGTCTATTTTACCCATTACAAGTCTATTACAGTACCATTTTGCCTATTTATGTTATGAATATAAAATTATGTGAATGCAATTCATTTTTATTGGCCCTAAGTGAGTGGAAATCCATTACTGGAGGAGACAGAACTGCAGCGTTGTAACATAATGGCGCCATCTACTGGCTTCAAACACCGGTTTCCACCCTTGTTGGAGCTAACAGCCCGCAACATTATTAAAAACAAAGTCAGCTTTAAAGGCAGGGATCTACCATGGGAACTAGAGGGTGAGGCAATTATTCAGAAAAATATTTGTCCCACCATGCATTATACACGACACAAGACCCCTGGTGGATTACATGTTGAAACTCGAGCAGCAAGAATTCGCCACTGAATTATTATTCATAACATCTTACTTTGCATCATTCTGTTCTGTGGTGTATAAAAGGTCTTCTGTTCCATATAAATCAGGACAAATGGATTAAAGTATTTGATTTAAAATTCAGGCAATGCTGTACCAAATCCAGACGATGTTTACTGAAGATTAAACTTGTGATACCTTAATTATATAATTTACCTGCATATTCAATAAAATGTGATAATTGTATACATTCCTTTTAATTTTCTTGCAGCCATGTTGACGTATGTGCATTATTGTGCTTCATGCGAGGGACCATTATTTGAACATTTTTGTGGGCAGTTGATGTTTCGCACTGTTGGACTGTTCCATTTGCCGCTCTACCAACAAGTTTGTTCACCTCAGTGCCAGCTTCGAAAGATTGAGTGAAAATCTTCTTGATTTGCCATTTACCTTGTGAAAAAAACTTTCAAAAAAGTTTTGAAATAACAGATATATATATATTATAATCATCCAAAATATTTTTTAGACTACTAATTAAGTGCAAAATTGTCAGTGCACTCTAAATAGAAACAAAATCTATTTTAAATAGATTGCTGGTGAAACAATAACTTTGCTAAGATATAGGAAGCATAATTGAATCTAGTCTCTCATTTGATCTAGTCAGCTTATTGATGTTTCTGAATTTTTTAGTATCTAAATGCTACAGCAAAGGAAATGCTAATGATATTTTACTTATGACCAATTACTACATGACAAAAATATTCCAATGAATGAATATGACTGGTGTGTGTATGATTGTCATTAATAGCTTGGATTTCATGTTATTTATTTACGGGATATCTTTCAAACATATCATGATGAGACAAGTAATTCACAGATAATGTAAGGAGGTGAAATGATTTTATCAGCTAGTCTCAATTCATAGTGTATGAACTGATCTATGTCATTTAATATTATAATAAGCTTTGAGTGCCATTTCATTTGAGTTCAGGAAATAGTGATCTCTTTATAATATGTAACATTCCATTTTACTCGTCATGTATTGCAATCTCATATTTACAAATATTTACACTGTTTATGAATAAGTGTTCTCACATAGTTTACAAGTTATATTTGACAGAATTATATTGCCAGAATTATATTGCCAGAATTCCTATAATTTTTTATCACTCTAAAACAATGCAGCTGCAATGTGTAATTGAGCTACATTTTAGAAAAGTTATGCATACAATTTAATGTATTGACCTCATAGTGCAGAACAGTTTGTGTTTTAGAAGAAAATTATAATTTTCAGAAAAAAACAATACAGATAATTTATATTAATAGTACTGTATATTATGTATACATGTACAGCAATGTGACACTTCATCCCGATAGATTATCTTTTCAATTAAAATATATCACAATTACGTCATCAAGTGTATCCATGATAATGTTAATACATGTCGCTGAAAATTAGACAAAAAGGTGTATTTTTGAGGAGTTGTGAGCAAGTTTGTAGGTGAAATGTATTTTCAGGGGACCAATTCTATCCATTTTGTATTAGGTTCAGATTTTTTTTTTAAGTGATCAGCCATAGGCCGATTGCCATGTTTTTTTCCCCCATTGAAAAGTACACAACGGAACTGCACAACGTTGGGCACCTGAACTGTACAACTCCTCTATATTTAATCATTGGTTGGAGTGATTGGCAGGGGGCCTATGGCAATTGAAATTGAATATTTGAGAATTTTGTTTTTGTTCCAAAATTGATAGCCATTTTGATTTTTTTTTAAACTTATGATATACATCAATAGAAAGGTATTGGCCAGAAATATTGAAAATGTGACTTTTGTGATTTTATTTGGAACATTCCAAAATTGGTGATCTTCAGTTTTTGGGGACAGTGACAGGCATTTTAAAAAGAATTCTGTACATCAGCCCAAACTTGTACTTATTGCAGTGTTGCTCTAAGTTGAGGGGTCTGCAGTCTCTGTGTTGCTCTAAGTTGAGGGGTCTGCAGTCTCTGTGTTGCTCAAAGTTGAGGGGTCTGCAGTCTCTGTGTTGCTCTAAGTTGAGGGGTCTGCAGTCTTTGTGTTGCTCTAAGTTGAGGGGTCTGCAGTCTCTGTGTTGCTCTAAGTTGAGGGGTCTGCAGTCTCTGTGTTGCTCTAAGTTGAGGGGTCTGCAGTCTCTGTGTTGCTCTAAGTTGAGGGGTCTGCAGTCTCTGTGTTGCTCTAAGTTGAGGGGTCTGCAGTCTCTGTGTTGCTCTAAGTTGAGGGGTCTGCAGTCTCTGTGTTGCTCTAAGTTGAGGGGTCTGCAGTCTCTGGCCTCTATTTTTTATAAGTTGGTGTTGTCATGGATTAGCTTGAGTGATCCATATCATATGCAAAGTCCCAAACTTATTTATGACTGGAAATTTTGCAATGTCCAATGAATAATTTCACAATGAATCAATAATACTTTATTAAATTGTCTATTTGTCTAATTGTCAGATCTACAGATTTGATGGAAAAAGTGGCCCATGAAATGGCCATCTCGCTTAAGTCTTAATGTTTTTAAAATGTCTTTTACAAATTTGTCTGCTATTGCACTGAACTTTACTATTTTATCTGTGAGAAATTTTCTACCCAAGTGCCTAATTGGATCCTGAAAATTAGGGTACAAAATAGTTAACAGTTTGATTGTTATGGTTAGTAAAATTCAAATTCATGTGCATGCTTTTAAAAATCCCCATTGTCAGCTTATAAATTATTGAAGTTGATAGTTACAGCTCCTAACACATTAAAAAAATAATTATAAAGGCTAATATTATTTTTATATTAGTTCAGATAATTGAAACTAACAAGTGTCCAATTGTAATATATCTTGCAGAGGTGTGACCTAATTTTAATGTGTGTGGATATATTAACATTTTTTGTACAGCTGTAAGTCAACATATCTGAGAACAAATTGAAAGTTCTCAATTACTAATCCAAATCCTTGTTGTGAAATCAAACTAGTCATAACCATGTAACAGAAATATATGAAATCCATATTTAGTTGTGACATGATTTGTGGTATTAGTTAGGTGCCAGGTACCAGTGAACAGTTAGTAATTAACATTTACTTATAAATAATGGCAGTCCAGTCATTGTGAACATAACCTCTTATTTATTTTATTAATGTTTAATGGTTTTTTTCACCAAAATATGTTAATTACACTAGTCAAATGTTAATCACAATATTACTCACAATGGCATCACATTTAAAGAAAATTCTACAATGAATTATTAAGTTTTCCTTGAGATAATATGATGCTGATATCAAAACTACATTTTATTATTTATATTTATTTAAAGGTATTTTAATACAGCATTAATATTTTTTAAATGTAAAGACTGAGCACTGAACTTGTGTATCCTAATAATGTAACATTACCAATTTGGGTTTGTCAGCATTTTTTCACCATATCTTGCCGATAAATCAATATTATGAAACAAGTTGTAACTGGGAATGCTGGTTGGTTCGAGTGCATATGTCATGTGCATCTCATGTCTAATATAAATACTCAATATTGACATTAACTGCCAATTAATTAAATACGAAAATGAAATCAAATTTGCCTTTAGAAATACTTGTAAATGTGAAATAATTGTCTTATTTTGACTGATAAATATACAATCATATAAACTTGAAATGAATTGAATAAATATAAAATTTACATTTGGCCCTTGAACAATCCTTAAGCCTATGTTATATCCTAATAATTTGTGTCATGCCATATTCAAGATGATTGCTGTATGGTTTACACTTTGTCAGATTTTTCATGTTATTTGAACCATTCAAAGTGTCAAGAAAATTAGGTAACATTTTTGTGTTGTTAGCATCCTGGTGCATATAAAGTATGTATTTCAATGTAAATCCTTGGTGCTATCCTCTTTTACTGTGCTATATGAATGCTTTGCAAAAATGGTTTATATTTAAAGTTTTTTATTTGAAGACATAAACACTTTATCACTTTTTTAAGAGCAAATTATCAAAAATGTTGCAATGATAATCCTGAAATTCTGTTTCTTTTTTCCCTTTTCTCACAATATGCAGAAAACAAGGACTTTTGGGAGAATACATTGTTGTGTAATTGTGTTTTCAATTTGAATTTGTGTTTTCAAATGTATGTGAAGGTTTTATAATTTGTCAGTAACAACACTATACTTTGTTAGAAATCTGAAAGTGGGAGCTACAGGAAAATTCTGAACTTGGTATATAAAACGATTTATTAAAAATGTAAAATTTAAGTTTGTCATTAAGTAATTCTTATAAGATTTTGATTTATTTTGCTTGAATAGTCATTGATACTGCAGTATGGTCAAAATGAATGTTGATAAGAAGATACCACTAGAGGTTAAGAATGATATTTTTAGAAGGAAAGCAACACTTCAAAGCAGAAAACGTTTTTCCAATTAATCTTTTAATGAGCGGAAGGAACCATCATGGTTTCACTACCCAGCAGGATCAGAGAAAACTTATAGGAGCAAACTTCATTCCTGCATATAATTTGCTGCCATACAGTATCTTTGGAAGATTTTTATTCTTCTTCAAACACTTGAGTGAACCCATTTTGTTATATAATTTGTGGAAATAAATCTATTTTGTCTGAAGATTTTTGAATTGTATTTTGTTCCTTTTTTATGTCATACTTATTCTTACCGTAACTTTTAACCTATTGTTATTATAAGATTATTGCCCGTTTTTGTAAAGAAAGGATATCTCATGACCTGATGCCAAGTAAGTACATCTAAGTCCACAAGGCAAGAGGATTTATGGGCATAAAATGTATTTTAAGACAAAATGCCAAGCATTGAGAGGAAAGTCTTTGGTTTGAGACTGGCATGGAGGGGTAAAAAACAAATAGAGCATGCACACCTATTGCGTTACCGAGAAAATTATTTGTAAATGTGCTCAGCAGAAAAATTGCTAAAAATCTCATCTCATAAGGCCCTGCCTGCATGTATGTATGCGTGTGTCATTGTGGTAACTTTGCCAATACAACCTGTATTTCTTTCAAACTTGTAAACTCTTTGAGGAAATGTTTTCTGTGTTCAACCATGACCCCTCTGACCTATTTGTTCTTTTATATTTACTCTTTCTTTGCTTAATGCTCATGCAATTACCAGGGCTGAGTGTACCTTAACATATATATTTATTTATTTATTTATTAAATTTTATTGAAAATATATTTATGGGCTGGTTATTTATCTGACCTTTAAATGATGCTTTTTAGCTCTTCTGATTTCTTTGAGTGGGGAAAATGTCTGTCTGTCAATAATTCTTGTCCAAAACTACCAGTAATATATGTTTCATATTTTATATACAGGTAGATATTCATATTCTTTCCAATCTTAGTGATGTCACCATTGACCTCAGTGCAGTGAAAATGTCACAAATTTTGTACTGAGCATATCTCAGCAAATCCTTACAAGAGTACCGCATTGTCCCTAATTGTCACCCCGGGGGACGGAAACATTGCCTCTCAGGGGGCCACTGATATGTGACTGGCTGACATGCCAAGACCAGGGTTCAAAATTGACTGTTTTTCATATTCACAAAATATACTTAGTAACTAAATGGCCACATCTTGTTGCACATGAATAGTTTGATGGTGAGAATAATTGTGCAGTACAGTATCATTCAATATATTTTAGATGAACTAATAAAAATGAATATGTCAGTCCAGACACAAAACATATCAGCATGTTAAGTATTGAAAATGACTATTTTATTATCAGTGTTGGTGGGGGTGGGGGGCAGAAATGTCTCAGGTCATAGCTGTGCCTCATCATAATTTTTTAGTCATGTGACCTTTGACCTTGACACATTGACCTTGAATTCAAAATTGTGTACATGCCATATTTTAACCAATAGAAGTGAATAAAAAGTACTTAATATCTGTTATATGTCAATGTTTAAAAATCTTCTCCAAAACTACCAGTAATATTTGTTTAATATTTTATTCAGAGATAGACAGAGAGGTGAAGATTCAGATTCCTTTGAATCTTAGTGATGTCACCACTGACCTTAGTGCAGTGACCTCGAGGTCACAAATTTTGTACGTAGCATATCTCAGCAAAGGAAATTAAAACTGGTATATAGAAATGTCTTATGTCATAGCTGTGCCTCATCATACTTTTTAAGTCATGTGACCTTCGACCTTGATATCTTGACCTTGAATTCAAAATTAGTGTACATGCGACATCTCGACGATTAAAAGTGAATAAAAAATAGTTCATATCAACACTGTGTTGATGGCAAATACAAAGTGTTGTCAGTGTTCGCCAAAAGATTTTGACCCACATCAGACAATATGTCAGACATTCAGCCAGCCAACGTCAGAAATTTATCAACATCAGACATTTCAAAGCATATGCCCTTGAATCAATTGTCACAAGCAGAGACATTTACTAAGTTATCGCTCATTATCGCTCAGCTGAACTGATCTCGATTCGATCCGACGGTGGCGCTGCCACGGTAAATACTACATGAAGATCTATAACACAGACCTGGATCTCGATTCACAGACTTATATAAATATGTCTTTTTTGCAAGAAATTATGAGAACTACTCACTTTTCACATATCTATGTTAAAGTACATCAATGACATCAAGAATGGAAGAATTTGTGTAATAAATGAAAAACTATTTATCGCTGATCCTCAACAGTTGCATGTCGGAGTTGGATGGTGCACCACGCTGACACCTAGTGGCAGACCTGCTCTTTCCAATCTCTGTTTAAATATCTCTGTAACAAGCCATGATTGGACTGGAACCCAATCATAGTTGTGATTTTGTAACAGCAAAGAATAAGGTTGGCAGCCAGAGAAATGAAAGTCTGAAGTACCTAGTGTTTCATAGGACTGGCCTGCAGAGCCCACAGGAAGTTTGCAAGTTACACAGTTCATGTGTTGTCATTTAAGTCAGCAAAGCTATCAACCCAGGGGGTTATGTTTTAGTCTGTGCTGCACTGTTTGGTGCACTTGCATTCTGCTGTCTGATCTAATTGACAGACACTTTAAAATTATCAAGATTCCTGCCCATTGTGATTTTAATATAATAAATCAATAGTTTTATTACAAAAATAAATATCATTAAGCATTGTATAATGGCTGAACAATTTTAATAAAAACAGAACTCTTTTGGACAGTTCTATTTTGGCACAAAAAGGAAGTTATTCACTTGAAAAATCTGCCACCAATACTCATAAATCACCTTAATGAGTGGTAAGATTATTACAAAACAACACTGTTTTAAAGGTTTCCATGTGTAAATCCATTTATTTATTTTAGAGTCAATGTCATTGCAGCAAGGTCAGATGAATATGATAAGCCACACATTTCATCCTTCAAGTCATTGTCAATCCAAATATGAAGTATCTCCTGTTTAAGTTAATAAGAAATAGGCAAGACATTTCAGGTCATTGCAACAAGGTTGTTTGTGGGCAAAACATTCATTTGACAATGTGCACCTACAGCTTTAAGTCATTCCATACACAAAGGATGAACCATTTCCTAATAAGCCCAAACATGAAATTGGCCAAGGTCATGCATCAGCAAACTCATTCAAGCCCTTCTGTTGAGAAACCCTCATGCCAAATATGAAATAACTCCCTTTATTTTTTCAAAAGTAATTCATCAATAGTATATTGGACAGATAGACAGGAGATACCCAAGCAGCAACAATACCCCAGGCCAAAATATTTGGCAGAGGGTAAAAATTTGACATATAAAATGCTTTTAAAGCTAGGTATGCAATAAATTAACAATACTTACAAATAATAATCATTATTTGCTTTGAAACAATGACTTCAAAAAGTAGAACAATCATAAGTCATTTTCATGGTGACCTTACAAATGCTTTTAGCATTCCACCTCAAATATTTGCTCAAGATAGAAGAATAAAATGTCAATATGATACATGTACATACAAAGTTCTACACTTCAGATCTTGTCCATGAGAATCGTGGGTTTTCTTCTTTTTTTTCTCTCATAAAGACATTGTGTTTAATCACAAAATAAGGGCTATAGTCTTTCAGAGGAATGTACATTCATTCCAGCTGATCAGGATTCGTATATTTGACTGTCAAAAAATAGAATATTGCCGGGAAAGGTACAAGACATATCAATGGTCCATGGAAGAAGGGATCTCTCATTTCTGTGATGGCAATGATACCATATGCATGTAGTAGCCAGTGTAATAGCAGAATGGTCAGATTCCTGGGGTTGGTCAATGTCTGCTTTAATAGGTATCCCATTTTCTACAATAAAGAAGCAAAATTTATTAAAATGTTAAACTTTCCTTTTATTTCAGGTATAATCTATTATAACAATATGTTTTTACTTGTTTTAAAAATTCAATGTCTCTTATTATATGCCCCCTGCCAATCTCTATTATAACTTATGAAATGTAGAGGAGTTGGACAGTTCTGGTTCTGGTAAAGTTGTACATGTAGAGTTCTGGTTTGCACCTTTTAATGGGGGAAAAAACAACATGGAGATCGGCAATCAGCTTATAGCCAAGGAAAAAAATGTTTTATTCTTTTAGAAACACAGCAAAATGAAGTTTTAATAGCTTTAATAGTGGTCGATTTTTTTTCATAAATAAAAACATATGACAAAGGCCAAAGGCCCAAGAGCTGTGCTGAATATTAATTTTTGGAAAGGTTTGTGAAAATTTACCGTTTTTAATCAAGCTTTGTAGGTCCAGAATAATTAATGTATGCAAAAATAACAAAAAAACTTTAACCTTACCTGTTCAGAAAAAAAAGCAAAATGTGCTGCACTTGTTATAACAGAGACAGCCAATACAATGTATGGGAAAAAATAATCTGAAAAGTAAAAAAAAATACATAAAATATTTACTACATTTTTAAACAAGTGTAAATAAATTGAGGACATTTGAAGTAAATATTTTTCAGTGCAATCACTTTTTTTTGACATTCATATAACAATTTATCATTAAATTAGATTCTCTGCTAAACTCATTTCCTTATTAATCATTATTAGTACTTATTAAACTAATTACCACAAATGATCTTGACTTATAAAGAAAAACGTAACTTACAAAGGAGACCTGCAAAAACTGCTTGTATTACGACGAGTATGGGGAAGAAGTAGAGAGCAGCATATATAGACTTTGTGCCTCTATAGTGAGCCAGTTTGGCAGAGAGCATGGGGCGTATGATCATCATTAACACCAGACAGAAGGCATAGTACACCATCACCATCGTGTACCTAAAATACAAACACATTAAATGCAAAATCCTAGTTTTTCTCTTAAGTAATCAATACTAAAATTGGGATCAGAATGCTTTTTTGGCATCTTTGGTGATTTTTTAAGCATGATTGGTGATGCATAAGTTACTCATTTTTCAACATAATTTTGAAAAAAGGAAGTAGGATTTATTTAACCAGCTTCAATCTTTTGCAAGAGAATAAATTCCCCACAAGGGATAATATCTTATACAGTCTTCCCGATAGTCACCAGACCTTCAACGGACATTTGGTCCGACAAAGTTGACATTTTCGCCGGACCGAAAGCATTTTTACCGGATCGTAAAAAAAAAAAAAGAATATCAGCATGGAAAGTAAACAAGCCAGGTACAAGCTTCCCAAACGGCGATATAATTAAAATCTTTGTTTTATTTTGCACATAGAAATATTCTGACACGTGTCGACAATAGTCCGCCTTCGTTTTATAAGTTAAGGGTATCCGTCCGCAATCACCAACTCACTGAATCCGCTCACCCAGCTTCCCCGACTCGGTATGTTTTGTTATAGTATTGCACAATGATGGATCCCTGACACTTCGTATTTACGTTTCACTTTTAAAATGACTGCCCAACTTCTCGAGTGATAAATTTTGAGAAAAGTTAGAATTTTCACAAAAATACATGTCAGACATGAGGTCCCACTACGACAGAAAATATGCCGGACCGTGGCAAAAAATATTGGTCTGGACTGGCGGTCCGGCGGTTATCGGGAAGACTGCTTATAGATGTGAAGATTACTCACAGAGGATAAACAATCTCTTGTGTGCAGTGAAGTGTTGATGTATATCCAGGATTTGGATTATATAGCATGCTGTACCAGTCTGACAACCTCTTGACCTCACATGACCTGACTTCAAATGACCCCAATGGTTCTGTGACCAGCAGAGTACATATTGCCGCCATGATGCTCTCAATCAAAGCTGAGACATGAAGAACCAACAAACTGAAATCACAAATGATTAATAAGATACAAATTAATAAGATACAAATGTTTCATTTATTTTCTATTAACTGTGTAACTAACAAACTTTCTGCTGGCTCTGCTGCCCAGTCCAGGCACTTTTCATGCATTTATAAAATATTACACAGTAATCGCCCACCTCCTACAAAAAACTAGGTGTTTCAAACTTTCATTTCTCTGGTTGCTTACTTAGTTTTTTGCTGTTACAAAATCACAACATCCAAAGTCCAACCATAATTTGTGATAAATGGCTCAAGGGCATATGCTTTGAAATGTCTGATGTTGAAGTTAGATTTCTGATATGGCTGAATGTCTGACATATTGTCTGATGTGGGTCAAAATCTTTTGGCGAACACTGACAACACTTTGTGGTTGCCATGCATGCCCAATATTTAGTATCTCCAGTTCATTGTTCATGATATATGGCCTGCAAAACAATGCAAAGGTCAAGGTCAAGATCACAGCATTAAGGTCAAAGGTCAAACCTGTAAAGAAACTGTATATGGTGCTGAACATCATGTTGATAACAAAATAACAAAAATGAACTATTTTATATTCACTTTTAATGGTTGAGATGTTGCATGTACACAAATTTTAAATTCAAGGTCAATGTGTCAAGGTCAAGGGTCACATGACTAAAAAAGTATGATGAAGCACAGCTATGACATTTCTACATACTAAGTTTTAATTTCTCACACAAGTGGTTGCTGAGATATGCTCTGTACAAAATTTGTGACCTTGAGGTCGCTGCACTAAGGTCAATGGTGACATTACTAAGAAGTCAGTAGAGCTTTAAGTATGAGGAGGCATAACTATGACCAAAGGTATTTCTGTATACCAAGTTTAAATTTCCTCTTATATGTGGTTGCTGAGATATGCTCCGTACAAAATTTGTGACCCCTAGGTCACTGCAATAAGATCAATGGTGACATTACTAAGATTTGAAGGAATCTGAATCTTCACCTCTGTATCTACCTCTTTATAAAATATGAAACATATATTACTAGTTATGGAGAAGAAGATTTTTAAAGAAATGTTGATGGACAGACGGACGGACAGACGTTTTTCCCACTCCTGAAGCTCTGCGACTTCAAGAAGTCAGCAGATAAAAAGCGCTAAATAATGACACCATCGAGTTATTAAAACTGGGGACACATTTAGATAACAGGCCATGACAAATTTGTGAAAAAGGCGAGGATCAAAAGGTCAAATTGAAGCAATCATAACATGCCCAATGACTGAGCAGTTTCTGATGATACTCCGATCAAGAAACAATTTCATTAAACTTCACTAATCTGTTCAAAGAATAACACATATATCTTGAACAGTACTGTTTTTGTTTGCAACTGTTGCAGAGATATGGTTTAGAAAAAAACTTGATTTGGCAACTGCTACGTGGCCAAACTGGACGGTTTGTTGTTATATCTAATATATGCTATATTAAATTATTTTATCCAAATTATTGTATCTCAACCATGCCTGCAATATCACCTATAATTTTGCCAATTATTATTAATCTTTTAATCACAGAAAATAACATATTATGGTGTTTGATTTATTAGATTTAATTTGTTGATTTTGAGTGTCATTTGTTAAGATGTCAATTTTTGTCAGCCAAGGATTTCTATAAATATATTTTTTTCTATGTCACAAGATTTCTAATATTCCAGACCTTTTTAACTTAAATGTCTGCATTTTTCCAATCCAGGCATAGGGGCACTTGTATTATTATTAAGAAAAAGTGGTGCTCCACATGTAACACGGATGGGAAAAAAATAACAAACAAAACAAAAATTGCAATAAACAAAACAAAAATTACAACAAACAAAACAAAAATTACAACAAACAAAAAAAATTAAATAAACAACAAAATCATTTAAACATAAACGATCATTGCAAATTGATGGGGTAGTTGAAATTATTTTTATTCAGCTTTTCAAAACATTTAATTTGGTATATGAACGATTTTTTTAGCACAACTGTTTGCAAAGATGTGTCTTTTCAAGCTCGATTACGTAAGTTGCCCTAATATCGCTCAGGCGCTAACCGCAAATCATCGGTCAGACTTTTGCATTGTCATCTGACTTCTAATTGTCCTATTTACACCAAATTTTAACTAAACTTACTGATAATTCCTCGTTCTATCGATTGGGAAGCATTTCCAAGCAATTTAAAAAGATAATTTTATGAAACGATGGGCGAACACGATGACATAGTTTTTAATGTTCTGCTTTGTCTACAGGACATCACACATGTATTCATACGCCGAATACTAGACTGGTCCCCTACCGAGTGTCCAGAACAAAGGGCGGCACCAGTCTAATCAATCGCATGCACACGACGAACACTCCACAGTGGCGTCAATTGCTTTAACAATAATGACCACAGAAAAAAACAAATTACAACCCACAGGATACGACTACGCATTTCCCATGATCGTACCGATCACAGAATAACACAGATAGTTCCTATTTTTGACAATGATTGCCTGTCGGCAATCATTGTCAAAAAAGGAACCATCCGTGTTACAAAAAAACACTTTTTCCAGTCTATTTTTCTGTAACATTTGAACTGAAATAATGGCAGAAAGGTTAACGTGAAAAAGGACTCTATGAAATCATAATTGTAATATTCCAGGTGAGATTTTGCCCCAAAACCGTCACATTGAGAATAGTACTGTAATGGTAATAGATGGGCAGATGATGAATTTCATACCAAAACTTATGAATGTGTGGACCAATCTTTTTGGGACCATATTGTTTAGAGAAGCATGGTGACTCTCTGTGTCATTAAATGTACACTACTTTGTAATTGATTAAGGAATGTCAAAATTAGATTTCTATACTTGGCTGTGATTGGTCCATTCATGTCAGACTGGATAATGGTAGGTTCTGACTAAAAAAAGAATTGCATATCTAATATATACTCACTTTTTCTTCTTATTGGTGAAATCAATGAAGAACCAATGAAAGGCTGGTGTCATCATTGCCATGAACCCCAAGAACAACCAGTCATAAAAAGTAGGGTTTGAATTGCACAATTGACAAATAGATGCCTCATTTGGACGATATCCTCGTGGGCAAGCCTGTAATGACAACAAGGCTCAGTGAAAAATAACTTTAGCTTCAGGCAGACTTGCTTGTTATTTTTAAAGCAACGAACTAAAGTCTTCTGACATTTAAAACACACAAAATATGATATTCTGACACACTAACCCCACAAGTTGAGAAGTTGTTGGACTGAGATCTCCCACAATACATTCCTGGACACTTCATGATTACCACTTCATCTGCAAGAAGATTTCACCTTATTTGCACACATGTATGTATATTATTAACAAATCATAATCAAACTGGTGGTATATAATTCATTAAATATTGAATTGTCATCTCCAATAATTTGTCATTACACACTAGTTAGGAACCAGATTCTGCCAGTGTGGTAGACCATAACTGGAAGTGGCTAAAAGGGCCCTCTCCAGCTTGGCTGCTAGAACTGGTGATGACAGAGTATGCATCAGTATCCATGCAAGTGCCGTGAGAGGCTGGAAGCTTATACAGTTCTCTGTAATGACTAAAGGAGTATACTCTCGAGTTCTCTTGGCATCCGACTTCACTTTTTGTTACCCTTCTCAGGCTTCTGGCAAAATGATTCGACAGACTTGCATTTTTAACTCACAACCTCATCATGTCTCCACCTCACCAGCCATGAACTCTTTAAATTTCCTCTGAAGAGTACACATAGATTTTTATTTAACATAGAGGGCCGGCACTGATCCAGCGATGCTTGTGAGGCGTAAAGCGGCTTGTTGTCTTCAGCATGTGACACGTTTGGGACTTGTTCAACACAGAGTGACTTGTCTGAGTGTGACGTCACACAGGAACATTGCATGAAAGGCACCAGTGGCAGGTACAGGGTTTTACATTAGTCAAAATGGGGTCATACCAGTCTCTTTTCTTTACAAGTGTTTATTATTGCATATTCATGTTCACGAATATTATACAAAGTCACAGAATGAGAAGATATACCAAACGATATAAATGTAAAATTTGTTTAATTGAACACCCCCTTCAACATCCATTTCTGGACCTGCTAAAATACCAAAACTGATTCCCGCCATCATCAATGAAGGGTCAAAACTTTAAAATAGCAAGGACAAGGTTTTATGATTTAAATTGAAGTATGATATTATCTGGTGTGTACTCGTGCTGGACCAATTACCACCGATGAAGTAGACCGTGACTGGCAGTGGCAACTAGGGTTCTCTCCAGTTTAGCTGCTGTAATCGGCAGTTATTGGTAGCGACGGAAAATTGGTCCCTCACGAGTAGCTGCTGTAATCGGCGGTTACTGGCAATGATCTGGTCCCTTACGACTACATGCAAGCATTTCTGTTCAAACGATTTGATTCCAAAAGCCAAAAAATATATATATATAAGGTGTCACAACGCGCATCACATGCCGAATGCAACAAGTGGCGTAAAACCAAGGAAGGAAGTGGTGACTGCAGCAAATCATGGTCAAACTCTATCAAGTGGACCGCGACATACGCACTAGCCCAGTGGCCCGGGGCCACCAGATTCTCTGTTCGGGCCAGTGAATGCTCTGTTGTAGTGGCCCAGTTGGGCAACCATATTTTTGGTCTTTCAGTGGCCCAAACTGTCTTGATTTTATTATTCTAATCCTTGATAGATATCATATCATGATCAATATTTTTGCTGGACGTATATGAAAACCAGTGTAAACTGATATGCTTTCCAGAATAAAGATGTTTTATAATAATAATAATAATATTTGATTGGGACAAGTATCCACCAATCAGACATTATACAGCCTTATGTACAATGCTCTTTATTGTATCACACATCCTATTATCCTTAGAAACTTCGGGCCACCACTTTCATGAACTGCCACATTAGACCGCGGTTATTTTGACGAATACAAGTGAAGTCGGCCCCCAAGTGAAGTCGGCCCCGCCGTGGGTAGGTGAACTCGGCCCCCAAGAGAAGCAGGCCCCAGTCACTCCGTACCGGCTCAAAACTCATGAAATCTCCTTCGAGAAGGCTATTTGACCCTAAGGGCATTAACTAACCCTAGGGACCCTCGGTAGCCGTTAATTTTCTTCCGGTAACTTGATATTCTAGTCACCTAAATGTGGGGGCCGACTTCTCCTAGGGGCCGACTTCTCTCGGAGGCCGACTTCACTCAGGGGCCGACTTCACTTGTTACCATTTTGACCAGGTACCACTGCAGCTGGTGATCACGATCAAACCATTCATCGGTTCTTCATCTGCTTTGGGTTCGTTTTAATGGACATAATGGACCCAAATATACATTAATATTTAAACTTTTTATGCTCAATATACTAATGATGCATCTTACCTGCATCAGAATCACATACGGAAGTTCCCATCATTAGAATCAAGCCCAAACTCATCCAAAATACCCTTACAGCCTCCATTGTTTCCGCCATGTTTTAACTAAAATCAAGTGGTGCCCTCTTCCGATAAGACCTTTGTGACCCAGTCACACAGAGAACCGCATGAGCTTCCAGGGTAAAGTAGCCGTTCTTCTTCATGTCATGTACTCCATTGATGTTAAATGAACATACATGCATGTAATATGCAACAACTTTGACAGATATAGACCAGAGAACGTATGACTCGTACTTTGGTTGAGTGTACAAGGGTCACTGGTCAATGACTGGTCATTAATTATTCGGGGGGGGGGGGGGGGGGGGGGACTTGGGGAGGGGAAATATTTAGAACGCCAACATTGTGGGAGAAATTAAAACTCGTTCATCTATAGACAAAAAGTGTTCAAGGGGTTAAAGCCCCACTGCCACTATATAAACAGGCCTGTGAGAGTGATGGCCAGCTTGTGAATGGATTTGAATCTGAGCTGAGCTGAGCCCAATTTTCAATAAAAATTACTGCTATCAAAGTTAATATATGATTGTGAAATATAATAATCACCAGTACTAAACATGAATACTTGGGGAATTTATTTCTGTAGTCAAAGTACAAAAATATAATTGTATAATGTATAATTCCTACCACAAAGTTTGGAAAGAATTTGGATTTGACAGTTATTTTCAAGTTTGAGTGACAGCTGAAGCTGTGTTGTTTATACATTTGTGTGTGTGGTCAGTGTTTGTAAACACAGAAGCACATGGCTAGGCTGCATGGATGCATGGATGCATGCCTGCTGCTGCTAAGTCCCTTGCTCACTTGGACTGCATGAAAAGTGGAAATTTTAATTTAATAAATTTGATAAATTATATAACTATTAATTATATGTGATCACTTAATAATGATATATAAACTTGCAACAATTAGTGTCGTCTTCACCAGTGCTGTGTACTTCACTAAAATTGTAATCCCAATCACCACCATTTATGTCCAAGATAAGGGATGCCAGGAGGATTTGGAAAGTATTCCCTCACAAGTTTCAGAACACAATCAGGTATTATTTCTCGGCTGATAACCACTTTTTCATGGCCTTCCATTGAAGCATGTTTTTTGGCAATGTATAGAGGCATATGCCATGCTCCAAGTCTGTCCAATGTCTTCCAGTACCTTCTGTAGCGATCCTTTCTCACAAGATTATTGCCAGGCCTAGGATGCTGTTTGACACCCATCCAACTTTGTGGGTTGGTGGCAATGCAAGGTCTAATTAAGCAAAATGGACATTGTCCTTCTTCTAATGCCAGGCTTGGATCTTCAGGATATGGAGGTTGGTTTCCCGGATCACCAGTTGACAAAGCCCTGCTTTCTCCCTCTACATTACACTCCATGACATCAACAGATATGTCCTCCCCATCTTCACATTGCAATCTGCTTACTCCAGGAAAACTCAAGACAGGCATTACCTGCTCCTCCAAAACATCATATTTCCATCCTTTTTCTGCATATAACTGTCTTATTGCACATTCTTGCTTTTGTGTTAGCCTTAGTCTGACAATTTTGATACATTTTGGTGTAGTTCGTGACATATTCACACAAATGTTTAGTTGTGCTCTGGCCCTGAGACTGAGCTTGAATGACCTTTAGTGCAGGGCCATGTGTCCTCTGCACATATTTTATCACTGACCACATGCTGCAGAATGGTTGGAAAAACCCTTTTTAAATGTGGGGTAAATGAGATTAGTCTGCTATCAACAATTATTTTTAAGTATTTAATATTATGTTATCTTACATAGTCTATGCCTAACCAATTTCCATTGGTTTGTACATGTCAAGTAATTATTTCTTATCAAAATGCTACATGAACATGACCCCTACTTCTGTACCAGGGGAAGGACATGCTGAGAAAAGGATATGCCAGAGAAATCTGGTGGAGATAAGTCATTTAAAAACTGATAAAAAGTACCAGATACACTTATGCAGATACACTTATGCAAATAGGTAGATAGCAATTTGACACCCAGTCAGAGAATAATTGGTCAATTCTGCATTACCTCCAAATTGGGTGAGTCCAATGAAAAAAAAGGTATGAGTGTGTATATTGCCATGCAAAGCTGTGATCACATCTATGGTATGGTCAATTAAGATGCTAAAATATTATCTTGACAATGCATCTCAGAGAGAATAATATTTGGTATATTAGTCTTATTGAAAGGTTCATGCCCAAAATATTAATTTGCCACAAAACTACCCCTTTATCAATAATAAATGGAATAGTCCTGAAATCTGGCATTTTTGCATCATTAAACTAATCTTGCCAGTTCTCAGACCAAGTTTCTGTGTTACACTGCTAAAACCTATGTCAGACAACTACATTGCATTTCATTATGGAAATGAATAACAATAATGCTGTTCCTACACCTGTAAGATTACGTGAGGTCTTACAGAGCAATGCCCCTCCCAAGAGGAAGTACCCATCAGACGATCCAATTAAACAGAAAGAGAGAAATGCTAAGAAAAAGAGGGAGAAGACTGCACTAAAATGCAGTGTGGATTATTATTGTAAAACTAAAGCTGACAAGACACTACTCATGAACAAGATTGACACCATCAAACTGCATATTGGACAAGGAAATATTAATAAAGTCAGCAATTACTCTGTCTTGTGCCAGGCCCTTGACTGGTATATTGCTAGCAACTTGGACAAAGTCCCTGCAGGTGAACCAATAGTGAGGCAGTCAAGTGTAGCAACTGTTGTCACACCTCAGTACCAGTATGTCATGCAGGCACAGACCCTACAGGAGGAATTATTTATTGGCACTTTGTCATCATGCAAGCACTTGATCACTTTGATCAATAATCATCATGAGAAATGTGAGGCTCCTATGAGAGTGGAATCCCACGAGAAGTTTGGACATGTCCTTAAAACAGACATCATGTGTGAAAGTGGCCATACCCTGTCATGGACCTCATCTGAACATGTAGAGGGAGGACAATTCATGGTCAACCTAAGGGCAGCACATGGATACTTTACCTCAGGAATGTTGTTTAACCAATATGTCAAGTTTTGTGAGCAAACCAATATAGGCAATTTAACAGTTAAAACCATAAATATCATGCAGGATGACCAAGGTTACAGTAGTGTTGTAGAAGACATGGCGACAATATCCCAGGACCAAGCCCTTGATGAAGAGATGGCCCTCTCTGTGACAGATCCTGACAATAATGCTGAGGTCCAGGAGGGCATTGACATTACAACTGATGCCCGCCACTGCTGGAGGAAAAATGCCCGATTCTCAGATGTGATTTGCCTTGGTGAGAAGACCCATAAAGTAATAAGAGCTGAAACAATTAGTCATGATGACGATCCCTGTTCCCAAAGGCATGAACTCCTTGGAATACAGAGAATTTACAACTATCTTGATGGAAAAGGGTGTACAGTTGCAAAACATGCCCATGATAACAATGCCTCTGTGACAGCATATGTTAGAGACCAAAGGAAGCCAACAAGAAATAGTAAAGACAACTGGCATGCAACTAAAGGTGTTGCCCGTGATTTTAAGAAAATAGCTTGTGGGCCCAAAATAAAAATTGGAATAACGTGGCATCCAGAATTATCTGACAAAGGGGGTTCTTTTAAAACCCACACATTTTGGTCGATGAAGAACTCTGGTGGGGATGCTACAAAGCTGAGGGAAAGTCTATTGAACTTTGTTTGTCACCACAAGGGAGATCATGCACACTGTGATCCAAACTCAAACTGTAAGAAACCTCACTACTTGCCATCTAAGTGTCAAATCACCAGTCCAAAAGCAGAGCAGATACTTTCAGACTTCATTAAAAACATGCCCATCTATAAAGAAGCAGACCTATACAGCTGGTGTGATGACACTCATTATGTTGAGTCCTTCAACAATGCCCTGCTCCAATTCCATGACAAACGGATCTGTTTTGGGAAGAACAATTACATGCTCAGGAACAATCTTGCCATTCTAGATTGGAATGAACATGTTGATAGGCCACATTCATCAGTAAGATCAGTAACTGATGCAAAGAATCCCAGGAGAAAAAAACCCATTCCTGTGCTGGTCAAGAAAAGCAATAATTATAAACAAGATATTTGGGAAATGTGGATGGGGAAACTTTATGCATAAATGTACAACATATAGGTAAGCAACATACTTAATCTTAGCATGACATGAAAAAAACACTTCTTTGTGGCTTTGAAATTACAAAGCTAGTGTATTTGAGAGCTGTCAGAATGGTCAGTCTAGCCATGTGGTTGTGCGTGTGTGTTGGCTGCCTTGGGGTATTTTTAGCAGCCCTTCCCAGCAGCCCCCAGGAAGAGATAAGATTAGGCCCCGCCCCAGATTCTCGGTACCCCTCTACCGAGAAGTGGGGCTTTAAGGGTATTTATTGGTCTTTTCAATGAGTGCCCCCTAGTGGCAGAGGAGTAGATAACCAAAATACTGTATTAAAACAAAAATAAAAGCATTAAACACGAGACCTACAATATTTTAATTATAAAGTATGATTACAAACTTGTATATTTCTTTCAAAATAGTAATTTGGCCTAATTTTCCTTGATAGTTTTGATGAGAAATGAAGAAGACAAGCAAATAAGTTCTGCAGATTACACAATAGAAGTAGGCTTGTTTTTAGCTGCAGCTGTGTTTATTTCATTTAATTGGGAAGAAAATTCATTGTGATCCTAGTGAAACAGATTTTGTCATTATGATTTGTATACTTTGGAAATGAAAAGGAAGTTTGGCAATCAGATGTGTGAAGGCAGGGGGAAAAATTCATATTTTTGAAATCGTCAAGTGTGTGATTTACCTCTGTTTTTCTCTTAAAGGTATTAAGCATCAATTCTACAATTTGGTATATTTCAAAGCTTAGCCACATATGAACATCATGACAAATTGAAATCATGATAGATTAAAAAGATAAGTTGCTATAAGCCATAAAAGTTGCACTCCCAGGAAAGATCTGTCTCAGCCATAAGCTGCACGTGACGGGTAAACACGGGTAGCGTGAACTTTATTTGACCTCAATTGAGGCTCAAAGTGGGGTAGCACTGTTTGACGTCATTCTGGCACTATTCAAAGGACAATACATTTCATGACGTCATAAGCATATTGCCAAACTCTTATGACGTCATTTTACCTTTCAGTGCCTCTATGATGACACTCCACATAAAAATGATGCCAAGAAAGGAGTGTGCTTTCATTAGGGGCCTTTATGTTAAGGTCAGGTTCAAACATATTTCACAGACACTTATGGCGATGCATCAATCAAAAAGTTTATAGACATGAAAGACAAATACATTTATCACCAATATGTGAATTTTAAACGTTTTTTTCAAAATCGGTGCTTAATCCCTTTAATGTTTTTAAAAATAGAATATCTGTTTCACAAGGATCACAGTAAATATTGTTGAGATCATTTTTACAAAGTTGTTTGGAAATCCACTTTATTATGGTCCCACAATCTGCAGAAATTTTCCCTTTTACATCTTGACATGACAAAATAAATTTTGGAGCAGTGATATATTACTATGTCACTTTTTTTGAGTAAAAAAGATATGAAGCTTTCAATATAATCAAAGAAATTCCATTGTGATTTTCAAATAATAAATCAATAATTTTATTACAAAAATGAATAACATAAAATGTCATTTCATGACTTGAAAGTTTTAATGAAAAAGGAACTATTTTTGACAGTTGAGCAATTTTCCCGTACCTTTTTAAAAACATTCCATTTTAGCATAAAAAGAAAGTAGTTCCCACAGAAAATCTGCCACCAGAGGACACTCACTATCAACACCCATAAATACCCTCAAGCAAAGCGGTTTACCTGTTGGGGATGGATGTGTACTATGACATGGACTGATAGTATTTTATATAATTTCATCATTACAGCAGTGAATGATAATTCTATTTGACGTGTACATTTGTATATTTCTGAACAGGTGACAACGATGACTATGAAGCCCTAAAACGACTGGTAGCTGGTGTAAAGGACAAATTCGCATCACAAACCTCAATTCACAATCTCAATATCGTGACATCTTCAAAAAAGAATCCAATTGTCGTCTGTACCTGGCCAATAACAGCCAAAGGCTACAAGTACAAGAATGTGTTGGAGATGCAGCAACAAATGAGGAGACATGCTTTTCTAAAGGATGGAAAACCCCGCAAATTCTTTTTGAAATTAGTGACATACAGTTCAGATTCGGCACCACAATCTCTAAAGGCAGGCATACGAATGATGACTCCACAAGCTGTAGATGTTCAAAATGGAGTGAAATATCTTGGTCTTGGACTACCAGATGACAAATATTTTGCTCCATACTATTTTTGTTTGCCATCAATTTATGTCCCTGATCCAGAGCATGAATTAATAATATTTTTTTCGGATTTTAAAATCAAGCTCATTTGATCTAATGTTTTGGGAAAGCCCAAAACGTAATGTTTGTGTAACAATACAGCATTTATTTGAATTAAGAAAATGCTGACCAGAGGCAAATATCAGTATAAATGAGCTAATACAAATGAAATACTTCGATCAAAATACAACTGCAGCCCAAAAAGTCTTCTCTGAGAAAATTGCTATACTATTGGATAAAAATGTGCCAGGTTCTCAAGGAACTTCTTTATACATACAAGCTGTTTGTACTTTATTAAAATCCAGCTTGTCTCATGAATTGGGAACTTATGAAGATGTTGCTCAATCAGTATCACTTGGTATTCACATAATCAGAACATGGAAAAAGGTTTTGATACTGAAAGGTAAACTTCTTTATAATAGGCCAGGAGCCTCAGCAGATCCATCAAAAAGAGCTACATTTTTGACATCTACGTGCTACAATGCTGCAGAACTTTTATATTCTTCTACCATATCGTATCTACTAGCACTTTACTTGCATTTTCCACATAAACTTAAAGAATGGCCAAAGCCACTGAATACCGGAACTTTACCGGAGCATTATATCACAAATCCAAGGCAAAACAACCCATATTCAGTGCCTTGATTCTCAACCAACATATGCTGATATGCTACACAGACTGAACAATATTGAGGAGAATGAACTGGCATTTGAGGAAATAAATTCACATGGAGGAAAAGTGCCAATATCTAACCACAAACGAAAACTTTATAATATGTTTCAACAACGCCAAAATAATGATCCAGTTAAGATTCCAGAGACATATGAAAACTACTGTACACAAGTCAAACATGCCATAAAAAATGGTAAATCTAAAGCTAAGGATTTGATCAGGAAGTATCTACCAAATGAATTTATCACCACCCTTCAAAGTGAGAATGTGGTGACTGAAACAGCTTTGGAATTCTCAGAAGACAGTGCTTTAATTAAAGCATATAACACAGCAGAAACGTTAAAAGGTATGAGTGTTATCCTTAACAATTTGTACCTTTCTGAGTTAATCTTAGCGTCAAAACTAACACGTAGTAGAATATTTCTTTGTGTATTATAAAGCCAAAGATATTCATTATATCGCTTTTAATTATTATCGTTTATAGCACTCGATCGGCTGTAAATCATCGTGATAATATTGGGTAAATACCTTTATTTATCATTTAAAATGCAATTAAAATCAATCTGCTACGTCTGATATTCGTTATTTCGAAAATACGAACATCGTATTTACGTTTTACTGTATATACTCGTGTATAAGACCGCTAAAATCTTATATCGTAAGCATATTTAAGTTTCACTTTTAAAATGAAGCTTGAATAGTAGCAGAGCCGATATGTCAAGAAAAACCAACTCGTCTTATATTCGGAAATTGGTTTTTTTAAGCAAAATAACCTCAATTTTGGGGGTTCGTCTTATACACGAGTCGTCTTATACACGAGTAAATACGGTAAACACTTTTAACATTTTGAAAGACAGTGGAATTACAAGATAATATGTGAGACACAACATTCAGCTCAATTGCAATTAGTGGTGGGTATTATAACACAGAATTTTGGAGGATATGTACTTCTGAGGGGCCTGCAGATCACAAACCTGCCTGTCAGTGTCACAGACTGGCGGACACCTCAACTGCATAAATAAACATAGAATTTGAATATTTTTTTGCAAATGTAGAATATATGAAAATTAATAACTTTATGCACAAAAGAAAGGTATGCTATATGTTTGACTGTGTTAAAAATGTCTGAGTTTCAACTGCCAGTTTCAGACAGTTGCCAGTCACTGTACTCTACATTTAAAGCCCCATCGCCACTATATAAACAGGCCTGTGAGAGTGATGGCCAGCTTGTGAATGGATTTGAATCTGATCTGAGCTGAGCCCAATTTTCAATAATAATTACTTCTATCAAAGTTAATATATGATTGTGAAATATAATAATTACCAGTACTAAACATGAATACTTTGGGAATTTATTCCTGTAGTCAAAGTACAAAAATATAGATGCATAATGTACATTTCCTACCACAAAGTTTGGAAAGAATTCAGATTTGACAGTTATTTTCAAGTTTGAGTGACAGCTGAAGCTTATACATTTGTGTGTGTGGTTAGTGTTTGTAAACACAGAAGCACATGGCTAGGCTGCATGGATGCATGCCTGCTCCAACGGACATAATCCCCTTGCTCACTGGGACTGCATGAAAAGTTATAATTCCAATTTACTTGGATAAATTGTGTGACTATTAATTATATGTCTTCACTTAATAATGATATCTAAACTTATAATAATTAGTGTTGTCTTCACCAGTGCTGTGTACTTCACTGAAATTGTAATCCCAATCACCAATCTGCTTACTCCAGGAAAGCTCAACACAGGCATTACCTTCTCTTCCAAAACATATTTCCATCCTTTTTCTGCATATAACTGTCTGTCTTATTGTGCATTCCTGCTTTTGTGTTAGCCTTAGTCTGACAAGTTTGATACATTTTGGTGTAGTTCGTGATATATTCACACCAATGTTTAGTTGTGCTCTGGCCCTGAGACTGAGCTTGAATGACCTGTAGTGCAGGGCCATGTGTCCTCTGCACAGATTTTATCACTGACCACATATTGCAGAATGGAGGAACCCTTTTTAAATGTGGGGTAAAATAAAATGGTCTGCTATCAACAATGTATTCAAGTATTTAATATTATGCTATCTTACATAGTCTGTGCCCAACCAATTTCCATTGGTTTGGACATGCCAAGTAATTATTTCTTATCAAAATGCTACATGAACATGACCCCTACTTCTGTACCAGGGGAAGAACATGCTGAGAAAAGGATATACCAGAGTGAAGATAAGTGATTTAAAAACTGATAAAAAGTACCAGATACACTTATGCAAATAGGTAGACAGCAATTTGACACCCAGTCAGAGAATAACTTCAAAATGATGAGATGATATAAATATCATTTTCAAAAAGGAAACTGTATACAAATTCTTTTTTTTAAAAAGGACTTTCTTGTTAAATAATCTAGTTTCAAAATAATATGTAAATGATAATATCAATACTTATTGTAATGAAAACTCATAATATCTTATTTACAGATTTGTATTGGGTGTTTCTGTGCTTTTCATGAAGGATGTTTGCCATCCGAGGAAAGAAATGTCATTGGCTGGTCATGCCAGGTGTGCAACAATGCAATAGACATTAGGTGTACAATATGTGATGGTCTCGTAAACAGGAGACTTATACCATACCGATGTTGCTGCTTTGGCATTTGCCCATTGAAGATGCATTAGAGCCTTGTTTTAAAACCTGTATAATAGCACTTGTTGTTATTACCTGGGTTTTGTTCCCAGATTTTGATACTATGGCGCCATATCTAATAGACACGTCACAGAACTATATTTTGAGGTCAGCATTTCTAAAATATATATCACTATTTGTAAAATTGCTAATGGCTCAAAATACAAATTGTATCTGATAAACACGGATATCCCTGATAACAGATTTTGGTTGATATAAATAGTAAATATAGTGCTGGCCTTTAAAATCAACTTGGTCTTCCCTCCAATACCCTATCCATGATAGACAATTGTATTTTCGAACCCAATTGTGGCAGGTGTGATTTTTAGCTGTGTTCAATATGTCAGTATAGCTTCTGCAGTGTTGGAAAACTTTAATCTTCTCCTCTGAAACTACTGGTTGGAACTCTAAGCAGTTTGTAGGAAAGATGTATTTTCAGGGGACCAGTTCTATCTATTTTCCATTAGGCTCATGTTTGGCCATTTTGGGTATGATTTTTCTGAAATCTAATAGCAAACTCCACCAGAGGATGATGTGGTGAACCTATGTAATAGTTTGCGTGTGGACAGTGTGATTTTATAGTTATCACTGAGTTGTAAACAAGGCTGCCATTTTGAATAACATTATAATATTAGCCAATGAGAATCAAGATAAGTTGGCACTTAATATAGTTGGCACTTAAAGGGATTAAGCACCGATTTTGAAAAAAAAACGTTTAAAATTCACATATTGGTGGTAAATGTATTTGTCTTTCATGTCTATAGATATTTTGAAAAATGTATCGCCATCATTGTCTGTAAAATTTATTTGAACGAGACCGTTAATATATTGGCCCCTAATGAAAGCACACTCCTTTCTTGGCGTCATTTTTATGTGGAGTGTCATCATAGAGGCACTGAAAGGTAAAATGACGTCATAAGAGTATGGCAATATGCTTATGACGTCATAACATGTATTGTCCTTTGAATAGTACCAAAATGACGTCAAACAGTGCTACCCTACTTTGAGCCTCAATTGAGGTCAAATAAAGTTCACGCTACCCGTGTTTACCCGTCACGTGCAGCTTATGGCTCAGACAGACCTCTGCTGGGAGTGCAACTGCTATGTCTCATAGCAACATATCTTATTACTCTATTATAATTTCAATCTGTCATTATGCTCATATATGGCTAAGCTTTCAAAAACACCAAATTGTAGAATTGCTTAATACCTTTAATATAAGTTGATAAGTAACATGCATTGTGACTGGTCAAAATTATCATCTGCTTAAGTCTGCTCTGGGAAAGAATTTAAATGATCTTTATGAAGCAATTTCCTGAAAATGTTCATAAATATTAGAGAATAGCTCTAAGGCCATTTGCCTATGTTTCAGATGTTTTATTTACATTTAGAAGTTAAATGATGATCAAATTTACTTTAAATCATGCATTATTACATTTCAGGTTAAATGTGGAAGATGCCAAATACGTGTTGCTCATCGTGGATGTCTGCAAAATATGAACTCATGGATGTGTAAACACATATTGCGAGAAAGATTCATCTTTGATGTACAACTGAAATTTTTTATCTAGAATCAGGATATCTTTCAGTTTTAAGAAAATGTTTATTGTATTTAGTTGAAATTCATTTGGCCAACTGGAAATCCAGAAGTCTAATCTAAATTGCACTGATTTATATTTATGACATCAACTGGGGTAATATCAACCTAAATTTGCCAAGCAACATATCGTTACAATGTTATGGTAATTATTTTGATGTTTATATCTCTCAGTATCACTTATTGCTTTATATATTGGTTTTGATGAATTAGAATTTTAAATGCCTTAATCTATTAGTGATAACTCTGGGTTTAGGAACATAATCCATATAAAGGATTTTGGAAATATACATTATTTCTGTAAACACATCCCAATGCCAGAGTTTACTTTTTCAAAATAAGGAGATCCTTAACATAATACAATAAACATATTTGCCATCCTTGAAGAAGCTTATAATTTAAGGCTTTGGAAATGGAGCCCCCTGGTGGAAATTATAGATTTTAAATATTTGACTTAAAGTGGATCATGCCAAGGAAACTATGTTATATGGATCATGCATTTTGTCACTTTGAATTATACAAGTATTAAATGTTGATATTTGGTCAAATAATTTTATGTATATTATTGTATATATATCAGAATGTGGAATTTATATGTTCAAAACAATATTTCAATCAATAGATATAGATCTTACATTTTGTTGTTTGAATTGCTTTTGTATATTTGTATCATAATGATTGTTATTTTTTTGAGAAGGAAACTGTTAAATCAATATAGATTTGCCGATTGATTATACATCTGTATCTAGACATGCTATTATGCAGAGATATTCCAAAGCAATTCATTCAGATATTTGAAATTAAACAAAAAAATAAATATTTTAAAAATTACCTTTGCTTTCTTATTTTTCTATTTTATTTCCACAATTCGGGTAACTTGTGAACTAGGGGAACTTAGGATTATGGATTGATATAATTGGAAATTATAAAAAAAGAAGAAAGTAAAGACAATCCCTTCAATTGTAGGAAACAAATCATTTCTGGAATGCAGCCCCCTGGTAGAAATTTGAGGCTTTGAGTATTTGGTTTTCAGTTATGAATAACCTTTTATGTGCTGTGAGGGTCCATACAGAAATTAGGGTGCTGTCAAACATTTGACCACCTGGTGGCATGACTGAAAAAGAATCAATTATAATCTTTAATAGCCTATTTTTGGCCAGTGAGACCTTAATTTTTCTGGAAAACTAAAGTCAGTCACCAGAAACATTTATTAAATTATCTAGTTTTGATTAAAGCTATGTTACATTATGTACAGATTTTCTATGAAAAAAATTGATTCAGCAATATTTTAATGACATTCAGGAGTATTACATGATCTATTTTCTACAAATGAGATTTTACCAGCTAGATATGTCTATCGATTTTTCACCATGAACATATTTTACCAGGCAGATAAACGAAACATTTAAACTGCCAGCTGGCAAAATTTCCCTGCTAGCTGCTGAGCGGTAACTTTACTTGCCAGCTAGGGCACATGGGTGAATAGGTAAGCAGTGAATATCAGATATTTTGCATATCAGATAGATGGTGGACCCCTGACAAAATACTATTTTGAAAGAAATATACTTGTAATCATACCTTATAATTTAAATATAGTAGTGTTTAAACATTGATTAATGTCATTAATGTTTTTATTTTAATAGGCTTGTATTTTTACAAAGTAAATGTACCAGTTCCCATCAAGTACAGTATTTTGGTTACTTTCTCCTCTGCCACTAGGAGGCACTCATTTAAAAGACCCATAAATACTGTTAATGATTTTTAAAAGCATTTAAAGCCACATTTGTATTAAATCCAAAGGCATGTCTTGATTTTTTTCATTTTTCTCCCGAAGGTGCCCCAATCAGTTATGAATCTGAGAGGATCCCGTCATAACCCCATTATTTCATTTTACTCCACTCCACCCCCCTCGAATGAATAATGGCCTATCCCTTTGACGAAACAGGTCTTCTCGTCGAAGTTTCAAAAGTTTTCAGCCGTGAGAGTGTTTTAAAATGGATAAAAGTATGACAGTGATAACTACAACAGAAATGCACACAGGAGGAGAGCCTCTGAGAATTATTGAGAGTGGATATCCTGAAATTGAGGGTAAAACAGTGATTGAAAAACGAAGGTTTGCCAGAGATAAGGTTGACAATCTTAGAAAATGTCTGATATTCGAACCAAGAGGACATTATGACATGTATGGAGCTATTCTTGTAAAACCTGACATGAAAGACGCGGATTTGGGGGTTTTATTCATGCACAATGAAGGTTTCAGCACCATGTGTGGCCATGCTGTCATCGCACTTGGAAGATATGCAATTGACAAGGGTCTGGTTCAAGAGGTCAAATCGCCGGAAACACAAGTCAACATGCAATGTCCTTGTGGACTGGTGAAAGCTTATGTCCAGTATGACGGAAAAAAGACGGGTTCTGTTCGTTTTCACAGTGTTCCGGCATTTACATTCGCAACTGGTAAGTCAAAATAATTCATGAATTGGAATGAAGAAAAATAAAGATTCAAATTGCAATTTCTTACTTATTTTCTTGTACGCATCGGTGGTTCAGTGGTAGAATGCTCGCCTGCCACGCGGGCGGCCCGGGTTCGATTCCCGGCCGATGCACATATTTTTACAATTAACATTCCCATTTTTTATGAATTCATGGTTTATTTTCACATCAACTACAGTAGCAATCCCCTCTCAATAATTTATGAAACAAATTTGACACACGAAAAAGGTGGTTTTCCACTTGTAACACATTTCTACTCTACATTAATGACATTGGAGAGAAGCTAAAATATTCAAACATAAGGCTCTTTGCTGATGACAGCCTCCTATATTATAGAATAGTTGAAGATGATGATGATGCAGTAAAACTGCAAGAAGACCTAAATATGCTGGAGGAATGGTCAAGTGAGTGGCAAATGGACTTCAATGCTCAGAAATGCTACACCCTGAGCAGCAAGAAAAAAAGCCAAGCTCTTGATACAAGAAAATATACATTAAATGGTCACATCTTGCAACATGTTGAACATCATCCCTACCTTGGAGTTGAGCTCCAAACAAATATGAAATGGGATGAACATATCAACAACATTGTCTGCAAAGCAAATCAAGTACTAGGATTTGTAAGAAGGAATTTCAATAAAGTCTGGATTACTCCTCAGGTAATCTTAAATTGGGGCACATTCCTGTGTTAAAATTTGGCAAAAAATCTTGATAAAGATCAGTTCTAGTTGATCATATCATATTTTATGTCAACTGATGATCATGTTGTTTCCTTGAAAATGTGGATGTGATAGTAAATATATTACGTTTAAGGAAACAACTTTTTGAAGCTCGCCATTGTTCACTGTCCGGCACTGTTCAGATTTCCACCCGGCGATGATGAGATTTAGTGTCCAGCTAGTGTTTAGTATCCAGAATTATTGTAATTATGCTGCGGCACTATTGTGAGCATCATCTTTTTGTTTGCTAGTCATCTTAATAATACTCCTAAGATGTCCATATCACAGCAATTGAGACAATGGTGAGAGACTATGGCAATCGTCTCGACTAATCAGAGAGCAGCTAAACAGACGCTGCAGATATCCTAGTCATTATAATAATTAAAATGGTTGACTGCTTTCTTCTCTTATGAACCTTTTTTATGCTGTGAGGGTCCTTTTTTGAGGGAGGGGACTGCAGCTCAGTCAATAACAATGGCTAAACTGTCCCAAATCATCAAAATCAATAAATTCAGTCTGTGTGAGCATGTGAGGGATAAGCTAATTTAATCACCTGGTTACCACAGCAACATTTTTGATCACAAAATAATTATATATATTGTCTTACATCAGGGCATGACCTATGTGTATCATAAAAGATGACAACGTTTGAATGTGATCATTAGTAACTGCAATGCAAAGCATTAGAATGAATTGAGGACAAGGAATTTTGTTTGTCTGGTTACCATAGAGTTAAAAGAAACAATTTAGAAATCAGACATTGAAGAGTAGGTCATCCTGAGCAATCACCCCTGGCTGGATATGCAGAAAAATGTTTGCAAGAATATATTTATATGCAATGGCACATGTGCACATTAGTCCTATACACAGTGGGGTCAGTTATTTAAACCACTTTGACCACAAAACAAACCAAATTACATCCCAGTGGAAATGACTATACATTCAAAGAATAGCACAGATAGTCCCTCTCTTGAGATCCACAGTGAATCTCAAGGGTTCATCCATGTTTCAATGAGTAATAAAGATATTTGCCATCTGTGTTTATTTACTTTTCATCATAATGTTCACATGTTGACATGCCTGTTATGTTCCAAATTATAGGATTAATGCATGGTACCTTTAAAGAAAAATGTTTTATGTTTTCATCAATTTTGACTCATTGTTGTATTCAGATTTGGAGATCGAACTCACAGGATTCAACGAAAAGGTGAAGGTGGACATTGGCTATGGAGGTGCATTCTATGCTCTGATACCGGCTCAGGATTTGGGACTGGATGTGAGAACATCACAGACTCAGCATCTTGTTGATGCAGCCACTGCAGTGTCAGGTATGCACAGAAAATAACTTTTAACCTTCATCTGTAGATATAATTTTTTTTTAGCTCTGTTGACTTTGAAGTTGTAGAGCTTTAGGAATGGGGAAAATGTCTGTCTGTTCAAAAATCTTCTTCTCCAAAACTACTAGTACAAGAACATTGACTCTAATTCCCACACACTTTGGGCATAATAGATGGTTTGAGGAATGTCTGAAAAGGGTAGTGTTAAATGTGGAAAATAAATCCAAAATTAACAACAGCAACAAAAAAAAACAGGCACAAGTGCACTCACAGACAGATGATGGTTGCCATGGCAACATTATTGAGCAATCACAGCCATAACATAATCAGATTGGGGGAAGGTCCCCAGGAGTGCAAGTGTGCAATATCTAAGCTAAATGTTAAACTGTTCTGGCTGTACTGGCTGCACACAAGCCAAGTTGGCAACATGGTTGCCATGGCAACATAACTTGACTAATCACAGGCATTATCTAATCAAATCAGGGGAAGAAAATGATCGGAACTCTGCTAAAGCATATTCATTCCCATTGAAATATTAATATATTGTGCAATGATGGATCCCCGAGTCTTTGTATTTACATACCGTATCCACTCGGGTTAGCGCCCATGCTTGGCTTAACGCCCACCCCCCTTTTTAGGAAGAAATCATTAAACGCCCACCTTCCCTGGATGTCCGTAATACGATGTACGTGACGTCCTTTACCTTAGCGTCTGGGTGCCCACGAGACAAAAGTGGAGCGGCCAACATGTCAAATTGAACTTTCATATCCGTAGCTGATCGATTTTAATTGCGTTTAAAATGATAAATAAAGGTGTGGTATTTACCCAATATTATCACGATGATTTACAGCCGATCGAGTGCTATAAACGATAATAATTAAAAGCGATATAATGAATATCTTTGGCTTTATAATACACAAAGAAATATTCTACCACGTGTTAGTTTTGACGCTAAGATCAAGGATGTCACGTACATCGTATTACGTTCTACATCGTGGAGAAATTCTTGCGAAAAATAATTTGTGATAATATTGGGTAAATACCTTTATATATCATTTAAAACATATTATTTCGAAATGCTTTGTTTTGACTTTGTTCTCACTGATTTCAATTATCAGCGTTCACAGTTTTGCATTTCGTCTTTGTTTCCACTGCTTTGAGTCGTGTCTTCCCTGTTGACAGAAATGCTTTCACACGTGGATCGATTTTAATTGCGTTTTAAATGATAAATAAAGGTATGTACTTAATATTATCACAATTACGTCGACAATTTCTCCACATCATTGATTTTAGCCTCAAAACAAAGCGTTTTCATTATTTATCATTTGAAATGCAATTAAAATCGATCCGCGTGTGAAAGCATTTCTGTCAACAAGGAAGACACGACTCAACGCAACACGTGGTCGCAATTTTGAAAGGCGGAAGTGACGGGAAGAGGCTCTTGTTTTTAGCACGAAAACGATTGTTAATATATTGCGCAATAATGGATGGTTTTGTTCTGTTCTCGACCTTTATAAACGCCCATGCTTGGGTAAACGCCCACCCCCCTCTTTTACTTTGTCCCCAATTAGCCGCCCATGGGCGCTAACCCGAGTGGATACGGTAGTATCAGGGATCCATCATTGTGCAATATATTAATATTTAAATGTGAGTTGGGCAAAGTTGGCGTCAAATCACAATATCCAGCAATAATGACTGGAAACGGCAGACAAATTGTCCGCCCTCCTTTACCTGCACAATTTCTCATTGTAGTCATCACAAATCCAAATATTTTGGTTCGTTTTGGTTTTCTGAGATTTTCGGTGGCCCCCCATTTTGTAAAGTACAAAGTGTCAGGGATCCATCATTGCGCAATATATTAATATTTCAAAGCGAATGAATACACTTTGGTGGCGCTCCGATCGTTAAGCTACCCAATGTAAGACAAAATGTCTTGTGTTGGCCCGAAACGTTTCACTGAGATCAGAATGACTGAACCCAACCACTTACAGGAGGAGCTGCAGAAATGTCAAATATTTATTGAAAAAGACTATGGAAGGTTTGGCAGAGGATACTGCCGGATAACATGACAACAACTGTATCTTTGAAATATCAATGTACTTTTCTTTGATATTAGTATCCCACATAGACCGCATGATGATACCATAGAAATATTGCATTGGTGAGGGACAAGCAGAGGATGTGTCAAAATGAGCTAAATAATGAACACTATCCATCACTCTTGTTTAAAATATTGAATGACTATCATTTTTTATGATTTATGCAGTTATAAAAAACAAGATATCAATGAATATCACATCAAAACTAAATTGGGATCATGTATAACCTGCTGCATAACCATAACCTGCTGCATAGCTACATTTTATATCAGTTCATGAGTTTTCATTTAGGTCAGCAGAGCTATCAACCCAGGAAGTTATGTTTTCTTGATGGAATTCTTAGCCATTCGTAGGATAGAAAATTGTGTCAGATAAAAATTGTGTCAAAATAGTCAGAATCATTAAAAATTGATTTTAATAAAGAGATATAAAAAATGATAATAAATAAACTTAAATGTAAATAATAAAATACATTCATAATAAATAAATTTATTATATTTTTGTTTAGTTTATATTTGTTGTAAAGAAGTCATTATTATGATTTGAGTTTGTTGTTAACAATAGATGCAGTGAAGGCCCAAGTGAAGCTCCACCACCCAGATAACAATGATCTGGCATTCCTCTATGGCACCATTCTCACTGATGGCAATGATATGTTTTCTGATCAGCCAACTGCAAATGTTTGTGTATTTGCTACCAGGCAGGTAATTATCACAGCTGAAATCTAACAATCTACAGTATGGCTTTTTAAATCAAAGTTTTAATGTCCATTTTAAAGAAAATTAGTGTAGATTTTAGCTTTTGAAAATTGAAGTTAAATTTTAATTATTAGGTCAAAATTGATATTTTCATATGCTTTCATAGTAGTTTGATTCTAAACAGGTGGATCGGTCCCCCTGTGGATCAGGTGTCACCACCAGGCTAGCAGTCCAGCACAGCAAAGGTCTAATAAAAATGGGTCAGTCCAGGACATTTGAAAGTGGAACAACTGGGAGCAAGTTTACTGGTAATATTAGGAATTCATCTGCCCTTAATTCATCTGCCCTGCCATATAATATATATATATATATATATATATATATATATATATATATATATATATATATATATATATATATATATATATATATAATATATATAATATATATAATATATATACAGTGACCGGCAGCCAAATCCGGACACTTTCATGTTTTTCACTCCTCATTTTCACAGAATCTTTCAAAACTGAGTAAAAACTACTCACATCGATAGTAGACCGTTAACTACATAAGAGAATATAATAAAATTGATACATGTTCAATATGTACAGAGTTATCGGGAAATTCACGCATTCAGGAAACCTGCAGATTGTCCGAGTCTCCATTGACTTATACGGAGAAGTTGGCTACGTCACCACTTCTGACGTCATTTGACAGTGACAACATCACTCATACCGTGAAAAACAAATAAACACTTCTAACGTTTTGAAAGGAATAGGAATTACAAGATGACACGTGAGGCACAATATTCAGCTCAATTGCAATTAGTACAGCACAGTTTTACTCGATATTTGACCGAGTTAAAAATGTCCAAGTTTAATCTGCCGGTTTTGGACAGTTGCCGGCCATATATAATATATATAT